>SRSE01000736.1:0-600000 GCA_005024645.1 Planiliza haematocheilus
TAACCACCATCATAAATAAATCAGATCTTATCATGTGAGAGTCTTTACATCTCGTTCCTAAATCTGGATCATCCCCAAGTACTCCTTCCTTCCTTCCTTCCTTCCTTCCTTCCTTCCTTCTTCCTTCCTTCCTTCCTTCCTCTCTTCCTTCCTTCCTCCTTCCCTTCCTCATTTCCTTCCTTCCTTCCTTCCTTCCTTCCTTCCTTCCTTCCTTCCTTCCTTCCTTCTTTCCTTCCTTCCTTCCTTCCTTCCTTCCTTCCTTCCTTCCCTTCTTCCTTCCTTCCTTTCTTCCTTCTGTCCCTCTCTTCCTCATTTCCTTCCTTCCTTCCTTCCTTCCTTCCTTCCTTCCTTCCTTCCTTCCTTCCTTCCTTCCTTCCTTCCATCTGGTTCCTAAATGTGGATCATGTCTCCAAGTCACCAAGCAGCTGTTGATGGTTCTGATCCAGTGGTAGGTAGAGATCCATTAATATTCTACTGACCACATGATGGCGCTGCTGCTGCTGCTCATTGACAGACACACAAACCTTGACTGTGACTGTCTTCATCTCTCCAGGACTTGAGCAGCGACCCTCATCTGTTTGTGGATGGGATCAGCGCTCACGACCTGCACCAAGGTCAGCTGGGAAACTGCTGGTTCGTAGCCGCCTGCTCCAGTCTGGCCTCCAGAGAAGCTCTGTGGCAGAAGGTGAGTCAAAGGAAAAGAAAACACATCAGCCTTCATGGCTAGTTATTTATTTAGAGTCATTTATTTACTACGATCAGGTCTGAAATCTGATGGTCAAAGATCAGTGCAGATAAATAAGGTCCTTATTAACAAACACAAAGAAAAACTGATTTAAAAGCTTCACATTTATTACAGCTGACCGTTACTCTCTCCTTTTTATTTATTTAATTATCCTTTGCACTTTGAATTTCACGCTTCTTCACTCTGTTTTATATTAAATGTTGATGATGTAGGTCTGTTGTTTAGTCTGTAATTGTCCCTCAGGAACAAATAAAGTGTTTTTATAATTAATTTAAGTTTTTACCACGTGTTGATATATGATATAATAAATGAAGAGAATGATTCATTATTGTCTCCTCTCAGCTGTGTTCAGGGTGCGTTCGTTTACTTGTCTCTGTGTGTGTTGCATTCACAGACCCGCATCTTAAAGTTTAGTTGTCGTTGTGTTTGTGTTAATCTCTCAAAAATAAACTGATCTGAGATAATAAGAAAATAAATCAATTAGTTTAAAAACGCTGCAGGAAGTGACATCTTTCATCCACAAGGCGGCGCCACTCGATTAAAAACTGTCCAGAGAACTACAAGTATGAACTTTTAAGGAGCTGAAAATAATTATTAAACTCTATTATTAATCACATTTATAACTTAAATATATTTATGTTTCATCTCATGCTGCTGTTATGAAATGTTTTCTTGATGACACCGTAGCAGGGGTTGGCCCGGCTAGACGTGTCGAGGCACCTTGAACTCGTCCTGAAACCGGTCTGGTCTCACGTGGTACCAGATTGTAATCCATTACCTGGAAGACTAGAGGTTAGGGAAGGACGGGGACTAAGATTAACCCCAAAACAATCCCGAAACCAGAAATGAGGGAACGTTGGACAACTCCTAAAAAAACAAACTACAGAAACACATTTATATAGAAATGATTTATGCTAATTTAAAAGCGTCTTCATGGGAACGTTGAGTCATTATCGGACGGTATTATTGGAGTCATAAGTGTTTGCCCTCAGGTGTCTGTTCTTTCCACCCTCGCCTCGTTCCTCCTGTCGGGTCTCGGAGGTCCTGGGCAGCTCTCGGTGTTCCATGAGCGAGAGGAAAACTGTAAGTCTGTTTTAGGCGCTGGAGCCTCAGTGGAGCCGCCAGTCGTCTAGAGGCCGGCCGAGGAGCAAAGAGTTAAACATCTATCTATCTATCTATCTATCTAGTAAATAATCACCATGAACACCAGACATCTTTCAGATCACATTTAATTTGTCTCTAACAGTCGTGCAACGTCAACATTTGATAATCCAGACTCACTTGTTTCTAACATCTAATAAATATTATTTCTCAGTAATTTACAAAAATGACTGCATTACCTGATTGTAAAGTGTGAACAACGTGCCTTCGTAATTTATCACCAGCTTAAAAAAGTACTTCCTGTTTTGGGGTCAGACCTGATCTAAGTGAACAAAGACGTGGAGATTAATGACTTTAGCTACGTGTTTCTCGGTGTGAAAGATGGAGCTGACTACCAGAAGGTCAAAGGTCATTTCTCTGGCGTGAACTCCACCGAGCACTTGACGTTGCCCACCTCCGCCCCGTCCTTGACGGCGAGCAGGAAGTACATGACCTTCCTGACCTTAGCCAGCTCCGCGATCCTCTCCCCGAACTCCTGCATGTCCGCCTCCAGCCACTTGAGCGGCGAGTCCTCGGGTCCTCGCTGTTGCGCCAGAAGGTGCCGATGGCTCCAGCAGCTGGCGGGTCATCAGGTTGGTGAGGTCGGGTGTCCAGTTCTGGGAGATGCCGGTGATGGTGACGCGGCCGTGGCCCGTGAGGGAGAAGCGCCAGCGGGAGAAGACTAGTTCCTGGATGGAGAAGTCCAGCGGTAGACGGCCTCGTGGAAGGAGGGGAGACGCTCGCCGTCCTGACGCTTCTGTCCAGACTCTGCAAGACGAGACGCGATGACGCATTAACTGCAGAGGGAGAAAGAAGAGAAGAATCAGGGGACGTGAAGGAGAAGTTGCAGAAGAACAAAACATCAATCATCAAGTGGACCTGCTGTTCACGATCAAATCTACCAGAAATATAATAAGAGAAGAAGAACGTGTTTCCTCCTAACTTAATATCTGACCCTAAAGGAGGAGAAACGGAATAAAAGAAGAAGGAGAAGAAGAAAATTGTGGCGGAAAATAAATAGTAGAAGAAGAAGAGGAAAACTTATTTATCTTTCTCTCCAACCCTGAGTTGATTAAGTAGAAGAAGAAGATAAAAGAAGATAACGTTTTCATCTGTCTGTCTGTCTGTCTGTCTGTCTAGAATTGATCGATACAGGACAGACAGTAGAGTGTCCCAGACCCTGAGGGGTCCCGGGGTCCCCAGTTTGAGAACCACAGCAAACCAGACGCTCATCCACGTTTGAGCTGATGATCACAGCTATCGATCGCTACGACTGTGACATTGAAAACGTCCCTGGAGACATTTTTATCTTTTAAAGCTGACAGCGTTATTTAAATAAACGCGTCCTTCAGTCAGGAAACGACAAAAAGTAAAAAGCTGAACAACAACAACAACTGTAGATTCTCAAACTAAATTAGTTTAAATTCGGGCTCACCTCCGTCAGAGCGGTGTCCTCCTTAAATTCCAGCTCCAGCACGTCGGAGGGAGACTTGTCCTTGTCCATGTCCGTGTCTTTGAGGTTCTGGTCCTGGGTTGAGGAGGTGATGTGGACGGATGCTTTGGTAGATGGAGCTCTGATGGAGTCTCTGCTATCTCTCTCCTCTCCTCTTCTTCCCTCCTCCTCCCGTTCACAGCTGTTTCCATCACACTGAACCAGTTTCTCACTTTTGCTCCCGCCCCCCTCCCCCTCCTCCCCCCTCCCCTCTCTGCCCATGGGGTAGTTTGGTCAGGACACATTGATTAGCACAGAAAGTGGGAGACAAAATCGATGCATGAAGCGAGCGAGTGTCGCTCAGAATCAGACGTCAACCTGCAGAGCTGATGTTTTAATCAAGCAGAGTTTATTAAATCTGAATTAATCTCGTTTATCTGAACTGTTTCTGGTGTGAACAGACTAATGCGACTACTTAGGGGAGTTTTGAAATGAAAACCAAGTGAAGATACTTTCCTAAAGGCGTCGAGCGGGTGGGCATGAGGGGCGCTAGGCAACGGAGGCGGCGATGACGTACCAGAGGGAACTCTGGAGTTTCCTGAGGGCTTCTGAGAGCTCGTCTCGTCTCGGCTCGACGGATCATTTATTTATTTATATCGGGGCTTCTCACAGAGGACGGTGTTTGTGTTTGCATTAAAGTCGGTGTTAATGCGTCGTCAGGAGGGAGTTTATTAGGACAGGATGTGGACGGGTGACGCTCCCCTGATGAAAACTTCCCTCAGGTTGATGGTGTTAATTATAGACGATGGAGATTAATTGAGGGGAAATGATTTTATTGTGCTTCTTTTTTGTAAAGATTTAAGACCTGACGTAATGTTTCCTAGAAAAAAACACTAGAGAAGGAGAAACATGGTGTATCTGTGGACATATACACTCAGTAGCCAGTTCATTAGGTACACTACGGTTGTATGTTGACCTCTGGGGAGTTGCTGAGGGGTGGGGGTCTATCTCAGCTGTTATTAGTCTAGACGTGGGGTTCAATCCACCCTGGACAGGTCTCCAGTCTATCACAGCACAGAGAGACAGACAATGAACCTAACCAGCATGTCTTTGGACGGTGGGAGGAAGCTGGAGAGAACCCACGCAGACACAATGAGAACATGCAGACTACACACAGAAAGGAACCAGTAGAACCATGGATTAGAACCTAGAACCTTCTTTCTGTGAGGCATCAGTGCTAAACATCAAGTAAAACAGTCCTGCATTAAGTCTTCATGGTTCTGCATCACAAACTTCATCCTCCACAATCATCATCCAGATTAGAGGAGTCCTGAAGGTGGAGTCACTGGTGTACCTAATAAACTGGCGACTGAGTGTATGTTTTATAATGAATCTCAGTCTGACTTTGTCGTCTTTCTCCCCCCCGCCCCCAGGTGATTCCTGACTGGAAGGACCAGGAATGGGACAAAGACAAACCCGAGTCTTACGCCGGGATCTTCCACTTCCGGTTCTGGCGGTTCGGTGAGTGGGTGGACGTGGTGATCGACGACCGTCTGCCCACGGTGAACGGAAAGCTGGTTTACTGCCACTCCAACGACAGCAACGAGTTCTGGAGCGCGCTGGTGGAGAAAGCCTACGCCAAGTAAACGCCACGTTTACGTTTGCTCTACGATCAGTTTAACGTCAGAACGAATTCTCTGATTGGATGTTTTTTACTTTGCTGAAACGCTTCTCGACAGTCGCTGCTAATGAGTCTCCTGTAGGATTTTTATCTCCAGCTGCTTGTCACAGAACCAAACATTTTCCTGCTTAGTTTTTAATCTTCAGTAAAGATAATTAGTCTCAAGCTTTGTTCTGATTTGCTCAGGATTAGTTTTATATCTGGTCGTTTTTAATCTCTCTGTTCAAGGAGTTTTGTTTCTTTTTTTTCTGGCTGTGTTAGTGATTATTATTAGTTAAAGTTTGCATTTAAAATATCTTCTCCAGCTGCAGATAAAAGTTTACACCACAAACACGGAGCCTGAGATGAAAGGACAACGTCACCGTCCTATTCTAATAAATATTCATACATCGACTGTGTGTTTAACTTCCCAGCTCTTCTGTAGTTCTGCTGTATTAGTATATGTATATATATATATATATATTAGTATTAGTATATTATTAAAATCCTGGTGCTTCTTGTGTGTTTTGAGGATGAGCGGCTGCTATGAAGCTCTGGACGGAGGCAACACTGCCGACGCTCTGGTGGATTTCACCGGCGGCGTGTCTCAGCCGATGGACCTGCTGGAAGAAGGGTACAAGGACGACGAGGAGAAACGCAACGAGCTGTTTGAGAGAGTCCTGAAGGTTCACAACAGAGGAGGCCTGATCAGCTGCTCCATCCGGGTGAGGAGGCGGCGGCGGCGGCGGTGACTAACCGGGGGCGTCTGAGTGGTGACGAGATGAATGAACCGTTTTAATGTCGTTCCAGGCGACCACTGCAGCGGACATGGAGGCCAGGCTGGCCTGTGGTCTGGTGAAGGGACACGCCTACGCCGTGACCGACGTCCGCAGGGTGAGGCTGGGCCACGGCCTGCTGGCCTTCTTCAGGTCGGACAAACTCACCATGATACGCATGAGGAACCCCTGGGGACAGAGGGAGTGGAACGGACCCTGGAGCGACAGGTGAGGACACGGTCAGAGTTTAGATACAGATTTACTGTCAGTGGATATAGATCAGATACAGACACAAAGAAATGCAGTTTGACATCAAACCAGAGGAGCAGATACCACCTTAGAGGGGAGGGGCCTCTGTGGATCATCCCACAGATACTTGATCAGGTGGGATCTAGTGAATGTGGAGGCCAGGTCAACACCTTGTGCTGTTCTTCTTCCTAAAGTGTTTTTGTGGCTGCATCCTGCTGGGGATGGCTGCTGCCATCAAGGAGTGTCATTGCTATGGGGTGGGGGTGCCTGGTCTGGTCTAGGTGGGTGCTACATGTCTAAGTAACATCCACACCAATGAATGAAGCCAGGTCCACAAGTTTCCCAGCAGAACACTGAACTGGAGCAAGATGGTTTAGATGTTATTGACTAATCCTGTTAGTGGTCATAATGTTATGGCTGATTGGTGTACAATGTTTAGAGATAATAAACAGATGTGTAAATACGCTGTAGATGAGTCCTGACTGCTTCTGTGTGAGGGTGGAGGGGGGGTCATCAGGGAACCTCTGTGTTCCTGAACCCTCTGGTTCTAGAACAACGTGTCCTGTATCTCCTCCCAGAGGGTGGGAGGACAAACAGCAACAGCAGACGCGTCCTTAACCACGCTGCGTGCTCTCTGCAGACACTGCTTCATCTGAATGTCCTTCATGGAGGGGGGTTGGTGTTCAGGTGATGAGTTGTTTCCAGCGCCCTCTGCAGGTCGATCAGCGTCATGTCATCAACAAACTTCACGATGGAGCTGAAACGATAAACAGGCAAACACACAAACGAAGGCTCAGGGCACAAATGAGGAGGCAGATTTTATCATTAACCTCAGATTTAATAAACGAGTTTATAGGAGGACATTTATCTCCATGTTCATTTTTACAGTCCTGTGAAATGCAGCTGCTGTGGACGTTTGCTTTTGTTGTTCAGATGTTTTTAATACGTGTAGATGAAGATTACCGACTGGTTTCTGCCTGTTTGCAGCTCTGAGGAGTGGAAGAAGGTCAGTAAGAGTGAGAGGGAGAGGATGGGCGTCACCGTGGAGGACGATGGCGAGTTCTGGTGAGTTTTAATGCAGCGGCGCCACCTTCTGGCCAAAGCCGTGACTCCTTCTAAACACTTGTTCCTCGTCTCTTCTCCTTCTCTCCAGGATGACGTTTGACGACTTCATCATCAACTTCACAGACCTCATCCTGTGTCGTCTTATCAACACGTCCTACCTGAGCCTCCACAAGACCTGGGAGGAGGCCGTGATGCGGGGCTCCTGGCGTCGCCACGACGACCCGCTTCTCAACCGAGCCGGAGGCTGCACCAACAACAAGCACAGCTTCCTCCAGAACCCACAGGTGCTCCGGCGTCTCTGCACGTCTCTGCACGTCCTCTCAGCATGTCCGTCCTCTAACCCTCATCATTTCTGTCCGCGCCGCAGTACGTGTTTGACGTGACCAAGCCGGAGGACGAGGTTCTGATCTGTCTGCAGCAGCAGGACCGCAGAGCCAGACTGAGAGAGGGACGAGGAGAAAACCTAGCCATCGGCTTCGACATACACAAAGTGAGTGTGTTTGTAGAAGCAGGTTACAAACAGCTGTGTTCATTAAACTCATTAACTCGTCTACCTGAGCTCAGGTGGAGTTAAACCGGACCTACCGCATGCACGCCGTCCAGCAGAAGGTGGGGGGGAGCATCTACATCAACTCCAGGTCCGTGTTCCTGCGCATCGACCTGACAGAGGGACGGTACGTCATCATACCCACGACCTTTGACCCCGGCCTGGAGGGAGAGTTCCTGCTCCGCGTCTTCACTGATGTGCCGTCCGACTGCAAGTAAGGACACGACCAGCCGCTCTCGACTAGGGAGGACAGAGGACAGAGGGTGACGATGGAGGACGGATCTTCCTCTCTGACCTTTACCCTAAAGCTTTATTTAAACTAATGTCTGTCCCTTTGTCCCGCAGGGAGCTGACCCTAGACGAGCCTCCACAGACCTGCTGGTCCGGGTTGTGTGGTTATCCCTCTCTGGTCACTCAGGTCCACATCGTGCAGGCAAACGGACTCGCAGGACAAGACTCAGACGGAGGTAGATGTTTGTTTGTCTTTATTGTTCCGTGATAATCAAATCAAAAGGTACTGCAGTCTAATAGATGATGGTTCATCATGGTGGTTTTCAGGGATGTTTATGCCGTTGTTCTGTCTTGTTTAGAAGTAGACTGACAGAAACCTGTGCCTGATTTTTTCATGGTGATTTTATGGTCCTGTTAAAAACACAGCTGCCATTTTAGTTTCTGCAAAACCCTTTGTGTTGTCTAGAGGAATGGCTAAGCTAAACTCAGCTCAGAAAAATCAGTGGTTCCCAAACTCTTTCTGCTGGGACCCCCCTTTGGTACATAAGAATGTACAAATAAAAGTAAACTTTACTGTGTCATATATTTAATGTAACAGGTTTGCGTTTGCGTGGGAGCCCGTCAAAAAACCATCTCATCGCTTCCGTCCAGAGCCCACAAAAATACTCTCGTCATGTCCCGCAAAATTCTGAGAGAAAGACGTCTAAAGTTGGTCTCACTCACTGCATTGCAGCGTCATTCTTTAATTTAATCTCCTCCGTCCCGGTTCCGTTGATTATTACTAACTAGAACTGAAGAGTTTATAGAAATACACAAAGCGACATGTTCTACAAAGGTTCTAGTGAAAACAGAACCACTAGGCATGAAGGGGTTAAAAAGTCTGACGCGGAGCAGCAAATTACAACATGCAAGGTTTGCAAACAAATAGTGCATAAAAAGGACAGTAACAGCACTAATTTGTTCCACCACCTCAAACACAAGCACAAACCAGAATATGAAGAAAGACAGAAAATAAGCAAGGATGCAGAAGCAGCGTCGACTTCATCCAAAGAGTCTGGGAAAAAAACAACAACTCAGAGAAAACTTGATGCATTAGAGTCAAAAAGATTAGACTGAACTGTTGTTTATTTATTGTTACTGTGATAAATACCAGAAATTATCAGGATACATGTTTTAGTTCATATCATTCATCCCATGTAACAACTGGATTTATTGTAAATATTTAGTAATGAAATGTTGACTATGACTTCGTCTCTTGGCGGCGGCTAGCTGGTTAGCTCCAGTTACTTGATGCTTTATAACAAATGACACTCAGGTTAAAGGTGACGTGTGCTGTTCATGGTCAGTGACTCTAGAGTGACGCTAACGTGTTAAACGTCTCCAGCATCAGATCCATACGTCATCATTCGCTGTGAAGGAGAGAAAGTTCGCTCTCGGGTCCACAAGGACACCCGCAGCCCCGTCTTCGACACCAAGGGACTCTTCTACAGGAAGAAAGCCAACCGACCAATCAGCATTGAGGTTTGTGTGCACACAGTGTGTGTGTGTGTGTGTGTGTGTTTTATTGTCGTCACTTAACACACTGACGTCCTCTCTCTCAGATCTACAACCACAACGTGCTGAAGGACTCCTTCCTGGGTCAGGTGACGCTGCCCGCCGACCAGGGACAAATCCAGAAGACGCTCCACCTGAGGGACAAGGGCAACCGCCAGGACAACGACCTCCCCGGGACCCTCACTGTTTCCATAGTGACCAGCGCGGTGCTCACCAGCATCTGAGGCAACGAGTTTACGAGATTATCAGAACTTTGTTTGCGTACGAGAGGAATCGGTTTACTGGGGAGAGGACGGACGGAGGCTGAGGACAGAGACCGAGGACGCCGTCACAGGACGTGAAAGAATTGTTTTATATCCTGAGAATGATTTCTGGGGTATTATTTGTCTTGTTTACGGTTCTGTCTCTGTGTCTTTTTACTTATTATTTAAAGGCCTCTTTCTTTATTGCACTTCAGACTTTATCTTGATCATGAGACTGAGCTCAGCTTCCTGACGCTTCAGCTCCATTTACACGTTTATATCCTGCAGCTTCCTCTCAGACCAAACCTGCAGACTCACATTAGTGCCATCTGCTCTCGTCACTGAACGCTGGGCATCTTAATTCATGTTTACTACGATGTTTTACTTTTTTATGGTCGTAGATTTCTCGCGTCGGCCTCTTTATTAGGTACACCTGGATGGAGATGACCGTCCTGATCCCTGAGGACAAACCAGACTGTGGTAGAACACTTTAAATGTTTTATGAAGGCATGAACATCCTCATCATCTCTCTCTGTTGGACCAGCATGTGGACGATTTCATGAAATGTTCATTTTGTTTCCATAAATTGTAAATGTGACGTGACTTTTTCTGTCGTGCAAAGACCTGAAGTCCTTTTAGAGCCCGGCGTTTTATTTTAGAGGCATTAAGTTTCATTTAGAGCTCTTATGTATGTCTAATTTTATTTTACAGCCCAGAAGTTCTGTTTAGAGCTCCGGAGTTCCCGAGCTCTGTTATCGTACTTTAAAGAACGCTGGAGCTTCTTTTAGAGCCATTACAGTTAAATTTAGAGCCCTGTATTTACATTTTAGAGCCTGGAGTTCCTTTTTAGAGCCCAGTGTTTTATTTTAGAGGCATTAAGTTTCATTTGGAGCTCTGTGTTTACGTTTTAGAGCCTCTAGAGTTCTGTTTACAGTCCAGAATTTTAGAGCCCAGAAGTTCCCGTTAAGAGCTCTAATTGTACTTTGAGTACCTGAGTTCAAAGAACGCTGGAGCTTCTTTTAGAGCCATTAAAGTTGAATTTAAAGCCCTGTATTTACATTTTAGAGCACAGACGCTTATTTTACAGCCCTGTAGTTTATTTTATAATCATGGAATTTCTTCTACAGAACAAATAAAGTTTACTTCCTTTTAAAACACCACGCGTCTTCATTGTTTTTCGTCGAGTTCAACTATAAGTTGTTTCAGGAGTTCTCTGAAGGTTGTATTTATTTCTAAGGATCCTCCGTGAGACAATAATGAAGCACAGACTGTGAGTTTTTGAGGAGATGCCCGGATGTTGGTTTTAATAACTTAGAAAACATTTATGTTACAGCAGAACTACAGTAACAGTACAACAGAGAAATGGAAGGAGCCACGTTCACATCCAGTGGTGCCAACAGCAGAGAAACAGAATCGGTCACAGAGCGCGGCGGCGACGGCGGCGGCTTCTTCTTCTTCAGTGGAATGATTCATTTATTTATTTAATAAGCCATGAAAACACATCGATGGAGAGAATTTGTCCAAACGCCGTGGATCTTAAAGCAGAAAATCCTCAAATCAAAATGATGCTACATGATCTCAGTCCTGGAATCAAAACGCTTCACGGGAGGTTAAAACCGAGGCGGGAAAGAACCTGAAAGAACATTTAAGAAAACAAACGACCTCCTCCAGAGCTTCTGCTGGTTTTCACGACTTTCCTGACCCGGCACACAGAGACACGCTTCATTCTTAGTTTATTTATTTTTTTAAGTCATTACAAAGAACATTTGACCTTAAATTCTCACTATGATCTACAAAATAATGGAAACTCTCACAGCTACAGAGTTTTGACCTTTTTTTTTTGTTTTTACAGATCGTACACCGACGTACTCCTCCTGGGTGGAGGACGAATGTACAGGCAACAATAATTCACACTTTACAAAGTCCTCTTCAGACAGTTTCTCTCCACGTGTTCTGTTATAAAAATACACTTTAACTCCCCTAAGAGACATTTTTTTTTGTTTTTAATGTGACGTGAGCGTAAACACGAGTTAAAAAAGGGGGAGTCACCACCTTTTATTCGTCAGCGTCGGATTTGTGGAGCACGAGGAAAACGACCAGCCCTCGCTTCAGCTACTTTAGGAAAACATTCAAGATTAAAAAAATAAAATAATTACATTTACATGATTTTTAAATTTGGTGGAATCTGTGTCTAGATATTTATGCATCACATCTTATTTAGTGATTTCCTTCTTTCTTTATTCTCGGCTCTTTGGACGTTGGTTGAGGGTTATTATTTGGAAGTTTGAAGCTGAATTGTGAGTTTTATTAAAGTTTCTGGACACGTGGAGCTTCTCTGCTTTTCTTTAAAAAACAAAAACCGTCCCAGAGAAGGAATGTTGGTTAAAGGCCTGTGAAGAAACGAGGGGCTGAACGTGAGCGGCGACTCTGTGACGACCTCAAAACAAAAACGAGCAAATGGCAAGTGGAAAGCTGATCGATCAACGCGGCGCTGGCGGCGGCAGCAGCAGCAGCAGCAGCATCTCTCCTCCTCTCCTTCATATAGAAAATATAACACTATATTTTACAAGAGGACAGAACATCTAGTATCTTACAGGAAACGGCGCACGGGCAGAGTATGTACAGCGAACATGGAAACCCCTGCCAGCAGGACCGAGGCTGAGCAGTCTGAAAGCGAACACACACACACTCACACACACACACCTCCATGGAGTTTTAATTTTTAATCTGAATCTTTCTGGTTATCTTTTTATTTTAGGTAGATGAGCTGAAGACCTAATACGAGTCTCTGACTTGTTAAATGCATATAATAAAAGGTTATTATAAATCATGTAAACTGTGATAACTGAGGATGAAGTGAAGCTCTGCAACGTCAGGCTGCATAGAAACATCAGATAGAAAGACTCAGCTAATAACATGGGTCCTGGCGTTTAAGAGTCTGAGAGTAAATAAAGTTTACTTCTTTTAAAATAACAGAGTTCAGTAATAACTCTTAAATCTGAAGGTTGGGTTTTTGTTCTGGTTTTTGCAGAACTTTCCTAAATGAGGAGTTTCTTCAACATCGACTCTTAATTCTATCATTAATTAATGATAATTTGGTTTTTTTTTTGGATCTAAAAATAATAAAATATTCTTATTTTTTCTGTTTTTATCAAAGAATCAGCTGATCCTCACCGCTCCGCTGCTGTTGGTTGTGACGCTGACGCCCTCCTCTCGGCGGCAGGCGGGGGCTTATTAAGTGCTATGAGAATGATGAAGTGCTTTAGGATGAGGTTCACTACAAACAGACCCCCCCCCCGTCCTGTGTCGCGTAACATGGACCAGATCAGAAAGACAGAGACAGAAGAGACGCACAGACGGAGACAGAGAGAGACAGCGTCCAGTCCCGTCGTCTGGAGGCTTTTGGTCCGGCCGGCTGATGACCCAGAGTTTTTCTGCTCTACAGTGAAGTTTGTGATGGTGGATAGCACTCTACCACAAGACAACAGCGAGGAAGAGGAGGAGGAGTTTCTGTGATGAAGGTTTGGACAGTTAAAAAGAATCTGAAACAAAGAGACGCGTTATATTCACAGCCATCATGACTGTGGACTGTTCTGGACCGAGTTCAATGAGTCTGTCTGGCCCTCATCCTCCTCCTCCTCTTCCTCTTGATCCTCCTCCTCCTGCTCTGGGTGTAAGGGCCCGTTGTGCCTGCCTGACCCTGCACTGTCCCTGGGCACAGCAGGACTTCCAGGCCCAGGCTTGGCGGGGCCTCTGGAGGTCCCGCCAGGCCCAGGCTTGGCGGGGCCTCTGGAGGTCCGATGTCCGTTAGATGGAGACAGGCTCCGGCCCCTCCCCTTTTCCTGAGCGTCGCTGTCGTGTTTGACGTCGGCCCTCCTCTCCTTCTCCTTCTCCCTCTCCCTCTCCCTCTCCTTCTCCCTCTCCCTCTCCCTCTCCCTCTCCCTCTCCTTCTCCTTCTCCTTCTCCCTCTCCCTCTCCGCCACCGTCGACCTTTTGCTCTGCCTTCCATCCTCCTCCTCCTCCTCCTCGTCTTCCTCGTCGTCGGAGTCGATGCGGTTGAGTCTTTTGCGGATGGGACGGTCCTCCTCCGACGACGACTCGGACTCCTCGGACTCGTCCTCTTCGTCCGTCGACGGCCGCCGTTTCTTCAGCATCAGAGCGAGACGTTTGCGGCGCTGCTGCGACAGCATCTCCCTCCTCTTCCCTCTCCCCATCTTCTCCGGGTCCTCCTCGTCTCTGTCTGTCCTCTTTATGTCCTCTTGTCCTTGTCCTCGTCCCTCTCCAGCGGCCTCCTCTTCAGTCGCCTCCCTCTCTCGCCGTCGTCCTCCTCCCCGTCTTCGTATCTCCCGCGCTTTTCTCTCGTCCTCTTTCTCCTGAAGTCTTCCTCCTCTCGTCGCCTCCTGTTCACTCTCCTCCGCTGGTCGTCGTCCTCTTCGTCTTCGTAATCGTCCTCGTCCTCCGACTCTCTGGAGGAAGGTGTGACTACAGGAAACAGAAGATTCATAAACTATTAGAATCTCCCAAAAAAACAAAGGATCAGAATGAATTCCTCTAATCACAGGTGAGTCGTTAAGAAACTAAACCTCCAGTTTTAAAACTAAAAACTAGTCCAGTCCCTCGTCTCAGATTAGTTTTTTGGGACAAACCTGGACCTACATGATCGTCCTAAAAGATAAAATCTACTCGAGCAGCTTTGGTTTCTATCGTAGGGACCAGAGAGGAACTGAACCGACCGTCGCTGTAGTCGCTGGAGAGACGCTCCTTGCGTGGTCGTCCCCGCGGTCTGGGCTTGTCCTTCTTGGCGGCGGGCGGGGAGTTGTCCGAGGACTCGGACGTCTCGCGGTAGTTGACCTGCTGCCGCTGCCCCCGCCTCAGACCTCGCCTCTTTCTGTCATCGTCGCTGTCGGTCATGTCACTGAACTGATCTGAGCCTGAGGAGACAGAGACGCGTTCAGTAAACTGTTACGGTCAAAGAAATAATAATCACTAAAGACGTCCTCACCCATCTCCTCTTCGGTCTCGTCCTCCTCTTCGTCAGAGGAGTGTCTCCGCCGTCGCTTCAGCCGCTTCCTCCCCCGGCGTTGGGGCTTCACCGCTCTGTGTTTAGGTAAACCTTTCAGCCCTCGTCTGGGTCGGGTGTCCAGGCTGCCCGCGTCGCTGCCCGCGTCTTCCTCTTCCTCCTCATCATCATCCACCCCCGATGCCCCAAAGTCCTCGTCATCTGAGCTGGAACACGATGAAGAAGAAGAGGAGGAGAATGAACAAACCAGACGACATGAAGAAGAGGAGGAGGAGGAGGATGAAGCAGCTCTGTGCGTCTGACCTGTTACTCAGCATGAACTCGTCCTCGCTCTCTGCCGCCGTGCTGTCGCTCTCCAGGTCGTTCAGTCTCCGCTTCTTCCTGTTCCTGTTCCTGGCGGCGTGAGTCTGGCTTCTGATTGGCCGCTGGCTCTCCTTCCCGTCCTCTGACAAGATGGCGGGGATTTCTTTTCCCTGTCCTGTTCCTGCGTCGGAATAATGAAGAGAGACGTTTTACTTTGCAGTAAGACAAAAAGAATCCGTCTTCTTCAACCTTCAGATCGTCCCCTCACCGTCACAGATGTCCCTGATGTCCTCCTCTATGGCCTCGTCGATGGCGTCGTCGAAATCATCAAACCTGCAGCACAGCACACGTTTCAGTTTGAGTCTCGCTCTGAACGTTTTGTTTTATTTACGGTTTAAACTCAAACCTTCACCTGTAGCTGATGTGCTTCCTGGTTCTGGTCGACCTCCGTCCCAGATTCTTGCTCTTCTTTGAGTCCTTCTTCTTCGCAGACTTCTTCTCCTCCTCCTCCTCCTCCTCCTCTTCATCGCCCTGTCGGACAAAGATGAAAAGGTTTTTAAATGTACAATAAAGTCTGATCCCTCTCAGTGAGATCTAAACCAGATTAAAGCGTTTCATCTGGAGCTGAATGACGCTCACTGGCCACTTTATTAGGTACACTAGTGAATGCATCTTAATGTCACAGTCGTGCTCTAAACTCTTCATGACTCTTCTACTTTCATTCTGTCTCTTTTGTTTCCTATCCACCTTTCCTTCTTTTTGTTTTTTCTGTTTTAGTTTCTTTCCTTATGTCATTATTTCTTTTTCCATCTTTCCATCGTCCTCCCTTTCTTTCCTTTCGTGGTTTATTTTTCAGTTCTTTCATCTTTCAGCCTCTCTTTCTTTCATTCTTTTGTCCCCTTTCTATCTTTCTCTTTTCCTCTTTCGTTCTCCCTTTCTTTCCTTTTCTTATTTATTTTTTGGTCCTTTCATTCTTTTTGTTGTTTAAATTCTTTTTTTTTCTGCTTTAGTTTCTTTCCTTATGTCATTTCTTTTTCTGTCTTTTCTTTCATCTCTTCATTTTCTCTTCCTTTCTTTTTCATCTTTCGTTGTGCTCCTCTTCTTTCCTTTCATGGTTTATTTTTTTGTTCTTTCTTTCAGCTTCTCTTCTTTCGTCACCTTTTCATCTTTTTCTATTTCCTTTTTCCTCTCGTTTGCTCTCCTTTCTTTCCCTTTGTTATTTATTTTTTGGTCCTTTCATTCTTTTTGTTGTTTAAATTCTTTGTTCTTTACTTGTCATTTATTTCTTTTTCCGTCTTTTCTGTTGTCTCTCTTCTTTCCTCTCATCTTTCAGCCTCCCTCCCTTGTTCCTTTCCATCTTTCTTTCCTTTTCTTATTTATTTTTGGTCCTGTCATTCTGTCTGTTTTGTTTCCTCTCCACCTTTCTTTCTTTTTGTTGAGTAATTCTTTGTTTTTTTCTGTTTCCGTTTCTTTCCTTGTGTCATTTATTTCTTTATTCGTTTCATCATCATCCTCCCTTTCTTTCGTTTTGTGGTTTATTTTTTAGTTCTTTCATCTTTCAGCCTCTCTCCTTTTCATTCCTTTGTCTTTTCTTTTATCCTTTCTTTCCTTTATAAAGGTGGTAACTTCATTTTGGAGGATACTTATGAACAAGCTACAAACCACAGTCGCCTCCACAAAACAATCACCATCTCTCAGTTATGAGAAACAGATGAGAGACTAGACTTGACTGTGCAAACGTGGCCAGCGGTTATATTTCTAGCTGAACGCTGACGAAAGAAAATGAAAACTCACGGGGATGATGTTCTCCACGCTGATTCCCACGTAGACCAGACGCTCCCTCCTGGACGCGTGAGGAACGAGGAACGAGAAAGGATGTTTAGTCTCACAGCTGATGTTTGTATAAACACGTATGGACGTTTTAGCGTTTTTACCTCCTCTCTGCTCGCTCCCTCTTCTTCAGAGCGCTGTCCAGATTCTGCAGCTGCTCCTCTAGCTTCTCACACAGCAGCTTCTGCAGACACAAAAAGAAAAAAACATTGTATTTTTTATCCGAGTCGTGAATCAGGACTTTTCTGACGCTTGAATCGGCGTCCTCACGTGTTGGCACGGCGGACAGAACCACTCTCCGTCTGGGATCAGCATGAGCGGCGGCCGCAGACAGGCCGTGTGATAACCGCTGTCACAGGAGTCGCACAGGAGGATCTGAAACAAATAGACACATGAAGTAAGACCAATCGTCACGTCAGCGTAGATTAAACATCAACTCCTAACGTCACTGAGCGTCTCCTGAGTCTCATCACAGACTGGAGACACTGCTGAACACACCGACTCTGATTTAACTACAGGTGCACCTCACTGATATGTAATATTGGCTCGTTTACCTCAATAATTAAATGCACAAGCAGAATCTTTCAGTTTAACTTGTTTAACTGGAAACTTTCGGGATGTTTCGAGTGTTTTTTTTTGCAGAAATAAACTTTTAAGCTCTGTGATCCTCCTGTCTCACCAGCTCTGGGTGGTTGGGCAGTCCACAGTGAGAGCAGGCGTCCTCCGTGGGAATCTCCTCCGATTTACACGACTGTTCTTCCGAGTCGCTCCCTCCTTCGCTGCCTTCCTCCCCTCGTTTCCTCCCCCTGTCGTCCCCCTCCCCGGCTTCGTTCAGCTTGCGTCTCTTTGAGCGAACGTTGGACCATCGGGGACGCCGGTGTCTTCGCTTACCCTGGAAGGAGGTAGACGGTCAAACACATGCAGCAAAATAAATTAAAATGACTTTAAAAGCTGCTTACTCTTTGTTTCTTAATTTGTCCAGCTGGTTCTGCATTTACTCCTTTCTTTGTAGCTGCACTCTGTTCCTCCTCCTCCTCCTCTTCTTCTTCTTCATCATCATCTTCTTCTTCTTCTTCTTCCTCCTCCTCCTCCTCCTCCTCCTCCTCCTCCCCCCCATCTTCCCCCCTCGTCCTGGAAGGCTGAGGCTGTTTCTTTTGTGGTTTCTTTCTCTGGCTCTCAGCTACCTTCGAGCTCGGCCTGCAGGTTGGCAAAGCAGAGGATCTTCAAGAAAATGGGATGAATTGATGGTCAGAATCAAAGCAGCTGCAGCTGCGATCACAGCGGACAAACAAACAGACATAAAGCTTTATTCCTGTTACACATACACACCTGCAGATCCGTGCAGATCTCCTCAGCGGCTTCCCTTCCTCTTGCACCTCCTGCTCGTTCTCCTTCGCCTCCTCTTTCCCGGCTTTTCCCTTCAGCTTGTTCCTGCGGTGCGGTGGGATCTTGATCTTCAGCCTGATTCCTTCTTTCTGGATTTCAGAGGACGCCTCCTCCAGGGCTCCCTGCCTGTCCACCGATCCAATGTCTTTCAGCCTCACCTGTGCTGTCAGGCCTCCGTTGACTCCGTCCCGCTGGTGGTCTTTTTTCTCCCACTGCTCCACCCGTTCTAACTCTGCCTCCGTCTTCCCTAAAGTGCTTGTTTTCTTCTCTTGGTCACCTTCACGCTGTGCAGACACTTCATCTCTTTTCTCCTCCACCTCGTCGTCTCTCTGTTGTCCACTTTTCTCAGTCTTGTCCAGGTCCCGTTTTGTCTCTTTCTGCTCCTCATCCTCTGCTGCTTGTTTCTTTATTTCCTCTCCAGCTTCAAGTAGTTGATCGGGGTTTAACGGTGGCGTTTTTAAAGTTGTCTGAGCCTCCATCGCTACCTGAGGAGGATGGACGACGGTCGCTGGTGCCGCTGGCGCCGCTGGTGCCGCCTCCCCATCGCTAAGCCCCTTCCTTACCAGCACCGACTGTCGGCTCACCTCCCTCTCCTCCTCCACAGCTCTGGGGCCGCGGGGCTCTAAGCTCGGCCCGTTCTGCTCCTGCTGCTCGGCGCCGGCTGCTCTGTGACGCTCAGACGGGCTCCGGATCACCCCAATGTGACCTATCACTCCAACTTGACCTATGACCCCTATAACACCATTCTGCCCCTCTTTGTGCGGCGGGAGGAGAGACGGTCTCCCATTGGTCAGCTCTTGCCTTGCTGCACTGACCCCTAGCGGCTGCGGCTGGGGGGCAGCCGGACCGCCAGGTGGGGCCAAGGAGTTGGAAGTCTTCCCGTCTCCTGCGTAGCCGTCTTTGGCCTGGATCACTGACGGGTTACAGACGATAATACTGCTGCTGCTGTTGTTGAGGTGGTTGCTGTGGAAGCTCTCGGCGAGCTTCAGCTCCCTCTTCTTCAGTGGTATCTTGGCCTGCTGGTTGCTCCTGACGACCGCCCGCTCTGCCTCCTCGCCCTTGCTCGCTTCCTGCTTCGCCGTGGTCGCACCGGGTGCCATGACGACCGACACGGCGTTCTTGGGGGCGTCGGCTTCCCTCGGCTCCGACTTGATGACGGCGGTGATCGTGCTGACGCGGTTGTCGAAGACGGACGGTTTAGGCTCCGCCTTCTCCTCCTTCACCTCAGCTTGAGTGTTTTCCTGCTTGACCGGCGCCGCCTGCTCCTTTTTGACTTCTGCAAAACAAAAAAGGACAAAATTATTAAGGAAACCAGAAAAGAGGAGATTAAACGGTTTAAGAAACGTTTTAAAATGAGGATTAAATGAGCAGATATGGTCAGAGACGTGTTTTTGATTCATCTTTTTGATGTTTTGTTGTTTTGTGACATATCTATCGTCTCTCAGGTGATTTTAATAAAGCATTTTAAGAAGCATAGGTACGTCTTTCATCCAGATACCTTGTGTTGTGGGTTTCTCTTCATTAACAGAGTCTGTCTTCTCTCTGTCTTCGTGTCCCTCTGTGGTTTGGGAGGGTTCAAGTTTGCTGCTTCCATCAGCTGCGTCACCAAAACAAAACAAGACGATAATTTGGATACACTTCAGCTCTTAGTTTCTTCTTCTTAAACCCTTTTATTGTTTTTCCCTTTGTATTTATAACGTAAAGCTCTAAACCCACTCCTGCTTTGTCTCCCATCATACCTGCATCTTTCTCGGTGGGGCTGGCACTCCTGGATCCAGTCTGGTTCTGAGTCTGCTCCTGATTCAGGTTTGGTTCGACCTGGGCCTTGAGCAGCTCCAGAGCTTCGGCCAGGTCGTTACGAGTCCTGAGAAGACGACAGACGTTAAAGGTGGACGGATGTGACTCTGTAGCCTCTTAGAAGAAGGAAGACTTTTGTGAATTTGCAAATTTACAAACTTACCTGACGATGCACTTCCAGGTGGACCCGTCCAGATCATCCTGCTCCTCCGTGTACAGCCGGATGTTCTGCTCCTGGTCCAGCTGAAGCCAGTACATCAAGCCCTGCCGGTCGCGGCCGACGGGCTGCAGACGCATCTTCTCCGGATCCTCCTCGTTGACCACCATCTTGAACTTCAGGTTGTCGTCAAACTGACACTCGCAGAGATACTGAGGAGCAGGGAGGAGAGCAAAGAGGCAGTAAATACAGCTGTTGCACTGATGTGGGATGTTCCCAACTTTCATTTTAAATAAATTGTGTCGTACTTTCAGGATGCTTGACTTGCACTCCATGGACATCTCCTGGTAGCCCTTCTGTTCCAGCTCCCATGCCCAGGTGGTGTTCAGCTCCTGGCAAACCTACATCAAACAACAGATTAGTTTTCTGTACAAACTGGAGCTGCATCACGTTCCCTTCTGTTCATTTCACCTAAAAAACAAACTGAAGCAGAAAGAAAGCCTCGTCTCAGAGCCCTCACCTTAGCCAGGTATTTTTCCCAGCGGTCTGTTGTTACAGACCTCCCCAACTTCCTGAGCAGCTTCACGTGGAGCTCCACCAGAGGTTTAGGGACTGGAAAAAAAAAAAACAGACGGTGATTAGAAACACACCAACGTCCAGTTTAACGCCTCATAAATGTAAAGTTTAACTGTTGCTGCGCTTGTTTTTGTATAACAGGAGCTAAATCACCTTTTAAGAGGCCAAACTACTTATTTTCTCAGTCGTTCTTTTTCATCAACCACATCACAAATTATAGGCTTAGATGTTTTATTTGTAAGGATCACAGACATAGTTTTTACCATTTTATGTATTCTACCAGAGCTAGCATAAAGCTAAAAACATACTCAGAGCTCTTACTCTGTAGTATCCTGTAATTATTAAGAATATTATGATGAGTATTATTCTTTCAGATTGAAAGGGGATCCTATTTAAATTTGTACCTATAATACTTAAAAATGAATTACACAAAACTCATTAAAATATCCCTCTGTGTGCTGTAATGTGAGGCTTTTACGGGGCTCTTGAAATTACGGGAAATTACAGTTTTCTCCGAGTTAAAGTCACGTTCTACTACATTTTATTCATCCACATTATCGACACATACTCCGAATTACGACTAAGGATTAACGTTAATAAATGCCCGACGAACGGTTTTAATATAATTGTAACTAGCCATAAAAGACATGTTAATGTTTAACTTACTCTGCGAGCTAATTATTAGCTGTGGATGCTAAGCAGCAGAGCTAATATTTTTTTTTTAAAAAGCTAGCTAGTTTGTGACACTGCTCATAAAGCTACAAATAAAACTCTGAAATATATGTGTATAACAAACTATAACGTGGTATTTGATTTTTTTGTACTTTTACTAAAAGCGGACGAAACCGTTGAAGCTAGCCGTTAGCCGAAAGCTATTGTGTACAGCGCATGCGCAGCCTTGACAGCCCTTCTACCGATAGCTCCAGAAAAAAAACGAAAAAAAAACTAATAACATCCAGTGTTTTTAGCTAACATCGCTAACTGTGGTTTGACAGCATGGATTAAAAACAGACGAAAGCGTTAATATAAATACAGAACCCGCAGTGAGGACTGGTGTGGGCCGAGGGGGTGGGGGTGAACGCTGGTATCATTCCTACCCCGGCCGCCTGTGAGGCAAGGCCGGTGAAAAATTACACCTGACAACCGTCCGGAGCTAGCGGGCTGGCTGTGTGTGGTCGCTCGGCACTGCTGCATCATGGCTCCCGCATCAAGTTTAACCGATCGATACGAGCCGTTGTCAACATTATCGACGAAACGTCACTTGGCTCTAATTAAAATAAACCCCCAGGGATGTCGGGCCAAATGTTTCCCAACCACGTTTGGGTCCACAAACTTACACATTAAATAAAAAAGAGAGTGTGAAAATTAAAGAGGAGTGGGGAGGGTAAGGGGGGGGGGAGGTTAGCTTGATGTTAGCAAGCCTCCGGTTCTCTGCCCCAGAAGGTTCCTCCAGAAACTTGGACTGTTTGTCCAGAGAACCGGGCCAAAATCAAAAAGCAGCACCCGGGGAGGAAGCCTGGAAGCTCCCCGGTGTGATGCTGCTCCGCCGGGGCCACACACTCACAACATTTTTCGTCATCATCATCGTAGTGATGATGATGATGGTGGTGTTGGCCCCCTTCTCCTTCGGTTTCAAGTGTCGCAGCTTTCCACCACTTCTTCTTCTACTCCTTCTTCTCTTCCTTCGCCACCGCTAACCACGGGTCTCTCACCTGTCGTCGTGTCCCGCAGATACCTCTCCATCTGCGGGAAAGTCATCTCGGGCAGGTCCAGCGCCGGTCCGTAGCGCTCCAGGAACGAGCAGACCTCCGCGAAGCTCGGGCATAGCGGCGGGCCGGAGCTCCTCAACACCGCCGGAGCAGCCATCTTTCCAGGCGGAGAGAAACTAGGAGAGGGGAGGGCTCGCTGCTGGGATGCGACTGTGCGCGAATGAAATGAATGGAAGAGAGCGAGGCATCTACCGGTGTCAAGTTTCACAGCACGAGAGCAAGACAGCGTCGTGATTAGATTTTCAAAATAAAACCCATTCAGCTAATCATGTTCTGTTTTTCAACTAAATAAATAAAAGTAAAGCACGTAAATGCTAACATTTACTTCCAAGTACGACACCAAAATATATGATACACTTTAACGGCAATTCCCCTCTTTACCCGCTTAAATTCATATGCAACTCTTTTATTATGATATACAACAGTCACGTTTCCGGTTGAGTTGTGCGTGTTTGACTGTAACTTGACGCATCTGTGAGAAGTTTGGGGAGGACCACGGAGGGCAGAGCGAGAATGCCCAGAATTCATCGCGATAGAATAACATCAACAACAACCGAAAATCATTCTGTTTTTTTATTCATCAAATGTTTCCGGATGAGAATAAAAACGAAGTAAAGCCTCATTTAACGACACTCCATCTGTTTAACCCTAAAATTAGGAGCCTACTGCGGCTTGGAGACTAGATCCAAACATAATAAATTATTTCTCAAAACCCCTCTTTACTGTTAAGTTTTACCTGCAGCTTGCTTGTTTTATTTTGTCTTTTTATTTTTTTTAAACATATGAATCATTCCACAGTGCTGCTGCATGCTGCGTAGATAGTCATGCTGCCCAGGAGGATGCTGCCTTCAGGGGCAGTTGGAAACATCAAAGACAATTTTGCATTTCACATCATAATTTTACCATTTTCTACAATTCCTTACACGTGTCGTATAGTTTAATCACTTAATAGTAAAAATGCATGAACCAAATGTAATATTAATGTGTTTAGTATGTTTTAATATCAATTTGGAAACATTTCAATGTATTTATTGCATTTAATTTATCTCAAACAGCAGAAACTTATGCATTTGTTTTCTGTGACTGACTCAAACATGGTCTGTTTTGCTTTCCTTGCATGCTGGAAATATACATTTGCTCATACATAGATCAAATGACAGGTAACGCAGTGCTTTGGTGTGGATTTCTGCATCAAAATATTCAGGTATTTGAATTTATTATTATTTCTTTTTCTGTTTGTAAGTCCTCCAAATAATTACAAATTAAAGCTGGGCGTTTTAGATATTGAAGGTATATAAAATAGCAGCTTTGAATAATAATCTTACTTAACAGGGTTCGTTAAACTTATATAAAATCATACTTTTCCAGAGGGATATCAGGAATATGTAAACATACAGAATTTACTGGACAAAAACAAAACTATAACCTGGCTCCTTAACTGAATTAATTATTTAATGTGAAATTTGTTTAGCGTAAATTGAATCATTTTCTTTTGTAACAAGCAACAACAACCAAAACACATTTTAAAGTGGGCGTTTGATCATGATCTATTCGTTTTTACTTGCGTAATAGTGAAAATCACGAGCTGCATTTGAAAGCAGCTGCTAGAGCTGGAAATTCGGAGCCACGTGCTTGCCCGTGAAGGCATCTGACGTTTAAGGAGGGCGGAAGGAGTTCGACGTCTTACAGGAAGAACATTGATTTCGAAAGTTGTGTTTATTGTTCCATCTGTTGAACGTCTGCTCCTCCGCCGCGTTCAGTCGCGCTCCTACAGAAACATCTGCGAGTAATTTCTGCCTCCGACTGAGCCGTATAACCGCCGCCATGACAGTTTAATCGACTAATTACACGTACAGGAAGCAGTCGGTAAGTTCAAGTTAATTTTACCTGTTTAACCGTCAGTTATGAGTTTTATCTGAGTTCTTCCTTAGATGAAGTAAAGTATATTGTTGTTTAATTGTTATTAATTACAGCACAATTATACAACTAGTTAATGGAACAGATCGTCCAAATTAGGCGTTGTTAATCATTAAATATGTAATAAATAATATTAATAATTAAGAATGTTTCATGTAAAGGGGCCCAGACGGACAAAGGATCCTATTGATGCACATGTTTTGTTTTGTTTTTTTACTGTCACGAGTTTTTTAGTCTAAGCTTTTATAAAACGTGTTTACCACTTTAACCTCGAGGAATGCGTGAAGCATGACATCCAGACTGGTGCTGCTGGTTAACATGGAGGCTAACTGATGATTCATGCTGCTTTTTATTTTTATTTTTTCTCTCCTGAAGACCCTCCTCCTTCCTCCTTCCTCCTTCCTCCTCTATTTACTGCAGCTGTTCAGGTCCTAAAATTAAATCCTCTGTGAAGCAGCTTCAAGTTTGAACAACAACATATTTTAAAAAGGAAATAGTGAATAAGGATCTAGGACGCAAACAAACTTTCAGGTTGGAAATATTTTGGTTTATTAACACTTTACAATACTTTACAAGGAGCACTTGATTACGGCTGCTGGGTCAGCATCGCTTTGTTGAGAGTTTGTTGTCAGTTCTTGTTGAGATGTTAAAACCGTTGTGTCGATTTCATTAATGCTGCCGATCTCATAAATGAGGTTCTACCGGGTTCTGATCAGCTGACTGTGGAGGAACTCAATGACATGTAAAAAAAAAAAAAACATTTTTGTTGTGACGTGTTAGAACAGGTTGGTCCAGAGGAGCCCAAATAAATCTAAAAAGCTCTAAAAGGCTCTAAAAGAAACTTCCAGGCTCTACAAAGGAACCGGAGAACTCTAAAAGTGACCCCAGAGCTCTAAAAGGAACTTTGGGACTCTAAATTGAATTTCAGGATTCTTGAGCTCTCAAAACAAAATAACTTTGTGGCTCTAAAAGGAACTCCTGAGCTATCAAATGAACTCCTGAGCTCTTAAAGGTACTTCAGGGCTCTAAAATGAACTCCAGGACTCTGAATTCAAGGCTCCAAATTCCGGAGCTCTCAAAGAAACCCCTGGGGCTTTAAAAGGAACTACGGTGCTCTGAAAGAAACTTTAAGGCTCTCCAGAGGGAACAAAGAGAAGTTTTTAAAGTAACTTCAGGGCTCTAAAAGTAACCCCAGGGCTCTGAATTGAACTTCAAGGCTCTAAAAGGTTCATCAGACCAGGAAACATTTGTTCATCTTCAGTCTCAGATTTCTGGAGTCCGTCGGCCTCCATGTGGTTTTCTGAATTAGTCTTTCTGTCATCTCCATCCACTCTGACCTGTCAGCGACAACAAGGAGTTTCTGTTTGCTGCTCTCTGGATGTTCAGCTCGAATGAATTACAAACGTGATCGGTAGCGTCAGAGTAAGGAACGAAGTAAATTGTAGGAAACAAGAACACACATGCTCAGCGTTTGGTAACAGGAGCAAATGTAATTGTCATGTTATTTTCTAATAGTTGGCAGAAGTTGGCATCGAGTAGCTGCAGGGTGTTTGTTGAATGAAATTACTGAATATCCAGCTCATCCGGGGGGAGGCGCCAAGAACAGGTTTCTGAGATGATTACTGAACATGGAGCTGCAGGAATCATCAACGTGATGAAATGAGACGCTGCGTCTGACGTAGATAAAGTCTGCCTCATTGATTTGGTGCAAAATAAAATAAAAAGGCACTTCAATAATATTTAAAAGTCTAGAATGATGAAGTGATAAATTGGAAAAAGACAGAAATGTTCTTCTCTTCTTTCTTAAATTACTAAATAAACCAAATCATTTTTCTTTTAGGTTGGACTTGAGTTATATCAGCACCAGGAAGCAGGTCGCTTTATTTAAATCTTTATGCAAATCTCCATTTAAATCTCAGACGGAGTTGACCCTTTGTTGTCTTTGTTCTCAGGTTGAGAGCCGAGCCGAGAAACATGGCGATCGCTCACGTGGCTACAGAGTACGTGTTCAGCGACTTCCTGCTGAAGGAGAAGAACCCGGCCCGATACCGCAGCGTCCGGACCGAGCTGGCCGTGGACAAAATGGTGACCTGTGTGGCGGTGGGCCTCCCCCTCCTCCTCATCTCTCTGGCCTTCGCTCAGGAGGTCTCAGTCGGTGAGTGTGCACCAGATTCAGCCCAGACCTACTAACAGGAGCTAATTATTCTGTCGTCCCGGGTTAATGTCTTATCGTGTTTCTCTCAGGGACCCAGATCAGCTGTTTTGCGCCGTCTAACTTCTCGTGGAGGCAGGCTGCCTACGTGGACTCCTACTGCTGGGCGGCCGTGCACACTCACACTCTGCCGCTGTGGCTGCACAAGGTACACACAGGAGGGATGAAACCCTTCAGATGCGTAATTTAATAGTTGT
Organism: Planiliza haematocheilus; assembly: GCA_005024645.1. Lineage (NCBI taxonomy): Eukaryota > Metazoa > Chordata > Actinopteri > Mugiliformes > Mugilidae > Planiliza > Planiliza haematocheilus. The sequence goes on from SRSE01000736.1 coordinate 26,806, forward strand.
TTGCTTTTGTGACACCTGTTCAATGTGAAAAACCACCCTGTGACACACTGTCTGTCACAACAATGAGCTGTGTAGACTGCTGCTCTAATCACAACAAGTAGAATTAAGAGTGAGGCATCTTAACATGGCTTTAAAATAATAGCACCGTAGTTCCTTTTAAAGCCCCAAAGTTTCCTTCAGAGCCTCAGAGTTTCTTTGACAGCTCAGGAATTTAGAGCCTTGAAGTTCAATTCAGAGCCCTGGAGTTACTTTTAGAGCCCCGAAGTTATTTAAAAAACTCCCCTTTGTTCCCTTTTAGAGCCTCAAAGTTCCTTTTAGAGCCCCGTAGTTCCTTTTAAAGCCCCATAGTTTCCTTCAGAGCCTCAGAGTTTCTTTGAGAGCTCAGGAATTTAGAGCCTTGAAGTTTAATTCAGAGCCCTGGGGTTACTTTTTAGAGCCCCGAAGTTCCTTTAAGAACTCGTGAGTTCTTTTGAGAGCTCAGAAACATCCTTTTAGAGCCTTGAAGTTCCTTTCAGAGCACCGTAGTTCCTTTAAAGCCCCAAAGTTTCCTTCAGAGCCCCAGAGTTTCTTTGAGAGCTCAGGAATTAGGAGCATTGAAGTTTCATTCAGAGCCCTGTCGTTTATTTTAGAGACCTGAAGTTCCTTTAAGAACTCAGGAGTTCCTTTGAGAGCTCAGGAGCTCCCTTTTAGAGCCGCAAAGTTGTTTTGTTTTGAGAGCTCAAGAATCCTGAAATTCAATTTAGAGTCCCAAAGTTCCTTTCAGAGCTCGGGGGTTACTTTTAGAGTTCTCAGGTTCCTTTGTAGAGCCTGGAAGTTTCTTTTAGAGCCTCAGTGTTTCTTTTTAAAGCATCTTTTTAGATTTCTTTGACACTTTGGGCTCCTCTTCACAGGAAGCTTCTGTTTTTTTAATCTTAAAGAGTTAAAAACGAGACGCTGCAGGCTAAAGCCCCATTTGCCCGGGTACTTCTAATAATATCTGTGATATTAATCTGTACTTTATAAAGTGAAAATCGCACTACAAATTACCAACACAGAGAACTGAGCGACTTGACATATTTAAAGAGTCTTCTCTGATTCGCTGCTTCTAACTTTTCATTTAATAATCATAAAAGCTGTGTGATAAACCAAAGTTTGGACAGATGTTTGTGCACGGAGACACTTTCACAGAATCAGAAGAGGATGATGAGATGGACGACAGGCGTGGCGGCAGATTCGGTTAATGATGCATGAATGTGTTCATCACATTAGTAATGGTAGAGCTCATTTAAATGCACAGTGACAGTGTAGAGGAATAAAAGACACTCCACCTTGGAGTGAAGTGAAGGGCGTGTGTCTTCACATTCCTGGAATAATCCGTCTGCAGTGACACCACTAGTACTAGAGAGAGTTTAAACAGTGTAGAGCAGATAAACGTGTTTTGTTTGAGTTAAATTCCTTGATGTACAGTAGCAGTCAAACGTCTGAACGCACCTCCTCACTCTATGTTTTTCTTTTCTAATAAACATATGAGCAGAAACATGATCGTGAATCATGTTTTCATTTTCCCGCCTCTCTGCAGTTCTTCCCCTACATCCTTCTTCTGGTGGCCGTGCTCATGTACCTCCCGGCGTTGTTCTGGAGGTTTTTGGCGGCGCCGCTGCTCCAGTCCGACCTCGGCTTCATCTTGGAGGAGCTGGACCACTGTTACAACCGCGCCGTCACTTTGGCCAAACGCATGATCCCGATCAACCCAGAGAGGTAAATGGGGTTCGAATATCAGGAGGGGACATTGTGGTCTCATTTATGTTCTAGGAGGATTTAAGTTTGGATTTCTTTCAGTTTCTGAAACATAGTTTTCACCCATTGTGGTTATCAGTTAGGTACGGTAATGCCTACAAGCTTAATTTTTGATTTAAAGAAAGAAAGATCCTATAAATCTCCCTAATCATTAACTGCGTCCTGCACAGGCTGCGGCAACTTTTTATCTTGGACTTTGATAAAAATAAGAAATGAATCATCTCCCTGCGACAGTTTAGCGTTCAGAATTACACTCCAAGTGGGATCTACGCTTTGAGATAGGGTGATAAACGCGTTAATGATTTGCAAAGACGCTAGCCTCTGAGGAGGATCTGCATTATTATTCTTAAACAGCTGATTAAGTCTTAATGTTGTCTGTGTCAGCTTTCTATCGCTGGTCTTTGTCTCAGTGTTCAGCCGTATCAGAAGCTGTTTCACGTGAAGAATCCTATTTTTCTCCGTGTAGCCAAACATTAAATTTCACAATTGGTGTGTCAGAATATCATCCTACGTGTCAACGTTTCATTAAATCCACAAAAAAATATTAAAAACAATTGATATTGTTTTTTGATTAGCCTTTGTTTTCCCTTTGAGCCATGATTCTCTGTTGACTATGTACCACATGGTGACTTGCCTCCACCTAGTGGGCTCATGGTGGTACTGCAGAAAAAACAACATGCCTTGATGATCTGGAGGAAATATTAATATTCTTATGGATTCTATAATGTGCCCAATGATAGGATGTGTTGATACCCAGGCTAAATAAAACCAGATAACCTCACTTTGGGTGCTGTGGTGATCCAAACAGACGGCCCGTCTGATTCTACTTTTACTTAAATAACGTTTGTGGTTCCTTCCCCCTCTCTTTCAAGCGATCCCACCGAAGGCTGCTTCAATTACCCGCTGGTGGAAAAGTTTCTGATGACCAAGCGTAGCTCGCGGACGCTGCTGTTTTACTACATGCTGTGTCGCAGTCTGACTCTGATCACCTTGCTGTGCGCCTGCACCTACCTGGGTTACTACCTCCGCCTGGCGTCCGTCACGGACGAGTTCGGCTGCCCGCTGCGTGTCGGCCTGCTGGTCTCTGACCCCAGCGTTCCAGAGAAAGTGCAGTGTAAGCTCATTGCCGTGGGAGTCTTCTCTTTGTTAAGGTATGTTTCTGACACTGCCATGCTGGGTGTCGGCTGAAACTGCAGAATCACTTTTTCCATTGATACAAAGCATCGCAGAGCTGGAGCTAACCAGCTAGCCTAGAAAACACAAGACAAACAAGCTTGAGCCAGGTTATCAGAAGTTCTTCTCATGTCTCAATGTTTCATTAAGTCCAAAAACAACTGAAACCCAATGCAAGTGATGTTTTCATTACCTTCTGTTGTCCCTCTGAGCTTAACTATGCACCAGCTGGTGACTTGCCTGACAGAATCTGATGCCTGTGCCTCCATCTAGTGACAAATAAAACCTATCTACACTATATTACCAAAAGTATTCGCTCACCCATTCAAATGATCAGAATCAGGTGTTCTAATCACTTGGCCTGGCCCCAGGTGTATAAATTCAAGCACTCAGGCATGCAGACTGTGAAACAAGACATTTGTGAAAGAATGGGCCGCTCTCAGGAGCTCAGTGAATTCCAGCGTGGAACTGTCATAGGATGTCACTTGTGCAACAAATCCAGTCGTGAAATTTCCTCGCTCCTAAATATTCCACAGTCAACTGTCAGCTCTATTATAACAAAATGGAAGCGTTTGGGAACAACAGCAACTCGGCCACGAAGTGGTAGGCCACGTAAAGTGACGGAGAGGGGTCAGCGGATGCTGAAGCGCATAGTGCAAAGAGGTCGCCGACTTTCTGCACAGTCAATTGCTACAGAGCTACAAACTTCATGTGACCTTCAGATTAGCCCAAGTACAGTACGCAGAGAGCTTCATGGAATGGGTTTCCATGGCCGAGCAGCTGCAGCCAAGCCACACATCACCAAGTGCAATGCAAGGCGTCGGATGCAATGGTGTAAAGCACGCCGCCACTGGCCTCTAGAGCAGTGGAGATGCGTTCTCTGGAGTGATGAATCACGCTTTTCCATCTGGCAATCTGATGGACGAGTCTGGGTTTAGAGGTTGCCAGGAGAACGGTACATTTCAGATTGCATTGTGCCAACTGTGAAATTTGGTGGAGGAGGAATTATGGTATGGGGTTGTTTTTCAGGAGCTGGGCTTGGCCCCTTAGTTCCAGTGAAAGGAACATTGAATGCTTCAGGATACCAAAACATTTTGGACAATTCCATGCTCCCAACCTTGTGGGAACAGTTTGGAGCGGGCCCCTTCCTCTTCCAACATGACTGTGCACCAGTGCACAAAGCAAGGTCCATAAAGACGTGGATGACAGAGTCTGGTGTGGATGAACTTGACTGGCCTGCACAGAGTCCTGACCTGAACCCGATAGAACACCTTTGGGATGAATTAGAGCGGAGACTGAGAGCCAGGCCTTCTCGACCAACATCAGTGTGTGACCTCACCAATGCGCTTTTGGAAGAATGGTCAAAAATTCCTATAAACACTCTCCTCAACCTTGTGGACAGTCTTCCCAGAAGAGTTGAAGCTGTAATAGCTGCAAAAGGTGGACCGACATCATATTGAATTCTATGAGTTAGGAATGGGATGGCACTTCAGTTCATAGAATGAGTAAAGGCAGGTGAGCGAATACTTTTGGTAATATAGTGTATCTATCTATGGTGGTACTACAGATAACAAACAAGCTTTATAAAGAAGGCGTCTTGGGGAGTTACACGTGTGAACAACAGCCACATGGAGGAAATGTTGATATTCTTATGGATTGTATAATGTGCACATTGGTAGAATTTGATTATTTACAGGTTACATAAAATGCCCAAAGGTTGAACTGTGTGTATATGGCTTCCTGTTGCCAGATTCTCCTTTCAGGAGGCACGCTCTAGGTTCTTTGGTTCTCCAAATGTCCAAATGTAGAGTGGGATTGGTTCTATTTTTACTAGAACCTTTGTAGAATATGTGTGCTTTGTTTTTTTTTCTATAAACTCTCGGTCCAGTTCTAGTCAAGGGGTTGGTGAATGAGTTCATTAGCATCTCTCTGCATGATAGCATCTAATTTAAAGATATAAAAACAGCATTAAAAAGAATAAAAATTAGGGTTTGCAGCGAAATTTTCCAGGTAAAAAAAACAAAAATGCACTTTGGACAAATTTTTGTGCAAATTTTTTGGTGCATAAATAGCATCTAAGCATGTAAAATGGTCTCTAATAAAATGGTTTCGGAGGTTAAATGTTGTGTTTCCTCTTTCCAGTCGGGTCAACTTGGTCCTGTTCGTTGCTATGATTCCCTTCGTGATCTACGCCGCCCTTCGTCCCGTCCTCTGCCGCGGACACGCCGACTTCCTGGAAATCTACCAGTTACTGCCCACTGTGAGCGTCCTGCCCAGCCCCGGAGGCCAGTGCAACGATCTCTCTCTGTACCTGCTCTTCCTGGATGAGAACATCAGCGAACTGAAGTCCTACAAATATATCAAGGTGGGTCAGTGGTGAGATATGCAGAACTAAATATTATTTATTGTACTGGATTGTTAAGTTGACGGTCATATCTTGCATGTACGTCACTGAAGAGATGAATTTTTATATTAAGAAGTCGTTCTGAAAAGGGTTTCCTGATATTTGTTCACTTTTCTTTTAGAATCTATAGAAAGTAGATAAATATTATTTTATTACGTCCTTGTTTTTAGCTCATTTTAACTTAATTAATTCTGACACTTTTATAAAAGACATGTGTTTGCCTGCTGGGTCGTCCTGGGTTAAATCAAATCAAATCAAATGGGAATGCATCTTTTCCTCTGTCCAATCCCGCTGCAGGTGCTGGAGATGTTGAGGAAACGAGGCGAGTGCTCCGGAGAAAACTTCGACGCCATGGGTCTGCTGCAGACTCTGTGCACGGTGAAGACGGACAACCCGGACGGGACAAAAAGTACGGATGCTGCGGAAAAACGAGATCAAGAAAAAAAAGAGGCAGTCGACGCAGCATCCGTCGCTGCGTCTCTGAAGAGCAGCGGTGGTGATGGTCAGAAGACGGTCGCAGGAAACAACGGCAAGATGGAAACTGAGATGAAAGGTGAGAAGGATTAGGCTAAAATGGTGGTGTTTATTTATCGTCATTTTTATCGTTACTGTGATAAATAGCAGAAATTATGCTTTAATTCATATCGCCCATCTCTTCCTGGAATTATTTTGGTCAACTCCACCTTCACTGATGAACGCATTAATTCTTTATTCCTTGAATTCATGAGACATCTCCACTTTGCAGCCTGACATCTGTCCACACTTTATTTGATTTTATAACTCATCCTTCATAATTGTTAAGAGACAAGAGGAAGAAAAAAAAACAGAGAATCAAACAAAGGTCTTGGGGAAAAAATAAAAACACGCTGATTCACGCTGGATTAGTTTTATCACGGGTGTAATTTGGTGTCATTTTTACTTTACAAATATGGGATTAAGATCACAGATGACCTAAGAAGGCTGTTCACTATAAAAACCTCAACTAACTAACACGCCCCACGGCTGACTCATTTTCAGAGCTCACTCCGTTGCTGCCTGAAAACCGCGACGTAACGAGCAGCCGGGCCAGCGAGGGAGGAACCGTCCGGCAGCGAGCGATGTGATCGTCTGCGATGGAGCCACAACTCACGACCTTCCTGACGGAGGAAGTCATGGGAGAGAGCAGCACCATCTCATCATCAACGTGGGACTCAGACTCAGACTTTTAGTCCCTTTGTTTGGAGCAGAGTGACGTGAGCTGCAGGAATATATTTTCTTTTTTAACTTTTTTTTTTTGGAGGAAGTCTTTGGAGTAAAACTCTTGGTGGTATCGATTTCAGTTTCACAGGATGACCAAACATAAAATGAGATAATGGGGAAAATGAAAACACTACAATAATTACAAAGATGCAACAACACATCACAGTTCTATACTTGATTATACAGCTGCAGTTCTACAGAAACCAAAAGGTACTTTTTGAGGAAGCACTCCATATGTGATGTGAGCAGAGCTGCAGCTGCTCTGCTTAGTCAGGCTGCTGGAGTTATGACTTGACATGGTTGTATTGCAACTATAGACGCTAAGGAATACAACAAATCTGCAGAATAATCACTGCATTAACTTCTCTAATGAGACATGTGCCTGACAGCCACAGCTCAGTGTGCGGCACTAGCCCTCCTGCTGCCAGCTGCAGCCTGTATAATATATCATGATGCAGCGAAGACTTCTGCAAGAGTTGCTGCAAGCTAAAAGAATGTGAGGAAATGAACCCTTCGGCGTCTTCATATGGTACCGTTATGTTCTTTGTTGTTCTGCATGATGCTGATTTGTTTTTTCTGGGAGCTGTTTAAAGTGAAACGGGAGCAACATGTAGTAGAAAGCTGCAGAACAACAGTTAACGTTAGCATGCTCTTTTTGTATTTTGTTGTTTGTTTGTTTTAGGGCGGCACTGTGTGTAGTTTGCATGTTCTCCCTGTGTCTGAGTGGGTTCTCTCCAGGTTCTCCAGCTTCCTCCCACCATCCAAAGACATGCTGCTTAGGTTCATTGGTGATTCTAAATTGGCCGTAGATGTGTGTGAGTGTGAATGTTGGCCCTGCGATGGACTGGAGACCTGTCCAGGCTGTACCCCTGCCTCTCGCCCGATGACAGCTGGGATAGGCTCCAGCAGACCCCCGTGACCCCTAACAGGATTAAACGGGTATAGAAGATGACTGACTGTTGTTTTTTTTTCTCATGACTGAAAGTAAAACCTGTCACTTAAAGGTTCCAGTTACAGCGTGAACATTTTCAAAAATCGCCCGTTGCATGGTTTTTATTTGCACCGTCTTTGTGGGAGAATGTGGTTTTTGTGAGACTGTCGGTCACATTTCAGGACAAAGAAAACGGGAACGCTGCTCGTTCTGTGGTTTAGAAAGTAAAGTCAACTAAAAGCTGCACTGACTGTTCAGGTGTTTTGTTCTCCTGTGTTCTGTTTGTGCTGTCATGTATTATAGCCATTGACATTTAAGGTACAAGATGATTTTTTTTTTCATGTTTATCAAATGCATCATTTCTCCCAGGTATCAGTGTTTTTACATGCGATGAAACACAAGCAATGCCTTGCCTTCTTTTCTTTTGGGTGGCTTTAGGTTTAATTATTCTGCCCAGCCTGGAAATAAACTTCTCATGCCTGCTGTGGGACCTCAGGGATTAAACACGTCTTTCTTTACGGCAGGGTTTTGTCAGCATTTAGTTAAGACTGTGTATTTTCAGATCATTTTAACGGAGGTGTGTTTTTTATGAACTTCTCATGGTGGGATCTCATGTCTGTGCAATGTGCACAAGACAAACTGATGCATGTAAACTTTTCTAGTGTTGACGTTTGATGGCTGTGAATTATAACTCTTGGGTCGTACGCAGTTGTAAAAATAAATATAGCTGACGTTAGAGCTGAATTATGTCTGATGATTATAAGTTTGCCAACAGTTTATGTATTTTACCGTCAAGCTGGACTCTTTGCAGGAGCAAGAAGAAGCAGGTATAAGTGTAAAATGGATGAGTTTCATAAAGTAGAATGGGAGCTGTATGGATAGAGATGAGAGGAGTCTCCTTAAATGAGACCAGAAGATGAAATGTGAGAGGGAGGGAGTAGGAGGAAAGGTAAACTGGACGGGTGTGGTTGGGAAAGTCAGACAAAGACTAGGATATCGGGGACTTAGAGGTCTGATAATAGAAAGAAAGGTTTTAATGATCAAACCAGTGATTTACCTTTGCTTTCACTCTGTTCTTTTTTTATCCCACCTAGAAAAGTGTGTTTAAATCCAGTCCAGACAATCTTTTACTTCTTCTGGGAGCAAAGCAGGAGAGATGAAAATTAAGAAACCAAAAGAAGGACGAGGGAAGGGAGTACCGGACGTACACCTGGTTTTAGGAAGCAAATTTACAGCACTGCACATCAGCCACATCAATGTCTATCTCTGTAGGAAATAAAATCTTGTTGCTGTGATTGTCTTTTATAAAGTTAGAGCAAATTATTATGAAATCTTAGAGGGGTGCCAAACTTTAGCATACCACTGTTACACATCTCTACTGCTCTAGAGTCCAGTGGTGGTGTGCTTTACACCACTGCATCCGACGCTTTTCATTGCACTTGGTGATGTGTGGCTTGGATGCAGCTGCTCACCATGGAAACCCTTGAAGCTCTCTACTGTTCTGGCGCTAACCTGAAGGACACATGAAGTCTGGAGGTCTGCAGAGACTGACTTTGCAGAAAGTTGCCGACCTTTGTGCACTTTGTGCCTCAGCATCTGCTGACGCCACTCATGTTCAGTCACTTCCACGTTGTTATAATACCACTGACCGTTGACTGTGGAATATTTAGTAGTGACTGGACTTGTTGCACAGGTGGCATCTTATCACAGTACCATGCTGGAATTCACTGAGCTCCTGAGGGCGACTCATTTTTTCACTAATGTTAGTAGAAGCAGTCTGAATGACTAGGTGCTTGATTTTATATACCTGTGGACATGGAAGTGATTGGAACACCTGCTTTAAATTATTTAGTTAGCCAACACTTAATTTAATGCATGACTTTTAAGGTGAAGAGATGAAACGGGCACTTTCACTCTAAGCATTTTACTAGAAGAGTGTTTGTGCAGCTCCCTCTGCAGGTCCACATGAAGCACAGCAGGTATCAACTCTGTCAATGATTGTGTGTTTGCTTTATATATCTGGTTTATGTGTTTATTGTGCGGCAGCGAAGTGATCTGTTCCAACTATGAAGTTCAGTATATTTATCTCACATTATCAAACCTTCAATGATATGCAATTAACACGGTCTTATGTTAATGTTTAATTCAGGTGTCTGTGAAATACATTTCCTGATCAGTATGTGTTGTATTTCAGTTCAGTTTAGTTAACGTCTCCTCAGATGAAGACTGATTATTTACACAAAAACAGAGGTTGAGATTTGAACAAACAAATATAAATGAAATTAAATGAGACAAGCACACTTTAGTGAGATTCTAAATGTATTTAGTTATTATCAATGATTATTTCTACTGGTTGCTATTGTACAAGAGTTTCTTTGCATCTGTGCAAGAGTTAAAGGAAACAAGATAATCATAATTTTTCCAGGAACTAAATCCTTTAGTTTTAAAGTAGCACAAACTAACATTTATTCTACTAATGTTCTCGTTTATTGTTCTTTTATTCCTGTTGCAATTTCGTGTGCATCAGTTCAGCTTTTATGAAAGGTCTTGACATTTACGTTAACACCAATAATAAATAGTTATCTATCTCTGCGTTTGGTTCCACGCACAGATGTAGTTTGGGCTCTGTCTTTCATCAGACTTCCTCCTCTTCAGCTTCACAAACAACACTAAGAAACACACATCTGCTCTCAGCCCACCCCTTGGTCAATGATCAGCGTCAGTTACGAGCAGACAGGCTCTGAGGTAAACTGTGGACCAGAGGTAGCTGAAACTAAACTCCAGGAAATTATTCAAACAGCACTTTAACAGCATGCTGCGGGAGGAAGGTAAGTCACTGCGTTTATTAAATCTGTAGATGGTGTTGGTGCAGACAGGAGGCTGGTACGCTGATGAAGACGTTTTAAAAAAACTGAGGATAACACGTCAGGACTATTACAAAACATCTCAGAGTCTCCTCAAAAAAACAACAAAACTGATTTCATTTAATTTAATCTTCTAAATTAAACGAACACTTTTAATGTGTTAAAAGCATTTTGATCTGTCGCCTTATATTCCAGAAAGGAGGTTCAACAAATACTGAGATAAAACTTAACTTCTGAGTTGAACCTGAGGCGACTAAACCCGAGCTGTCGGTCCCAAAACACCGGTTAGCAATAAGTTCAATCAACCCCGTATTGGTTAACCTAGTTATAAAGGCATCATCTATTGAGAGAAACCATGAGTAAAAATGGCAAAGCGCAGAGAAGCCCATTTTAAATGCCTTAAAGTTTAATAAAGCACATTAATGTATGTCAGAAGCACAATAATTCATTAGATATTATGCTACATATTAACTGCTTTGTATGAGAATTTCTTATACTATAGACTACATTGTATTATATGTAATTAGATGTAGATCTTGAATTGCCATATTGCAACAAGGTTAATTTCAAAGCCAATTCATTCCTCCAGCGGTGTCCCCCCTCACCCCTGTGGAGGAGCTGGCGATCAGTATCAATCGAGGGCGTCCGATGACGGAGGGGATTCCTGGGGGCACGTCATCGGAGCACCTCAACCAAAATGAACTAGTGCAATGTATTTTCCCTAATAGGCCTACGCCTAAATCACTTATAACTAATTTGTGTAGCCTTGCATGTTCGAAAATGACCAATTTAAAGATTAAATACCCGAACATAACCTGAACAAAACCTACCCCTACCAGGTTAAGTTCAGAGCCTATGTTACTATAGTTACATACATAGCCTGATCATTTTTGAGCTTTCTGGAACCGAAATCCCAGGTTTACTGCTAACTCTGGGTTAGCAATTTCAAATTTATGTTGGTGACAGTCTTGTGAATTGTGTGAATATTTCTCCTGTAAACAGGTTTAATTTCTGAACTCGTTGGGTTTCTTGAAGGCGTTTCATCCAGGTCCACAATGGAAATCGATTGTACGGTGCCTATGTTCTTAAATTTTTTTACTGTACCTGCTACCTCTGCACTTTATTCCACACGTCCTAATATTTAATATTTTTGTTTGATTTTTATTGGTTGTTTGTCTGCCTTGATCACCATGACGTGTGCTGCTACCTTTCTTGGCCAGGTCACCCCTGTGAAAGAGCTCCTGATCTTTTGGTTAAATAAAGGTTATAACTAAGACTGTCAGGGAGTTGGGGTTTAAATGGGAGCGTTTGTTGTGTTGTAGATCACCTGAGTCTGATAAAAACCTGATTGTCACCTGTAGCTGATGCCGTTTTCAGCTTTGTTTTATTTGAACCTTGACACACAGTTCATTTATATGAGAGTTTTTATACAGTGCTCTGGGATTGTTATTTCACTTTAACTCAGTTTAAATCAATTCACTAATTTAACTGCCTCTAATTTGTAGGATTTATTCTGAAGAGATCAGTTCAGATCAACAGTGGAGGATAGATCTGTTTCTCTACAGCAGGTGTTGTTTCCAGCGTATCTACATACAGCACTGGCAATTTATGTACAAAACTCATTTAAAGGGTAGACAACAAAGTAACTATCCCGACCTAAACACTTGCTTCCCATTTCTAATCTCTCTTCAGCAAATAGACTGGATGTAAACATTAACCAGTACCTGATATCTCAAGTATTTTATTTAATGTAACATCAGGAAGTCACCATCCCACAGAGCAAAGGGTGAAAACAAAGCTTTTCAAACTCAGACATAAATTAATTCTGAGGTCAGAGGAACAATGCTGGGTCCAAAATCCAGGAATCAAACAAACAAATTCAGGCTTATACTCACACACAGGGGACAATACAATCTGGCATGGGAGGAAAGGGGAGTGGAGCTTATATACTGAGTGGGAGGGGGATAATTAGACGCAGGGCGTGCAATCAACAAGGGGAAGTTAAGCTACCTGAGACACAGGAACTAACAATCCTTCAAAATAAAAAAGGAAGACTCCTGACAAGAACTCAAAACCGAACAGAAGAATTGACACAGTCAGACCCTGACATACAACAGTTAAATGTTGCTGTGGCAAGCAATACGGTGTACGGTGAATAAATAATTCATCTTCGTGACATAGTTTCACCATTTTAAAGATGTCGGGTCTTGCTGCTAGCATATGATAGATCCGGGCTTGACTACGTGGAGTATAGAGGACCAGCATCAGCTGGACTGAGTCTGGGGCAGCTTCCTGTAACGGTTCCTCCACCATGTCTGTGTGTTGTGTAGCTGAGAGAACCTGGATCAAGGAGCTCCGACGCCGTACATCAGTGATGCACCACAACTCTACGAAGCCGCCAGCACTAGTAAAGTTCAAACGGTGGAAGTGCATCAGTTTTGTTATCACCACCTCTCTCTTCCTGCTCTGGATCTTCAGGTGGGTGAATGTACTTGTCTGCACATAGGACAGTTGGTGCAGTATTCCACTAGAGTAGACTTCCCATTTAGATTTAATTACATGTTTCAACCGATGCAGAGAAAGAAATTCCAGACTATCAGAGCCCACAAGCCTACCCAAACATCTGACTGGCCTAACAAATCTTCACTGGATGTTTGCTTGGAGTGACTCCAGACCAAAATTCAGGCTAGGTTTCAGGCTCATATTCCATAAAAAAAAAAAAAAAAAAACTGAATAAAATGCCTCATGTAACCTCCTCATTCAGAAATTCAGAACACAATTGCCCGAGAGGCAATAAGAGTTAAGATCAGAGTTTTCAATGAGATGCAGAAGTGGTGGTGTAAACCTTTGATAATCTGATCTCCTGATAACCGTGTAAACTCTTGTACTGGTTTCTCTCTGATTTGAATAATTCAGTGTAGTCAGTTAAGCTGGGGAAGGACTTGTTCTTCTTCACACTTTTTCTAAAAAAGTTCTTCTCTTTAATGGTAACTGCATATAAACGACCATCTCAGTGCATCCGTGCACGTTTTATTTCCAAGAATATTCATTCGGTTTCTGTTTCTTTGCTCTGCAGCTCAGGTTAACCTCAGGTTTTACTGAACTAAACTGACCTCCTCCTTATTTAGTGAAGCCAGTCCAAGTGAGTTCAAGGTCCATGAAGACCTGACTCTGAACACCAGACTCCGCTATAGAGACGATTTCACAAAGGGTCCTCAAATCCCCTCTGTGACTCCCACACCTGTGACAACAGGGACACAGGAATCAACTTTGCCATTTTGTTGAGTTGAGATTTAGTTTCAGTGCATTTCAGTTTAAAATGACATAAAAATTAACGCATTCATTTGTTGTGGATTTATAGGTCTCAAACAACTGCTGTACCAGAGCACCTGACCTTGTCCCAGAGCAAGGGTATGTTAATAGTTAATGAATGCTGGTCCTTAGTGAAGGTCTATCTAACTTCCTGTTTAAATGTTTGATTTGGTAAATAAAAATGTTTTCTTAAATACTATTCTCTTAAACTGCAGATACTATATATTCTCTACTTTTATTACGGTACTAATTAGTGCAGTACAATGTCCACAGACATCAACTGAAACTATATTTCATGGCTATGCTTCAGCACTCAGAGTTCTTGTTTTATTGTTATGACAGTTGGAATAAAACAAAAGACAAAACAAAATGTTTACTGTCAACATGCAAAACCAAAGTCAGTCTGACATGTGTGCAGTAAAATAACACATTGCTCTAAAAAAGAGCCAGACAGGAATTATTCTCCCTCAAAACTTATCTTTCAAGGCAACTGAACACCTTTTTAAAGATGTTTGTCTTAATCCTGCACTTTTGATTCTGCTATAGAATTAATGTCCTGTTAATCTGTCCATTTGAAGCCAGATTCACAATAGAAATGTTTGGGACTTACACCCCAACAGACTGCACACTTGAATGTGATGTGCGTAAAGTGCGCTTAAATTTTTTCATTCTAGAAGTTCAATGGGGACAAGAGCCGCCTTTCATGCTGGTCAACAAGACAAAGACAAGGCTGATATCAGCTTATCTGGAGCATCGCACAGGAAAAAAGGAGGTCAGTGTAGAGAGCAAAGCACCAATATACAATAGCCAGGATTTACTCCTCGTTTGATTATTTGAATGCAGCATGGCCTTCTGACTTTCCTTTTGTAGCCACCTACAGTCATTTTTGTTCTCCAACCCAACAGTCTTTTATTGAGGCATTGTACACTATTTGTATAAGTGAATAAATCCATAAATCAGTCAAATAAAACAACGTTAAACTACACTTACTTTTTCTTCCTTCTTCTTGTCGCAGGTTCGCGTTATTGCGGTGGTGTTACGCAAGGAGGCAGTAGCCTATCGCTGCCTCTTCTGTTGTCAGGAGAAGCTGCACATCTCAGAAGGTGTTTGCAACATCAACAGTCATCACTTTTACTTTGACTATGGTCAAGCAGACATCATGTGTCCCATACCATCAGGCTGTGAGACACCATCTCATATTGCTGTGGCATCTGCTGCACCCAAAACTGAAGGTATTGATGGACATGTTTTAGGCTTTGCTAGGCTGTGGCGGGCTGTTGGTCAGCTAAGCTACTGCTTTACTCCAGGCTGAAATGTTTGGATGCATAGCAGACTACGAAGTTAAATTGAAAATTATGTTTTTGAAGAAATTGTCTCAAAAAGCATTTGCTGTTCTGCTATGAAAAGTATTAAAAAATGTATATTACGTCCTGTCTCCACTCATGAGGGTTTGTCTAATCTTGATCTATTATGACCCCATCACCATGTGATCTGACTATCTGCGTAAATTTGTGTTGTCCAGAGATCACTAACAGCAGTGCCAGATCAGGTCATGGTGGACATGATGAACTGCTACAGCCAACTAAACCAGGATCCAGTGGAGAAAATGGTATGTATGTTTGTATGTGTGTGTTTTTCTCACCCTGAAAATAATAACCTCCTAAAGTGGCTGTTGTTTACAGCTAGGTAGCTAAGCTAGTGGTTAACACAAATTAACCAAATAGTTTTGTGCAATTTTTGTGTCCTAAATAACACAAAGGCATCTGAGTTCTTGCTAAACTTCTTTTATTTTACAGCAGCTAAGGACCAATTAGTGATAAACTATCACTCCCCCTGGGTTGTGCTTGTTTATGCTATAGTCAACATTCTTTCATGGCAGAGGAGACATTTTAATATCCAGCCTCACACGGGGCACCAATTCAGTGCGGATTTGGGTTGTTGAGATTTGAGGGCACAATCTCAGTTTGCCTGGGATGGCTTAAAGGACTGTGTAAGACCAAAGTGCGGTTTATGCCTTTGTGGGACACAGACACCGTAACCTACGCCAGTTGGACTAATTTTTGTTTCTACTTCCTGGTTCACTTTCAGCAACTGAAACCTTGATGAGTCATACAGATGATTGTATCTCTGAACCTTCTCAGTTAATCTTTCCTCAATATGTTCAATCTTTATTGATCCAGAACAATAAATTAGAAAATTGCAGAAGATGGAGAATCAGCCGGAAATACTAAAGTGGAAATACGCTACAATCAAGCTGACCAATCACAGCTCTTGTGGTCTGCAACGCTGTGGCGAGTAGTTACATTTCTGGGGAGGTACACATCAGCTGCAGCACTAGCATGAGGTCTGGGCTGTAGCTACAATGTCAAATTGATGCAGAAGCATAAACCACCCATTAATAATAGGTTATTTACAAGAGAATCAATGAGAGATTGCTCTCTTGATTTGGTGATGGTCAAGAGGATAAGATGATTGCTGTGTCTATGTATGCGCTGGGTTTCTATATGTTGGATCCAAAGCTGTAGTTTAGTTCTAGCTTTCTTTACACAACCCTCCAACAAGGCAAGCTGGATCCATTAATCACTACTGTCACCACAGGGTAGAGTGGTAAATGCTGTAAATGATGATGTGCTTTATGGAAGTGCCTGATTGGTAATAATTTCAGCTTGTCAAAACCAAGTCCATTTTCAATCATTTTGAGGGGTCTAATTCTGATTTGCTCAGTGTTGTGCTGCCATGTGAAAGAATTCTTTATCTCAGTGTACAGCTCAGTCAGGTAGCCGTTACATCATTAATACAAGCTCAAACTGGAATGAATGGTTCAAAATGTGATAGTGTTTATGTTATTCAAGCTCCTTTGTGAACATGTTGTGTTTGGTGAGTACATTTAACAAAACATAATAACATTGTACCTTTCTGTGACCTCTTAGATAAATGTAAGAAACCATTATTGGAGGTGAAGAACCAGAAGGCAGACAGCAACTCATTTCTTTACAGCTTCACTGTCTGCTTTTCCACCATGTTTGAATTTTCCAACATCCTGCAGGTAACATCTCATAGCCTTTAAAGGCCTTGCTCCAGCTTATCTTAATGCCGTAATTGTACCATAGCATCCTAATAGATCACAGATAGGGTTTTGGAGGCAGGCACCCTCTCTTTTAAGGTCAGGCTTAAGACTTTCCTTTTTGATCAAGCTTATAGTTAGGGCTGGACTGAACCATCCCTTAGTTGTGCTGCAATATGTCTAGGCAGCTGGGGGACAATGCACTGAGCACATAACCACTAATCTTTTCTCTCTTGCACCGAGCTCCTGTCATCTCATTTCTTATCTCTTTCACTGAGCTCTGGTCCTTTAATTTGTTATGTAATTTATTCTCCATTTCTACTCATGCTCTTCCTGTTAAAGGAGAGTACTTCCATGCCAACGTCATCTTTGTGCTTGCTCTAGGGGTTTCTGGCCAGGTTTTGTAAAGCATCTGTACAATTTGCATCGTTATTGATGCCATACCTAAAACTGAATTAAACTGAGTTGACGCTATTTTGGTTTTGTCTAAATGCTTGTGTTTTTTACTGTAGCTGGTCCAGAGTTTGGAGATGCTGCAGTTACTGGGGGTGAACAGAGTTGTCATCTATAAGTCCAGCTGCAGCCCTGAAACGCAACGCATACTGGACTACTACACACTCAAAGGTGGAGTTTTTTTTTTTTTTTTTTTTTTGTCATGCATGTGTCTCTCAAGCAGGTGCAGTAGAGATATTTAATCAAGCGTTCATTGCAAAACAAGTTAAAGAGGGTTTCACTACGGATTTCAATGTGAAGCAACTGTTTGAGGTTCTTACTGAAAGGATCAAATATAGCACCAGAAGGGGCTTTAAAAAAGATCATTTGATTTCCTCAAAATTATA
Organism: Planiliza haematocheilus; assembly: GCA_005024645.1. Lineage (NCBI taxonomy): Eukaryota > Metazoa > Chordata > Actinopteri > Mugiliformes > Mugilidae > Planiliza > Planiliza haematocheilus. Next base: position 44,408 of record SRSE01000736.1, read on the forward strand.
GGATTGTTATTTGTAGAATATGGAATACATTTCTAAGAACACAACAAAACCTGGCTATGCTTCTAATGTCTCCCTCTCAGGACTGGTGGAGGTGATCCCTTGGCCTATCACCAGATATTACAATGTGTCTCGCAGCTGGCTTCCTCAACTCAGTCCAGGAGACATCCACTACTTTGGTCAGATTTCTGCTCTCAATGACTGCGTGTACAGGTACATGTACCGGTCCAAATACGTGGCCCTGCACGACGTGGACGAGCTCATACTGCCCCAGACGGTCAACAGGTAGCACCTTTCTTTATGATGTCAATGAACCATGAAAACACAAAATGTGTTTCAGAATTAGGGCATGCATTGCACTAATGGATGGAGGGGAGGATGAGTTGTTAACGTTTTAAATAATTTTACAGGAAATGTTGGGCTAAATACTGGTGGAGGATGCAGACTGACACAGACACACACAAAAACACTTTTGGAACAACTAAAAAAAATATCCATTCTCTGATGAGTCACAACTGTGTTGGAGGCTTACATAATATTCGGTCATAATGTTATGCCTGATCATGTTTAGTATAAGATATGTCTAATTTGAAATAATGCATTAATTTAGGTAAAACCACAATAGTTGAGACCTTAATGAGACTTTAAAAACACATTATGTACTTTCAATTAATTTATATAAGTGTGTGAGTAAGGTTTTACTGGCAGTTTATTTCCAGCAGCTAAATGTTAGTGGTTGCAAAAACCTAAAATTAAAAGTGTTTTATGTTTGTAATCCTTCTCTTACAAGCTGGTTGGAGCTGTTGCCACTGCTGGAGAAGACATACGGCGCAGACAAGTGTTATCGCTTTGAGAATAACGTATTCCCCAACACAGTTATGTGGGCTCCTCCACCGCCCCAAACCCTGTCCCTGCAGGAACGCTGGAAGAATGTGAGGGGGGTGAACATCTTCTCTCATCTGTACCAGCAACCCATCTATAAAGAAATTAAGTATGGAAATGGCAAGATCATCGTCAACCCCCGAGTTGTGTTCTCAACAAGTGTCCACGAGATACTGAGCTTGCAGAATGGCTGCGCTTGGGTCGACAGGGACATAGCGAGAATGTACCACACCAGGTATACTGTGTTTCTTATTCAGATCATATAGTAGGTTTAAAAAGTCAAATTTTTGGGATGTCAGTAAATCCTAAGTGCATAAGTGTGCACTCTCTTGAATATGCATACACAATACCAGCTCTGTCAAAATGGGGCGTCTTCTGTGCACAGCCTTCATCTGTTGGGATTCCTCCACAAATGTTTTAACGGGAGTCCTGTCCAAAAGCCTCTTGCTAAAGCCTTACTTTGGCTTATGTAAAGTGTTTTTTTTTTAGTTGTTCTAGTGCAGAATGGTGTGTTCCAAAAATACTGGTACTTGGAGTTATTTAGGGATTCCCTAGACCTTCAGTAAAGCCCCGGTTCCAGCTGAGGAAAGGTCTGGTCTAGGTGGGTGTTACATGTCTAAGTAACATCCACACCAGTGAATGCCTGGTCCAGAAGTTTCCCAGAAGAACACTGAATTGTCACAAGATGGTCAATGTCATTCACTTCTCCTGTCAGTGGTCATAATGTTGTGGCTGATGTGTTTTCACAGAGTTCAGTTTGGCTTGGATTTAAATTTAAACAGAACTCACAGCGGCATCCTGTGAGTTTGGAGTCATATACTGCAGTTTTTTGTGATCATGACGTCAAATTAATTTTTTTTTTATTATAGATAGATAGATGTGCCCAGTAGCTTCATCACATAGAAACAAGATGAATTAAAGTCTAAGACATGTAACTGTGCTCTGTTTTTGTATCTGCAGAGCTCAGACTGAAACCAAGCTGACACCCGAGCAGCTCATTTATGACGGCAGACTGCTCGACTACACCCGTCAACTGGTGCCGGCGGTCGACACCGTGCTGAGAGACACTGAACTTCTACCAAAAGACAGCATGCATTAATCTATGTGTGTGAGGTTTTTATTGGCTTGTTCAGAATTCTTTATGTTCGTCCTCAGAGTGACTCGTTTGAAGGAAACTGGTTTGTGAACTTTTGTCTTCTTCTGTGGTTAAAGTGATGCATTTATTCAAACACACACACACACATCAGCACCTGGAGGACTGGTGCAGTGTTGAGACTGTGCTAAGTTCATATTTCATCTGGAGATCACACTGAAAAAACATCACTGACCTTTTCAAGCCTTTAGAGATACTTTTTAGCTCTTGTTCATTTATTTTGCAGAGATAGATTTATATCCAGTTAAACTGAATTAAACACTAAAGTTTACAGTCCTGTAAAACTCCTACACAACCATCATCATATGCAAACCTTCTAACATTTTAATTCTTTTTAAGTTTCAGAAAACACCTTGAGTATTAGGATTGTTTGTTTGTTTGTTTGTCAGAAGAAACACAAGGTGGCGGTAAAGCAGTTTAATACCAAGAGGTTTGGGGAAAACTTTGCTGAAAATGATCAGATTTACATGAATAAAAGGTAAATGACAATACTACTGCACTCCATTGTTATGTATGTCAGGGATAAGGCTCTTAGAGGTGTCCATTAATTCACAATGAGGAGGCCAGAAGGGTCCCCATGCACTGCAGACACCTCAAAGGACACTCTCCCTGTCCTTTGATGCGTGCTTCAAAAAATAAAAAGTCTTCAGTCCCAAGTTTTCTGATTAACTTTACTGAACTTCTTCAATACAATTACAAAATAAACACGGTCAAAAACTATTGTGCTCTCCCAGCTTTCTGCTTCTACTGAAAAACAAATTACGCAACACATAACACGTGAAAAATCTGACCAATTACAGGCCGGGCTGATATCACGTCACTGAAGGCACATTACACATAAATCAAGATAATCAAATTATATGTTACAGGCAATAATTTCCAACTCAGTCAATATCTCAATCTTGAGATGCCTCCTCCAGGAGGCGTATCTTAGTAATGGGTCTCTCCAGTGTGCTCGTCTTGGTCTGAACACAGACACTGCAGACTGTCCCTTTTAAGTCTGGCATTATCTTGGTAACTCGTCCTATAATCCAAGCGTTGCGTGGTAAGGAGTCTACAATAAGAACAACATCTCCGAGGTTGAACTTCCTTTTGGTGGTACTCCATTTTTGTCTTTCCTGTAAGAGGGGAAGGTACTTCTGAGTCCATCTGCGCCAGAATAAATCGGCCATATACTGAATCTGTCTCCAGCGACGGCGCACATATAGATCATCTTTTGAGAAGATGCCTGTTGGAATGCTTGGCTGTGTCTTCATCAGTAATAGATGATTTGGAGTCAAAGCCTCAAGGTCGTTGGGGTTGTTTGAGGTTGTGGTTATGGGCCTATCATTCATGATGCTTTCTACTTCACACAATAGTGTCTGTAGTCCTTCATCGTCCAGTAGTTGCTATTTCAGGAGGGAGCTCAAGATTTTCCTAACTGTGCATATTTGACGTTCCCAGAAGCCTCCATGATGAGAGGCAGCTGGGGTGTTAAATATCCATTTCACCCCTCTTTTCAGCATAGACTTGGACTGGTCCAGTTCTTTTAAGGCCTCCCTTAACTCTCCCTCGGCACCCACGAAGTTAGTGCCATTGTCTGAGCGGAGAACAGACACTTGGCCTCTTCTACTTTGGAAGCGACGTAGCGCATTGATGCATGAGTTGGTGTCCAGCGAGTATGCTAATTCCAAGTGGACCGCTCGGCTGGTAAAACACGTGAAAAGCACGCCATATCTCTTTACTTTTCCACGGCCTCTGCTGACTTCAAAGGAACCAAAAAAGTCCACCCCAGTGTTTGTGAAGGGTGGCTTATCTGGCAGCAACCGATCCATAGCCAGGTTAGCCATTGTTTGTGAAGGGTGGCTTATCTGGCAGCAACCGATCCGTTGGCAGGTTAGCCATTTTTTGTACACCTGCCCAGAACTTCTGTTTTAGTCTTGCAAGGACATAATAGCAATCCACAGTCATCCTTGTGCAAGATGGCAGGGTGCTTGGCTTCAAGCGGCATGACAGATTGACTCAGCCGCCCTCCTACTCTCAGAAATCCATCTTCCAGGTATGGATCCACCTTGGAGATATGACTCTCTTTTCTCAAGCAACGTCTTCCTTCTTGCAGGACTTTAAGCTCCTCAGTGTATTTCTGTCTTTGGCACATACGGATTAACTCCAATTCTACTTTGAGAAGGTCCTCTGTTGTAAGTGCTTGGTTTTTGAGGCTTTGCTTGTACTTCTGCATTTCTTTCTCAAGAGACAACTTTGATTTAGAGGAGTTGTTTCCATCCTTGCCGACTGTTACTTAGAGCTCCTTTCTACATTTAAGCTAGCTATATCGTCCATGCTAACTTCCGCAATGAAAGAGCAGCAAATCTTTATCGAGAAACAATTTGCGAAATTTGAAGAACAGCTGGACAACATAAAAACAGAGGTAACGAAGAACTCAAACGAAATTAAGAAGCTGAAAGCAGACCACAATGGGCTCTCCACACAGCTGGCTAAATCCGAGCAGTCTCTCCAAACTACCTGCTGCAAACTTGAAGCAGACCTGGCGGAGTTAGAGGACAGGTCCCGCAGGGATAATGTTCGCATTATCAACCTGCCAGAAAAAGTTGAAAACGGCGACGCAGCGGGATTTATTTCATCCTCGCTCACCAAATGGTTCCCCGCTCTCACTGGTATGAAGATGGAGGTGATGCGGGCTCATCGTATAGGACTATAGCTCTCGGACTGATGTCAACGGCAAAGAGATCCGCTTTGCAGCGGACTACAGTAACTACACCATCAAACGGCGCCGCTCATTCTCTCAAGCGATGGAGACAGCGAGGAAACTCGGTTTTATTCTGTTCCTGATTTACCCGGCCAAACTAAAGCTGTCCCGTGGATCAGAAGTGCACCTCTTTGAGACCCAGGCAGAGGCTGAAGACTTCCTCGGCGCTCAGACTCGGCCGGCGGACTGACGAATGATTCTGATGTACTGGCATACACGGAAGTATTATCCCATGCAACCATAATAACACACCTCAGAGCATACTTGAAGATACTGTGACTCTATTTTCCTGCTAAAATGAGGGATGCTGTTTTTTGTTGGTTTATTATAATGCTCACTTTAGTGATTCAAGTTCCAACAGGTGTTATGGATGAATAATTACAGTTTTGCAGTAGAGTTTGATATTTTTTGCTTGGTTAATATTCTCAAAACTCTTAACTTTGATGGATAATTTTCAATTTACATTATGACCGATTGGTTATACAGTATATTGTTTGGGGGATGGGGGGGCGGGCTTTCGTGATGTATGTTTAGCCAGCTTTCTCAGTTCAGGTGCCATATAGTGGGTGTTCTGTCTGTGGCCACTGCCACCTTGTTATATGTTTCAATGTTAGATGCGAGTTCGTATTCTTCCTTTTTCCTTTTTTCTTTTTGGCGACATGGGTTTGAATATTTGGATCTCCATATCTTTGACTATAACTCATATACAGGAACACAAAACTCTCCCCAGCCTTATCTGTTATAATGTCTATGTTACACATTGCTAGTTGGAATATAAATGGTTTAAATGCCCCTATTAAGCGCTCAATGTGTCTTGATTGGCTTAAAAGACACAAGATTGACGTGGCTTTCATTCAGGAGTCACATTTTAAACACTCTGACAAACAACGCTTGTCGAACCGTTATTACTATACTTCAGCTGCGGCTACTTTCAACTCCAAGAGCCGTGGAGCCCTGGTGGTACTGAGGCGTAGCCTATCCTTAACAATAGTTGGAAGCTATGAAAGCGATGATGGTCGTATTGCTTAGATTAAAACAAACATATATGGTCAGAGAATAGCATTTCTGTGTATATATGCCACAAATCATTTTAGTCCAGAGTTTTTTGGCACAATCAGCAAGGCTTTATATGACCTACAGGACTTTTCAGTTATTATTGGCGCTGACATGAACGCTGTCCTTGATCCCTTACTTGATAGATCTAGTGCACCATCTCAACATATCCCTCCTTCAACAACTGCCCTCCAAGGTTTAGTTGATGATTTTAGTCTCACAGATCTATACAGAGCTGTTAACCCTTCTTCAAGACAATATAGTTTTTATTCATACAGGCACAAGACCTATTCAAGGATAGATCATTTACTGGCTTCTGCAACCTTATACACTGAAATTCATTCAGCTATGATTCATCCTAACTCTTTATCTGACCATTGTGTTATCACATCGCAGCTCATACTTGCCAGGACTCCATCTAAGGCCACGAGATGGCGCTTCAATACCACATTACTTAAAAACAATGATTATTGTGTCCATTTTAGAAATAATTTTAAAACATTTATCTCAGAGAATGCTAACTCAGTAGAGGACCCTCGAGTACTGTGGGGCGCAATTAAAGGGTTTGTGAGGAATACAACTATTTCCTTTGCATCATATCTCAATCGAACTAGACTGGGCAAAATTAATTCACTTGAAAACGAATTACAAAGGCTTGAACAGGCTCAGCAGGGGGTTGGCGCCACAGATGACAATAAAAAGAAAATTGACACAGTCAGAGCTAAGTTGAACAACATTTTGAGATTACGGGCTGAATTTCAAATTCATAGGACTAGAAGGAACTATTATTTTAACGGCTCGAGACCAAGTCACCTGCTCTCTCTTAGTCTGCAAAAGTGTGAAAAGTTTTCCAACATTGCAGCTATCAGCTCAAACCAAAATCTGTTGACTGCTCCCAAGGAAATTAACACTGCATTCCAAAATTTTTATGCAGAGTTATACAAATCTGAAATTTCATTGGACAAAACTAATTGTGAATCCTTTTTACAAGATTTAGAGCTTCCCACACTTGAGCAAGGAGATGCTCTGCGTTTGGGAGAGCCAATCACTCTGACTGAGTTGAGAGGTGCTATAGCTGGTATGAAAACAGGCAAGTCTCCGGGATGGGATGGGATACCCCCAGAGTTTTATCTCACCTTTTGGGAAGAACTGGGACAATATTTTTTAGCCATGATTCATAAAGCTATTGAAGTTGGTTCCTTTTTCAATGACATGAATGCCGCCTTGATAGCTGTACTACCCAAACCCAATAAGGACGCCACGAAATGTGGGAACTACAGACCATTATCTATCCTTAATGCAGAAATAAAAATCTTTGCCCGTATACTAGCCTCTCGAATAGAACCCCACATACCCACACTAATTAATAGTGACCAGACAGGTTTTGTGAAATCAAGACTTGCTTCTGACAATGTACGGCGTCTGCTTCATGTAATTCATGCTGCCAGGGATATTCCCTCTCCATGTGCAATATTGAGCCTTGATGCAGAAAAGGCCTTTGATAGGCTAGAATGGGAATACTTGTGGATGGTTTTGCAGCGCTTTAAATTGGGTTCAACTTTTATTAAGTTAACTAAACTACTATACAATAACCCATCTGCAATGATTAACACAAATGGCATTATATCAAATAAGTTTAATTTGTCACGCTCGTGCCGACAAGGGTGTCCGTTAAGCCCTTTTCTTTTTATTTTGTCATTAGAGCCCCTTGCACAGAAAGTTCGTCAACACCCAAATATTTCCCCCATCACTTTTAACAACACCACACACCTCATATCGCTATATGCGGATGACATATTATTATATTTCGACAGAGCAACCCTATCATTACCGCATATTCTGGATACTTTTCACGAATTTGGTTCTCTATCCGGTTATAAAATCAATTGGACTAAATCTGCGCTTCTCCCTTTAAACTCTAAATTGAACCTGAGCTCATTACCTCAGCACATCCCAGTGGTCAAACAATTTAAATACTTGGGGGTGGACATTTTTCCTTCTTTAACTACTATTGCCAACAAGAATTTTCAGGGCATCTATAATAAAATTGAGGCGGATCTAAATAGATGGTCTCACTTGCCAAATTCAGTACAAGCTCGCGTGTCAATAATTAAAATGGATATTTTACCACGCATAAATTTCTTTTCTTCGATGTTGCCCTTACCACCCCCAATTGACTACTGCAAAAAAGTACATTCTCTGGTCTCTAAGTTTATTTGGGGAGGGAATCGGCCGCGTGTGAAGTTAACTACACTTCAACGAGACAAAACAGAGGGTGGTCTTTCCGTGCCCAACTTCAAATATTATTTTTGGTCATTTGTATTGAGACCACTCACAGATTGGCTTAACCCCAATTCTGATCCGTGTTGGAAACCTATAGAAAAGAACCTAGCATCCCCACACAGGCTAGAGGATCTGATTTACTCCACTGTCCCTTTGAAACGAGCTAAGCTGCGACTTGGTCCCATAATGAGTTTCCTATTATCAACATGGGTTATTGCTGAGAAGGAATCTAAGAATACACGCAAATGGCACACGCATAGTTCACTCTTTCATAATTGTTCCCTACTCACTGGGGGGTTCCCATTCTCATCTCCAGACTGGAGCTCTAGGGGTATCCATGTTTTAGCTGATGTTTATAATGAGAATGGGCTTCGTGATTTTAATGATTTGAGACTGTCTTACCAATTACCTGGATCATCTTTATTTCTGTACTTTCAACTACGATCATCTATGAAAGCGTATGGAGTGCCATGGAATTCTCCTCTTACTGCTCACCCTTTGCACTCCATACTGTACAACAGAGGACGTAAAAGAGGTTTGGTTTCCCGAATTTATTCACTTATCCGGGACGCTTCTTATAAAACCCTCCCTATTGTACATGTGTGGTCTAACGAAATGAAGCACTACATCGGAGGTGACTCACTGAACTGGGAAAAGATTTGGTCCTCAATTGTCTTTGCTTCTAAAAATCCAAACCATCAACAGATCCATTTCAATTATATCCACAGGACTTACCTCACTCCGAGGAGAAACTTTCTCATGAAACGTTTATCATCCCCAAATTGCACCCTGTGCTCAGATGGACTTACAGGCTCATATTTACATATGTACTGGGAATGTAAGGATGTGAAGCTTTTTTGGGGTGAGGTCTGTTCTACTTTATCTAATGTACTTGAAGTCACTGTACCATGCTCTCCCATTGTGTTACTCCTGAATGATACCACCTCATTAAAACTGACTTGCTGGAAAAGACGTATCCTCCTAACGGGCATCACTGCTGCCAAAAAGATGCTGGCTTTGCGCTGGAAACCTCCACATACAGTTACCAAGCCCCATTGGATTAACACATACATTGACATAATAAATATGGAGCTTTCGGTGGCAAGAATGCACGGTGCTGGAGCTGATACTATTCTAGCATGGCAAACAATGGCAGATAAGATCAAGGAATTGCTGTAATTTCTATGTCTATTTGCATCTCTTGTTAAAACATGGTCTGTCTTATCCTGTAAGAGTTTTATATAGATCCAAATTTGGGGGGGTGGGGGGTCGTCGCCTGTCCTTTTTTTTTTTTTTTTTATCCATTATTTTCCTGATCTTATTTTCTATTAGATTGCAATGTACCTTTTACTTGTACTTGTTTTCCTCGAAAAGCAATAAAAAAGTTGTTCACAAAAAAAAAAAGACTGTGACACTGTCTGTCCAGAACACACTTCAACTCAGATTGAAGCATTTTGTCCATTTTTACTGCTGTCACGGCTGCCGTCAACTCCATTCTGGGAATGGTGATTACTTTGAGTGGTGCTACTCTTGACTTTCCCATGAGAAATGCAGTGACTTTCTGGTCTCTTTCATTGGTTAATAGGAGGTAGGATACTGTTCCGTAGCTGTTATTGCTGGCATCAGAGAAATTATGAAGTTGTGCTGATTTGATAACACTAAATCCTGTTGGTTTAATACACCTGTTGATGCTGAAAGACGACAGCTTTTGCAAGGCTAACAACCACCTTTCCCACCGTCTTGACTGTTCTTCTGACACTGGATCATCCCATGCTCTTTTCTCTTTGCAAAGTTCTCTTAGGAGGATCTTAACAGGTAAGATGAAGGGTGCTAGGAACCCCTGCGGGTCGTAGGCTGAACTCAGAGCTGATATGATTCCTCCTCGTGTATGTGGTTTTTCTTGTGGTTCAACTTTGAACTTGAAGGTGTCAGATTGTGTGCACCATTGGACTCCTAAGGCCCTCTCTGTAGGCAGTTGATCGTTGTCAAGGTCAAGGTCTTTGATATCTGAAGCTCTGTCTTCCTTAGGGATTGACATGAGCAATGCCCTTGAGTTGCTTATCCACTTGTTCAAGCAGAATCCTCCCCTGAGACATAATGCAGTCAAGTCTTTGAACAGAGTGATGGCTTCTTCATCTGATGCTACTGAGCACAGACAGTCGTCAACGTAAAAGTTTTTTAACACAGTCTCGACAGTCTCTGCTAAAGCCTTCCCTTGTCCATCTTCTGCTGTCTTTCTTAATGCATATGAGGCACAACTAGGGGAGGATGTGGCCCCAAAAAGATGTACACACATCCTGTAGTCAGTTGGCATTGCTGTTAGGTCACCATCTGGATTCTATGTCTGCCATCATGCCTACAGGTTCCTTTCTGAACCTGGTCAACACTCCAATAAGAGTATTGGTAAGGTCTGGGCCTTGAAGGAGTTTACTGTTCAATGATGCCCCTTGGTACGATGCATTACAGTCAAAGACGACTCTTAACTTTTTCTTTTTCGGGTGGTATAGCCCGTGTTGAGGTATAAACCAGACTCTTCCTTGTCTGCGGTTTAGCTGGTCATCGGGTACTTTGGTAGCATATCCCTTCTCCAACAGGTCTCTTATAAACTCAGTGTATGCTTTGTGGAAGTCAGGATTTCTTTGGAACTTCCTTTTGAGGCTTGTGAGACGCTGCTCAGCGACACATCTGTTGTCAGACATTTTTGTTTCTGTGTCTTTCAGTGGTAGTTTAATGCAATAGTGCCTATCTACCAGCTGTATTGAAGTCTTCACTGTGTCAAGGAACTGATGATCTTCCTGTGACATCTCAGCCTTGTCCTCATATCTTTTCTCTGGAAAGTCTGCATTGTAGAGTTGAGTCAGCAGGTTTTCAACGGTGGATATGGAAATACGATTCACTGACTGACTCACTAATGCCTGGTGGGCCATTGTGGCGCCTCTGAGTGGGCCGTTGATGACCCATCCAAGGGAAGTTCTCACGACATATGGCCCATCACCTCTGCTGTTTATTACCCGTTGTGGCTCCAAGGCTTTATACATATCGTTGCCAATGAGTAAGCCTACTTCGGCATCTATTTGTATGATGCGAGCTTCATGCATGTAAAGCCACTGTTCCACATCACTCTGACGAGGTATATTTTCCTTTTTTCTGGTATACTTGGTTGAGAGAAAAGTCGTGGAAGGTCAATGTAAGTCTCCTCTTCCAAGCCGCACACTTCCAGATCTGACAGGGCATAGTTGAGAGCAGGAGCTCCATTCTTCTCCCTCGCAAGTTCAGTTGCCGCATAACCTCCTCTGTGCAGAAACTTGCTGTGCTTCCTTGATCTAGAAATGCATAAACTTGAATAACTTTACTGCTTTTTTTGCACTTGACCTTCACTGGTACAATGGGAAGTATGGCTTCCCCATCACCTGCCCCAATGAAGGCGCTGCTGATTTCCGTAGTTGCTTCTGACTTTGTATTTCCTTCGTCGTCTTGCAGAATTGGAAGATCCTTCGCCACATACAGAATGTGTGGGTGTTTTGCTGAACACTCCCTACATTGCATTCTCTTATGACAATATTTGCTCATATGACCTTGTGTGAGGCAGCCAAAACAGAGTCCCTTCGTTATTAGGAATTTGAGTCCGTCTTTCAAGAATTGTTCTTTTATCTTGTCACATGATTCTAAGGCAGGGGTGCCCACACTTTTTGGGCTCGTGAGCTACTTTTGCAATGACCAAGTCAAAGGGATCTACCTGTATATATATATATAGTCATATTAACAGCCATATTAATATTTATATTAATTGTTGTTACAGCGTTAAAGATGAATGTTTGTCTTGCTGTTTGTTTTGGGGTTGCAACGGATAAATGTTTTAGACCAGGGGTGCCCACACTTTTTTGGCTTGCGAGCTACTTTTACAATAGTATAAGATGATCTATCTATCTATCTATCTATCTATCTATCTATCTATCTATCTATCTATCTATCTATCTATCTACATGTTGCTACAGTGTTAAAAGCTCTATCCAGCTCTGTCAAGAAAAATTGGTACACTGCACCTTTAGAAAAATAGCGCTGTGTCTTTAAGAACGGTAGTCTTGAGTTGCCGTTGAAGTTGGGCGTAGCTGTGGACGTGTGCCGCTGAATTGAGGGCGTGTTGCAAATTTATATTTATATAAAGTAAAAATAAAAGATGAACGCTTGTCTTGGTGTTTGTTTTTGAGTTGCAACAGATAAATGTGTTTTAATACACGCGATCGACCCGCACTACCTTCAAGAACTACCGGTTGATCGTGATTGACGTAATGGGCACCCCTGTTCTAAGGCATGACCCTTTTGGCAGTACAAGGGGGGGGGGGGGGGGGTTGAAAAGCATCAGCTGTTTTGATTGGATTATGCCTTTTCCCTTGTGTTTGTTGAGCACTGCTGTGGCCTCCAGCCGGAGAAACGCTAGTAGTAAAACTGCTACTCTTGGGGTTGCTTCTCTTAATGTTCGTCCTTGTTTTCCCCTTTTCTTCTGTGCTGATGTTTGTAATGTCTCCAAACAGTGGGTCATTGATTACGTGTGCTTGCCAGTTTATGTACTCCACCAAGTCCGAAAACTTGGCTCTTCTTCCGTTCTTAGTTTGTATTTTGTACGCTTGGTTTCTCCATCTTTCTTTTAGTTTCAATGGCAGTTTTGAGATGACAGTCCTCATGTTGCTAGGATTGTCCATCTCGTCCATGTATTGTACATCGTCCATAGTGTTTTGGCATCCTATCAAGAATAGGGCATATGCACGTAATGCTCCTCTATCTTCAGCTTTTATCTGTGGCCATTCAAGAGCTTTGTTCATGAAAGCTGTGGCAATGTAAAGCTCATCCCCATAATGCTGTTGGAGTAATCTCTTGGCTTCTCTGTTGCCTTCGCTTGGCGTCATGTGTTCACAACTACGAACAAGGTTGCGAGGTTCTCCACTTGTGAATTGCTGCAAGTACAACAACCTGTCTTGCTGGTTAGCAGTCCTTTTTTCTATAGTTTGTTCAAATGCCCTTATAAATGAGCAAAAACTGAGTGGGTCTCCAGAAAATATTGGAACGTCTCTCTTTGGAAGTTGTGAAACATTTTGCTGGTTCACTAGCATCTCTGTTACACTATATTACCAAAAGTATTCGCTCACCCATTCAAATGATCAGAATCAGGTGTTCTAATCACTTTTTGGCCCCAGGTGTATAAATTCAAGCACTCAGGCATGCAGACTGTGAAACAAGACATTTGTGAAAGAATGGGCCGCTCTCAGGAGCTCAGTGAATTCCAGCGTGGAACTGTCATAGGATGCCACTTGTGCAACAAATCCAGTCGTGAAATTTCCTCGCTCCTAAATATTCCACAGTCAACTGTCAGCTCTATTATAACAAAATGGAAGCATTTGGGAACAACAGCAACTCAGCCACGAAGTGGTAGGCCACGTAAAGCGACGGAGAGGGGTCAGCGGATGCTGAAGCGCATAGTGCAAAGAGGTCGCCGACTTTCTGCACAGTCAATTGCTACAGAGCTACAAACTTCATGTGACCTTCAGATTAGCCCAAGTACAGTACGCAGAGAGCTTCATGGAATGGGTTTCCATGGCCGAGCAGCTGCAGCCAAGCCACACATCACCAAGTGCAATGCAAGGCGTCGGATGCAATGGTGTAAAGCACGCCGCCACTGGCCTCTAGAGCAGTGGAGACGCGTTCTCTGGAGTGATGAATCACGCTTTTCCATCTGGCAATCTGATGGACGAGTCTGGGTTTGGAGGTTGCCAGGAGAACGGTACATTTCAGATTGCATTGTGCCAACTGTGAAATTTGGTGGAGGAGGAATTATGGTATGGGGTTGTTTTTCAGGAGCTGGGCTTGGCCCCTTAGTTCCAGTGAAAGGAACATTGAATGCTTCAGGATACCAAAACATTTTGGACAATTCCATGCTCCCAACCTTGTGGGAACAGTTTGGAGCGGGCCCCTTCCTCTTCCAACATGACTGTGCACCAGTGCACAAAGCAAGGTCCATAAAGACGTGGATGACAGAGTCTGGTGTGGATGAACTTGACTGGCCTGCACAGAGTCCTGACCTGAACCCGATAGAACACCTTTGGGATGAATTAGAGCGGAGACTGAGAGCCAGGCCTTCTCGACCAACATCAGTGTGTGACCTCACCAATGCGCTTTTGGAAGAATGGTCAAAAATTCCTATAAACACTCTCCTCAACCTTGTGGACAGTCTTCCCAGAAGAGTTGAAGCTGTAATAGCTGCAAAAGGTGGACCGACATCATATTGAATTCTATGAGTTAGGAATGGGATGGCACTTCAGTTCATAGAATGAGTAAAGGCAGGTGAGCGAATACTTTTGGTAATATAGTGTATCTCATTTTGACGCTCCATTATCCTGTAAATCCCATCTGGAGAACTTGCTTGCTGTGAGGGGTTTGTATTTGCTGCTGAACCAGATGGTATTTGTGGCAAAACATTGGAGGGTTGTCCTGCTTGTTGTGAGTGGCTCTATGCTGGTGGAACAGTTACTCTATGTGGCAATGCTCTGGGAGACTTGACCAGGATCTCTGTAGGCTGCTGTGGGCTTTCAGGGGCAGCGAGACCCAATTGTTTATCACCATCTTCCTCGGCAATGGTAGGGTTACGCTCTAAACCAGCTTTGCTTTCCCATTTAAAATAGTCACTCATGCCATCTTGACCATCTTCGTAGGCTGCATAAACCTTTATCTTGGCATCTGAAGCAGCTATTTTGGCCTCCAACTCCAGCTCCTCCTTAAGCGCTTTTAAGTGTGCTTCTTGCATCTCTAGGTCATGTTTTTTCTTCAAAAAGCTGCACATGCTAACAGCTCTTTGCGCTCTGCCTCTATCTTCATACGAGCGGAGCTTGCCTTGGAAACGTGTGAGGAGCAACTGCCTATTGTGCTAGCTTTCCTTCCTTAATCTATCTTAAAATAGATTAAGATTTTTAAGATTAAGTGATCTCGGCCAAGTATACTTGTGTATACAAGGAATTTATTCTCTGCATTTATCCGTGAATTAGTGAACACTCAAGCACACAGTGAAGTGAAGAACACACTAACCCGGAGCAGTGAGGTGCCATGCTACAGTGGCGCTCGGAAGTGCCCTTGAGCCCTTGCTCAAGGGCACTTCAGCCGCTTTCTACTGGTCGGGGGTTCGAACCGGCAACCCTTCAACCACAAGCCCAAAGCGCTAACCAGTAGGCCACGGCCGCAGGAGATGCTGTCACTTGGTTTTATGTCATCAACGTCTTCATTATTCTCCACATCCTGCTCCCTGTCCGGACATCTCATCACGTTCTCAATCCAATTCTCTGTTTTGTGAATAAAATCCTCGAATTCTGTGACTTTGGGCGTAACCAGTGACACTGGTCCTCTTGTTATCCTCTTCTTCGAAAAGAGGCAACATTTCTGCATTTATTGTTTTAAACTCTCCCAAGTACTTCAAAAATATGAATAAGGATTCTTCTTTAATGACTTCAACATTAGCTCTGTTTTGCTTTAGGATTTCAATCTCGTTTTTCTTACGAGTAAGCTGAGACAACTTGCCTTTTCTTTCCTGCTTAGATGTGTTCAATTTTTCCTCCATGGCTTTTACCGTGGGCTTTGGCGTCCTCTTGTGGCTGTCCGTTGCACCTTCCATCCTAGCGGCTGTATCCAAACTTAATGCGTACACAGGGCCGCCGTTTGTCAACAGGCAAGGCAGGCAACTGCTTGGGGCCCCGAGCCGGCAGGGGCCCCCCGAGAAACGCACCTCACAGTCAAAACCGCAGTGACCGCATGGCCCTCCTCCCCCCTATTCCACAGCGGGCGATTTGCAATGACAGCAATGCCAATGCCAAGGCGACCTCCCTAAGGGGGCCCCATGTCAATCAATGCCATGATCCCACCTTACGTTAACCAGTTTGATGCGCCGCAAAGTAGTGTTTTCGTAAACTGAAGAAAAATGAAGAGGAGCTATCTTTCCGGCAGCGAGAAAAGGAAGAAAAAGAAAGAAGACGAAGAAAAAAGAAAGAAAGAAAGTGGTAAGTGGAGCAGCAGATAATGTTGTACGCATTGTATTAACAGTTAGTTACTGCCGTTATTGAGCAAATGTTATTTTTAAACTGACATGAAGTTAACGCCTGATGTAAGTTAGGCCGCTGCCTGACGTTAGCCTTACTGACGGTAGCTGACGCTAACGACGTTAGCCTAACACATTAGCTCATGGCAACGGGGATGTTAGCCGATAGGTTAGTCTAACGTTAAGTTTGAAACGTAATAACTGTATAATTAGCATGTTTGTTACTTAACAGTTTTGCTATTTAGTAAATGTAGCTTGACCCGTAATGCATTGGCCGTGACCGACTCGTGGGGCATGACCGCATTGGACTGCGTGAAGTCCAAAAACAACTGAAACCCAATGCAAGTGATGTTTTCATTACCTTCTGTTGTCTCTCTGAGCCTAACTATGCACCAGCTGGTGACTTGCCCGGTGCATGTGGCTCCATCTAGTGGGCAATGGTGGTACTACAGATAACAAATATGAGCGCTGTATAAAGAAGGCGTCTTGGGCAGTTACATGTGTGAACAGCCACATGGAGGAAATGTTGATATTCTTATGGATTGTATAATGTGCACAATGGTAGAATTTGATTATTTACAGGTAAAATAAATTGCCCAAAGGCTGAATTGTGTGTACATGGCCACCTGAAGCCAGATTCCCTTTCAAGAGGTAAAATACCTATGAGGCACGTTGTAGGTTGTTTGGTTCTCCAAATGTCCAAATGTCTCTGTGCATGATATCATCTAATCTAAAGTTATAAAAACAGCATTAAATAGAATAGAAATATAATCATGTAAAATGCTCTCTAATAAAACCTTGGTTCAGGAGGTTAAATGTTGTGTTTCGTTTTTTCAGTTGGGTCAACTTATTCGTGTTTGTTGCAATGATTCCCTTTGTGATCTACGCCGCCCTTCAAAATGACAAGTCGACTAAAACCTGCACTGACTGTTCAGGTGTTTTGTTCTCCTGTGTTCATGTATTATCGGTGTATCAGTGTTTTTACATGCAATGAAACACAAGCAATGCCTCACCTTCTTCTCTGTTCGTTGGCTTTAGGTTTAATTATTCTGCCCAGCCTGGAAATAAACTTCTCATGCCTGCTGGGGGATCTCAGGGATTGAACACATCTTTCTTTATGGTTTTTGTCAGCATTTGGTTAACATTGTGTATTTTCAGATCATTTTAACTGACGTGGTAAAGATCTGTGTTTTGTATGAACTTCTCTTTTGCTGAACTGTGTTTGATGGGTGTGAATGATAATTCTTGGGTCGTACGCAGTTGTAGAAATAAATATAGCTGACGTTAGAGCTGAATTATGTCTGATTATTATAAGTGGGCCAACAGTTTATGTATTTTACCGTCAAGTTGGACTCTTTGCAGGAGCAAGAGGAAGCAGGTATAAGTGCACAATAGATGAATGGGAGATGTATGGAGAGAGATGAGAGGACTCTCCCTAAACGAGACCATTTTTTATACACCTGTGGCCATGGAAGAGATTGGAACACCTGAATTCAATTATTTGGATGAGTGAGTGAATACTTTTGGCAGTATAGTGTTTTTCTAAGTCTTAAGCCAACACTTAATTTAATGCATGCCATTTATGGTGAAGAGATGAAATGAGCACTTTCACTCTAAGCATTTTACTTAGAAGAGTGTTTGTGCAGCTCCCTCTGCAGGTCCACATGAAGCACAGCAGGTATCAACTCTGTCAATGATTGTGTGTTTGCTCCATATAAACTTCTGGAAATCATTCAAACAGCACTTTAACAGCATGCTGCTGGAGGAAGGTAAGTCACTGCGTTTATTAAATCTGTAGCTGGTGTTGGTGCAGACAGGAGGCTGGTACGTTGATGAAGAAGTTTTAAAAAACTGAGGGTAACACATCAGGACTCTTACAAAACATCTCAGAGTCTCCTCAAAAAACAACAAAAACTAATTTAATTTAATTTAATCTTCTAAATTAAATGAACACTTTTAATGTATTAAAACCATTTTGATCTGTCACCTTATCACAGTCCTTGATCAAAGAGATAGTACGATAAGATTTACACTTGCAGTATCTGGATTGTGGTGTGATGAGGCATAAAGGAGCTGCAATTTCAAATTTCAGTCTTGTGAATTGTGTGAATATTTCTCCTGTAATCAGGTTTAATTTCTGAACTCGTTGGGTTTCTTGAAGGCGTTTCATCCAGGTCGACAATGGAAATTGATTGTACAGTGCCTATCTTCTTAAATTTTTTTACTATCCTAATATTTTATATTGTTATGTTTGATTTTTACTGGTTTACTGGTTGTCTGCCTTAATCACCATGACGTGTGCTGCTACCTTTCTTGGCCAGGTCACCCCTATGAAAGAGCTCCTGATCTCTTTTGGTTAAATAAAGATTATAATAATAATAATTGGTTCTAATAGACTGTCAGGGAGTTGGGGTTTAAATGGGAGCGTTTGTTAGTGTTGATCACCTGAAACTCATGAGTCTGATAAAAAACCTGATTCTCACCTGTAGCTGATGCTGTTTTCAGTTTTGCTTTATTTTATTTATTTTTACACAGTGCTCTGGGATTGTTACTTCACTTTAACTCAGTTTAAATCAATTCACTAATTTAACTGCCTCTTATTTGTAGGATTTATTCTGAACAGATCAGTTCAGATAAACAGTGGAGGATAGATCCTGTTTCTCTACAGCAGGTGTTGTTCCCAGCGTGTCTACATACAGCACTGGCAATTTATGTACAAAACTCATTTACAGGTAGATAACAAAGTAACTATCCCAACCTAAACACTTGCTTCCCGTTTCTAATCTCTCTTCAGCAAATAGACTGGATGTAAACATTAACCAGTACCTGATATGTCGGGTATTTTATTTAATGTAAAGTCAGCAAGTCATACTTAGAAACATCTTATCATCCCTGTGTGACACCATCCCACAGAGCAAAGGGTGAAAACATTAAGCTTTTCAAACTGAGATATAAATTAATTATTTGGTCTCCTGAGGCGACTATGTTCTCCATTATTATTTTTTTCAGTCATGATCAACACGACATGTACATCTGTCTGACCACATATCTTCAAAATAATAACAGTCCAACATGACTAACCAGGTCAATCAGTGTTTTTGGTATAAATCATATTATTACATGGCAAATAATGTAATAGTAGGTGTAGTAGAGTCAGAGAAACCAACAGACCAAACATTCATGATATGAATGCTCCTGAGTCTGTGTAATTGAATAATGAAGTGAAAGGGGCATGTTTAAAATAATAGCAGTGTGGAGTTCAATCAGTGAGGTCATTCATTCTGTGAAGAAACAGGTGTCATTCATGTGGCCCTTATTTAAGGATCAAGCCAGCAATTCTCTCTGAAAACCTGAGAGAGATGGGTCGTGCCAGACATTGTTCAGAAGAACAGCGCGCTTTAATTAAAACTTTGATTGGAGAGGGGAAAACATATAAAGAAGTGCAGAAAATGATAGGCTGCTCAGCAAAAATGATCTCCAATGCTTTAAAATGGAAAGCCAGACCAGAGAGACGAGGAAGAAAATGGAAGACTACCATTCGAATGGATCGAACAAAAGTTGAAAAACGTTTATCTGATATATTTTTACAACAGTTAAATGTTGCTGTGGCAAGCAATACGGTGTACGGTGAATAAATAATCCATCCTCGTGACATAGTTTCACCATTTTAAAGATGTCGGGTCTTGCTGCTAGCATATGATAGATCCGGGCTTGACTACGTGGAGTATAGAGGACCAGCATCAGCTGGACTGAGTCTGGGGCAGCTTCCTGTAACGGTTACTCCACCGTGTCTGTGTGTTGTGTAGCTGAGAGAACCTGGATCAAGGAGCTCTGACGCCTTACATCAGTGATGGGCCACAACTCTGTGAAGCTGCCAGCACTAGCAAAGTTCAAACGGTGGATGTGCATCAGTTTTGTTATCACCACCTCTCTCTTCCTGCTCTGGATCTTCAGGTGGGTGAATGTACTTGTCTGCACATAGGACAGTTGGTGCAGTATTCCACTAGAGTAGACTTCCCATTTAGATTTAATTACATGTTTCAACCGATGCAGAGAAAGAAATTCCAGACTATCAGAGCCTTGTAAACAATGAAGTCTGTACGGAGTGACTCCAGACCAAAATTCAGGCTAGGTTTCAGGCTTCTGTTCCACTAAAAAGCCTCATGTAACCACCTCATTCTGAACACAATTGCCCAATAAGAGTTAAAATAAGAGTTTTCAATTAGATGCAGAAGTGGTGGTGTAAACCTTTGATAATCGGATCTCCTGCTAACTGTGTAAACTCTTGACTCTTGTGCTGGTTTCTCTCTGATCTGGTTCTTCTTCACACTTTGTGCATCTAAACAATTTCTTCTCTTTAATGGTAACTGCATATAAATAGCCATCTCAGTGCATCCATGCACGTTTATTTTTTTTATTTATGTTTCTTTGCGCTGCAGCTGAAAACAAACACTAATTGGTGTCCTGGTTTAAATGTTTGCTTCTGAAACATTTTGCAGAATATTCCATGTGGTTGTCTTGTCTCTTCAGTTGGTCCTAGCTAGAAGGACCTCAGGTTTTACTGAACTAAACTGACCTCCTCCTTATTTAGTGAAACCAGTCCAAGTGAGTTCAAGGTCCATGAAGACCTAACTCTGAACACCAGACTCCGGCAGAGAGACGATTTCACAAAGAGTCCTCACATCCCCTCTGTGACTCCCACACCTGTGACAACAGGGACACAGGAATCATCTTTGTCATTTTGGTGAGTTGAGATTTAGTCGTAATTTCTCAATTTTCATAACCAGAACAGGTCTATGCATTTCAGTTTAAAATGACTTAAAAATTAACGCATTCATTTGTTGTGGACTTACAGGTCTGAGACGACCTCCTCGTCCCCATTCTATCAAACAACCGCTGTACCAACCCCAGAGCACCTGACCTTGTCCCAGAGCAAGAGTACGTTAATTGTTAATGAATGCTGGTCCTTAGTGAAGGTCTATCTAACTTCCTGTTTCAATTTTTGATTTGGGAAATAGAAATGTTTTCTTAAATACTATTCTCTTAAACTGGAGATACTATATATTCTCTACTTTTATTATGGTACTAATAAGTGAAATACAATTCTCACCACTGCATTCTGTATGAAACTGTACAATGGTCCTCCCTCTCCCTTAGAAGGAAATTTCATCTATTGATTTTCATTGCCAAAGCTTCACTGTAACTCAATGGGACTTTTCCTGGTTAAATAAAGGTTAAATAACAAAATAAATAAAAAAACAATGTCCACAGACATCAACTGAAACTATATTTCATGGCTATGCTTCAGGTTTCTAAAAAAGAGCCAGACAGGAATTATTCTCCCTCAAAACTTATCTTTCAAGGCAACTGAACACCTTTTTAAAGATGTTTGTCTTAATCCTGCACTTTTGATTCTGCTATAGAATTAATGTCCTGTTAATTTGTCCATTTGAAGCCAGATTCACAATAGAAATGTTTGGGACTTTGAAGTGGATCTTAGCTCAGATTTTTTATTATCATTCAAACTTACACCCCAACAGACTGCACACTTGAATGATGTTTTGTTGAGATGAGAAAAATATAATGGAATAATTACTGACAGTTAACTGTGCATAGAGATGTGCGTAAAGTGTGCTTAATCGTTTTTATTCTAGAAGTTCAATGGGGACAAGAGCCGCCTTTCATGCTGGTCAACAAGACAAAGACAAGGCTGATATCAGCTTATCTGGAGCATCGCACAGGAAAAAAGGAGGTCAGTGTAGAGAGCAAAGCACCAATATACAATAGCCAGGATTTACTCCTCGTTTGATTATTTGAATGCAACATGGCCTTCTGACTTTCCTTTTGTAGCTGCCTACAGTAATTTTTGTTCTCCAACCCAGCAGTATTTTATTGAGGCATTGTACACTATTTGTATAAGTGAATAAATCCATAAATCAGTCAAATAAAACAGTGTTGAACTACACTTACTTTTTCTTCCTTCTTCTTGTCGCAGGTTCGCGTTATTGCGGTGGTGTTACGCAAGGAGGCAGTAGCCTATCGCTGCCTCTTCTGTTGTCAGGAGAAGCTGCACATCTCAGAAGGTGTTTGCAACATCAACAGTCATCACTTTTACTTTGACTATGGTCAAGCAGACATCATGTGTCCCATACCGTCAGGCTGTGAGACACCATCTCATATTGCTGTGGCATCTGCTGCACCCAAAACTGAAGGTATTGATGGACATGTTTTAGGCTTTGCTAGGCTGTGGCAGGCTGTCGGTCAGCTAAGCTACTGCTTTACTCCAGGCTGAAATGTTTGGATGCATAGAAAACTACGAAGTTCAATTGAAAATTATGTTTTTGAAGAAACTGTCTCAAAAAGCATTTGCTGTTCTGGTATGAAAACTATTAAAACATGTATATTACGTCCTGTCTCCACTCATGAGGGTTTGTCTAATCTTGATCTATTATGACCCCATCACCATGTGATCTGACTATCTGCGTAAATTTGTGTGTCCAGAGATCACTAACAGCAGTGCCAGATCAGGTCACGGTGGACATGATGAACTGCTACAGCCAACTAAACCAGGATCTAGTGGAGAAAATGGTATGTATGTTTGTATGTGTGTGTTTTTCTCACCCTGAAAATAATAACCTCCTAAAGTGGCTGTTGTTTACAGCTAGGTAGCTAAGCTAGTGGTTAACACAAATTAACCAAATAGTTTTGTGCTATTTTTGTGTCCTAAATAACACAAAGGCATCTGAGTTCTTGCTAAACTTCTTTTATTTTACAGCAGCTAAGGACTAATTAGTGATAAACTATCACTCCCCCTGGGTTGGGCTTGTTTATGCTATAGTCAACATTCTTTCATGGCAGAGGAGACATTTTAATATCCAGCCTCACACGGGGCATCAATTCAGTGCGGATTTGGGTTGTTCAGTTGCCTGGGATGGCTTAAAGGACTGTGTAAGACAAAAGTGAGGTTTATGCCTTTGCGGGACACAGACACCGTAACCTACGGTAATTTTTGTTTCTACTTCCTGCTTCACTTTCAGTGATGAAAACCTTGATGAGTCATACAAATGATTGTATCTCTGAACCTTCTCAGTTAATCTGTCCTCAATATGTCCCATCTTTATTGTCAAGAGGATAAGATGATTGCTGTGTCTATGTATGCATTGGGTTTCTACATGTTGGATCCAAAGCTGTAGTTTAGTTCTAGCTTTCTTTACACAACCCTCCAACAAGGCAAGCTGGATCCATTAATCATTACTGTCACCACAGGGTAGAGTGGTAAATGCTGTAAATGATGGTGTGCTTTATGGAAGTGCCTGATTTGGTAATCATTTCATCTAGTCAAAACCAAGTCCATTGGTTGAGGGTGCTAATTCAGATTTGCTCAGTGTTGTGCTGCCATGTGAAAGAATTCTTTATCTCAGTGTACAGCTCAGTCAGGTAGCCGTTACATCATTAATACAAGCTCAAACTGGAATGAATGGTTCAAAGTTTGATAGTGTTGATGTTATTCAAGCTCCTTTGTGAACATGTTGTGTTTGGTGAGTACATTTAACAAAACATAATAACATTGTACCTTTCTGTGACCTCTTAGATAAATGTAACAAACCATTATTGGAGGTGAAGAACCAGAAGGCAGACAGCAACTCATTTCCCTACAACTTCACTGTTTGCTTTTCCACCATGTTTCAATTTTCCAACATCCTGCAGGTAATATTTCATAGCCTTTAAAGGCCTTGTTCCAGCTTATCTTAATGCCGTAATTGTACCATATCATCCTAATAGATCACTTCAACCTCAAAATGCAGGCTTACTTAGAATTTCAAAAAGTAGAATGGGAGGTAGAGCCTTCAGATCCAGGCTCTTCTCCTGTGGAACCAGCTCCCAGTCTGGGTTTTGGAGGCAGGCACCCTCTCTTTTAAGGTCAGGCTTAAGACTTTCCTTTTTGATCAAGCTTATAGTTAGGGCTGGACTGAACCATCCCTTAGTTATGCTGCAATATGTCTAGGGAACTGAGGGACAATGCACTGAGCACATGCCCGCTACTCTTTTCTCTCTTGCACCGAGCTCCTGTCATCTAATTTATTACCTCTGACACTGAGCTCTGGTCCTTTAATTTGTTATGTAATTTATTCTCTATTTCTACTCATGCTCTTTCTGTTAAAGGAGAGTACTTCCTTGCCAACGTCATCTTTGTGCTTGCTCTAGGGGTTTCTGACCAGGTTTTGTAAAGCATCTGTACAATTTGCATTGTTATTGATGCCATATACATACCTAAAACTGAATTAAACTGAGTTGACGCTTCTATTTTGGTTTCATCTAAATGCTTGTATTTTTTACTGTAGCTAGTCCAGAGTTTGGAGATGCTACAGTTACTGGGGGTGAACAGAGTTGTCATCTATAAGACCAGCTGCAGCCCTGAAACGCAACGCATACTGGACTACTACACACTCAAAGGTGGAGTTGTTTTTTTTGTCATGCATGTGTCTCTCTTTAGAGACCAAGCAGTTGCAGTAGAGATATTTAATCAAGCGATCATTTCAAAACAAGTTAAAGAGGGTTTCACTACTGATTTTAATGTGAAGCAACTGTTTGAGGTTCTTACTGAAAGGATCAAATATAGCACCAAGAGGGGCTTTAAAAAAGATCCTTTGATTTCCTCAAAATTATAGGATTGGTATTTGTAGAATATGGAATACATGTCTAACAACACAACAAAACCTGGCTGTGCGTCTAATGTCTCCCTCTCAGGACTGGTGGAGGTGATCCCTTGGCCTATCACCAGATATTACAATGTGTCTCACAGCTGGCTTCCTCAACTCAGTCCAGGAGACATCCACTACTTTGGTCAGATTTCTGCTCTCAATGACTGCGTGTACAGGTACATGTACCGGTCCAGATACGTGGCCCTGCACGACGTGGACGAGCTCATACTGCCCCAGTCGGTCAACAGGTAGCACCTTTCTCTACGATGTTAATGAACCATGAAAACACAAAATGTGTTTCCGAATTAGGGCATGCATTGCACTAATGGATGGAGGGGAGGATGAGTTGTCAACATTTTAAATAATTTTCCAGGAAATGACAAATAAAATAAAAAAAAATTTTTTGTTAATGTTGGGCTAAATACTGGTGGAGGATGCAGACTGACACACACAAAAACACTTTAGGAACAACTAAAAAAATATCCATTGTCTGATGAGTCATAACTGTTTGGGAGGCTTACACAATATTAGGGTGATTAGTAAGATATATCTTAATTTG
Source organism: Planiliza haematocheilus (assembly GCA_005024645.1). Lineage (NCBI taxonomy): Eukaryota > Metazoa > Chordata > Actinopteri > Mugiliformes > Mugilidae > Planiliza > Planiliza haematocheilus. The sequence continues at coordinate 69,857 of SRSE01000736.1, forward strand.
TAATAATGCATTAATTTAGGTTTAGCCAAAACAGTCAAGACCTTAATGAGACTTTAAAAACACATTATGTACTTTCAGTTCATTCAAGTGTGTGAGTAAGGTTTTACTGGCAGTGTATTTCCAGCAGCTAAATGTAAGTGGTTGCAAAAACAATTAAAAGTGTTTGTAATCCTTCTCTTACAAGCTGGTTGGAGCTGTTGCCACTGCTGGAGAAGACATACGGCGCAGACAAGTGTTATCGCTTTGAGAATAACGTATTCCCCAACACAGTTATGCGGGCTCCTCCACCGCCCCAAACCCTGTCCCTGCAGGAACGCTGGAAGAATGTGAGGGGGGTGAACATCTTCTCTCATCTGTACCAGCAACCCATCTATAAAAAAATTAAGTATGGAAACGGCAAGATCATCGTCAACCCCCGAGTTGTGTTCTCAACAAGTGTCCACGAGATACTGAGCTTGCAGAACGGCTGCGCTTGGGTCGACAGGGACATAGCGAGAATGTACCACACTAGGTATACTGTGTTTCTTATTCAGATCATATAGTAGGTTTAAAAAGTCTGATTTTTGGGATGTCAGTAAATCCTAAGTGCATAAGTGTGCACTCTCTTGAATATGCATACACAATACCAGCTCTGTCAAAATGGGGCGTCTTCTGTGCACAGCCTTCATCTCTTGGGATTCCTCCACAAATGTTTTAATGGGAGTCCTGTCCAAAAGCCTCCTGCTAAAGCCTTACTTTGATAAATGTAAAGTGTTTTTTTGGAGTTGTTCTAGTGCAGATTGGTGTGTTCTAGCATCTCCAGAATGTTCTGTTCCAAAACTTACTGGTCTTTGGAGTTTTTTAGGGATTCCCTAGACCTTCAGTAAAGCCCCGGTTCTGGGTGAGGAAAGGTCTAGTCTAGGTGGGTGCTACATGTCTAAGTAACATCCACACCAATGAATGAAGCCAGGTCCAGAAGTTTCTCAGAAGAACACTGAACTGTCACAAGATGGTCAATGTCATTCACTTCTCCTGTCAGTGGTCATAATGTTGTGGCTGATGTGTTTTGATGGTAGAAAGAAGATGAACTAAAGTCTAAGACATGTAACTGTGCTCTGTTTTTGTATCTGCAGAAGTCAGACTGAAATGAAGCTGACACCTGAGCAGCTCATTTATGACGGCAGACTGCTCAACTACACCCGTCAACTGGTGCCGGCGATCGACACTGTGCTGAGAGACACTGAACTTCTACCAAAAGACAGCATGTATTAATCTATGTGTGTGAGGTTTTTATTGGCTTGTTCAGAATTCTTTATGTTCGTCCTCAGAGTGACTCATTTGAAGGAAACTGGTTTGTGAACTTTTGTCTTCTGGTTAAAGTGATGCATTTATTTAAACACACACACACACACACACACACCAGCACCTGGAGGACTGGTGCAGTGTTGAGACTGTGCTAAGTTCATATTTCATCTGGAGATCACACTGAAAGAACATCACCGACCTTTTCAAGCCTTTAGAGATACTTTTTAGCCTTTTCTTATTTATTTTGCAGAGACCTGCTCGTTTAAATCCAGTTAAACTGAATTAAACAGTAAAGTTTACAGTCCTGTCAAAGTACAGCCTTCTACACAACCTTCATCATATGCAAACCTTCTAACATTTTAATTCTTCTTAAGTTTCAAAAACCACCTTGAGTATTAGGATTGTTTGTTTGTTTGTTTGTGAGGAAAAACACAAGGTGGCGGTAAAGCACTTTAATACCAACAGGTTTGGGGAAAACTTAGCTGAAAATGATCAGATTTACATGAATAAAAGGTTAATGACAATACTACTGCATTCCATTGTTATGTATGTCAGGGATAAGGTTCTTAGAGGTGTCCATTAATTCACAAAGAGGAGGCCAGAAGTGTCCCCATGCACTGCAGACGCCTCAAAGGACACTCTCCCAAACTTTATATCTCTTTGTCTGTGAAGGTTCTCTTTATTAAGCTGGGTTTCATTTATTCTCACAGGTTAATTATTTTTTAATGGTGTTATATTTACTTTAAAGAACTTAAGTTTTGAGTCCCTTAACACTAACCTTGTTGAATCCTGTTTGAGGAATGTTTCCAAATCCTGGCTCATTTTATGTTTTAGAGACACTATGTGCTTTAATTACGTTGAGCCTGTATTAACAATCTGAACAATAAATCAGTTTTACAACTTTAGATGGTACAATTTTGTCAGACTTTCTTCTCATGTCTCAATTTTTCATCAAGTCTAAAAACAACTGAAACCCAATGCAAGTGATGTTTTCATTACCTTCTGTTGTCTCGTTGAGCCTAACTATGCACCAGCTGGTGACTTGCCTGATGCATGTGGCTCCATCTCGTGGGCAATGGTGGTACTACAGATAACAAATATGAGCGCTGTATAAAGAAGGCGTCTTGGGGAGTTACATGTGTGAACAACAACCACATGGAGGAAATTCTTATGGATTGTATAATGTGCACAATGGTAGAATTTGATTATTTACAGGTTAAATAAAATGCCCAAAGGTTGAATTATGTGTACATGGCCACCTGAAGCCAGATTCCGTTTCAAGAGGTGAAATACCAATGAGGCACGTTGTAGGTTGTTTGGTTCTCCAAATGTCCAAATGTAGAGTGGGACTGGTTCTATTTTTCCTAGAACCTTTGTAGAATATGTGTGCTTTGTGTTGTTTCTGTAAACTCTTGGTCCAGTTCCAGCCAAGTGGTTGCTGAATGAATTCAGTAGCATCTCTGTGCATGATATCATCTAATCTAAAGTTATAAAAACAGCGTTAAATAGAATAGAAATATAATAATGTAAAATGCTCTCTAATAAAACCTTGGTTCAGGAGGTTAAATGTTGTGTTTCGTTTTTTCAGTTGGGTCAACTTGTTCGTGTTTGTTGCAATGATTCCCTTTGTGATCTACGCCGCCCTTCAAAATGACAAGTTGACTAAAACCTGCGCTGACTGTTCAGGTGTTTTGTTCTCCTGTGTTCTGTTGTCATGTATTATCGGTGTATCAGTGTTTTTACATGCAATGAAACACAAGCAATGCCTCACCTTCTCTGTTCGTTGGCTTTAGGTTTAATTATTCTGCCCAGCCTGGAAATAAACTTCTCATGCCTGCTGGGGGATCTCAGGGATTGAACACATCTTTCTTTACGGTTTTTGTCAGCATTTGGTTAACATTGTGTATTTTCAGATCATTTTAACTGACGTGGTAAAGATCTGTGTTTTGTATGAACCTCTCTTTTGTTGGTGGGATCTCACGGGATCTCAAGAGAAGCTGAGGCATGTAAACTTTTCTATTGTTGCTGAACTGTGTTGACATTTGATGGGTGGGAATTATAATTCTTGGGTCGTACGCAGTCGTAGAAATAAGCTGACGTTACAGCTGAATTATGTCTGATTATTATAAGTGGGCCAACAGTTTATGTATTTTACCGTCAAGTTGGACTCTTTGCAGGAGCAAGAGGAAGCAGGTATAAGTGCACAATAGATGAATGGGAGATGTATGGACAGAGATGAGAGGACTAACAATTGCACAATTAACACCTGAATGTAACAATGTTTAATTCAGGTGTCTGTGAAATACATTTACTGATCAGTATATATGTGTTGTATTTCAGTTCAGTTTGTTAATAATTACTTCTGCTCAGATGATAATGTCTCTCATTTACATTCTGTGGCAGTGTTGGCTTTTCAGCTGTGAACATGAAGACTGATGGACGACTCACTGGTCCGTGATCATTTACACAAAAACAGAGGTTGAGATGAGAGAGCAGCTCCTCTGGGTATTATAAACAAACAATATAAATTAAATTAAATGAGACAAGCACACTTTAGTGAGCATCTATATTTAGTTATTATCAATGATTATTTCTACTGGTTGTTGTTGGACAAGAATTTCTTTGCATCTGTGGAAGAGTTAAAGGAAAGAAGATAATCATCATTTTGCCAGGAATCCAACAAAATGGAAAGAGGCTTTAGAGAAATTATTTATAAAATGGTAAATCCTTTAGTTTTAAAGCAGCACAAACTAACATTTATTCTACTAATGTTCTCGTTTATTGTTCTCTTTTATTATTAATATGTAGTATTAATGTATTAGACATTAATATGTCTCTAATTCTACGTTTGGTTGGGCTCTAACTGTCTTTCATCAGACTTCCTCCTCTTCAGCTTCACAAACAACACTCAGAAACACACATCTGCTCTCAGCCCACCCCTTGGTCAATGATCAATGTCACTTACGAGCAGACAGGCTCTGAGGTAAACTGTGGACCAGAGGTAACTGATATTAAACTCCTGGAAACTATTCAAACAGCACTTTAAAGGCATGCTGCTGGAGGAAGGTAAGTCACTGCGTTTATTAAATCTTCAAAAAACAACAAAACTGATTTAATTTAATTTAATCTTCTAAATTAAATGAAATCAGTTTTAATGTGTTAAAACCATTTTGATCTGTCACTTCATCACAGTCCTTGATCAAAGAGATACTACGATAAAATAATCCTTTGATTATTATTAACAGGTTTACACTTGCAGTATCTGGATTGTGGTGTGACGAGGCATAAAGGAGCTGCCATTTCAAATTTATGTTGGTGACAGTCTTGTGAATTGTGTGAATATTTCTCCTGTAATCAAGTTTAATTTCTGAACTCGTTGGGTTTCTTGAAGGTGTTTCATCCAGGTCCACAATGGAAATCGATTGTACAGTGCCTATGTTCTTAAATTTTTTTACTGTACCTGCTACCTCTGCACTTTATTCCCTGCATCCTAATATTTTATATTTTTCTGTTTGATTTTTACTGGTTGTTTGTCTGCCTTGATCACCATGACGTGTGCTGCTACGGAAAGCTCCTGATCTCTTTTGGTTAGATAAAGGTTATAATAATAATAATTGGTTCTAAAAGACTGTCAGGGAGATTGTGATTTCACTTTAACTCAGTTTAAACCAATTCACTAATTTAACTGCCTCTTATTTGTAGGATTTATTCTGAACAGATCAGTTCAGATCAACAGTGGAGTATAGATCCTGTTTCTCTACAGCAGGTGTTGTTCCCAGCGTGTCTATATACAGCACTGGCAATTTATGTACAAAACTCATTTACAGGTAGATAACAAAGTAACTATCCCGACCTAAACACTTGCTTCCCGTTTCTAATCTGTCTTCAGCAAATAGACTGGATGTAAACATTAACCAGTACCTGATATCTCAAGTAATTTATTTAATGTAACATCAGGAAGTCATACTTAGAAACATCTTATTATCACTGTGTGACACCATCCCACAGAGCAAAGGGTGAAAACATTAAGCTTTTCAAACTGAGATATAAATTAATTCTTTGGTCTCCTGAGGCGACTATGTTCTCCATTATTATTTTTTTCAGTCATGATCAACACGACATGTACATCTGTCTGACCACATATCTTCAAAATAATAACAGTCCAACATGACTAACCAGGTCAATCAGTGTTTTTGGTATAAATCATATTATTTCATGGCAAATAATGTAATAGTAGGTGTAGTAGAGTCAGAGAAACCAACAGACCAAACATTCATGATATGAATGCTCCTGAGTCTGTGTAATTGAATAATGAAGTGAAAGGGGCATGTTTAAAATAATAGCAGTGTGGAGTTCAATCAGTGAGGTCATTCATTCTGTGAAGAAACAAGTGTCATTCATGTGGCCCTTATTTAAGGATCAAGCCAGCAATTCTCTCTGAAAACCTGAGAGAGATGGGTCGTGCCAGACATTGTTCAGAAGAACAGCGCGCTTTAATTAAAACTTTGATTGGAGAGGGGAAAACATATAAAGAAGTGCAGAAAATGATAGGCTGCTCAGCAAAAATTATCTCCAATGCTTTAAAATGGAAAGCCAGACCAGAGAGACGAGGAAGAAAATGGAAGACTACCATTCGAATGGATCGAACAAAAGTTTAAAAAACGTTTATCTGATATATTTTTACAACAGTTAAATGTTGCTGTGGCTGTTTTCAGGAACAAACAGTATAAAAGGGTAGTGTTTTTCGAACAGTACACAAGGGTTTAATTGTTAACTAGAAAATTCCCGCGGAAATTTTTAAAGTGCCGAGTGGGCTGTTGCCATTAGCTGCTAATGTTAGCAATTAGCGTGATGCGCTAGCCACTAACTTTAGCATTAGTTAAGTGTTAGCATGTCTCTTTAGACACTAAAAATTAAATACACGCTAATTGTTAGCATGCTAATGCTAACATGCTAATTGCTAATATGCTATTCGCCAACATTGCTAATGCTGCCACTAATGCTACCACCAATTTCTAGCCACTAAAAATTAGCATTAGCCGCTAATGTTAGCAATTAGCATGACGCGCTAGCCACTAATTTTAGCATTGGTTTAGTGTTAGCATGTCTTTTTAGACACTAAAAATTAAATAGATGATAATTGCTAACATGCTAATGCTAACATGCTAATTCCTAATATGCTATTCGCTAACATGCTAATGCTGCCACTAATGCTACCACCAATTTCTACCCACTAAAAATTAGCATTAGCCGCTAATGTTAGCAATTAGCATGACGCGCTAGCCAATGACAGACACCTGTCATTGTTCAACTTGGGTGCCAAAAGCCAAAATGGCCGCCCCACGGACCAGTTACTTCAGTTAGAAGTTTCCAGAGTGGGCTGTTTCCATTAACATTGCCCCAAAATGGCCGCCCTACAGACCAGTTACTTATGTTTTCCCGCCTCTTTCTGTGGAGCACCTGGTTGCCACGGTTACCAGTTTGAATATCAGTTAGAAAAGGACTAGAGTGGGCGAAAATGCTGAAACCACGGCCTCGAACAGGAAGGCCTTGTGGCCAAACCGTGTGTCCAATCGTTGAACCGACTTCACTTTGGGCATCTTGAGGCTTTCCTGAACGTCTAGATATGCAGTTTGTGGGTAAAATGAAGAAATGTGAGCTATTTAAAGCGATTTGAAACAAAGGATTGCTTCTGCTTTCCTCCACAAATTTAACATTGCAGTCTATGGAGCGAGGAAGGGGTTTGCTGGCGCAGCTTTGCGTCTCACGCCAAAACTATAAGACTTACAGCTTTAGCAGACAAATTGTGAACGAGAAGACAAATTTTCCTACGTTTCTATGTATAAATTATGTCTGTGGTGTCAAATCTGTGGCCACGGAAGCAGTTTCTGTTTTATTTTTTGCCTAATTTTCTTCTCTCTTCTCACTCTAGCTGTCCCTCTAGCGCGAACATTCCGCGCAATACACACCCATTATAAACCCCGAAATTTGAGTAAAAACCTACACCGCTTTGAGGCTTCATAGTTTAAAAACAGTAAAAGGTGTCGATAAGTGAAGGGAATCTCTGAAGAGAAGACAAGAGTGTCTACGTTTTAAAGTTTAAATGAGGTCTCTGGGTGAAAGTATGCCAGAGCAGTCGATCGTTGAAAATGCCTGTTGATTTTTCGGGGTCTCCCATTCATTTGAATGGGAAATTTTTTGCACTGTTTCGCGAATAAATTCGCGAAAAACTCGTCAATCGCTTATCCAAGTAATAGCATAGGATTCGGGATCAAAACACACGTTTCGATATATCATGTGTTGGGGTCCTCTTGCCGGTTCGGGCCGCATTAATCGGCGAAAAAGGGCGGAAAATGAATAATAATAATAAAACTGCAAAGAAACACGCAGAAGATCAAGAGTGGCCTCGTGCCTATGGCACGAGGCCCCTCCTCCCTATGGGAGGAGGGGCCTCTTGACATAGGCACTCGGCACTAATAAATAAACAGTATCAAAAACTTGTCACGACTATTGGCGTTAAAGAGAAGAAAAACGCTGACTTAACTTAATGAGGCTGGAATGTTTTACAATGCATGACCTGGATGATTGAGACCTTCACAATTTGTTGATCAGTTTTAGTTTTTTTGAAAGGTTGGGATGATGTTTCTCTGCAGTTATTTCAGGCTACCTTTATCAGCACTACGTGCAGGGCCGGATCAGTACCCCCAGGGGCCCCTGGGCACTGAAGTTCATGGGCCCCCTCCCCTCCAAAACACAAACACCCTCCAAAGTAGTAGAGTTGCTGCCCCACCAGACAGATTTACACAAGACGGACACACACGCAAAATGTTAAATGATGTATAAGTGACATCCGATGAATCTGGCGACAAATGCCTCGCAGTGTGTTAATAAAACTTTGCAAGTGAAGCAATACATTTCTCCATCTCATGACATAATTTCACCATTTTAAAGATGTCGGGTCTTGCTGCTAGCATATGATAGATCCGGGCTTGACTACGTGGAGTATAGAGGACCAGGATCAGCTGGACTGAGTCTGGGGCAGCTTCCTGTAACGGTGTCTGTGTGTTGTGTAGCTGAGAGATCCTGGATCAAGGAGCTCTGACGCCGTAATCAGTGATGGGCCACAACTCTACGAAGCCGCAAGCACTAGCAAAGTTCAAATGGTGGATGTGCATCAGTTTTGTTATCACCACCTCTCTCTTCCTGCTCTGGATCTTCAGGTGGGTGAATGTACTTGTCTGCACATAGGACAGTTGGTGCAGTATTCCACTAGAGTAGACTTCCCATTTAGATTTAATTACATGTTTCAACTGATGCAGAGAAAGAAATTCCAGACTATCAGAGCCCACAAGCCTACCCAAACAACTGACTGGCCTAACAAATCTTCACTGGGGTACAATGAAGTCTGTACGGAGTGACTCCAGACCAAAATTCAGGCTAGGTTTCAGGCTTCTATTCCACTAAAAAGCCTCATGTAACCACCTCATTCAGAACACAATTGCCCAATAAGAGTTAAAATAAGAGTTTTCAATGAGATGCAGAAGTAATGAGATGCACTGGTGTAAACCTTTGCTAATCTGGTCTCTTGCTAACTGTGTAAACTCTTGACTCTTGAGCTGGTTTCTCTCTGATTTGAATAACTCAATGTTGTCAGTTAAGCTGGGGAAGGACTCGTTCTTCTTCACACTTTGTGCATCTAAACAAGTTCTTCTCTTTAATGGTAACTGCATATAAATAGCCATCTCCGTGCATCCATGCATGTTTTATTTCCAAGAATATTCATTCGGTTTCTGTTTCTTTGTTCTGCAGCTGAAAACAAACACTAATTGGTGTCATAGTTTAAATGTTTGCTTCCGAAACGTTTTGCAGAATATTCCGGAATCAGAATCAGAATCAGAATCAGAATCAGCTTTATTGGCCAAGTACACTATATTACCAAAAGTATTCGCTCACCCATTCAAATGATCAGAATCAGGTGTTCTAATCACTTGGCCTGGCCCCAGGTGTATAAATTCAAGCACTCAGGCATGCAGACTGTGAAACAAGACATTTGTGAAAGAATGGGCCGCTCTCAGGAGCTCAGTGAATTCCAGCGTGGAACTGTCATAGGATGCCACTTGTGCAACAAATCCAGTCGTGAAATTTCCTCGCTCCTAAATATTCCACAGTCAACTGTCAGCTCTATTATAACAAAATGGAAGCGTTTGGGAACAACAGCAACTCAGCCACGAAGTGGTAGGCCACGTAAAGTGACGGAGAGGGGTCAGCGGATGCTGAAGCGCATAGTGCAAAGAGGTCGCCGACTTTCTGCACAGTCAATTGCTACAGAGCTACAAACTTCATGTGACCTTCAGATTAGCCCAAGTACAGTACGCAGAGAGCTTCATGGAATGGGTTTCCATGGCCGAGCAGCTGCAGCCAAGCCACACATCACCAAGTGCAATGCAAGGCGTCGGATGCAATGGTGTAAAGCACGCCGCCACTGGCCTCTAGAGCAGTGGAGACGCGTTCTCTGGAGTGATGAATCACGCTTTTCCATCTGGCAATCTGATGGACGAGTCTGGGTTTGGAGGTTGCCAGGAGAACGGTACATTTCAGATTGCATTGTGCAAACTGTGAAATTTGGTGGAGGAGGAATTATGGTATGGGGTTGTTTTTCAGGAGCTGGGCTTGGCCCCTTAGTTCCAGTGAAAGGAACATTGAATGCTTCAGGATACCAAAACATTTTGGACAATTCCATGCTCCCAACCTTGTGGGAACAGTTTGGAGCGGGCCCCTTCCTCTTCCAACATGACTGTGCACCAGTGCACAAAGCAAGGTCCATAAAGACGTGGATGACAGAGTCTGGTGTGGATGAACTTGACTGGCCTGCACAGAGTCCTGACCTGAACCCGATAGAACACCTTTGGGATGAATTAGAGCGGAGACTGAGAGCCAGGCCTTCTCGACCAACATCAGTGTGTGACCTCACCAATGCGCTTTTGGAAGAATGGTCAAAAATTCCTATACAACACTCTCCTCAACCTTGTGGACAGTCTTCCCAGAAGAGTTGAAGCTGTAATAGCTGCAAAAGGTGGACCGACATCATATTGAATTCTATGAGTTAGGAATGGGATGGCACTTCAGTTCATAGAATGAGTAAAGGCAGGTGAGCGAATACTTTTGGTAATATAGTGTATGTGCACATACAAGGAATATGACTCCGGTAACTTTACTCTCTAGTACAACTTAAATAGTGAAATAAGAATAGAATAAAAATAAAATAAAACACAATAAAATAAAATAAATCTCACTCTGTAATATAAAATATAGGATAATATATACACCGGGGTTATCGTACAATGAATACAGTATATACAGTGAAGGGTAATTATCTATTGTTCATGTGGGTGGACTCGCACTCTGTGACTGCTCAGAGTTCATCAGAGCGACAGCTACAGTGTTCTGTAGCGCCGGCCTGAGGGGAGGAGTCTAAACAGTTTGTGACCAGGGTGTGAGGAGTCTGTGGAGATTTTCCTGGCCCGCTTCCTGACCCGGGACCGGTACAAGTCCTGGATGGAGGGAAGATCGGTGCCAATGATCCTCTCTGCAGACCTGACTGTTCTCTGCAGTCTGTCCCTGTCGTGCCTGGTGGAGGATCCAGACCAGACCGTGATGGACGTGGTCAGGACAGACTGGATTATTGTAGTGTAGAAGATGATCAGCAGCTCCTGAGGCAGGTTGAACTTTCTGAGCTGGCGCAGAAAGTACAGCCTCTGCTGGGCCTTCTTCCTCACGGAGTCTATGTGGGCGGTCCACTTCAGGTCCCGTGAAATTGTAGACCCAAGGAACCTGAATGAGTTAACTGTTGGGACTGGCCTGTTGAGGATTGTGAGAGGAGGGGGTGATGGGGGACACTTCCTGAAGTCCACTGTCATCTCCACAGTTTTGAGCGGGTTCCATGTGGTCTTGTCTCTTCAGTTGGTCCTAGCTAACAACCTCAGGTTTTACTGAACTAAACTGACCTCCTCCTTATTTAGTGAAACCAGTCCAAGTGAATTCAAGGTCCATGAAGACCTGACTCTGAACACCAGACTCCGGCAGAGAGACGCTTTCACAAAGGGTCCTCACATCCCCTCTGTTACTCCCACACCTGTGACAACAGGGACACAAGAATCAACTTTGCCATTTCGGTGAGTTGAGATTTAGTTGTAATTTCTCATTTTACCTGTGTTTTTATCATTTTCATAACCAGAAAAGTTCTGTGCACTTGAGTTAAAAATTACTTAAAAATTAATGCATTCATCTGTTGTGGATTTACAGGTCTGAGACGACCTCCTCGTCCCCATACTATCGAGCAGCCGCTGTACCAACCCCAGAGCACCTGACCTTGTCCCAGAGCAAGGGTATGTTAATAGTTAATGAAAGTTGGTCCTTAGTGAAGGTCGGAAGTGAAGGTTGGAATGAAACAAAAAACAAAAGAAAATGTTTACTGTCAACATACAAAACCAAAGTCAGTCTGACATGTGTGCAGTAAAATAACACATTACTCTAAAAAAGAGCCAGACAGGAATTATTCTCCCTCAAAACTTATCTTTCAAGGCAACTGAACACCTTTTTAAAGATCAAAAAGTAGTATACATCGCACACTGGAGAGTATTTTGCCGACTTTATTTAGCGTGAACAACACGTTTCGCAATTTGCTTCATCAGGTTCACCTTTTTAAAGATGTTTGTCTTAATCCTGCACTTTTGATTTTCCTATAGAATTAATGTCCATTTGAAGGCAGATTTACAATAGAAATGTTTGGGACTTTGAAGTGGATCTTAGCTCAGATTTTTTATTATCATTTAAACTTACACCCCAACAGACTGCACACTTGAATGATGTTTTGTTGAGATGAGAAAAATATAATGGAATAATTACTGACAGTTAACTGTGCATAGAGATGTGTGTAAAGTGCGCTTAAATTTTTTTCATTCTAGAAGTTCAATGGGGACAAGAGCCGCCTTTCATGCTGGTCAACAAGACAAAGACAAGGCTGATATCAGCTTATCTGGAGCATCGCACAGGAAAAAAGGAGGTCAGTGTAGAGAGCAAGGCACCAATGTACAATAGCCAGGATTTACTCCTCGTTTGATTATTTGAATGCAGCATGGCCTTCTGACTTTCCTTTTGTAGCTGCCTACAGTAATTTTTGTTCTCCAACCCAGCAGTATTTTATTGAGGCATTGTATAGTATTTGTATAAATGAATAAATCCATAAATCGGTCAAATAAAACAATGTTAAACTACACTTACTTTTTCTTCCTTTTTCTTGTCGCAGGTTCGCGTTATTGCGGTGCTGTTACGCAAGGAAGCAGTAGCCTATCGCTGCCTCTTCTGTTGTCAGGAGAAGCTGCACATCTCAGAAGGTGTTTGCAACATCAACAGGCATCACTTTTACTTTGACTATGGTCAAGCAGACATCATGTGTCCCATACCACCAGGCTGTAAGACACCATCTCATATTGCTGTGGCATCTGCTGCACCCAAAACTGAAGGTATTGATGGGCATGTTTTAGGCTTTGCTAAGCTGTGGCAGGCTGTCGGTCAGCTAAGCTACTGCTTTACTCCAGGCTGAAATGTTTGGATGCATAGAAATAACACAAAGCCATCTGAGTTCTTGCTAAACTTCTTTTATTTTACAGCAGCTGAGGACTAATTAGTGATAAACTATCACTCCCCTGGGTTGTGCTTGTTTAGGCTATAGCCCAGCCAACATGTACATGTGGGCCCCATATGGGTTACAAATGGGCAGCATGGGTACAGAGTGGGCATGGGCTTGAACTGGGAAAATTGTATGGGCCCCATATGGTTTCAGTAACATGGGTTCTATATAGGAAGCCCATGTGGGCTGACCATATGGGTCCCATATGGGATATGTGTCGGCAAAGTGGGCATGGGGTGGAACTGGGTATCATTTCTTGGGCCCCATGTGGATCCTTCAACTTGGGTCCCACGTGGGCTGACCATATGGGTCCCATAGGGGATATGAGTCGGCAACACGGGCATGGGGTGGAACTGGTTATCATTTCTTGGGCCCCATGTGGATCCTTCAACTTGGGTCCCACATGGGCATCCCATGTGGGCTGAAAATATGGGTCCCATAGGGGATGTGTGTCGGCAAAGTGGGCATGGGGTGGAACTGGGTATCATTTCTTGGGCCCCATGTGGATCGTTCAACTTGGGTCCCACATGTGCTTCCCACATGGGCTGTCCATATGGGATGTGTGTCGGCAAAGTGGGCATGGGGTGGAACTGGTTATCATTTCTCGGGCCCCATGTGGATCCTTCAACTTGGGTCCCACATGGGCTTCCCACGTGGGCTGACCATATGGGTCCCATAGGGGATATGAGTCGGCAACACGGGCATGGGGTGGAACTGGTTATCATTTCTTGGACCCCATGTGGATCCTTCAACTTGGGTCCCACATGGGCATCCAATGTGGGCTGACCATATGGGTCCCATAGGGGATGTGTGTCGGCAAAATGGGCATGGGGTGGAACTGGGTATCATTTCTTTCGCCCCATGTGGTCTGTGATTCATATTTAGGCTATCCAAAAAAATAAGACCCATTTGTAATTTTCAAAATGTATTTTTTTAATTATTTTGTTTTATTTTTATACATTGTCACTTGAATGGCACAAGACCAGCCTCAGTTAATTTCAACAAAGGAACAGTTGACCAAGTGAACAAATAAAAGGGCACATGAACAAATGAAAACATGTACACAAGACAACGTAAGGGCACATGAAAACATGTAGGCCTACACATAATGTAAAACATTAATTTAATAATAATGTAATGTAAAACATTAATGGTGGCGCCTCCTTTGTTTTTCACTGCTTAGGTCAACAGGCGTTACTTTTGCCTCCAGCACTTTTCTTTTTCAACTTCCTTTTTCTTCCATCTCCGTAATGTGGACGCTGGCAAAGGCTACAAGCCATAAATGTTTATTATTTGCTCTTATAGCTTGTTTTTCAGTAATAGCCGTGAGACCTGGCCTTGTATGATTCTGTTAATAAATTAATTGTGTGGAAATCCCTCCACCTAGTCTCCTGTCTTGTTACCTCTGTTGATGCCTTCTGCTATCAAACGTGGCTAAGCCAACTCCAACTCCACGTTACAAACGTCCCACATGGTAACCCCATGGTAGACAGGACAAAGGTTAAACAGCTTTGTAATGCTGTAAAGTTAATACAGACATGACGACACATGGACATGTGAAACATTCTCAGTTCACAATAAAACAGGGTATGAACCCTGATTAAAATCTACAGGCTATATGTTCCTTCTTAATAACTCTTTGACTGTAGACATTAAAGCAGCTGTTAGGGTTGCTGTAGCAAGGTGAAATGCGCCACAATTTTTTTGGACCGGCTGCCACTGGTTTGAGACTAGATTGTTACTGCCCATACAGTTCATACAGTCAATATTATAGTCAAATTTGCCAAATAACATGACAGTGTTGTCATCAGCTTCATCTTGTATGCTGTGGGGTGTTCCACAGGTGGCTTGAAGTTGGACAGGCTTGTAAGAGCTTGCTCTGTAGTAGTTGACACAGACCGCAGATTGCTGATGAATAGTATGAGAATTTTAGTGCTGCCTTACCTTTGACACATCTATCACACACACACAATTTCGGACATATATATATATATATATATATATAATATTAATAAAGTCTATTTTAAAATTTAAAAATTACTTATTATTTTTCAGGGCACATGGTTTTGCTCTAAATTTAATTGTTTCTTAAAAAATAATACTTTCAGAAGATCCAAGATCGGAGTTTAGGTCACGCGGAGGTAACGGTCACACTGCGCGCTTTTATTTTGAATTTCTTCAGAACGGCGCCTACAGCAGTAACGAGCAGCAGCAACAGCACCAGCACCAGCTTTCGACACTGGTGAGTGGCATATCTCTTTCCCTATTATGTTAAATTCTTGTAGTAAACCATCATTACTATCGAAGTATTGTGAGGTAAGACACTGGGGAATTTGCAAAAATGCTTGTTTGAACTCAGCTAATGTTGTAGCGAGTGTTTTAGCTAACTTTAGCTAATGTTAATAGGCCTAATAAACCTAATTAGTCCACATAACTTACTGTTTTTTTATACAGCCCTTCTCAAGAAGAATATGTCATTACATGGACATAGCTTATTTTATTAGACTATTGTGGTTTGATTGATTGTTTAGGACAGTGGTGTCAAACTCAATCATCGGAGCTACGGGGCTAAGTTAGCACGCTAATTGTAATATCGTGTTAAACATGCTGCTGTTATTTGGCTAAAGGACACTCACTGTGTCTGTATGTTAGCATGTATGTTAACAGACTGGTGTTTAGCTGCAGTGGTGTTGTCATTTATAGTAAGTTTTCTGTTAGCCGTGTGTGCTAACGTGGAACAGTAGGCTAATAGATTCATCCCGTTGTCTGCGTTAACTGGTTTGCTAACTGGTACGTCTTACATGCTGTACCAGTTAGCAGCGTTACTACATCGTTACTACGTCTTTGTGTCAGAATCTCCGTTAACATGTTTTAGTTTTACTGGTCAACCGTATGAAGGAGAGAGCGCCTAGCTGCCGTGCCGATGCTTAGCGGTTGCCATGAGCAACCATGAGACTGAAGCTCACTCACTCATTACCTACTCCCTACATAGGGAAATAAATGTAGTGCACTAAGGGCCCACAGCCCATCAGGGCCCACACACAGCCCCCAGTAGCCTCTACGACTAAATGATTATGCATAGGCTTAACTAATATATATTCATAGTAATGAATCATAATTTAAATAAAGCCACAACGTCACGCAGTATTTTATTTTTAATAATTTCAATAACCCCCTTGGCCCCTTCTTAAAAAATGGTTTGGTCCACACCGCGGGTTCGAAATTGAGCGCAAACCAAGTTAGCCCGAGCGAACTCCAGCAGGGAGTGAGGGAGATCAAGTTGATGGCACCACACAAAAACACAACTCTGGACACCCGAAAAGACTAGAGAGGGAGGCCAGGGCTAGGAGCAACAGAGCAGGGCCCCAGGACATCTTCTAAGAAGGGTGAGAGTAAAGCTACCGAGGGCGCCTAGTTGTTCATTCATTCATTCATTCATTCATTCATTTATTGTCGGTAACGCGTACCTGACGGGGCGCAGGGGCTGTAGTTTACGTTAGCTGTCAATCATCGGCTGAGAGGCGGGCTACACTCTGGGTAAATAGTGTAGATAACTGAACGTTACTCATGTGGAGGCTGTCTACAGCGGACTGTGTGTTTCACACACATTACTGTCGGACAGTGCTCCAGTAAGCACCAAGCACCCGCTCAGTTACGAGGCTACATTGAAATGTATTATGACGCATTCAAGTTCTACTGGTAATTATGAGCATTAGGCGAAGAAGGTCAATAACATTATCATGATGTGTTCAAATTTGGTCTTGTAAAAATGTGTTAGCTATTGGTGGGACATTTGAAAATACAAAAAGTGAAATGTTCCAACAAGATTTGTTGTTGTTTTCACAGTGATATAAAATAAAATACACCATAATGGCGGACAATAACAAAAGGACAATTTAGAATTTTGGATGGTTTAAAAATATTTTTTGTCTGACAAGGGTGACACTGACATTACCCAAAAGATCTTGCCCTCCACATACAAGTGGAGTAAGGTGAATCTGTCTGCCTAGAGCTATGGTAGCCTGCTGAGTAAGCCCATTTAGATTTTGTGTATTCTTCAACAGTTTTCCCACGATCGATGTACTGTTGGTGTTACCTGCACATTTAAGTTAAATGCTACATATCTACCTTGAGCTTCACCTTGTGGACTATCTTGAGCCAGGACACTTTGATTTTTTTTTAATTATTATTATTTTTGGATATCAAAACTTGATCGTTAATAAATACAATAAAATACCCACTACCTATTTGTGAAGTGGTTAATTGAAGATATATGCAATCAGAGGTGTAATAATGTGTTGCAAATCAGAGAAATGGGAATAATTTACATAATAATACTGTAACTCATTGTTATTATACACCAGGCATCAACAGAAAAACAAAGAAAAAACATCATAATACACAGTTGTAAAAAAAAAAGTGGCAATGAATAGGGTAGAGGGGCCCACGCCGATATTCTTTCAGGGGGCCCAGAATTCCTAGCAACGGCCCTGAGTGCACTATATAGTGAGCTCAACAAAAAAACATTTCGGACTTCTCTTGGCGTCGGTAATTACGTATTCGCTGTCGCTTAATTAGAACATACCACATTAACGTGGTCTCACATAATACTTGTCCATTTACTACTGCATTTTTATTAAATTAGTGTCTTTTGATTACTGTCCTGTACTTGAGAAGTCTGGGTAGAATAGGTTAAAAATAATAATCAATATCGACTGTTATGAAACACTTATATCGTGATCGCCCAGCCCTGTTCATTGTTAATGAAACATTTCAAGCTTTAAGTATTACTAATTGCTTTCTTGATCATACCTTTACTAAAACACTAGCACAAAATAAACATACCACTACTGTGGTGGGTATCCCTTATTTTTATTTCTGATAGGTGGCAACCCTGCATGTAATGATATGAATTGACAGCGCCACTGCAATAAATTTCGTGGGCTTGTTATTGAGGTATTCAGATATTGTAATTTTGATATTGTTACATCCGTAGTGGAGCACAGAGAGCAGAAAAATAGGGGGATGATACAGTTAATCTACAGTAAAATAGAATTCGTGATTATTAACACATCACACACTACAGGATAATCTCATAAGATAATCTTAAAAGCCTAAGATAACTGTCCGATTTATGTCCTTGGTCGGAAGGGGGAAAATCGGGGCAAAATCAGCCAGGCACACCCCTACTACAATAGTACATCTAGACCTATCATTGTTCATCCTAGCTCTTATTTATGAGAGTGCCATTAATCAACAGCTTAATGTAGCTGTCAAGGAGTTATAGTAATAATAATAAAATGTAATATAGTATTGATATAATTATAGTCATTCAAATATGAAAAAAATATGACAAATCCAAACATAATAGGAACTCTACCATTGTTCTATTTCTTGGCTGGCTAGTTTTGAGTTCAATTTAACATGAAAATTTATTTTATAGTTAGTGGGTGAATGTTAACCACACAGTCTTTACCTGTGCAAAAAACATAAATTATAAGCGCCCCCTGTTGACTTCTCTCAACCATTGTCTTCCTGTCACATTTAGATTTGTCCAGATCACAGTTTTTACACTGTTGGAAAGTGTTCGTCTTTGCCACGTAAGTAATTTGAATTTGATATTTTGTCATATATGCACAATGTATCAGTTCATGCTCATTTGTCATTTTCAGTCCTGATATTATTGCACTTGCAAGCTCAAAAATTGTTGCAGGCCACATGAAGTGCATGATGTGTGGACAGTCGCTTCCTGCCTCTGCTCAATTTTAATTCATTCTGTAAGCATGTGTGTGTAAGATGAGGAAGGAAAGAACAGGGTCAGCAGACTTTCCAGTGCTAGTGTTTTGATTGATGCACACAAAATTGGATTTAATTAGATAGATTAGTTTTGTTTGTTTAAGCTTACTTTGGAAAAATATTAACCCTTGTGCACCCCTTTAAAACGTAATGTCATTTTTGCAATATAAAACCAGATTTCCTTGTGAAGTAAACACAAAATGTGTAGTAGGTAGTTTTCCCATTTAATGATGTTAAGTTGAACCACCTCACAGAAGGCTGAGTTGAATTTGATTTTAGATTAGACCTACAGTTTACATTATATTTTTGATTAGTGGGCTTTGTTTACATGGGAGGCATACCAGTAACCTCAAACAAAAAAAAAAAAAATGATGATGTAATACAAGCCATTTTACATGTGACATGTGGAAAACACTCCTGTGTATTTTAGCGAAATGGATTACTTCCATGGCAATTCAAGGACAAGGAGAAGGAAAATTAAAAGTAGAGTGCAGCAGCATTTAATGACCCTTGCCATGGAGGCTGTGGACCAGGCAGATCAGGCTGTGGACCAGGCAGTGGACCAGGCAATGCAGCCAGTGGACCAAGAAATGCAGGCAGTGGATTCTGATGTGAGGGTTGAGGAACATATGGAGAACATTGCTGATGAGGCTGTAAATCTGCAGTTGGACTTTGACAGTGATGTTGATGACTTGTACATGTGTAGTGACTGTGAAGAAGACCCTGCTTGTGATATTACTGAAGAGGAAGCTCACTCTGATGCAAAGAGGAAACTGGCAGAATGGGCAGCGAACCGTCAGGTGTCTCATTCTGCACTGTCAGAGTTACTGGCAATACTCTTGGAGCTAGGTTTGGATGTACCCAAGGATCCCAGAACTCTCCTCAGTACAGTCAAAGATTGTGAGGTCAAAGAGATGGGACAAGGAAGTTATTACCACTTTGGGCTTACAAGTGCAATACTGTCAGAACTGAAAATGACAAATGAGCATGAACTGACAACAGACACATTGACTGTTCGTGTGAATGTTGATGGGTTGCCTCTTTCAAGGAGCTCTAATATGCAGCTGTGGCCTATTTTAGGTCAAATAGTTGAACTACCAAAATCAAAAGTGTTTATCATAGGTGTATATGCAGGTCCCTGTAAACCTGAATCTGTGAAGGACTACATGCATGATTTTATTGAAGATTTAAAGGCCATCACAACAACTGGTGTGATGTTAAGGGGGAAACAGTACAATGTCGCCCTTCCAGATGCTTTTATTTGTGACACTCCAGCAAGAGCTTTTTTAAAATGTATCAAAGGTCATGGTGGCTATAGTTCTTGTGAGCGTTGCACGCAGTATGGCATTTATGTTGACGGTAGAGTTGTGTTCCCAGAGATGGACTCCAGCCTGAGGACAGACACTCAGTTTGAAGAAATGTCTGATGAAGACCACCATCACTCGAAATCACCTCTGCAAGGGCTAGGCATTGGCATGGTTTCTGCTTTTCCTTTGGACTACATGCATTTAGTTTGCTTGGGCATTGTGCGTAAATTGATTGCTCTGTGGTTTAAGGGGCCATTGCAATGTCGGGTTCCATCTTCTGCCCTTTCCGCCATCTCTGATCACTTGAAAGTGTGTAGACAAAGCTTACCCCGGACCTTCTCCAGAAAGCCAAGATCTTTGTCCGAGTACAGCCATTGGAAGGCTACAGAATTCAGGCAATTCTTATTATATACAGGGCCAGTTGTGCTTTTTGAAAGATTGCCCAATCAGCATTACAGAAACTTCCTGGTTTTGTCATGTGCTATGAGAATACTTCTGTCTCCTCTTTGTAGAGAGTTCTGTGGTTATGCCAGAAAATTGTTAAGATTCTTTGTTAGCAACTTTGCTAAGATATATGGGACTAAATTTCTGGTTAACAATACACACAGTCTTATACATTTAGCAGATGATGCTGAAAAATATGGCCCTCTGGATTCAATTTCATGTTTTCCTTTTGAGAATTATTTGGGACAGCTGAAAAAAATGGTGAGAAGACCACAGGGTCCTGTCCAACAAATTGTCAGACGTGTCTATGAAAGGCAAACATATCCTCACATGACGAAAGACATGCCTGAAAGTGTTGAAGTGAAACAGCCCCATGCATCCGGACCACTGCCAACAGATGTATCCATGCAACAGGGTGTTCAATACAAGATGTATAAGCTCAAAAACACAATCATCTCAAACTCCAGTGGTTCCAATTGTTTTGAACTCGGGGGCAGAGTTGCAATTGTGAGGAACATTGTGCATTCCACTGCAGAGACACATGTAGTGTATGAACTTTTTGAGTCGGGGGCATGTTTTTTCAAGTACCCCATGGAGTCGACATGTCTTGGAGTTTGTTTACTATCAAAACTGTCTGGTCAGCTTGCCAGTGCTCCAGTAACAGACTTCACAAAACCACTGATATTATTGCCTCTTCAGAAAATGTTTGTGGCTTTGCCTCAGCTACACAGCACATGATGAACATGATGAACTTTGCAGGATGCCCTCATTCAGTGTGGTGGAGTTTGTGGATGAAATTGACCGTGATGGCTGCAAGAAGGTGGACATCATTCCATCAGAGTGGACCGAGGGCACTGATGGAAAATTATGCTGGTGGCCACCAGCCACGTTGCAAAATGTGACCAAGGCTGTGAAAGAGGGCACACCACCAGCTGAAAACTGGATTCTGTGTAATGTGCGTGTGATTGGAAATGCAGGTAACTTTGATTTTCCTCATTAACTACTGCTCTATTTACTTTACTTACTTTAAAGTCCCTGTGATCCCCAACTTATTCTTTGTTGAGTTAATTTTTCTCTACAGGGTTCTCCAAGCTAATTTGTCAAGGGCTGGTGTAGCTGCAGATTGTCATTCCAAACGAGCAGGATCACACCAAACTTGATTCATTCAATTCAATTGATTTCAGTCCTCACACATGTGATAGTTGTAGGTGTGCTCCTATTTGGTTGGATACCTGCAACCACACTATCCCTCTGCACATTAGACATCTGCTTTATATTATGTATACTGTATGTGCATGTCTGTCTGTGTTGATTGGCTATTACTTATGACTTTTAAACAGTCATTTTTTAAACATAGTATATTTACCATTGTAATAACTAGAGATCATCAACTCTAATCTATCCTTTTTTCCTCATTTGCTGATCTGAAAAATGATCTGAATTGTGACTCAAAACTGTAATGTCATCCAAATTGTGAATATATATCTGCTTCACTCCTTTTATTTTGTGTCATTGTATTTTACAGCCACTTATGCAGAGGCCAGGGTAAAGCTACATCAAGCTGAATATACATCAGACCTGACAGACACCGAAGATTGCGCGATAAAGAGAAAGTAGGTGTCTGTGGGGGAATACAGATAAAAGGTAATTACCTTAATATGGAGGCAGCAGGTATGGTTCAACTTATATATCTTCATATTGACCTCTGTAGGGTACGGTCAAAACTCTTCCAGAGTCAGAGCAAGCAACTAGAATCAAGTGAGCAGTCTGATTCAGAGGATGAAATTCCACCCACTCCACCAGAAAATCTCCTTGGGCTAGCAACAAAGAAAATTACCAGCCGAATCACCAGCCCCACTGCCCAGCGAGTCGGCAGTTCCACAGTCCCGCAGGTCACCAGCCCCACTGCCCAGCGAGTCGCCAGTTCCAAGGTCCCGCAGGTCACCAGCCCCACTGCCCAGCGAGTCGCCAGTTCCAAGGTCCTGCAGTTCACCAGCCCCACTGCCCAGCGAGTCGCCAGTTCCACGGTCCCGCAGGTCACCAGCCCCACTGCCCAGCGAGTCGCCAGTTCCACTGTCCAGAGGGTTGCAAGCCCCAGTTGTGAAGCCATGTTCTCTAAACTTCTTACAATGTTAGAAGAGATTAAGGAGACCCAAAAGGTTCATGGTAAGATGCTAAATGTCCTGCTGAAGAAGCAAGATGCATCAATGATAGAGGTTCCTGATGGAGTGGTCTTCCCGCTGCAAACTCAAGCAGATGTTGAGGCTCTCGAGGAGAAACTGGGGGACCGCAGTCTAATGTCTGCTGTTGTAAGTTTTTTTTTGTTTGTTTTTTACTTTTTTTCAAATTGATTTCCATTATATAATCACAAAACATGTGTTACCTTACAGTAAATTACATAAAGGCTACAACTTCAAATGTTAGTTGACTTTCTGGCTGAATTTTTTAAATCTTTGAAGCTTATTGTCTTAGCAATTTCTCTAAGCCTTTTTTTCTCTTTTTGGCTCTCATCCCTAGGTTGCCATGGTGGCAGATATAGGGGGCACAAATGTAGATGACGCAACAAGGCGAATGATGAAGTATATTCTGTCCAATGAGCTGGCATTGGACTACAATATGTTTGGCCGTCACGGGAAACGGAAGTTTAAGGACTTGCGTCTTTTCAGTGTTGTGTATGGTAAGTAAGCTAGAGAAGTTAACATTCCATCTGCAGGGATTCAAGTTCTCTGTTGCCCTGATGGATTTCTGTCAGTTGAAAAAATTAAAGTAAATTAGGAATAATGTCTCATGAGATGAAAATGCAAGGAATCTCTACACTATTTTGAGAATTGCTCATCTAATTTCTTTAGTAATAATAAAATTTAAATTAAAGCTGCAAGCAGCATTGGACGGGCCCTCGCAATCCACGCTTGTCGGCAACCGGCAAGGACGGGGTCACTGCAGTTCCCGGGGCAGAGCGTAAATTCTCTTCTCCCTGAATCTCCTAAAGCCCTTTTAGAAATGCTTGTTTTAACAGACTAAATGGCACCATCTCCTGGACAAAGTAGCGTACTACGTGCAAAGATGAGGGAATCAGTCAGACAGGGGCAGGTGTCACTTTCACTAAAGTAGAACACCCAAAGGTTAACAAAAAGTCACAATTTCCACAGTGAATGACCAAAAACCATATAAGTACATCCTGACAAAATGTGAAGAGAATCCAAAGACCATGAAAGGAACGGCAGCTCATACAACAAACATCAGATATTTTCTAACATTTCTTGTCCAAAGTAGGTGGCGCTACAATAATTGTATGAATATTGTCATATGGATGTGTTCAGATAGGGTCCAGCAACAATGCTGTAAAGTTTGATGCACTTTGGACTGAATTAAAGCACATTTAACACTACTTCCTGTTAAATCCCGCGTCATCAAATTTGTGAGGGGCCAGAACTAGAAGAAGAAAATATAATTATGTGGGAGTATTATAATAAAATGTTTTATTAAGTTCAAGTAATAAAAGGCCAGGCAACAGATCAAAACACTAATGGGGAAAAAAAAGACAAGACAACTAAACATGAGTTTTGTCTTTTTGTTTATTAACACTTATAAATTATTAAAATATATAAAATCAACTTAAAGTGCACAATGCATAATATCTTCTTCTTAACGTTATTAATGAATAACAACTTAAAGTGCAACATAAAAAGGTATATCTCCTTCCTTTAAACATGGACCAATGACCATAAATTAAAAAAAAAAAAAGCATGTGTTTAAAGCCCTCGTTTTGTACAACCGCATATGGCCTCATGTCTGCACCTATATACACACTGACAGCGTTTGTGATGGCTTTAGCTCGGCCTGATTGTGCAACAAGGGGCTGCTTAAATGCCACGGTGATAGCGGTTGTTGTGCAACCTTCGTTTTCACTTCTGTCAGTGAAACACTGGGCTTCAAATGCGTGGCCATGCTTGATGTGTTTCCATTGTCATATGGCGTTCTTGTGCCTCAGTGCCTACACACCTTCAGGGTTTTGTCCACTTGTTTTACAGAGGCTCTTAAGAAGAACTCATTGACGGCTCAGGTGAACCAGCAGGAAGCAGAGAAGGCCCTATCAAAATGGTTCACTGGGGCAAGAGACAGAGGAGGACGGAGGGCATCCAGACAGTCAGTGCCAAGCGGTGATGGAATATGAGTTCATTGTTTTTTGATTGCAGTTACCCTTGAAAGTGTTTCTAAAATATTTAGCTGAAAACATTCAAAAATAAAACATTGAAATCAGAGAATGTGGCCATTTTTTTTAAATAAGATAGAGCCTGACTCAAAATGGTTGGTGATTAATAATTTATTTTTTGATTAATTGTTGCAGCTCTAGGTTGGATGTTTATTCAAATTGTACTCAGTACTCATTTAGGATGTTGTAAGGCAATATTTGTGTACATCTGTAAGAGGTTTGTGAAAGAGGGATGCATGTATCATTTTATTTGAAAATTATTCAAATCCTTTCATTATGGTCAGTGGAGTAGCATAGACCAGGGATCTTAAAATGGGACCAAGATGGGTCTTGTCTATTTAACCCAGTTGGGGCCCACTTAACACCTAGTGTAATCCTGCCTTAAACCCACACAGGCGTGACCAACACAGAACCCGCATTGCAACCCATATTTCAGGTCATGTTGTCCCCATGTAGGACCCACATAGGACTAAAAGCTGGGACAAAAATGGGTCTTGCATGTCTTACCCAGTTGGAGCCTACCTAACACCTATAATCCTGCCTTATCCTGCCTTAAACCTGGGGCCAACATGGAACCCACGGACAATCCCACTTGCAACCCATATTTTAGCCTATACTGTCCCCATGTAGGTCCCACATAGGACGTAAAGCTGGGACAAAAATGGGTCTTGTATATTTTGCCCAGCTGGAGCCTACCTAACACCTAATGTAAACCTGCATTAAACCCATATGGTCAGCTAGCATGGGGCCAACATGGAATCTGCGGACAATCCCACATGCAACCCATATTTTAGCCCATACTGTCCCCATGTAGGTCCCACATAGGACGTAAAGCTGGGACCAAGATGGGTCTTGTCTGTTTTCCCCAGCTGGGGCCCACCTATAACCCAGTGTAATACTGCCTTAAACCCACATGGGCAACTGGCTTGGGGCCAACATGGAACCCGGGGACAATCCCACATGCAACCCATATTTTAGCCCATACTGTCCCCATGTAGGTCCCACATAGGACGTAAAGCTGGGACCAAGATGGGTCTTGTCTGTTTTCCCCAGCTGGGGCCCACCTATAACCCAGTGTAATACTGCCTTAAACCCACATAGGCAATTGGCTTGGGGCCAACATGGAACCCGCGGACAATCCCATATGGGTGTCATCTGGGAATCCTATATGGGGCCCATTATTTAGCCCACTTTCTACCCACATAGGCCCCACATAAAAATGTTGGCTGGGAGTTAACATTCTTTCATGGCAGAGGAGACGTTTTAATATCCAGCCTCACACGGGGCACCAATTCAGTGCGGATTTGGGTTGTTCAGATTTGAGGGCACAATCTCAGTTGCCTGGGATGGCTTAAAGGACTGTGTAAGACAAAAGTGAGGTTTATGCCTTTGTGGGACACAGACACCGTAACCTACGCCAGTTGGAGTAATTTTTGTTTCTATTTCCTGCTTCACTTTCAGCAACTAAAACCTTGATGAGTCATACAAATGATTGTATCTCTGAACCTTCTCAGTTAATCTTTCCTCAATATGTTCCATCTTCATTGATCCAGAACAATAAATTAGAAAATTGCAGAAGATGAAAAAGCAGCCGCAAATATTTACGCGGACATACAGCCAAGCTGACCAGTCACAGCTCTTGTGGTCTGCAACGCTGTGGCGAGTAGTTACATTTCTGGGGAGGTACACATCAGCTCCAGCACTAGCATAGGGTCTGAACTGTAGCTACGATGTCAAATTGATGCAGAAGCATAAATCACGCATTAATAATAGATTATTTACAAGAGAATGAATGAGAGATTGTTCTCTTGATTTGGTGATAGTTAAGAGGATAAGATGATTGCTGTGTCTATGTATGCGTTGGGTTTCTACATGTTGGATCCAAATGCTGTAAATGATGGTGTGCTTTATGAAAGTGTCTGATTTGGTAATCATTTCATCTTGTCAAAACCAAGGCCATTGGTTGAGCGTGCTAATTCTGATTTGCTCAGTGTTGTGCTGCCATGTGAAAGAATTCCTTATCTCAGTGTACAGCTCGGTCAGGTAGCCGTTACATCATTAATACAAGCTCAAACTGGAATGAATGGTTCAAAGTTTGATAGTGATGATGTTATTCAAGCTCCTTTGTGAACATGTTGTGTTTGGTGAGTACATTCAACAAAACATAATAACATTGTACCCTTCTGTGACCTCTTAGATAAATGTAACAAACCATTATTGGAGGTGAAGAACCAGAAGGCAGACAGCAACTCATTTCCTTACAACTTCACTGTTTGCTTTTCCACCATGTTTCAATTTTCCAACATCCTGCAGGTAACATCTCATAGCCTTTAAAGGCCTTGCTCCAGCTTATCTTAATGCCGTAATTAATAATAATAATACATTTTATTTATAGGCGCCTTTCATGACACTCAAGGTCGCCGTACAAAATTGTTTAAAAATAGAACACAGTTCAAATACAAGAAATAAACACAATTAAAGTACACACAAGCATAATATAGTTACATACAAATTACAAATAGAATGGGTGATAGAAGTGAGACTATGGAATGGAGTAGGCCTGTCTGAATAAATAAGTTTTGAGTTGAGATTTGAAGGTGGTGACTGAGTCAGACTTTTTTATGTGTTCAGGGAGGGTGTTCCAGAGGCAGGGGGCTGAATGGGAGAATGCTCTAAACCCCATGGTGGTCAGGCGAGCAGGTGGGATGTTGAGTTGTTGTGATGAAGATGACCTAAGAGTGCGGGTAGGAATGTTTATTTGGAGCAGGTTAGTGAGGTACTGAGGGGCGAGGTTGTTTAATGCCTTGAAGGTGAGAAGTAGGATTTTGTAGATGATACGGAACTTGACAGGGAGCCAGTGGAGTTGTTGCAGGACTGGTGTTATGTGACTTATGGAGGGGGTTCTAGTGATGATGCGTGCGGCGTAGTTTTGAACCAGTTGTAGCTTATGAATGGATTTGTCAGGTAAACCAAATAAAAGGGAGTTGCAATAATCCAGACGGGATGTGACCAGGCTATGGACAAGGGTGGCAGTATTTTCAGGTGAGAGTGATGGACGGAGACGGGAGATATTGCGCAGGTGAAAATAGGCTGTACGGGTGATGTTGTTAATATGGGAATGGAAAGAAAGTGTGGTGTCAAGGATGACACCCAGACTCTTAACCTGGGGAGAGGGGGAGACTGGGCAATTGTCAATTTGAATAGAGAAGTTATTTATATTAGATAGGGTGGATTTGGTGCCAATGAGAAGGATTTCGGTTTTACTACTGTTGAGTTTAAGGAAGTTGGTGGAGAACCAGGTTCTGATTTCTTGAATACAGTCAGAGAGGTAAGTGGGTGAAAAGGAGGAGCTGGGTTTGGTGGACAAGTAGAGCTGGGTGTCATCTGCGTTACAGTGAAAATTAATATTATACCTATGAAATATCTGGCCAAGGGGGAGGAGGTAGATGATGCACAGAAGAGGACCAAGAACAGAGCCTTGTGGAACACCAGAGGAGAGGGGGGATGGGCGGGATGTAAATGTTTTCAATTGAATGAATTGAGTGCGGCCAGAGAGATACGAGATGAACCAACTGAGAGGTGTGTCAGAGATACCGATGGAGGCTAGTCTATGAATGAGAATGGAGTGGGAAATAGTGTCAAATGCTGCAGTTAGATCCAGAAGAATGAGGATTGAGAGGAGTCCTGAATCAGCAGCCATAAGGAGGTCATTGGTGATTTTTAACAAAGCTGTTTCTGTACTGTGTAGAGGGCGAAACCCAGATTGAAATTGTTCATAAAGGTTATTGTTAGAGAGGTGGGAATGGATCTGAGATGCAACTGTTTTTTCAAGAATTTTAGAGAGAAAGGGCAGATTGGAGATAGGACGGAGGTTATTGAAATTGTTGAGGTCTGCACCAGGTTTTTTGAGTATAGGGGTGACTGAAGCTGATTTGAGAGACGAAGGGACAAGTCCAGAGGTGAGAGAGGAGTGAACAAAGGCAGTTATAAGAGGGGTGAGAGAGTTTATGGAGGCTTTAACAAGACCAGTTGGCAGGGGGTCGAGCTGGCAAGTGGATGGCTTAGCTTTCTTGATGAGGTCAGATATGTCAGCAAATGAGGGTAGTCTGAATTTAGAAAATGTAGAGGAGATAGAAGTTTGGGCAGGTGGGAGGGGTGAGATGGGTGAGCTGTGAGTTAGCTGTCGGTGAATAGTGTCAATCTTTGTGTTAAAGGATTCCATAATGGCATTGCAGTAATCAGTTGAGTAGAAGTGAGGAGGAAGAGAATCTTGGGGTTGTAGAGTTTTGTTAACCAGAGAAAAGAGAGCCTTTGTGTTTCCATCACTTGAAATTATTTGATTTGCAAAATAAAGTGATTTGGCAGTAGAGAGCATGGCCTTGTAGTGGAGAATGTGGTTATGGAACATGGCCTGATGTATGGTGAGTCCAGATTTCCTATAGAGGCGTTCCAGTTAGCCTTAAGTTTTCGGAGTTCGGGTGTAAACCAGGGTGCAGAGTGGGTGAAGGTGACAGTCCGTGTTTTCATTGGAGCCAGGGAGTCAAGGAGATTATGAAGTCCAGTGTTATAATGGAAAAGCAGTTCATCAGGAGTGGATAAGTGGTTGAAGGGGGAGAGGGCAGTGATGCCAGTATTCAGAGCAGTTAGGTCAATGTCCTTAATATTACGGAATGCTATGGTGCGAGGTAGTTTAGATTTAAATAGTGCCAGGTTAACATTAAATGATATAAGCTTATGGTCAGAGATGGGGAGGTCGATTGCGGAACAGTTAAAAGGAGCAATACCAGAACAGCAGATCAGGTCCAGAATGTGTCCTTTTGAGTGGGTAGGAAAGTCAATAAACTGCTGTAATCCAAAACTGTCCAGGCAGGATGTGAAGCTTTTTGTGAGAGAGTTATTCACATTGTCAAGATGTATATTGAAATCACCAAGTAAAATTATGTTAGGGCTAAGTGAGGATATGTGAGAGAGGAAGGTAGAGAATTCACTGATGAAATCAGTGTTGGGCTTAGGTGGACGGTAAACAGTGGCTATTATAGTAGGAGATGGTCCATTGAGTTGAATGACCAGAGATTCAAATGAATGGTGGGGTGGGATAGAGACAGGCGATACTTACCATTTCTTGTAGTGAATTACTGTGATACCTCCCCCTCGTCCAGTGGCACAGGGTTGACTAGTATAAACATACCCGGGAGGAGATGCTTCATTCAGCTGGGAAAAGTCATTATGTTGTTGCCATGTCTCCGTTAGGCATAAGACATCAAACCTGTGGTCACTGATGAAATCCTGTAAAAGTTGTCCTTTGTTGGAGAGAGAGCGGATATTAAAAAGTCCGAATTTGAGTAGGGTTTGGCCAGGAGTGGGAGGAGGCTGTGCAGTAGTGAGATCATAGTCTAATGGTGGGCTAATATGACATTTAATATTAACAAGATTGTTGGGGTTAACAGAAAATTGTCTATATGAAGACAGAACTGGCCTGCTGGAGGATACAATGGTGCAGATAGGGAGTGTACTACACTCCCTACCATAGCATCCTAAGAAATCACTTCAACCTCAAAATGCAGGCTTACTTAGAATTTCAAAAAGTAGAATGGGAGGTAGAGCCTTCAGATCCAGGCTCCTCTCCTGTGGAACCAGCTCCCAGTTTGGGTTTTGGAGGCAGGCACCCTCTCTTTTAAGGTCAGGCTTAAGACTTTCCTTTTTGATCAAGCTTATAGTTAGGGCTGGACTGAATCATCCCTTAGTTATGCTGCAATATGTCTAGGGAACTGGGGGACAATGCACTGAGCACATGCCCGCTACTCTCTTCTCTCTTGCAACGAGCTCCTGTCATCTAATGTCTCTGACACTGAGCTCTGGTCCTTTCATTTGTTATGTAATTTATTCTCTATTTCTACTCATGCTCTTCCTGTTAAAAGAGAGTACTTCCTTGCCAACGTCAGCTTTGTGCTTGTTCTGGGGGTTTCTGACCAGGTTTTGTAAAACATCTGTACAATTTGCATTGTTATTGATGCCATATACATACCTAAAACTGAATTAAACTGAGTTGACGCTTCTATTTTGGTTTCATCTAAATGCTTGTATTTTTTACTGTAGCTGGTCCAGAGTTTGGAGATGCTACAGTTACTGGGGGTGAACAGAGTTGCCATCTATAAGACCAGCTGCAGCCCTGAAACGCAACGCATACTGGACTACTACACACTCAAAGGTGGAGGGTTTTTTTTGGGTCATGCATGTGTCTCTCTTCAGAGCCCAAGCAGTTGCAGTAGAGATATTTAATCAAGCGATCATTGCAAAACAAGTTAAAGAGGGTTTCACTACTGATTTTAATGTGAAGCAACTGTTTGAGGTTCTTACTGTAAGGATCAAATATAGCACCAAGAGGGGCTTTAAAAAAGATCCTTTGATTTCCTCAAAATTATAGGACTGTTATTTGTAGAATATGGAATACATGTCTGACAACGCGACAAAACCTGTGCGTCTAATGTCTCCCTCTCAGGACTGGTGGAGGTGATCCCTTGGCCTATCACCAGATATTACAATGTGTCTCACAGCTGGCTTCCTCAACTCAGTCCAGGTGACATCCACTACTTTGGTCAGATTCCTGCTCTCAATGACTGCGTGTACAGGTACATGTACCGGTCCAGATACGTGGCCCTGCACGACGTGGACGAGCTCATACTGCCCCAGACGGTCAACAGGTAGCACCTTTCTTTATGATGTTAATGAACCATGAAAACACAAAATGTGTTTCAGAATTAGGGATGGAGGTCAGGATGAGTTGTCAACCTTTTAAATAATTTTCCAGGAAATTACAAATAAAAGAAAACTTTTTTTTGTCAATGTTGGGCTAAATACTGGTGGAGGATGCAGACTGACACAGACACACACAAAAACACTTTAGGAACAACTAAAAAAATATCCATTGTCTGATGAGTCACAACTGTTTGGGAGGCTTACACAATATTAGATGATTAGTAAGATATATCTTAATTTGTAATAATGCATTAATTTAGGTTTAGCCAAAACAGTCAAGACCTTAACGAGACTTTAAAAACACATTATGTACTTTCAGTTCATTCAAGTGTGTGAGTAAGGTTTTACTGGCAGTGTATTTCCAGCAGCTAAATGTAAGTGGTTGCAAAAACAATTAAAAGTGTTTGTAATCCTTCTCTTACAAGCTGGTTGGAGCTGTTGCCACTGCTGGAGAAGACATACGGCGCAGACAAGTGTTATCGCTTTGAGAATAACGTATTCCCCAACACGGTTATGCGGGCTCCTCCACCGCCCCAAACCCTGTCCCTGCAGGAACGCTGGAAGAATGTGAGGGGGGTGAACATCTTCTCTCATCTGTACCAGCAACCCATCTATAAAAAAATTAAGTATGGAAACGGCAAGATCATCGTCAACCCCCGAGTTGTGTTCTCAACAGGTGTCCACGAGATACTGAGCTTGCAGAACGGCTGCGTTTGGGTCGACAGGGACATAGCGAGAATGTACCACACCAGGTATACTGTGTTTCTCATTCAGATCATATAGTAGGTTTAAAAAGTCTAATTGTTGTGATGTCAGTAAATCCTAAGTGCATAAGTGTGCACTCTCTTGAAAATGCATACACAATACCAGCTCTGTCAAAGTGGGGCGTCTTCTGTGCACAGTCTTCATCTTGGGATTCCTCCACAAATGTTTTAATGGGAGTCCTGTCCAAAAGCCTCCTGCTAAAGCCTTACATTGATAAATGTAAAGTGTTTTGGAGTTGTTCTAGTGCAGAATGGTGTGTTCTTGCATCTGCAGAATGTTCTGTTCCAAAACTTACTGGTTCTTGAAGTTATTTAGGGATTCCCTAGACCTTCAGTAAAGCCCCCGTTCCAGGTGAGGAAAGGTCTGGTCTAGGTAGGTGCTACATGTCTAAGTAACATCCACACCAGGTCCAGAAGTTTCCCAGAAGAACACTGAACTGTCACAAGATGGTCAATGTCATTCACTTCTCTTGTCAGTGGTCATAATGTTGTGGCTGATGTGTTTTCACAGAGTTTGGCTTGGATTTATATTTAAACAGAACTCACAGCGGGATCCTGTGAGTTTGGAGTCATATACTGCAGTTTTTTGTGATCATGACGTCAAATTAAAATATTTTTGATTATAGATAGATAGATGTGCCCAGTAGCTTCATCACATAGAAACAAGATGAATTAAAGTCTAAGACATGTAACTGTGCTCTGTTTTTGTATCTGCAGAAGTCAGACTGAAACCAAGCTGACACCCGAGCAGCTCATTTATGACGGCAGACTGCTCAACTACACCCGTCAACTGGTGCCGGCGATCGACACCGTGCTCAGAGACACTGAACTTCTACCAAAAGACAGCATGCATTAATCTATGTGTGTGAGGTTTTTATTGGCTTGTTCAGAATTCTTTATGTTCGTCCTCAGAGTGACTCATTTGAAGGAAACTGGTTTGTGAACTTTTGTCGTCTTCTGTGGTTAAAGTGATGCATTTATTCAAACACACACACACCAGCGCTTGGAGGACTGGTGCAGTGTTGAGACTTAGTGGTGAAAGAACTCCAACTTCTTGACTCAGGGAGAGAAATCATTAAACTGGCAATTTATATCTAATCATTCAGCATTGTGCTAAGTTCATATTTCCTTTCTTTCAAGTCTTTAGAGATTTTAGCCTTTATTCATGAATTTCGCAGACGTGCTTGTTTATTTAAATCCAGTTAAACTGAAATAAACAGTAAAGTATACAGTCCTGTAAAGTACAGCCTTCTACACAACCTTCATCATATGCAAATCCTTATTTTTTAAGTTTCAAAAAACACCTTGATTAGTATGTTTGTTAGTTAGTTTGTTTGTTTGTGAGGAGAAGCACAAGATGGCGGTAAAGCACTCTTTGAGGAAAACTTAGCTGAAAATGATCAGATTTACATGAGTAAAATGTTAATGACAATACTACTGCACTCCATTGTTATGTATATCAGGGATAAAGTTCTTAGAGGTGTCCATTAATTCACAATGAGGAGGCCAGAAGTGTCCCCATGCACTGCAGACGCCTCAAAGGACACTCTCCCAAACTGTTTCTCTTTGTCTGTGAAGGTTCTCAGTCATCCAGGTCATGGTAATCCAAAACGTTTCAAAAAAGGCTGCTGGACTTTAAGGAGGAGTTCCTATTTAAACCTCAGACTTCCCAACAGTCCCCTAGAACCGAAGAAGCTACTTGGATGAGTGGTGAAACGTCTTCTCTAAAAGTCTACAAGTCCAGTTGCTTTTTTTGACACGTTTTGGATTTGTTTCTCTTTATTAAACTGGGTTTCATTTATTCTCTCAGGTTAATTATTTTTTTAATGGTGTTATATTTACTTTAAAGAACTTAAGTTTTGAGTCCCACAACACTAACCTTGTTGAATCCTGTTTGAGGAATGTTTCCAAATCCTGGCTCATTTTATGTTTTAGAGACACTATGTGCTTTTATCACGTCGAGCCTGTATTAACTGTCTGAACAATAAATCAGTTTTACAACTTTAGATGGTACAATATTAATCGGCCAGGCCAGCTGTTGTCTGTGAAATGATCCACCTGTGGAACACAGGTCAGGTGACTCTGTCACCTCCTTTAATTAAGACACACTTTTACAATTTCAGTATCATGAAAAAAGACTTCATGTAGATTTACAAACACAAAAATCAACTTGCCTGACAGAATCTGATGCATGTGGCTCCATCTAGGGGACAATGGTGGTACTACAGATAACAAACATGAGCGCTGTATAAAGACGACGTCTTGGGGAGTTACATGTGTGAACAGCCACATGGAGGAAATTCTTATGGATTGTATAATGTGCACAATGATATAATTGTATTATTTACAGGTTAAATAAAATGCCCAAAGGTTGAATTATGTGTACATGGCCACCTGAAGCCAGATTCCCTTTCAAGAGGTAAAATACCTATGATAGATAGATAGATAGTTTTATTTGTCACATGCACAGTTATACATAGTACAATGCACAGTGAAATGTATTGTAGTACCTGCAGCCAGTAGTAAAAAAAATCTAATAAAAATGTAAGTACTACAGTAAACAGTAGTGGGTAAGCAGTATAAGTGTAATGTACACCGATATATAGAAATAAAGAAATAAAATATAAAATTAAAAAAATAAATACAAAATAAAAATATAGACTGAATAAAAATACAGACTGATAAACAGAGGGGGTGTAGTTGAATATGTACATCAATTGACAGCATTTAGCAGCTGCATGAGTAAAGTGCATTGATGTTTAAGTCCAGTTAAGGCTCAGAGTTGAGCAGGTGGATGGCATGGGGATAAAAACTCTTCTTCAGCCTCTCAGTCTTTGTCCTCAGGTATCGGAAACGCTGGGCTGATGGCAGTAGAGAGAAGAGAGAGTGTCCGGGGTGACTGAGCTGTTTCAGGATCTTCTTGGCCTTTAACCTGCAACGTTTGGTGTAAATGTCCTGCACGTTGGGGAGGGGGGTTCTCATGGTCCGCTCTGCTGAACGGACCACCCTCTTGAGGGCCAGGAAGTCCTGTCTGGTACAATTTCCCATCCAGATGGTGATGCTCCCACACAAGATACTTTCAATGGTGCAGGTGTAAAAGTTCCTGAGCACCTTGAGAGGGAGCTTAAAGTCTCTGAGGCGTCTGAGGAGGTAGAGACGCTGTCTGGCCTTCTTCACCATGATGTTCAGATGGTGAGTCCATGACAGGTCCTGTGAGATGGTCACTCCCAGGTATCTGAAGGTGTCCACTCTTTCCACCTCAGAGCCACACGTTGATGATGACCGAAGTAAACTCGCGGGGCAGGTAGTGGGGACGGCATTTAATGGTTAGGAGCTCCAGGTTAGGCGAGCATGAGCGTATGAGAGGGACAACGTTCCTACTGTCACACCAGTTGTTATTAACCGTAAAGGCACACTCCATCTCCCTTTGATTTCCCCGACTCACTCGTTCTGTCCATGCGTTGAACTGTAAGGAACTCCGGTTGAATGGCGAGGTCCAGTACGAGAGGAGTCAGCCATGTCTCGGTGAGGCAGATGATGTTGCAGTCCCGTATGTCTATGAGGGGCCGTCTAGGACATTATTCAGAATTAGCTTGCATATACACAAGTGAAGCCATTCATGCACTACAGTGAAACCTCGCATATAAACATATGAAACCATTCACGCACTCACGCACTACACTGAAACCTCGCATACACACATATGAAATGCACTCACGCACTACACTGAAACCTCGCATACACACATATGAAATGCACTCACGCACTACACTGAAACCTCGCATACACACATATGAAATGCACTCACGCACTACACTGAAACCTCGCATACACACATATGAAATGCACTCACGCACCACACTGAAACCATTCACGACGCACTATAGTGAAATCACATAGACATAGACTAGCGAGTTCAACATTTTCAGTTGTATGCGTGTAAGCATTTCACTAGTGTGTATGCATGACAATTTCAGTGTAAACGGAAGGTAATTCAGTTGAACCGGAAAGAAGTCAAACGAGGACCCATCCACCGCCAATATCGCCCGCAGGGGATGTTCTAAAAATAGCACTTGTCATCGAGCGCCTCGTGCCTCTAAAAATTGTATTTAATTGTGTCGCCGTTCTTTTTATAACAATAACACTTGAATTACTGTAGAGTTGAACATGGTATTAGTTAATATAAAATTATATATATATATATAGCCTATATCCGCGATCCGCCTTCGTAGCGGATCCGTTCCTGAGTGCATCTGGACCCCGATACGGGTCCGTTCCGGAAGCCGCCATATATCCGCGGCAGATCCGCCGCGATGTCCTTTTGCTGTGTGGGTATATATGTTTTATGTATATATGAACTCTGACCGTCATTTCGATTATTTTTATTGCCAAAGTCGCTGAATTTACGTATTACATGTGTGAATACAGGGAGCGACGCGAGTTGAGGCAGAAGTCAAGCCTCACCTCGGATTGTTGTCCGCGTGCCTGTGGCTGACTCTCTGTATGGTAGCCTAATAGCCTAATAAATGTATTTCATGTATGAGTACATGTATGAACATATTTACATATTAACATATTTACAAATCTGCGTTAATGGACCTGGACCGACAGTACAGTTCACTCAGCGTAGAAGAAGAGCAACAGCATGAACCCGTAGCTCTATCGCCCTCATCCATGAGACACAATTACTGGCTGCCTCATCGTTTTTCAATGCGGTTTAACTAATAATTGAATTGTCAGATAACAAGACTAAATATGTTACACTCATATATGAAATACATTAATTGGGCTATGGAAGATTGGGACACATGAAAAATGTATTGATACCATATAGAGTCATCCGAGGTGAGGCTTGGCTTCTGCCTCAACTCGCGTCGCTCCCTCTATTCACACATGTAATACGTAAATTCAGCGACTTTGGCAATAAAAATAATTGAAATGACGGTCAGAGTTCATATATACATAAAACATATATACCCACACAGCAAAAGGACAGCGCGGCGGATCTGCCGCGGATGTATGGCGGCTTCCGGAACGGACCCGTATCGGGGTCCAGATGCACTCAGGAACGGATCGCGTGCTAAGTGCTATTTTTAGAACATCCCCTGCGGGCGATATTGGCGGTGGGTGGGTCCTCGTTCGACTTCCTTCCGGTTCAACTGAAATACCTTCCATTTACACTGAAATTGTCATGCATACACACTAGTGAAATGCTTACACGCATACAACTGAAAATGTTTAACTCGCTTGTGTATGTAGGCTATATGTGCAAGATTTCACTATAGTGCGTGAATGGTTTCACTATAGTGCGTGAGTGCATTTCATATGTGTGTATGCGAGGTTTCAGTGTAGTGCATGAGTGCATTTCATATGTGTGTATGCGAGGCTTCAGTGTAGTGCGTGAGTGCATTTCATATGTGTGTATGCGAGGTTTCAGTGTAGTGCGTGAGTGCATTTCATATGTGTGTATGCAAGGTTTCAGTGTAGTGCGGGAGTGCATTTCAAATGTGTGTATGCGAGGTTTCAGTGTAGTGCATGAGTGCATTTCATATGTGCAGAGGCGATTCTAGGGTCTGTTGGGGCCCCAAGCAAAAACTCCCAGGGGGCCCTTCTCACAAGTATTCTTCATTATTATATCACAAATAATCCAACACCAATGATAAATGTATGAAATCACAACTTGTATTATATGGAATGTTCACATATAGCATACATCACACACACAACACACCTTACAATAATATAAAATAACATAAAAAATTGTAATTTTGGGAATATATATGAAAATAATAAAAAAATAAATAAACAGTGCAAACAAATACAATACTGTAAATAACTTAAGCAATATAAACATAGCACAAAATATAATCTGTATAAGTGAAAAAGTTGAGGTATCAAAGTCAAATTTTGAAATATATTTAACTCACCATCATCAGTAGCTGCCACATATTGTGCCTCTGGTGTCTCTACCTCCTCTTGACGATCACCAGGTGCAGTGGCTCTCCCACTGGATGTAGATGTCGATGGAGCTGCGTTGACAAAAAACAAAATTATGTATATTGTCATAAAGAATGTTTACAGGGCATTTTATTATTAGTTATTAATCGAAGTGGAACACAGGACTTACCGTTTTCATCTTCGTCAGTATTTGGTGGCTGTGTTGTTTTCATGAATTTAAGTAATGATCCTGAAGAAATATGAGAGAAATATTTAAAATTATTCTTCATGGCCATAACTTTATTCAATCAATAATAATTGCTATCATAGCATTCATAGTCTAATGCAAGCTATTAACTCTTAAATAACATTTTTTAACATTACCTTCAACAAACGTGATGTCCACAAAGCATAATAGCTACTGCATTAGAAGAAGCTATACATTTTAAAGAAAAAAATACAGTATATAAATAACTGATAAGGGGCTTCAATACTGATATATTACCAATTAATCTATTTCAATACTGATAATAACAAAAACTGACTAATAACATAGTTAGCTATGTTAATAATGTTAATAGTTAGCTCACTTATTTCTATTAACGTTACCCTGGTAGCCAGCAAGTATATGGAGTGCTACTGCTTACTGCAGCTACTTTTTTTTTTGGTAACTTGCTGACCATAACCGTGTCCACTGCCCCACTACCTGAGAGGTAGCCGGCAGGGGGCCCCCGAGAAACGCACCTCACAGTCAAAACCGCAGTGACCGCATGCCCCACGAGTCGGTCACGGCCAATGCATTACGGGTCAAGCTACATTTACTAAATAGCAAAACTAACAAACGTAACAAACATGCTAATTATACAGTTATTACGTTTCAAACTTAACGTTAGACTAACCTATCGGCTAACATCCCCGTTGCCATGAGCTAATGTGTTAGGCTAACGTCGTTAGCGTCAGCTACCGTCAGTAAGGCTAACGTCAGGCAGCGGCCTAACTTACATCAGGCGTTAACTTCATGTCAGTTTAAAAATAACATTTGCTCAATAACGGCAGTAACTAACTGTTAATACAATGCGTACAACATTATCTGCTGCTCCACTTACCACTTTCTTTCTTTCTTTTTCTTCCTTTTCTCGCTGCCGGAAAGATAGCTCCTCTTCATTTTTCTTCAGTTTACGAAAACACTACTTTGCGGCGCATCAAACTGGTTAACGTCAGTTAACGTAAGGTGGGATCATGGCATTGATTGACATGGGGCCCCCTTAGGGAGGTCGCCTTGGCATTGGCATTGCTGTCATTGCAAATCGCCCGCTGTGGAATAGGGGGGAGGAGGGGCATGCGGTCACTGCGGTTTTGACTGTGAGGTGCGTTTCTCGGGGGCCCCCTGCCGGCTCGGGGCCCCAAGCAGTTGCCTGCCTTGCCTGTTAACAAACGGCGGCCCTGCATATGTGTGTATGCGAGGCTTCACTGTAGTGCGTGAATGGTTTCACTTGTGTATAAGCTAATTCTGAATAATGTCCTAGACGGCCCCTCATATATGTCCCTCTGGAACCGTATCCTGGCCCTGAGTTCGTCCAGCTTGTTCTCCAGTGACTGGACATTGGACATTGGACATTTCTCTTACGCCAGCTCTTTTCCCCCGAGGCCGTCTGCGCGATTAGTAAGATATATCTTAATTTGTAATAATGCATTAATTTAGGTTTATCCGTAAAGCCAAAATAGTCGAGACCTTAATGAGACTTTAAAAACACGTTATGTACTTTCAATTAATTTATACAAAGTGTGTGGTTGCAAAAACAATTAAAAGTGTTTGTAATCCTTCTCTTACAAGCTGGTTGG
The DNA here is from genome assembly GCA_005024645.1 of Planiliza haematocheilus. Taxonomy (NCBI): domain Eukaryota; kingdom Metazoa; phylum Chordata; class Actinopteri; order Mugiliformes; family Mugilidae; genus Planiliza; species Planiliza haematocheilus. Next base: position 109,889 of record SRSE01000736.1, read on the forward strand.
AGCTGTTGCCACTGCTGGAAAAGACATACGGCGCAGACAAGTGTTATCGCTTTGAGAATAACGTATTCCCCAACACAGTTATGCAGGCTCCTCCACCGCCCCAAACCCTGTCCCTGCAGGAGCGCTGGAAGAATGTGAGGGGGGTGAACATCTTCTCTCATCTTTACCAGCAATCCATCTATAAAAAAATTAAGTATGGAAACGCCAAGATCGTCGTCAACCCCCGAGTTGTGTTCTCAACAAGTGTCCACGAGATACTGAGCTTGCAGAACGGCTGCGCTTGGGTCGACAGGGACATAGCGAGAATGTACCACACCAGGTATACTGTGTTTCTTATTCAGATCATAGAGTAGGTTTAAAAAGTCTGATTTTTGGGATGTCAGTAAATCCTAAGTGCATAAGTGTGCACTCTCTTGAATATGCATACACAATGTCAGCTCTGTCAAAATGGGGCGTCTTCTGTGCACAGCCTTCATCTCTTGGGATTCCTCCACAAATGTTTTAATGGGAGTCCTGTCCAAAAGCCTCTTGCTAAAGCCTTACTTTGATAAATGTAAAGTGTTTTTTTGGAGTTGTTCTAGTGCAGAATGGTGTGTTCTAGCATCTGCAGAATGTTCTGTTCCAAAACTTTTATGACGGCAGACTGCTCGACTACACCCATCAACTGGTGCCGGCGATCGACACCGTGCTGAGAGACACTGAACTTCTACCAAAAGACAGCATGCATTAATCTATGTGTGTGAGGTTTTTATTGGCTTGTTCAGAATTCTTTATGTTCGTCCTCAGAGTGACTCATTTGAAGGAAACTGGTTTGTGAACTTTTGTCTTCTGGTTAAAGTGATGCATTTATTCAAACACACACACACACATCAGCCTTTAGAGATACTTTTTAGCCTTTGTTCATTTATTTTGCAGACATGCTTGTTTATTTAAATCCAGTTAAACTGAATTAAACAGTAAAGTTTACAGTCCTGTCAAAGTACAGCCTTCTACACAACCTTCATCATATGCAAACCTTCTAACATTTTAATTCTTCTTAAGTTTCAAAAACCACCTTGAGTATTAGGATTGTTTGTTTGTTCGTGAGGAAAAACACAAGGTGGTGGTAAAGCACTTTAATACCAAGAGGTTTGGGGAAAACTTAGCTGAAAATGATCAGATTTACATGAATAAAAGGTTAATGACAATACTACTGCATTCCATTGTTATGTATGTCAGGGATAAGGTTCTTAGAGGTGTCCATTAATTCACAAAGAGGAGGCCAGAAGTGTCCCCATGCACTGCAGACACCTCAAAGGACACTCTCCCAAACTTTGTTTCTCTTTGTCTGTGAAGGTTCTCAGTCATCCAGGTCATGGTAATCCAAAACGTTTCAAAAAAGGCTGCTGGACTTAAAGGAGGAGTTCCTATTTAAACCTCAGACTTCCCAACAGTCCCCTAGAACCGAAGAAGCTACTTGGATGAGTGGTGAAACGTCTTCTCTAAAAGTCTACAAGTCCAGTTGCTTTTTTTTGATACTTTTTGGATTTGTTTCTCTTTATTAAGCTGGGTTTCATTTATTCTCTCAGGTTAATTATTTTTTAATGGTGTTATATTTACTTTAAGTAACTTAAGTTTTGAGTCCCTCAACACTAACCTTGTTGAATCCTGTTTGAGGAATGTTTCCAAATCCTGGCTCATTTTATGTTTTAGAGACACTATGTGCTTTTATTACATTGAGCCTGTATTAACAATCTGAACAATAAATCAGTTTTACAACTTTAGATGGTACAATATTAATCTGCCAGACCAGCTGTTGTCCATGAAATGATCCACCTGTGGAACACAGGTCAGGTGACTCTGCCATCTCCTTTAACACATTTTTACACTTTACGTATCATGAAAAAAGACTTCATGTAGATTTACAAACACAAAAAACAACAACTTGTGTACGCAAGATATATAATTAACTATTTGATCATTGAGTTACAGGGATGTAATTATTAATATGTCTACCACTGTTTTCATTAATGTTCATTAATTACTATGGCTAAAATGTCAACTGATTTCTTCTGACATGAATTAATGTTGCCTAAGAATAGCTGTAGCGTTAGCTTCACAGTCTAATAAACGTTGGAACAAACAAGTTTGAGTCAGTTTGTCAGAATTTCTTCTCATGTCTCAATGTTTCATCAAGTCCAAAAACAACTGAAACCCAATGCAAGTGATGTTTTCATTACCTTCTGTTGTCTCTTTGAGCCTAACTCAAAGAGAGAGGTTTTTAGCCTCTGTGAGGCACTTTGGGTTGCTTTTAAAAGGCATGAAAAGTGCAATATAAATAAAATTTGATTGAAATTTGATTGAACTATGCACCATCTGGTGACTTGCCTGACAGAATCTGATGCCTGTGCCTCTAGTGGGGCAATGGTGGTACTACAGGTAACAAACACAAGAGCTTTGCAAAAAAGGCGTCTTGGGGAGTTACATGTGTGAACAACAGCCACATGGAGGAAATGTTGATACTTTTATGAATTGTATAATGTGCACAATGGTAGATTTTGATTATTTACAGGTTAAATAAAATGCCCAAAGGTTGAATTGTGTGTACATGGCCACCTGTAGCCAGATTCCTTTCCACTCAAAGCATTTTTTTTTTTTTAAATATGTTTATTAAATTTTTATTAACATAACATTAACATAATGACAGAACAACCAAACATACATTGGCTCACACACATATCAAAATTCCAAAGCATTTTACTAGACGCGTGTTTGTGCAGCTCCCTCTGATAGATAGACAGATAGATAGATTTATTTGTCGCATGCACAGTTATACATTGTACAATGCACAGTGAAATGTATTTTTGTACCTGCAGCCAGTAGTAAAAAAAGAATATAGGTACTAAAGTAAACAGTAGTTGCACATAACAGTAGTAAGCAATATAAGTGTAATGTACACCAATAGAGAAATAAAGAAATAAAATATAAAATATAGAATAAAAAATTTAAGAAATAAAAAATAAAAATATAGCCTGGTAAACAGAGGGGGTGAAGTTGTGTATGTACATATATTTACAGTATTTAGTATTTAGCAGCTACATAAATAGAGTGCAGTGATATTGAGTCCGGATAAGGCTCAGAGTTGAGCAGGCGGATGGCATGTGGATAGAAACTCTTCTTCAGCCTCTCAGTCTTTGTCCTCAGGCATCGGAAACGCCGTCCTGATGGCATTAGAGAGAAGAGAGAGTGTCCGGGGTGACTGGGCTGTTTCAGGTCTGCAGGTCCACATGAAGCACAGCAGGTATCAACTCTGTCAATGATTGTGTGCCTACTCCATATATGCGGTTTATGTGTTGTGTTTATTGTGCGGCAGTGAAGTGATCTGTTCCAACTATGAAGTTGAGTATTTAATAACTAATGCAGATTCACATTTATCTCATAATATCAAACTATTTCCTTTAATTATATGCAGTTAACACTGTCTCATGTTCATTTTTATTTAATTCAGGTGTCTGTGAAATACATTTACTGATCAGTATATATGTGTTGTATTTCAGTTCAGTTTAGTTAATAATTACTTCTGCTCAGATGATAACGTCTCTCATTTACATTCTGTGGCATTGTTGGCTTTTTAGCTGTGAACAACAAAAACAGAGGTTGAGATGAGAGAGCAGCTCCTCTGGGTATTATAAACAAACAAATATAAATTAATTAAATGAGACAAGCACACTTTAGTGAGCATCTATATTTAGTTATTATCAATGATTATTTCTACTGGTTGAGTTCTCTGTGGAAGAGTTAAAGGAAACAAGATAATCATCCTTTTGCCAGGAATCCAACAAAATGGAAAGAGGCTTTAAAGAAATTATTTATAAAATGGTAAATCCTTTAGTTTTAAAGTTTGTGAATTAATGAACTAACATTTGTCCTCATTTATTGTTCTCTTGTATTCCTGTTGCAGTTTTGTGTGCATCATTCCAGCATTTATGAAAGGTCTTGATATTTACGTTAACACCAACAATATGCCTCTAATTCTGCGTTTGGTTCCACGCACAGTACAAACGTGTCCACGTAGCAGTCAGTGCTCAGTTTCACAGACATCTCCTGCATTCTTGTAAATGTACTTTAGGCCCTAACTGTCTTTCATCAGACTTCCTCCTCTTCAATTTCACGCACAACACTCACACACATCTGTTGGTCAACCCAACCCTTGGTCAATGATCAGCGTCAGTTACGAGCAGACAGGCTCTGAGGTAAACTGTGGACCAGAGGTAACCGATACTAAACTGAAACTAAAATTATTCAACCAGCCGAAGTGGAATATTTTATCCTCACACTTTAACGGCGGAAGGTAAGTCACTGTGTTTATTAAATCTGTAGATGGTGGTAAATGAAGAAGTTTTAAAAAACTGAGGATAACACATCAGGAGTCTTACAAAACATCTCAGAGTCTCCTCAAAAAACAACAAAACTGACTTCATTTAATTAATTTAATTTAAAATTCATTTAATTTAATCTTCTAAATTGTGTTTGGACATTTATGAAGCTGCTTATAGTTTTGAAGCAATCTAGATTTTTTTTAATGTATGTTAAAACCATTTTGATCTGTCACTTTATCACAGTCCTTGATCAAAGAGATACTACGATAAAATAATCCTTTGAACAGATTTACACTTGCAGTATCTGTGACGAGACATATAGGAGCTGCGATTTCAAATTTATGTTGGTGACAGTCTTGTGAACCGTGTGAATATTTCTCCTGTAATCAGGTTTAATTTCTGGACTCGTTGGGTTTCTTGAAGGCGTTTCATTCAGTTGGACAATAGAAATAGATTCTACAGGTCGACAATGGAAATCGATTGTACAGTGCCTATGTTCTTAAATTTTTTTTACTGTACCTGCTACCCCTGCACTTTATTCCCCGCATCCTAGTATTTTATATTTTTATGTTTGATTTTTACTGGTTGTTTGTCTGCCTTGATCACCATGACGTGTGCTGCTACCTTTTTTGGCCAGGTCACCCCCATGAAAGAGGTCTTGATCTCAATGTTTCGTTTTTTTTGGTTAAATAAAGGTTATAATAATAATACTTGGTTCTAATAGACTGTCAGATATTGGGGTTTAAATGTGAGCGTTTGTTGGTGTTGATCACCTGAAACTCATGAGTCTGATAAAAACCTGACAGTTGATGCTGTTTTCAGCTTTGTTTTATTTGAACCTTCACACACAGTTAATTTATCTGAGAGTTTTGTTGAGAGTTGAGCCGGTTTCTCTACAGCAGGTGTTTAACACTGATGTCTTTGTTCCCAGCTTGTCTCCATATGTCACTGTCAGTTTATGTATAAAACTCATTTACATGTATTTAATAAAGTAACTATACCGACCCGTTTCTAATCTCTCTTCAGCAAACAGACTGGATGTAACATTAACCAATACGTGATACATCAGGTTTTTTATTTAATGTTCAATCTATGTCAGGGTTAGGGACAGTACAGTAATCCTCCTCTGTCAGAGAAGGTTACTAAGTGCACAGGCACAGGCCACCTCTTTCTATAAGTTAAAACAAGATTATTGGAAATACTCCTCTTTTTTGTCCTATAACCATACAAATAATAAAATAAAAAAAATAAAAAAATTCACTCAATTTAGGGACCCTCAGGAAGAGTCAACCATCATGGGTCATCCAGTGTACCTACTCAATCTCCATTAGGGAATCAGGGAATCAGGGTTAGGGTTAGCCCTGTGTAACCCTAACCCTGATTGACGGGCGAACAGACAGTGTTGACAAAATTTAATGTTGTCAAGTCTTTATCTTCACTGGAACTGTTCAGATGACATTAGGATGATGCAAAACAAAACTTGTATGTAAAATACGAAATAGTTGACTGTGGGAATGTTTTTTTATGTAGTTATTTATTTATTTATTAGCTTTCTTCAGGGTGATGAAGGATTTGTAAAATTTACGTTGGTGTTTATATACTGTATTTCATTTATTTATCTTGTTTTTTTTCTCTGCTCTTGTTACCTTTTTGTATTTAACATTATATATCAAAAATAATACAAACAATATAATATATTGTTGTGTTGGTGGCGTGGCTTGGGGGTAAGCCTTTTCTGGGGTGGTTGGTGACGGCAAACGGATGGTTCGCCCAGTGCGTAAATCTAGCCAATCTAGAAACATCTTATCATCCCTGTGTGACATTGTCCCACGGAGCAAAGGATGAGACCATAAACCTTTACAAACTGAGACATTAATTAACTCTTTGGTCTCCTGAGGCGACTGTTCTCCATTATTATTCATCATGGTCTTCATGATCAACACGACATGTACACAATATCTATACCATACGTCTGGCCACATGTCTTTATATCCATATTTAGTGTACTGATATGTATACACACACACACACACACACACACACACACACACACACACACACACACACACACACACACACACACACACACACACTCACTAATATCCTCATAAGCTCCATATGTCAAATACAGAAACTAAGCTTTTTATACATCAGGCCTATTAATTGGGTAAATGGCACGATTTGGTGGTCAGCAGTAAAACTGCCAAATTTGAGCCCTTCTGAACACGGGAAATCACCAGGATTGTAAAATGCATTGTTATTTAGTGTATTGTCTGTGCATTTAAAAAAATTGTGTTATAATTAGGGAAGCTCGATATTGGCTCTTCTGCCGATATCCGATATTCCGATATTGTCTAACTCTTAATTTCCGATACCGATATCACCCGATACCGATATATGCAGTCATTTTACACCAACACTGTTAGGTAACAACATATCACCTATTATGGAATTAACACATTATGCCTAATTTTATTGCGACGTCCCACTGGATGAAAACATAAATGCAACATGGCTTTTCAAATGTAAACACTGCAAAATAAGTTACCGAAAAAACTGCCAAAAAGTTTTTTTTGAGTGTTTTTAAAGAGAATATTTTGCCTCAAACAACACTACAGACAATATCAAAACAAGGAAGACAAATGTAGCGTATAACTCCACATGATTCTTCTTGAGGTGGGTGATCAAATTTGATGTATTAAAGCACAGTAACTCATTGCGCAGCTCGCAGGCCACATGCGGCTCGTCAAGCTATAATTGGCGGCTCGCATGGTAGCTTACAGTATCACACTGCCACTTGCCTTTAATTGCAATCCACTATTTACCGGCAATGCCAAAGGTGGCCATTGGCATTGTTTACAAAACTTGACCGCAACGCACGTTTGCAAGCGACGTAAGCTCCACTAGCTAGCGTAAAACACAAAACGGACCGGTTTTTAATAAAGAAGAGACAGAAACGACCTCATTAAAGTAAATCTGGTCTTAAATGAAAATGTGTTGGCCGTGTCGTTTATTTTTTGTGGGATGTCCATTTTGTATGTTATCGTAAAAGTGGCTCGCCTTTTGATTTTGCACTGCCAATGTGACTCTTGTGAAAAAAATAGTGAGGATCACTGTATTAAAAGAAGACGCCTTGTTTCCTCTTCTCATAACCACCTATGCTTTGCAGTCATTACAAATCGCAAATTCACTGTTAGTAGGTGACACTTGGAAATACTTCCAAACCACGGATATCTCATACACCGGGCGAGCTAGCTTGTTAGCCACGGTTAGTGACCGCGACCTAGAGACTAGCGTGTAGTTGTTATACGTCATCAAGCACGCGCCTGTTAACGTCCCATGCTGCATTCATGCACACTCGGAAATGCTGATGCCTACAGAACAAATATCGGTTATGAAAACCTGATACCGATATTTCCCGATATTACATTTTTAACTCAATATCGGCCGATAATATCGGCCCTCCGATAATATCGGACATCCCTAGTTATAATGGGAGTCAATGGGGCATAAATGGCCAGTAACAGCATGTGAGGGAGTTTTAATGAAAATCTGATACTGCACAAAAACTAAATATACGTCAAAGTCAGTCAGATTACTAAACTTTAACATAATATGCTGACTTAACTTAATGGGACTGGAATGTTTTACAGTGCATGACCTGGATGACTGAGACCTTCACAGTTCGTTGATCAGTTTTAGTGCTTCTAAAAGGTTGGGATGACGTTTCTCTACAGGTATTTTGGGCTACCTTTATTAGCACTACGTGGAGTATAGAGGACCAGCATCAGCTGGACTGAGTCTGGGGCAGCTTCCTGTAACGGTGTCTGTGTGTTGTGTAGCTGAGAGAACCTGGATCAAGGAGCTCCGACGCCGTACATCAGTGATGGGCCACAACTCTACGAAGCCGCCAGCACTAGCAAAGTTCAAACGGTGGATGTGCATCAGTTTTGTTATCACCATCTCTCTCTTCCTGCTCTGGATCTTCCGGTGGGTGAATGTACTTGTCTGCACATAGGACAGTTGGTGCATTATTCCACTAGAGCAGACTTCCCATTTGGATTTAACTACATGTTTCAACCGAAGCAGAGAAAGAAATTCCAGACTATCAGAGCCCACAAGCCTACCCAAACATCTGACTGGCCTAACAAATCTTCACTGGGGTATAATGAAGTGTGTACGGAGTGACTCCAGACCAAAATTCAGACTAGGTTTCAGGCTCATATTCCACTAAAAAAACAGAATAAAATGCCTCATGTAACCACCTCATTCAGAAATTCAGAACACAATTGCCCGATAAGAGTTAAGACAGTTTTCAATGAGATGCAGAAGTGGTGGTGTAATAATCTGATCTCCTGATAACCACTCTTGTGCTGGTTTCTCTCTGATCTCGTTCTTCTTCACACTTTGTGCATCTAAACAGTTCTTCTCTTTAATGGTAACTGCATATAAACGGCCATCTCAGTGCATTCATGCACGTTTTATTTCCAAGAATATTCATTCGGTTTCTGTTTCTTTGCTCTGCAGCTGAAAACAAACACTAATTGGTGTCATGGTTTAAATGTTTGCTTCTGAAACGTTTTGCAGAATATTCCATGTGGTTGTCGTGTCTCTTCAGTTGGTCCTAGCTAACAGCCTCAGGTTTTACTGAACTAAACTGACCTCCTCCTTATTTAGCGAAGCCAGTCCAAGTGAGTTCAAGGTCCATGAAGACCTGACTCTGAACACCAGACTCCGGCAGAGAGACGATTTCACAAAGGGTCCTCACATCCCCTCTGTGACTCCCACACCTGTGACAACAGGGACACATGAATTAACTTTGCCACATCGGTGAGTTGAGATTTAGTTGTAATTTCTCATTTTACCTGTGTTTTTATCATTTTCATAACCAGAAAAGTTCTGTGCACTTGTGTTTAAAAATGAATGCATTAATTTGTTGTGTTTATTTACAGGTCTGAGACGGCCTCCTCGTCCCCATACTATCGAGCAACCGCCGTACTACCAACCCCAGAGCACCTGACCTTGTCCCAGAGCAAGAGTACGTTAATAGTTAATGAATGCGGGTCCTTAGTGAAGGTCTATTTAACTTATTCTCCCTCAAAACTTATCTTGCAAGACAACTGAATACCTTTTTAAAGCAGTTTGTCTTAATCCTGCACTTTTGATTCTGCTATAGAATAAATGTCCTGATAATTTGTCAATTTGAAGGCACATTCACAATAGAAATGGTTTTTGGGACTTTGAAGTGGATCTTAGCTCAGACTTTTTATTGTCATTCAAACCTACACCCCAACAGACTGCACACTTGAATGACATTTTGTTGAGATGAGAAAAAAGCAATAAAAAAAATATAATGGAATAATTACTGGCAGTTAACTGTGCATAGAAATGTGCGTAAAGTGCACTTAGGGTTATAGATATTCAGTACACCATATGTTGCACATTTTATGTTTGGTCCATTATTGCATTATATTTCCAAAAGAAACTTTTCGTTGTTGCACACTACTATGTGCAAAACTACTGCAGCCAGAAGAGAGTAATAATTTACACTGTCAATCTTTTAATGTGTGTTCACCTCAACCTAAACAGTTTAATATTACTGCTGCTGTTCTGTGCGTACAGCTTTGTAGTCTTTGTCAAGCAGTTATAAGTTTTAAGCTTTACATTTTTTCACTCTAGAAGTTCAATGGGGACAAGAGCCGCCTTTCATGCTGGTCAACAAGACAAAGACAAGGCTGATATCAGCTTATCTGGAGCATCGCACAGGAAAAAAGGAGGTCAGTGAAGAGAGCAAGGCACCAATGTACAATAGCCAGGATTCACACCTTGTTTGATTATTTGAATGCAGCATGGCCTTCTGACTTTCCTTTTGTAGCCACCTACAGTCTCAGTGTCCCAGTAGCTATTAAATAAATTTCTATAAAATCTGGTGCAAACATTTCTGCTTCCTTCATGATGATGATTGAAAGTGCAGGTCAAAATCTGAACTAGTTTTGTTGTGGTTTAAATGCCTGCAAAACTAATGACCTTTTCAGCATGTTACCTGCGTACAGTGACATGGAACCTCAGTAACTAACATTTTTCAGTTTGACACGAGTTTTATAAGCCCTCGTCTGAGGTTCACCAACCCAACAGTCTTTTATTGAGGCATTGTAATATATGTATAAAGGGATAAATCCATAAAGCCTTCAAATAAAACAACGTTAAACTACACTTACTTTTTCTTCCTTCTTCTTGTCGCAGGTTCGTGTTATTGCAGTGGTGTTACGCAAGGAGGCAGTATCATATCGCTGCCTCTTCTGTTGTCAGGAGAAGCTGCACATCTCAAAAGGTGTTTGCAACATCAACAAGCATCACTTTAACTTTGCCTACGGTCAAGCAGACATCATGTGTCCCATACCGTCAGGCTGTGAGACACCGTCACATATTGCTGTGGCATCTGCTGCACCCAAAACTGAAGGTATTGATGGGCATGTTTTAGGCTTTGCAAGACTGTGGTCTGCTGGTCAGCTAGGCTGCTACTTTACTCCAGGCTGAAATGTTTGGATGCATAGCAAATTATGAAGTTCCATTGAAAATATGTTTTTGAAGAAACTGTCTCAAAAAGCATTTGTTGAACTGCTATAAAAAGTATTAAGCTACCTATATTACGTTCATGTGTCCAGTCATGATCTATTATCAACTCATCACCTTCATGTGATCTGACTATCTGTGTAAATTTGTGTTGTCCAGAGACCAGTAACAGCAGTGCCAGATCAGGTAATGGTGGTCATGATGAACTGCTGCAGCCAGCTAAACCAGGATCCAGTGGAGAAAATGGTATGTATGTCTGTATATGTGTGTTTGTGTCACACTGAAAACAATAACATCCTAAAGGCTAGTGGCAGTTGTTTACAGCTAGGTAGCTAAGCTAGTGGTTAACACAAATTAACCAAATAGTTTTGTGCTATTTTTGTGTCCTAAATAACTCAAAGCCATCTGAGTTCTTGCTAAACTTCTTTTATTTTACAGCAGCTAAGGACCAATTAGTATCACTCCCCCTGAGTTGGTCATACACAAAGCCAGCATGTTCAGATACAAATATGGAAAAGACACACAGATATGGATATTCACCAAGATATGCAAACATGCAGACAACCTCACTGTCCTATTGAGTTAATGTACTTGTTTAGGCTATAGCCAACATTCATTCATGGCAGAGAAGATGTTTTAATATCCAGCCTCACACGGGGCACCACTTCTGTGCGGATTTGGGTTGTTCAGGTTTGAGGGCACAATTTGTTTGCCTGGGATGGCTTAAAGGACTGTGTAAGACCAAAGTGTGGTTTATGCCTCTGTGGGACACAGACACCGTTACCTACATACATAGCCAGTTGGACTAATTTTTGTTTCTACTTCCTGCTTCACTTTCAGTGACTGAAACCTTTGCAGATATTTCGCCAAATATGAGTCATACAAATGTTTGTATCTCTGAACCTTCTCAGTTAATCTTTCCTCAATATGTTCCATTGTTATTGATCCAAAATAATCAATTAGAAAATTGCAGAGGATGGTGAAGCAGCAGAAATACGCTATAGCCAAGCTGACCAATCACAGCTCTTGCGGTCTGCAACGCTGCGATGTGTAGTAACATCTCTGGCGATGTGTAGTAACATCTCTGGTGAGGTACACACTGGCGTAGGGGCTGGGCTGTAGCTACGATGTCAAATTGACTCATGCATAAACCGCATTAATAATAGGTTCTTTACAAGAGAATGAATGAGAGATTGTTCTCTTGATTTGGTGATGGTCAAGAGAATATGACCATTGCAATGTCTATGTATGCGCTGGGTTTCTACAGGTTCCAAAGCTGTAGTTTAGTTCTAGCTTTCTTTACACAACCCTACAATAATGCGAGCTGGATCGGGGTGGAGTGGCACAGTAAATGCTGTAAATGATGGTGTGCTTTATGGAAGTGTCTAAATTATTGTGAGGGGGCTAATTCTCAGTGTTGTGCTGACACGTGAAAGACAAGTCAGTCGGATTGCCGCTACATCATTAATACAAGTTCAAACTGGAATGAATGGTTCAAAGTTTGATAGTGTTGATGTTATTTAAGCTCCTTTGTGAACATGTTGTGTTTGGTGAGTACATTTAACAAAACAAATAATAACATTGTACCTTTCTGTGACCTCTTAGATAAATGTAACAAACCATTATTGGAGGTAAAGAACCAGAAGGCAGACAACAACTCATTTCCTTACAACTTCACTGTCTGCTTTTCCACCATGTTTGAATTTTCCAACGTCCTGCAGGTAACATCTCATAGCCTTTAAAGGCCTTTCTCCAGCTTATCTTAATGCCATAATAGTACCATATCATCCTAAGAAATCACTTCTGTCGCAAAGTGCAGGCTTACCTAGAATTTCAAAGCTCCCAGTTTGGGTTCAGGAGGCAGGCACCCTCTCTTTTAAGGTCAGACTTAAGACTCCTTTTTGATCAAGCTTATAGTTAGGGCTGGACTGAACCATCCCTTAGTTATGCTGCAATACGTCTAGGCAGCTGGGGGGACAATGCACTGAGCACATGCCCGCTACTCTCTTCTCTCTTGCACCGAGCTCCTGTCATCTAATTTATTACCTCTGGCACTGAGCTCTTGTCCTTTAATTTGTTATGTAATTTATTCTCTATTTCTACTCATGTTCTTCCGGTTAACAGAGAGTTCTTCCTTGCCATCGTCATCTTTGTGCTTGCTCTGGGGGTTTCTGACCAGGTTTTGTAAAGCATCTGTACAATTTGCATTGTTATTGTTATTGTTGTTACCTAAAACTGAATTAAACTGAGTTGATGCTTATATTTTGGTTTCGTCTAAATGCTTGTATTTTTTACTGTAGCTGGTCCAGAGTTTGGAGATGCTGCAGTTACTGGGGGTGAACAGAGTTGTCATCTATAAGACCAGCTGCAGCCCTGAAACAAAGCACATACTGGACTACTACACACTCAAAGGTGGAGTTTGTTTGTTTTTTACATGCATATGTCTATCTTCAGAGCAGGTGCAGTAGAGATACTTCATCTGTGTACTATAAGTGTTCCTGGAGCCTTAACCTACCACCACACACCTTGGTGGAAGAGGAAGTTTCCCCTGAAATACAGTTTTTAAAATGATCTAACAGATCCGCTAATAATAATAATAATAAAAAGACATGTCACATTCTGGCAACACACTTTGACACGTGATCATTGCAAAACAAGTTAAAGAGGGTTTCACTAGTAATTTTAATGTGAAGCAACTGTTTGAGGTTCTTAAAGAATTATAGGATTGTTATTTGTAGAATATGGAATACATGTCTAAGAACACAACAAAACCTGACTATGCTTCTAATGTCTCCCTCTTAGGACTGGTGGAGGTGATCCCTTGGCCTATCACCAGATATTACAATGTGTCTCACAGCTGGCTTCCTCGACTCAGTCCGGGTGACATCCACTACTTTGGTCAGATTTCTGCTCTCAATGACTGCGTGTACAGGTACATGTACCAGTCCAGATACGTGGCCCTGCACGACATGGACGAGCTCATACTGCCCCAGTCGCTCAACAGGTAGCACCTTTCTTTATGATGTTAATGAACCATGAAAACACAAAATGTGTTTCAGAATTAGGGCTTGGGTTGCACTAATGGATGGAGGGCAGGATGAGTTGCAGTGGTGGACCGAACGAAGTAAATTTACTTGAGTACTGTACTTAAGTACAGTTTTTGAGTATCTGTACTTTACTTGAGTATTATTTTTGGCGGATACTTTTACTCCAATACATTTGAAGGACAAATATTGTACTTTTTACTCCATACATTTCTGTTGATGCTCTCTTTACTCGCTACTTTTAGCTTACGTCAGCTGATAATTCTTTCATTTTTTTCAAAATGTTGAGAAAATAAAACGTTTGTATTGATTCGCTGATTCACTAAGTCATGCCATACAATCCATGCAATGCAGGAAGAAACTGGAGAAACTTCCACCGAGCACTCGTGGCCTTATCTCAAACCCACGTTTGAGATGTTTGTCACAAAAACTGATTCGTTTCAGTTTAAATGTTTGTTGTGCTTACTGCAAACAAATTATATCACGGCCTACAAGAACTCGTCTTCCAACATGAAAAAGCACGCCGCAGTATGTAAAGTGGCTACTGACGTTAGCTAGCTTAATGTTTGTTAAACTGCTGATGAACATTTTAAACGTAATTGTATGAGCTTGTAGAGAGAGAGAGGCTGTGGATTAAAGAGTGCAGGCCAGCTGACAGTCTTGCCCGGGCCCGGGACGAGATAATCTTTTATGCACCCCCCCAACAGTGCTATCAAATCTAACTGTTTCTGTTAATGTGTTGTGTCAAGTTTTAATACAAGCAAATGGACGCTAACATTAGAGCTACGTTACATTACAAGGCTGGTAAACGTTGGCTGCGCTGTTTCTTACATGGCTCTACGTTCACTTTACTAGTCCCAGCTTCACCGTCACCACCTTTTTTTTAAATATTTATTTAGAAAATCTTTAAGGCTTCTATTTTCTTCTTCTTTTCTCTTTTTTTTCCTTCTGAGCATCGGACTTGTGCTGACCGGACATTTTGAGCGTACGGAACTTCCAATCAAACGGCCCACATCAAACTTTGATCAGCGGCTTGTATTTCCTGAAAAGCTTTTTAAATACTTTTACTTAAGTATTTTTTTTTAATACTTTAGTACTTTACTTAAGTAAATTTTTGACTAAGCTACTTTTACTTGTATTGGAGTAATATTTGACAAGGAGTATCTGTACTTTTACTCAAGTAGTGAAGGTGTGTACTCTGTCCACCTCTGATGAGTTGTCAAAGTTTTTAATCATTTTCCAGGAAATGACAAATAAAATAAAAAATGTTTTGTCAATGCTGGGCTAAATACTGGTGTATAGGAGATCAGCCACAACATTATGACCGGCCCATCTTGTGACAATTCAGTATTCTGCTGGGAAACTTCTGGACCTGGCATTCATTGGTGTGGATGTTACTTAGACATGTAGCACCCACCTAGACCAGACCAGGCACCCCCACCCCATAGCAATGACACTCCTTGGTGGCAGCAGCCATCCCCAGCAGGACACACACACAAAAACACTTTGGGAACAACTAAAAAACAACATGAAGAACAGCTGGCCTCCAAATTCACGAGATGCCAAACTGATCACTAACAACATTCTGTTTCCAGACACCACAGGACACCCTCAGAAGGCCCATGTCCGTTCTCTAATGATGCACAACTGTTTTACAGGCTTACACAATATTAGGAATAATAATATTGGTCGTAATGTTATGCCTGGTCAGTGTTTAGTGTAAGATATATCTAATTTGAAATAATGCATTAATTTAGGTTTATCCGTAAAGCCAGAACAGTCGAGACCTTAATGAGACTTTAAAATCACACGTACTTTCAATTCATTCAAGTGTGTGAGTAAGGTTTTACTGGCAGTTTATTTCCAGCAGCTAAATGTTAGTGGTTGCAAAAACAATTAAAAGTCTTTCATGTTTGTAATCCTTCTCTTACAAGCTGGTTGGAGCTGTTGCCACTGGTGGAGAAGAAATACGGCGCAGACAAGTGTTATCGTTTTGAGAATAACATATTCCCCAACACGGTCATGCGGGCTCCTCCACCACCCCAAACCCTGTCCCTGCAGGAACGCTGGAAGAATGTGACAGGGGTGAACATCTTCTCTCACCTGTACCAACAACCCATTCTAAGAAAGACTCGCTACAGTAACTTCAAGATCATCGTCAACCCCCGAGCTGTGTTCTCAGCAACCGTCCACGGACTAATGAGCTCGAAGAAGGGCTGCACTTGGGTCGACAGGAACATAGCGAGAATGTACCACACCAGGTAGACTGACACTGGAGTGTTTCTGATTCAGATCATACAGTAGGTTTAAAAAGTCTGATTGTTGTGATGTAAGTAAATTCAAAGTGCATAACTGTGTACTCTCCTGAACATGCAACTTAATATCCATACACACAATACCAGCTCCTTCCTACTGGCATGTCTTCTGTGCACAGCCCTCTTCTCTTGGGATTCCTCCATAAATGGTTTAATGAGAGTCCTGTCCAAAAGCCTCTTGCTAAAGCCTGACTTTGCTAAATGTAAAGTTTTTTTGGAGTTGTTTTAGTGCAGAATGGTGTGTTCTACCATCTGCAGAAGGTTCTGCTCCAATACTTACTGGAACTTACTTACTGAGTTATTTAGGGATTCCCTAGATATTCAATAATTCCCGCTTCCAGCTGAAGAAAGTCAGGCCCCACATCTGGAACCACAGCTCTTTGTTGTGGGAACGTGGGGCTTTGCAGTTGTGCTTTTGCATACCTTCAGTGTTCAGACTGCATGCTTCTGGCACAGCAGATACACCAATCAGGCATAACATTATGCAGGTCTCCCTTGTGGTGACTCATCAGAGAATGGACATGGGCCTTCTGAGGGTGTCCTGTTGGTAGTGGGGGGCCTTTGAGGGGAGGGCCCTCTGTGGATCATCCCACAGATACTTGATCAGTTTGGGATCTAGTGAATGTGGAGGCCAGGTCAACACCTTGTGCTGTTCTTCTTCCTAAAGTGTTTTTGTGGCTGCATCCTGCTGGGGATGGCTGCTGCCATCAAGAAGTGTCATTGCTATGGGGTGGGGGTGCCTGGTCTGGTCTAGGTGGGTGCTACATGTCTAAGTAACATCCACACCAATGAATGAAGCCAGGTCCAGAAGTTTCCCAGCAGAACACTGAACTGTCACAAGATGGTCAATGTCCTTCACTTCTCCTGTCAGTGGTCATAATGTTGTGGCTGATGTGTTTTCACAGAGTTTGGCTTGGATTTATATTTAAACAGAACTCACAGCGGCATCCTGTGAGTTTGGAGTCATATACTGCACAGTTTTTTGTGATCATGACGTCAAATTAAAATCTTTTTTATTATAGATAGATAGATGTGCCCAGTAGCTTCATCACATAGAAACAAGATGAACTAAAGTCTAAGACATGTAACTGTGCTCTGTTTTTGTATCTGCAGAGCTCAGACTGAAACCAAGCTGACACCCAAGCAGCTCATTTATGACGGCAGACTGCTCAACTACACCCGTCAACTGGTGCCGGCGATTGACACCGTGCTCAGAGACACTGAACTTCTACCAAAAGACAGCATGCATTAATCTATGTGTGTGAGGTTTTTATTGGCTTGTTCAGAATTCTTTGTTTGTCCTCAGAGTGACTCATTTTGTCTTCTTCTGTGGTTAAAGTGATGCATTTATTCGAACACACACACACCAGCGCCTGGAGGACTGGTGCAGTGTTGAGACTTAGTGGTGAAAGAACTCAAACTTCTTGACTCAAGGAGAGAAATCATTAAACTGGCAATTTATATCTAATCATTCAGCATTGTGCAAGTTCATATTTCCTTTTTTTTCAAGTCTTTAGAGATTTTAGCCTTTATTCATGAATTTTGCAGAGACGTGCTTGTTTATTTAAATCCAGTTAAACTGAATTAAACAGTAAAGTATACAGTCCTGTAAAGTACAGCCTTCTACACAACCTTCATCATATGCAAATTAAAACATTTTAATAATTTTTTAAGTTTCAAAAAACACCTTGATTAGTATGTTTGTTAGTTAGCTTGTTTGTTTGTGAGGAGAAGCACAAGGTGGCAGTAAAGCACTCTTTGAGGAAAACTTAGCTGAAAATGATCAGATTTACATGAATAAAAGGTTAATGACAATACTACTGCACTCCATTGTTATGTATGTCAGAGATAAGGTTCTTAGAGGTGTCCATTAATTCACAAAGAGGAGGCCAGAAGTGTCCGCATGCACTGCAGACGCCTCAAAGGACACTCTCCCAAACTTTATTTCTCTTTGTCTGTGAAGGTTCTCAGTCATCCAGGTCATGGTAATCTAAAACGTTTCAAAAAAGGCTGCTGGACTTAAAGGAGGAGTTCCTATTTAAACCTCAGACTTCCCAACAGTCCCCTAGAACCGAAGAAGCTACTTGGATGAGCGGTGAAACGTCTTCTCTAAAAGTTTACAAGTCCAGTTGCTTTTTTTGACACGTTTTGAATTTGTTTCTCTTTATTAAGCTGGGTTTCATTTATTCTCTCAGGTTAATTATTTTTTTAATGGTGTTATATTTACTTTAAGTAACTTAAGTTTTGAGTCCCTCAACCCTAACCTTGTTGAATCCTGTTTGAGGAATGTTTCCAAATCCTGGCTCATTTTATGTTTTAGAGACACTATGTGCTTTTATTACATTGAGCCTGTATTAACAATCTGAACAATAAATCAGTTTTACAACTTTAGATGGTACAATATTAATTTGCCAGGCCAGTTGTTGTCCATGAAATAATCCACCTGTGGAACACAGGTCAGGTGACTCTGTCATCTCCTTTAACACATTTTTACACTTTACGTATCATGAAAAAAGACTTCATGTAGATTTACAAACACAAAAAACAACTTGTGTACGCAAGATATATAATTAACTATTTGATCATTGAGTTACAGGGATGTTATTATTAACATGTCTACCACTGTTTTCATTAATGTTCATTAATTACTATGGCTAAAATGTCAACTGATTTCTTCTGACATAAATTAATGTTGCCTAAGAATAGCTGTAGCGTTAGCTTCACAGTCTAATAAACGTTGGAACAAACAAGCTTGAGTCAGTTTGTCAGAATTTCTTCTCATGTCTCATTTTTTCATCAAGTCCAAAAACAACTGAAACCCAATGCAAGTGATGTTTTTATTACCTTCTGTTGTCTCTTTGAGCCTAACTATGCACCAGCTGGTGACTTGCCTGACAGAATCTGATGCCTGTGCCTCTAGTGGGGCAATGGTGGTACATCAGGTAACAAACACAAGAGCTTTGCAAAAAAGGCATCTTGGGGAGTTACATGTGTGAACAACAGCCACATGGAGGAAATGTTGATAGTTTTATGAATTGTATAATGTGCACAATGGTAGATTTTGATTATTTACAGGTTAAATAAAATGCCCAAAGGTTGAATTGTGTGTACATGGCCACCTGAAGCCAGATTCCTTTTCACTCAAAGCATTTTACTAGAAGAGTGTTTGTGCAGCTCCCTCTGCAGGTCCACATGAAGCACAGCAGGTATCAACTCTGTCAATGATTGTGTGTTTACTCCATATATCTGGTTTATGTGTTTATTGTGCAGCAGCGAAGTGATCTGTTCCAACTATGAAGTTCAGTATTTAATAACATTTACATTTATCTCATGTTTTCACTCTGTTTATTTCCTTAAATTATATGCAGTTAATGTTGTCTCATGTTCATTTTTATTTAATTCAGGTGTCTGTGAAATACATTTACTGATCAGTATGTGTTGCATTTCAGTTCAGTTAATAATTACTTCTGCTCAGATGATAATGTCTCTCATTTACATTCTGTGGCATTGTTGTCTGTTTAGCTGTGAACATGAAGACTGACGGATGACTCCCTCTGTGATCATTTACACAAAAACAGAGGCTGAGATGAGAGAGCAGCTCCTCTGGGTATTATAAATATAAATTAAATGGAACAAGCACACTTTAGTGAGCATCTATATTTAGTTATTATCAATGATTATTTCTACTGGTTGCTGTTGTACAAGAGTTTCTTTGCATGTGTGTGTGGTGGCCTTGGAGACAAACAGTGGGGGTAAGTTATCCGACCACGCCACCTGAGGAATTGCACCTCAGGAAATACTCAGCCCTATACCTGGGCTACTAGAAGGTCACACAGATTCGTTACACCAATTATGAACAGGACATGAGACGGACTTCCAAAAATAATGATTCTTTATTTACAATAATTTAATAGCTAAAGAAGTTAAAAACAGCGCAGCGCTCACAACCTGAGTGTCAATTATACCACAATAATCTCAATAAAACAAACCGAAACAAAAACAGAGCTACAGCTTAGCGAGGTGGGCAGACAAACAACTCAAACCACAAAAAAAACAAAAAAAACAACTACAAACCGAATCACCAGTGCCACCGCAAAATTAGGGGGATGTGAAATGGGGACCTCCACCAGGGGAGTCTGCCACACACTGCACCAGCTCCTACCCTGAAAAGAAAATTATGTGGAGAGACACTCAAGGTAGGTGCTACACAATTAGTTAAAACAGAAGGTCCGTCCTAAGACATGCAATCCTCACACAAAGAATATAAACAACTAAATATCTAAATGCAAATATTCAAAGAAAATTCACAAGAATATAGCTAAATAAACAGCAAATTTATAACGAATTAGCTAATGAGAAAATAATCAAAATATATATCGTTAACACCAAAAAAAGGAAATAAAACCCCAAACTATTTTAAACAACTGGCCCACAAAGGAGCAACCAAATAATTCAAACAAAATAGAACAAAACCAAATAAATATCAAATTGAGTATTTGACCCAAACAGAAAAAGACAATAAATTAATCAGACCAACAGAAGTCGTGGTGAGGCTGACAACCAACCGGGGCCCACGAAGGGCTGAGAAAAGAACGACGGTTAGAAGTCGGAGTCGAAGACGCAGCGAAGACGGAGCGAAGACGGAGCGTCAGCACCAGAGTTGGAGGCTACGAACAGTATGTTTAGATAGCCGCTGTGGCGCACCGAGCTGAGCAGTGCGGCCTCACACGGGGCGCCGGAGGAGGAGAAATGAAGGAACCGCTGTGGCTTCAACAGCTACAGCAAAACAGAGGGCAGAGCACACAGCTTTTTAGCATAAGGCTACCACAGCCAACAGAGTTTAGTAGAAGAGCACGCTTACCCGAACGAGAGCGCTTAAGCCCCCAACACCAGTCAGTCTGCAGTGACAGAGAGCTGACACCACCTTCCACACCTCCGACACGGCACCGAATAGGCGCGGCCAACAATACTAAAAATAGCACAGTCACGGCAGCTGTCACACCATAGTGTGCCATAAAGATGCAAAGTAGCGGCACCCATGCTTACCTTAAAAATGAACGAAGCACGCCAAACACACCAAACAGCCAGAGCACGCCAAACAACCGGAGCACGCCAGACCGAGACCTTCCAAGTGAATGCCACGAGACTGTGAACGAGAAAGTGTACCCGAGGGGAGCGCAGTAAGTCACAGATGGCACCAATGTGCAATCAAGCACCGGTGGTGCTGATTGAGTGGGGGTGGAGCAACGCTCAACCTGCCACATTCGGAAGAGTTAAAGGAAAGAAGATAATCATAATTTTTCCAGGAATCCAACAAAATGGAAAGAGGCTTTAGAGAAATGATTTATAAAATGGTAAATCTTTTAATTTTAAAGCAGCACAAACTAACATTTATTTTACTAATGTTCTTGTTTATTGTTCGCTTTTATTTTTTCCTTCAGGTGCCCTCTAATTCTGCGTTTGGTTCCACGCACAGATGTAGCTGTAGTTTGGGCTAACTGTCTTTCATCAGACTTCCTCCTCTTCAGGTTCACAAACAACACTCAGAAACAGGGCCGCCCCTGGCCAAACTGGGGCCCTAAGCAGAAATGTCTTTTGGGGCCCCCCCACCAGACACGCGCACACACACGCGCACACACACACACACAAAATAATAAAAAACAGTATAGTAGTAGTATATACATAATAAACTGCGCTGGTTAGGCTGCAGGTTGTTTATGTCAATTATGTAAACAAAGAGTTACAGAGCGACGCTATGCAGCGGGTTAATGTAAAGTTGAGACTTGGGATTGGCAAGGGAACAGCAAGGCTCAGAAAGCTTTTTTTTTTTTTTTTTTTTTACTTTTTATTTCAACACCAAACATACCCACCTTCAAGTGAAGCACGAGTTTCCTCATATTTTGTTTTCTTTTTTCTCTTGCTTGCTCCCGACTCGTACTGACGCTTGGAAGCCATATCTTCATCTTCCAGCCTGGACTGTAGTGCACCTCCTGACCCATGATCTGACCGCTGATTGATCGGATGCTGCTGCCAAGTGCCAATCATTGCGGCGAAGTGTGTCACATTACACCTTTTTTTTCTTCCTGCCTCGGGCTGACTCTTTATGGTACTCACGGTTGCCAGATTGGGCGGTTTTTCCACAAAATTGGGCTACTTGGTTTATGTCCGGCGGGGGAGTCTGACGGGTTTCCATAGGTGTCTGGCAACTTCGTGGTTTGGGCTGTTTTTATTGGATTGGGAAGACCAGCGGAGCGCTCGCGCTCGTCTCTCCGCCGCCGGAGAGCTGCGCGTCCTTTGCGCATTTTTAGAAAATGCGTCATCTTGTGCGACATGGGGCCCCCCATGGATCGCGGGGCCCCACGCGCTGCGCGTGTTCTGCGTATAGGGCGGGGCGGCTCTGCTCAGAAACACACATCTGCTCTCAGCCCACCCCTTGGTCAATGATCAGCGTCAGTTACGAGCAGACAGGCTCTGAGGTAAACTGTGGACCAGAGGTAGGTTCTGTGTTCTGGTAGGTTTCTGTGTTGCTGCTGCTTGTTGCTGCTGCTGCAACACAGAAATTTCCCAGTCTGGGATTAATAAGGAAAATCTAATCTAATCTAATCTAATTGAAACTAAACTCCTGGAAATTATTCAAACAGCCGAAGCGGAATATTTTCTCCTCACACTTTAACGGCATGCCGCTGGAGGAAGGTAAGTCACTGCGTTTATTAAATCTGTAGCTGGTGTTGGTGTAGACAGGAGGCTGGTACGCTGATGAAGTTTTAAAAAACTGAGGATAATACGTCAGGACTCTTACAAAACATCTCAGTCTCCTCAAAAAACAACAAAACTGATTTCATTTAATTTAATCTTCTAAATTGTGTTTGGACAATTATGAAGCTGCTTATGGTTTTAAACCAATCTAGAAACATTTTTAATTTGTGTTAAAAACCATTTTGAGCTGTCACTTCATCACAGTCCTTTATCCATGCCATTTCAAATTTCTGTTGGTGACAGTCTTGTGAACTGTGTGGATATTTCTCCTGTAATCAGGTTTAATTTCTGGACTTGTTGGGTTTCTTGAAGGCGTTTCATTCAGGTCTTTGGTTGTAATGGACTGTTAGGGAGTTGGGGCTCAAATGGGAGCATTTGTTGATGTTGACCACCTGAAACTCATGAGTCTAGAGTCTGATAAAAACCTGATAGTCACCTGTAGCTGATTCTGTTTTCCGTTTTGTTTTATTTGAACCTTCACTAACAGTTAATTTATCTGAGAGTTTTTACACAGTGCTCCGGGATTGTTACTTCATTTTAACTCAGTTTATATCAATTCACTAATTTAACTGCCTGTTATTCGTAGGATTTATTCGGAACAGATCTTGAGTGGAGCGTAGATCCGGTTTCTCTACAGCAGGTGTTGTTCCCAGTTGTTCTACATACGTCATTGTCAATTTATGTATAAAACTTATTTACAGGTAGATAACTATACCAACCCGTTTCTAATCTCCCTTCAGCAAACACACTGGATGTAAACATTAACCAATATGTGATACGTCAGGTTTTTTTATTCAATGTACAGTCAGGAAGTCATACATAGAAACACTTATCATCCCTGTGTGACACCATCCCACAGAGCAAAGGGTGAGACCATAAAGCTTTACAAACATAAAGCTTTACAAACTGAGACATCAAAGGGTAGTTTCCATTTCATACAACAAGATCACTTTGATAAATAGAACTTTGGGGTCATTTGGAGTCGTTCGGACGATATTTACATCAGCGTATATAGAGGGAGTGATTTGAGTACCGAAACACAGCCTCTAAATAACGCGTTATCTACCATAAAACACATTTTACCAATATTTTGTTATGATTCACTAGTGCTATTCCCCGTTGAGTCCAGAGTAACCCGTTGTCATCATCTGGGCTCTGTAGATCGACCCAAATGACACCAAAATAAACAATCATATTTTATGCCAGAAATTGGGTCCAGGTTGTAAATAATTGCACAATATGAAAGTCAACGGCTAAAAGTTAAATTTGGCTCAATTTTGGCAGTTTTACATTTACTTCTGAACAGGGGAAATCACCAGGATTGTTCAATGCATTGTTATTTATTAATGGAAATCTGATACTGCAAGTACAAAGTACAAAATGTGCGTCAAAGTCAGTCATGTTACTAATCTTTGACATATGCAAGACTGTGATAACAGTTAAAGAATCTGTCATTTTGTGTTTTTTTTCCCCTCACATAATCAGAGGCATCATCTCATAAATTGGCACTTGAAGGGTTAAAATCCAGACTTTTTTTTCTTAAAATATATTTTGCAGTTTTGATCAGTACTGAGGTTGATTTACAGATGTATGCCAAAAACGTTGAAAAAACATATTTATCTGATATGTTTTTTTACAGCAAATTTAAAGTTAAAAGTCAGTAGCTGTTTTCAGCCATGAACAATATAAAAGGGTAGTGTTTTTGAACAGTACACAGGGGTTAAATTGTAAATAAATAAACAGTATCAAAAACTTGTCATGACAATTGGAGTTTAAGAGAAGAAAAATGCTAACATAACTGAATGGGGCTGGAATGTTTTACAGTGCATTACCTGGATGACTGAGACCTTCACAGTTCGTTGATCAGTTGTAGTGCTTCTAAAAGGTTGGGATGATGTTTCTCTGCAGTTATTTCGGGCTACCTTTATTAGCACTACGTGGAGTATAGAGGACCAGCATCAGCTGGACTGAGTCTGGGGCAGCTTCCTGTAACGGTTCCTCCACCGTGTCTGTGTGTTGTGTAGCTGGGAGAACCTGGATCAAGGAGCTCCGACGCCGTACATCAGTGATGGGCCACAACTCTACGAAGCCGCCAGCACTAGCAAAGTTCAAACGGTGGATGTGCATCAGTTTTGTTATCACCATCTCTCTCTTCCTGCTCTGGATCTTCAGGTGGGTGAATGTACTTGTCTGGACATAGGACAGTTGGTGCAGTATTCCACAAGAGTAGACTTCCCATTTAGATTTAATTACATGTTTCAACTGATGCAGAGAAATAAATTCCAGACTATCAGAGCCTTGTAAACAGTCCCACGAGCCTACCCAAACATCTGACTAGCCTAACAAATTTTCACTGGAGTAATTCAGTCCAGTTCAATCCAAACTTCAGGCTAGCTTCCAACTGAAACGGAATAAAAAGCTTCATGTAACCACCTCATTCATAACAGAGTTGTCCAATAAGACTGAGTTTTCAATCAGATGAAGAGGTTGTGGTGTAAACTTTTAATAATCTGATCTCCCGATAACCATGTAAAGGACTAAATCTCAGTGCACCTTCTATTTTCAAGATTATTCATTTGGTTTCTGTTTCTTCAGGCTTTTTGTGACATGAGACATGAAAGTGCCTACGAAACGTTTTGCAGAATATTCCATGTGGTTGTCTTGTCTCTTCAGTTGGTGCTTGCTAACAGCCTCAGGTTTTACTGAACTAAACTGACCTCCTCCTTATTTAGTGAAGCCAGTCCAAGTGAGTTCAAAGTCCATGAAGACCTGACTCTGAACACCTGGCTCTGGCGGAGAGACGATTTCACAAAGGGTCCTCACATCCCCTCTGTGACAACAGGGACACGGGAATCAACTTCGCCATTTTGGTTTAACTTATCATTTTCATAACCAGAACAGTTCTGTGCATTTCAGTTTAAAATTACTTAAAAATAATCTCATTCATTTGATGTGGATTTATAGGTCTGAGATGATACTACCAGAGCACCTGACCTTGTCCCAGAGCAAGAGTAAGTTAATAGTAAATGAAAGCTGGTCCTTAGTGCAGGTCTATCTAACTTCCTGTTTCCATTGTTGACTTGGAAAATAAAAATGTTTTCTTAAATACTATGCTCTTAACTGCAGCTATATTGTGTTTTTCTTACGGTAATAATTAGTGCAGTACAATGTCCACAGACATCAACTGAAACTATATTTCATGGCTATGCTTCAGCAGAGTTTTAGGGTAATTATAGTTGGGATGAAACAAAAGACAAAAGAAAAGCTTTACTGTCAACATGCAAAACCAAAGTCGGTCTGACATGTGTGCAGTAAAATAACACATTACTCTAAAACAGAGCCAGACAGGAATTATTCTCCCTCAAAATTTATCTTTCAAGGCAACTGACATTTGTCTTAATGCTGCACTTTTGATTCTGCTATAGAATAAATGCCCTGTTAATCTGGCATCAATTTGTCAAATTCAAAATGGAGATGGTTTTTGGGACTTTGAAGTGGATCTTTATAATTGGCATAGACTTTTTATTATCAGTCAAATCTATACCCCAACACACTGTTCCTAGAAATATGCGTAAATTGCACTTAGGGTTATAGATATTTTGCACACTATATTGCACATTTTATGTTTGGTCCATTATTGCATTATGTTTACAAAAGAAACTTTTAATTTCTGTACAGTTACGAACAGTTATAAGCTCCTATTTAAATTTTTTTCACTCTAGAAGTTCAATGGGGACAAGAGCCGCCTTTCATGCTGGTCAACAAGACAAAGACAAGGCTGATATCAGCTTATCTGGAGCATCGCACAGGAAAAAGGGAGGTCAGTGAAGAGAGCAAGGCACCAATGTACAGTAATGAGGATTTACTTTTTGTTTGATTTTTTGAATGCAGCATGGCCTTCTGACTTTCCCTTTGTAGCCACCTACAGTCTTAGGTTAAGTGTCCCAGTAGCTATTAAATACACTTCCATAAAATCTGGTGCAAACATTTCTGCTTCCTTCATGATAATTATTGAAATGCAGGTCACAATTTGAGTTATCCTTTTTTGTGTATTTAATACCTCCGAAACTCATGACCATATCAGCATGTTACCTCCGTTCAGTGACATGAAACTTCAGTAACCAACATTTTTCAGTTTAACATTTTACCCAAGCTCTCATCAGAATCTTTACAAGCCAGTTTTCTAAGCCCTCACCTAGGATGGCACAGTAGTCCATGTGTCTAAGGTTCTTTTATTGAGGCATTGTAGTATATATGTATAAAGGGATAAATCCATAAAGCGTTCAAATAAAACAGTGTTGAACTACACTTACTTTTTCTTCCTTCGTCTTGTCGCAGGTTCGCGTTATTGCGGTGGTGTTACGCAGAGAGGCAGTATCATATCGCTGCCTCTTCTGTTGTCAGGAGAAGCTGCACATCTCAAAAGGTGTTTGCAACATCAACAATCGTCACTTTGGTTTTGCCTACGGTGAAGCAGACATCATGTGTCCCATACCGCCAGGCTGTGAGACACCGTCTCATATTGCTGTGGCATCTGCTGCAACCAAAACTGAAGGTATTGATGGGCATGTTTTAGGCTTTGCAAGGCTGTGGCGGGCTGTTGGTCAGCTAAGCTGCTACTTTACTCCAGGCTGAAATGTTTGGATTGATAGCAAACTGAGGTTCAATCCAAATTATGTTTCTAAAGAAAATGTCTTAAAAAATGAGTTGTACAACAGTGAAGTACTAAACTGCATACAGTACATCTATGTTTCCACTCATGAGGGTTGTTCTAAACGTGAGCTATTATCACCCCATCACCCTCATGTGATCTGACTATCTGCATAAATTACCATTACTTAATATTTAGCTGTTAATGTGCCAGTTTAAGCTATAGTCAACATTCATTCATGGCAAAGAAGACGTTTTAATATCCAGCTTCACACGGGGCACCAGTTCGGTATGTACTGCATTTGGGTTGTTCAGATTTGAGGGCACAATCTCAGCTTGCCTGGGATGGCTTAAAGGACTGTGTAAGACCAAAGTGCAGTTTATTCCTCTGTGGGACACAGACGTTGTAACCTATGTCTGTAGCCTACGCCAGTGCGAGCCAGTTATACTCAATCGCCACCCAAATACTAGTCGGCGCTGTGTCTTTTTTTGCCAGTCGGACTAATCTTTGTTTCTACTTCCAGATTCACTTTCAACAATTGTGACTGAAACTTAGAAATTTCACCGAAGACGAATCATACAAATGTTTGTATCGTCACACCTCCTCAGTTAAACTTTCCACCTTTATTGATCCAAAAAACAATCTATTAGAAAATTGTAGATGATGGAGAAGCAACCGGAAGTACTAAAGAGGAAATACACGTCTATTAAGCTGACCAGTCACAGCTCTTGCGGTCTGCACCGCCTTGACACGTAGTTACAGTTCTGGGGAGGTGCACGTCAGCTACAGCGCTAGGTTCTGGGCTGTAGCTACAATGTCAAATTGATACAGAAGCATAAACCACGCATTAATGACCCACCCATTTTCAGTGATTGTGAGGAGGCTAATAGCCACTAGTCACTACAGTATTAATACAAGTTTAATCTGGACTGAACATATCAAAGTTTGATAGGTTTGACCTTATTCAAGCTCCTTTTTGAACAGGTTGTGTTTGGTGAGTACATTCAACAAAACTTAATGATACTGTGCTTTTCTGTGATCCCTTAGATAAATGTAACAAACCATTATTGGAGGTGAAGAACCAGAAGGCAGACAGCAACTCATTTCCTTACAACTTCACTGTCTGCTTTTCCACCATGTTTGATTTCACCAATGTCCTGCAGGTAACATCCCTCATTTGTCTTGCTGACAAAACAAGACAAAACAAAACTAAAAAATATGTAAAGGAGCTTTTAAAGTATAAAGATGATTAAAAAGAGAAACTATTTTCTCCAGTGTAAACTATAAAAATTGTGAAACCGATTTCTTGCATGTTGATGCTGTATTTCTGTCAAAATAGCTCTTTAAAATGCCTCCACTTCATTTGACATGCTACAGCAGGATTTAGCGTGAGAGATCATATTACTCCAGTTTTAGCTCATCTTCATTGACTCCCTTTAAAATCTAGAATAGAATTTACTAAAATCCTACATTTACTAAAATCCTACATACATGGCTCTTAAAGGCCTTGCTCCATCGTGTCTTAAAACCATCACTGTGATCATATCATCCTACAAGATCACTTCAGTCTCAAAGTGCAGGCTTACCATAGAATTTCAGAAAGTAGAATGGA
This sequence comes from Planiliza haematocheilus, assembly GCA_005024645.1. Classification (NCBI taxonomy): domain Eukaryota; kingdom Metazoa; phylum Chordata; class Actinopteri; order Mugiliformes; family Mugilidae; genus Planiliza; species Planiliza haematocheilus. The sequence goes on from SRSE01000736.1 coordinate 139,198, forward strand.
CCTTTGTGACGTCACATTCATGCCTGCTCTGGGGGTTTCTGACCAGGTTTTGTAAAGCATCTATAGTTGTAGATGCTATATAAATAAAACGCTTCCATATTGGTTTCATCTAAATGCTTGTTATTTTTTGCTGTAGCTGGTCCAGAGTTTGGAGATGCTGCAGTTACTGGGGGTGAACAGAGTTGTCATCTATAAGACCAGCTGCAGCCCTGAAACGCAACGCATACTGGACTACTACACACTCAAAGGTGGAGTTTTGTGATTTTTACATGCATGTGTCTCTCTTCAGAGCTCAAGCAATTGCACCAAAAACGAACTTTCTTAAACTTACTTTGTTCCTGCTTCCAGATAGTTCCAGGGATCTGATTTCAGTGTCACAAACACCATCCAGAGATAAACTGTCCACAGATTGTGTAATTTAGAGAGTGTGGCTGCTCACATCTTTTTACCACGAGCTATAAAAATGTCAGCAATTCAAAGAAACACTTGTAGTACATTTAATAGCTTTATTGTTATGGGTCCATGCAACGAAATGTGTTGTAATTTTTATTCTTGTTCTTTGCCTTAATGATTAATCTCATTGTGTTTAGCTAAGAGTGTCTGCCCAGGACAAACTTCAAGCGCGAAAGGCATCAAACCTAGCAACTTGGTAGAAGTCCTAGCATGCCATGGTGTCAATACACATGCCTACAGCTAGGTGGCTTTCTGATTCCTTACATAGCCCGGGTTCTAATGGACTAGGCCACGCCCATTTCTCCATCCAACTCCTCCTATCCCATTCATCTAATTCTCACCAAACTTGGCATGTATCATCTATGGACAAACATAATGAAAAGTTCTCAAAATAACTTTAGCAGAGTTATTGATTACAAAGTTAATCGCTAATTAATTTCTACGGTGTGGGACAACATAACTCCAAAGCTAATATTTTGTGAAGTATATAGCCAAACTTAATAATAGTTTGGCTATATACTAATAGTAACCCAAACTTTTGTGGCGCTTTTGGGGCACCACAAAAACATTTCAATTTCTCAAAAACTGCAATTGCTATCTTCATGAAATTTGGTATACACAGTCTGTAAGATATTACGTAGATGCCCATCATGTTGTGTGACATTACGTCAGGAGGGGGTGCTACAGGTGACATGGAAACCTTTCATATGACTTTAAGGCCTATAACTTTTGAAGTATTCACTCAATCCTTATGAAACTTATGAGCTGTTATTATAATATATGTATGCAATCATGGCAAGTTTCATGAAATTCGGGTTGTTAACAACCATCACATGTGTATATCTCACAAACCACCATAGTCACCTGCTTGAAATTTGACAATAATAATCTGTGGATGACTCCTTACAAGCCCACCACGACTTTGCCACGGTATGGACCCCTTTATAGTCGTTTGTGATCATTTAGTTATATATTATTATTATTATTATTATTATTATTATTGTTATGTTACAGAAGGTGTGAAGAAACTGTTTGAGGTTCTTACTGAACGGATCAAATTTAGCACCAGAAGGGGCTTAAAAATTATAGGATTGTTATTTTCCCTCTCAGGTCTGGTGGAGGTGATCCCTTGGCCTATGTCCAGATATTTAAATGTGTCTCGCAGCTGGCGACCTGACCTCAGTCCAGGTGACATCCATTACTTTGGTCAGGTTCCTGCTCTCAATGACTGCGTGTACAGGTACATGTACCGGTCCAGATACGTGGCCCTGCACGACATGGATGAGCTCATACTGCCCCAGACGGTCAACAGGTAGCACCTGTTTCTTTGTGATGTTAATGGACCATGAAAAAATGTGTTTCAGAATTAGGGCATGGATTGGAGTAATGGATGGAGGGGAGGATGAGTTGTCAACATTTTTAATCATTTTCCAGGAAATGACAAATAAAATACCTTCAGAACTACTTTTTTGCTAATGTTAGGCTAGATACTATTTTATAGGAGGCATACACAGATCAGCATTGACCATCTTGTGACAATTCTGCCGGGAAACTTCTGGACCTGGCTTCATTCATTGGTGTGGATGTTACTTTGGCATGTAGCACCCACCTAGACCAGACCAGCAACTACCAGCAAGTGGTTGTAAAAACACTTAAAAGTGTTTCATGTTTGTAATCCTTCTCTTACAAGCTGGTTGGAGCTGTTGCCACTGCTGGAGAAGAAATACGGCGCAGACAAGTGTTACCAGTTTGAGAATAACGTATTCCCCTACACGGTCATGCGGGCTCCTCCACCACCCCAAACCCTGTCCCTGCAGGAACGCTGGAAGAATGTGACGGGGGTGAACGTCCTGGCTCACCTGTACCAACAACCCATCAAGAATGAAACCAAGTACAAAAGCAGCAAGATCATCGTCAACCCCAGAGTTGTGTTCTCAGCCACCATTCACACACTAGTGAGCTCGCAGAAGGGCTGCACTTGGGTCGACAGGAATATAGGGAGAATGTACCACACCAGGTAGACTGACACTGGAGTGTTTCTTATTCAGATCATACAGTAGGTTTATGAAGTCTGACTGTTGTGAAAAAAAGCCTTACTTTGCTTGATGTAAAGTTGTTCTAGTGCAGAATGGTGTGTTCCAGCATCTGCAGAAGGTTCTGTTCCAAAACTTACTGGTACTTGGAGTTATTTAGGGATTCCCTAGACCTTCCAGGGGAAGAAAGTAGCTTCATCATGTAGAAACAGGAGGAATTAATGTCAGAGATATATAACTGTTCTGTTTCCCATCTTTGCAGAGCTCAGACTGAAACCAAGCTGACACCCGAGCAGCTCATTTATGACGGCAGACTGCTCAACTACACCCATCAACTGGTGCCAGCGATTGACACTGTGCTGAGAGACACTGAACTTCTACCAAAAGACAGCATGCATTAATCTATGTGTGTGAGGTTTTTATTGGCTTGTTCAGAATTCTTTATGTTCGTCCTCAGAGTGACTCGTTTGAAGGAAACTGGTTTGTGAACGTTTGTCTTCTTCTGTGGTTAAAGTGATGCATTTATTCAAACACACACACACACACACACCAGCGCCTGGAGGACTGGTGCAGTGTTGAGACTTAGTGGTGAAAGAACTCAAACTTCTTGACTCAGGGAGAGAAATCATTAAACTGGCAATTTATATCTAATCATTCAGCATTGTGCTAAGTTCATATTTCATCTGGAGATCAAACTGAAAGAATATCACTGACCTTTAGAGATACTTTTTAGCCTTTGTTCATGAATTTCGCAGAGACCTGCTTGTTTATTTAAATCCAGTTAAACTGAATTAAACAGTAAAGTTTACAGTCCTGTAAAGTACAGCCTTCTACACAACCTTCATCATATGCAAATCCTCTAACATTTTATTTCTTTTTTTAAGTTTCAAAAACCATTGTTGTTGTTTCCTAACCATTATTAGGATTGTTTGTTTGTTTGTGAGGAGAAGCACAAGGTGGCGGTAAAGCACTCTTTGAGGAAAACTTAGCTGAAAATGATCAGATTTACATGAATAAAAGGTTAATGACAATACTACTGCACTCCATTGTTACGTATGTCAGGGATAAGGTTCTTAGAGGTGTCCATTAATTCAGGCCAGAAGTGTCCCCATGCACTGCAGACACCTCAAAGGACACTCTCCCAAACTGTTTCTCTTTATTAAGCTGGGTATCATTGATTCTCTCAGGTTAATTATTATTATTATTTTTTTAACTGTGTTCTATTTACTTCAAGGAATGGCCTTCGTGACACTGAAATGAGCAGAGGAACTCAGACAAACCTAGTTTTACTCTTGGCTGGTTATCCTGGCAACAACATCAATTATGTCCTGCCTGTATTAACAATCTGAACAATAAATCAGTTTTACAACTTTAGATGGTACAATATTCATCTGCCAGGGTGGCCGTTTCCGCTGAGAGCCCCACAGCTGTGGAGAGATCCACCTGTAGAACTCAGGTCAGGTGACTCTGTCATCTCCTTTAATTAAAACACACTTTTATTGGAGAGCCTTTCTTGGTCTTAACTGAATTTTAATTTAGATTTGCACTACATTTTTAATTGTATCTTTGTGTAGTTTTATTGTTTTCTGTTCTTATTCGTCCTTTTTTAAAATGTAAACATCTATGTGTCAAACACTTTGTAATGTTGAGTTGAAAGCTGTTGCTGAAATAAAGATTATTATTATTACTATAACTGTAACATTAATGACTCTTACATTGAAGCTTTGCTCTAGAACCCAGCTGATTTTTTACTTTTTTTAAATTAATTTAATTGAACTATTTAACACTTTCAGTATCATGAAAAAAGAATTATATAACATAATAAGTATAATGAATTATTTAATCATTGAGGTACAATGATAGAAAATGACAGGGATGTAATATTAACAAGTCTACCACTCTACCTGTTATTTTTTTCGCCAATATTTATTAATTATTTTAGGTCCTGGATATGCAACTATGCAATAGTTTTGCCACGGGAGGACAGTAAACACCCGTCAGTCTATACGTGAAAGCGTGTTAACGCTACTAATACACGATTAAAAATAAAATAAAACAAGTAATACTAATAATATAATAACTCATTATAATGAGTAACTTTGGCCGTTATAATCTGATATTTTTGTTTATCTAGTTGTTTTCTGTAAGTTCTACTGTAAAGAATAAATAGAAACCGAGCTGTGACATTTAGTACAAAAAAACTACAATCCCCGACGCAGGCCTGGGCATAACGTCACCGGAAGTCACCATTTCGCTATAAAAGCATTTCCGCGTCTTCTGTGGGTCCTTTCCTGTCTACGGCCTATTGGAAGATGGCGGTGCAAATCTCCAAGAAGAGGAAGGTTAGCGCAGTTTTATCACCCTTTTGCTCACACAGACAGCGGGTTTCTCTAAAAATGGGGTCATATTAGTTGGGATATAAGCATTTCGAGTTGGTCCCGGTGTCATTTCAGCCCGTCCGCCTCTAGACCGGAGAGGATTAATCCAGATGCTGCCGGCGCCGCGTCCTCCTCATTTGGCTAGCTAACATGCCTCTTAGCACCGCGGCCGGAGAAGAGCCACACACCGGCACTAACCCTGTTCTCATTTTAAACTCTCCGGATCCACACACGACAGTTTTTACCACACTGTAGCTAAAATGTCAACTAATCTCTTCTGACACGAGTTTATGTTGCCTAATGTAGAAAAGCTGTAGCGTTAGCTTCACAATCTAATAAACGTAGAAACAAGCTAACTCAGACAAGCTAACTCCATCTCCACTAACGGCGACTAATATATTGAATTTTGGTTCAAACTAAATAGTTAATGATAAAAAAGAAGTTACGAAGGCTGCAGATGACTGTATTTGTGTGTTTCAAATGGTGTATTTGTATAATTTGATTCTAAATTAACCCAGTAACATGTGACATTAGAGTTAAACGTGTTTAATTTATGTGTTTAACTGATCTGAGTAAGCAGGTGCACGCATTTGATTTTAGGGTGTTGAAATGCAGACTTAACTTCATATTAAGAGTCACCTCAGTGCATCTGAATGTAGATGCATGTAAAATGTTCATTAGTGCCGTTAATGCATTCAGTGGAGCATCCTTGACTTTCTAGCCTCAGTTCAAAATCCCAAATATTCTACAAAGACAGACAACGTTGTAGAGGGGGTGATCAAGTATTGAGTTGCTTCACCTTCTAATGTCTTCTGACGACTTCGTACACGTCCTGCTAAATTTGACCCTGTCCACTCTCTGTCTCTCTCTCCAGTTCGTCTCAGACGGTATCTTCAAGGCCGAGCTGAACGAGTTCTTGACCCGTGAGCTCGCCGAGGATGGCTACTCCGGCGTGGAGGTGCGCGTGACTCCAACCAGGACTGAGATCATCATCCTGGCCACAAGGTGAATGCGGGCTCCGGGTCGTTGATTTATCTAGCAAACCAAACTGAATTTGTTTTGGTAGGTGAGGTGTCAGGGTTTCAGCATCGTTACTTGATTGAAGCTAGCCGTCACTGGCCCCCGCTGGGTCTTGTCCCTTCAGTGAAGAAACGATGACGAGTCGGAACAGGGCTCAGTCTGGCTCTGATGGTTTCTGGTTCAGATCCACGTTCTGTGGTTCTGCTCCAGTTCCTCAGAGCTGCGAGTCCCTTACGTTTGAAGACATCGAGGCATTTGTCTGAGAAGGGTTTAAAGGTTACGCAGACTGGCTTTTTCAGCAAACTAAAGTGAGATGCATTTGTTTTGGAAGATGACAAGAGGCGTCAGTGTTTCAGTGTCTTTTGAAGTTTTAAGTGTAACCAGGGATCAGTGGTGTCAGTGGATGAAACGCTGCAGACACAGGAACAGATTAGGATGATGCAGTGTAGAGGACCAATAGGAGCAAGTTCATTTAACATTTACCTCAATGAAAAACATGGTTCCTACCATCAAATGATAGAAAGCTTGGAGCTTCAGGTGAACCTAAATCTAAAAGCTCCGTCCATGCTCGTGCAGGGACGTCCACTGAATGTTTGAGCACAGCTGAAGCTGGATTAAGTTTTTGCCGTCTGAGTTTTTTGTCCAAGGTTTAACTTTAAATGTCTTCTCCTTAGAACCCAGAATGTTCTGGGAGAGAAGGGCCGTCGCATCAGAGAGCTGACCGCTGTGGTCCAGAAGAGGTTTGGTTTCCCCGAGGGCAGCGTGGAGGTAAGGAAACCAGAGAAGAAGAAATGCCGTTAGCCACATTTCAACATTTTTACTTTAAATCTCTGAAACTTTTGTACCTTTTTTAAATAGAAAATTTGTGAATCTTGATCTTTGTTTTTTGTAAACTCCTTAAGATCCTTTTTATAATTTGCTCTGCCTCCCAACGACGCCAGACTAAACACGAGTCTGAATATTGTGACTGCAGAGGCCTCTTTAATAGAGCAGATTACCCCTTCAGTGATGATTCGATGACGAGACGGAACAGGGCTCAGTCTGGTTCTGATGGTTTCTGGTTCAGGTCCACGTTCTGTGGTTCTGCTCCAGTTCCTCAGACCAGGGAGTCCTTTTCATGTGAAGACACAGAGGCATTTGTCTGAGAAGGGTTGAAGTGTCAGGAGTTGTAGCAGAAAGCAGAGATCAAAGTCTAGGAACACAGATGTCTGTTTAACGTGTACGACGTGACCCGTGTTTGACTGAACTGTCTCATCTGTCCTTTAGCTCTATGCTGAGAAAGTTGCCACCCGTGGTCTGTGCGCCATCGCTCAGGCTGAGTCTCTGCGCTACAAGCTGCTGGGAGGTCTGGCTGTGCGTAGGTAAGTCAGTAGTTTACCTTAAAGAAGGACCTTCCTGTGTCTTCTCTCTTTCTTCCTTTCTTTGCCTCATCTTTTAGACGGCTACAGCTCCAGATGATTCCTCCTTTTTTAGTCTTATGACAACAAAGGAGCTGCCAAAACGCACGAAAGGTGTGAAACTAGAAGGAAAAGCGGAAATGCCACATAGCTGTGAAACCAGTGACAACGTTGGTTTTAAGATCTTTCAAGTTTGAGTCAGGAGATCAGTAGCTTTACCCAGCCCTGGTTCTCACCTATGATTTCAGTCTGTCGGGCTGCTCGTACATTTTGTCGATGCCACACGGAGTGAACACGTTCGTCTTAGTTCTTGTCCCTTCAGTGAAGAAACGATGACGAGTCGGAACAGGTCTCAGTCTGGCTATGACGGTGTCTGGCTCAGGTCCACGTTCTGTGGTTCTGCTCCAGTTCCTCAGAGCTGCGAGTCCCTTTCGTTTGAAGACATCGAGGCATTTGTCTGAGAAGGGTTTAAACACTAGCTCTCCGATTAAAGTTGTTTCAGCAACATAAGTGCTTTAAGCTTCTATTTATTTCCTTGCATCTCATTTCATCTTTTACAAACTCCCTTAAACCCGGTCTAATTCTTTTCTAATGGTCTCTTACCACCACTTTCTTTTCCAGGGCCTGTTATGGTGTTCTGAGGTTCATCATGGAGAGCGGCGCCAAGGGCTGCGAGGTGGTGGTGTCCGGTAAGCTGAGGGGTCAGAGGGCCAAGTCCATGAAGTTTGTGGACGGCCTGATGATCCACAGCGGAGACCCCGTCAACTACTACGTCGACACAGCCGTCCGCCACGTCCTGCTGAGGCAGGGTGAGTACGCGCACACACCTCTCTGCCTGTGTAGCGTATTTAAACGCACTTTAATTTGGTGCTAGTATTGATGGTGGCGTTCGTTCTCAGGTGTGCTGGGCATCAAGGTGAAGATCATGCTGCCCTGGGACCCCAGCGGTAAGATCGGCCCCAAGAAGCCCCTGCCCGACCACGTCAGCATCGTGGAGCCCAAGGAGGAGACGCTGCCAACCACACCCATGTCTGAGCAGAAGGGGGCCAAGCCAGAGGTGCCCGTCATGCCCCAGGGAGCACCTGTACCCACCGCATAAGAGGGTAAAGAAGACGTTCATCATTGGATTTGACTGAACCAGTTTGTTTTTATGGTCACATGCTTAGTTTATCGTCCTGGAGGAGTTTAAAACGAAATGATCCTCCAGAGCCGGGCTGGGCTTTTAAAAAAGAATCTTGATTTGCAAGCTCCGATACCTCGTTAGAAATCTTTCCGTGTTCTTGTACGACTGGTTTGACGCGACAAATAAGATCACGATAAGATTAGTCCACGAGATCCAGGACGTGACAGAAGAGCGTCGTCTGGACTGAAAGCTCGTCGGATTTAATATCTGACAGATGTAAGAGATGCCACAAACATCTGGAGTCATTAACCACATTAGTTTTAGGAAAATCTCATTTGTTTCTAAACTAATAACTCAGTCCGTGTCCCTTCAGTGAAGAAACGATGACGAGTCGGAACAGGTCTCAGTCTGGCTCTGATGGTTTCTGGTTCAGATCCACGTTCTGTGGTTCTGCTCCGGTTCCTCAGAGCAGCGAGTCCCTTTCGTTTGAAGACATCGAGGCATTTGTCTGAGAAGGGTTGAAGCTTTTTAGGCAGGAGTCGGTGCCGTTTGCAAAAGAACCCAAACGTGATTTCAGTCAGGGAGAATCTCTCTTTTGCTGAGCAGGATTAATTTAAAGCTGGATTTTAACTTTTTATTTTTATTTGTCTTCTACAGGTTTTCAGCCGTTCCACCAGATGGATGCAGGACCCTTTTGATTTTTGTGTACAAAAACAATAAAATCTGGAAAATACACTTTGCATGTTGTGGTCACTTTATTGTAAAGACATGGGTTTATCATGCGGGAGCTGTCTCTTTTAGACAAATGGAGAATTATCAGCAACATTTATGAGAATTTGTGAAATTTAATTTAATTAATCTGTTTAAATATCTTCTATCTTCTGTTTCGTGTTGTCTATGAATGCACCTGAAACGTGCCGTTAGAATTTGGAGATATCTTCAGATTTAAATTTATTTAAATAATATGTTCGAAACCGCATAAATAAGAGAATCCCCTCTGAAAGGCGGAAGTGTAAAGTCACGTGATATCTACCTTAGAGGAGTAAAGTAAGATGTCTCACTCTGCTCTGTTTCTGACAACAGGAATGTGAAAACTTTATTTTAAACAGGCTAAACCTAATATAGTAGTTTAATTTTGTCATGAGTTTTAGTTTTTAAAATCTAAAGTTGGTATCATCTCATTATTTCAATAATTGTGTATAAATGTATTTTTTTACAGGATTCAGAGCGAACAAGAGAAGAAATAAGTGATTTAACGTTAAATACTTTAATGTATAAATACAATGATCAGTCTTTGTATTTAATTACCATTTTTCTTGCAATTGATGAGAACTGCAATAAAATGTAGAAGTACTAAATATTTCTAAACATTTAAGGCATTACGTTTTTCTGAATTTCATTCTGGATTTAATTTTTATTCATTTCAAAACCATTTCCTGTACTGTAATCATAATCTACTAATGTTTATAATCTAAAATTGTCTCCTCTGAGTGACTCATCTTCTCAGCACTAATTTAAAGCAGCATGTCCGGGTTAGGCCACGCCCCCCTCTGCTCCTTACCTGTCGACTCTCACCTGGATCAGCACAGAAGACGAGATGAGTCTGCCGGACTACAAAACGTCCCAAAAACATCTGTCATGCGCTCCCCCGGTAAGAAAAACAACCTCCACGTTTAGTTTAGTTTAATAGTTTGCAGATAAAACGAACCGTTTTCCCAGAATGCTCCGCGGCAGACCGAGCAGGTGGATGGAAAAGAGAAAACAAAACTTTTTGCTCTGACTTGAATGAAGAGTCCATTTTCTCTGCAGGTATTTTCCGCGTCTGCAAGAGTTTGTGAGGCGGTTTTAAAAAGTGTCTGGAGGCAAAACTGACGCTAAGAAGCTTTTATGAACATTTAGAGCTGAAGGCGAAGAGATTAAATCATCCTGGAGTTAAATATTTATTCATTATTTTAACTGCGTGTGTTTGAACAGTTGTTTCTTTGGCTCATGAAGGTTTTTACATCTGTTCACTTTAACAGAGGAATTAAAAAAGCTTGCTACATGTAAATAACTATAAAATAATGTTAAATAACAACACGGACCAAACTGTAGCATTAACATAATTACTTTTATATTGTTTATTTATTTAAATCTAACTCTATTTTTGCCCTAACTTTCCTCTGGATGATTTAAGTTTTATCTTAATTTATATTTAATTGCTCTCTAATATGAGAGATGATAAAGTAAAAGCAGTGTCAAGGCAGGAAAAGACTTTATAGAAGTACTAAATATGTTTAAACATTTAGGACATAACCTTTTTATGTTTCATTTATCTCAGACTGGAAATCTTATTCTGTTCATTTAATTTTTCTAAAACTAAAATGTTGTCAGGATCATCAGTGCACATAAAAGTTGCTCTAATATGATAAATAAACTGTTGGAGTTAAATTTAATTACATTTATTTCATTTTTTCATTTTATTTAGTTAAATTACATTTTTCTATGATGTCATCAGGATCATCTTATAAACTAAATAAAATATTATTTGATTTTAAGACAGGATTCTGATATAAACATAAAAAACAAAATTACAAACATGTTTCTTATGTTTGTCTTTAATGTATAACTATAATGATTAAATCATTGATTTATATGTAATTCACTAAATAATAGCGATGAAGCATGTATTTTAATATATTTATATACGTTTGGTAGTTGAGGTTCAACCTATGGTTTGGGGCCCTCTTATGGTCCACAAGGTAAATCTAAGGGGTCAGAACAAACAGGAAAAGAACAACAAACCAAATCAATCTGATATATATGTGTGTAAAAAACTATAAATATTTACTTATAAATATGTGTTTTATATAAAGTCATAAAAGTCAGAACCGTTAACTGCGTCCGTCTTTTAACCTTTAATCTCATTATCCATCGTTTCCCTGTCAGCTCATAAAACACAAGCACATTGTGATTAAAATGCTCGACCGGCTGTTTCAGAGCTTTGACGCTGACTTTGTGACAGACACCAGCAGAGCTATGAGGTCTTATCAACCTGAACAAATGGGCGTGAGGTGACTCATGCTGCACAACGCCCTGCAGGTCAGGTCACCTACCTGCTGTTTTATTTTCTCTCTTATTTAACTCTACAGTCGTGACGAAAATAATTGAAATCTACAGTCATCCAGATCGTGCAGGTTGGCAGTAATTGGTTAAATCTAAAACTAAATTCTTTTGAAATACATCCAGGAAGCTCGACGCTCTTGTCTTGTTCATAAAAGAGTCCTGAACGTCTTTCTGTTGAAACCCTGAAGCTGAACGTTGCCTCTCTTCCTGCAGCACTCCCCCGTCGTGCAGCTGAATGTCGGGGGTCACCTGTTCAGCACCACTCTGAGCACGCTCAGGAAACACCCCGACTCTAAGCTGGCGGAGATGTTCAGTGGACAACCCAAGCTGCTCACGGACGCACAGGGACGCTGCTTCATCGACCGGGACGGCTCGCACTTTGGAGCCGTCCTGGACTTTCTGAGATCGGAGCAGATGCCGTCAAAGAACATCCAGGAGGTCTGAGTTAGTGTAAAGCAGCTTTAAAGGAACCGTGCAGATGTGTCAGTGTAACCTGTGTGTGTGTGTGCAGGTTTATAATGAAGCGGTTCATTACAGCATCAAACCTCTGGTCAAACGTTTGGAGGACACCCCTCAGCTGTTTGGAGAGCTGGTGGGACGGCAGCCGTTCCTCTCCAGAGTCCCTCACTACAAAGAAAACATCGAGGTCAGCTGCACTCGCTCCACAAACCGTTTGAGTTTCTCTTTTTTCTGTCCTGTCTTCATGTACATGCAGGTCTCCACAGGCTTCCCGTCACCGTCCAAAGACATGCTGGTTAGGTTCATTGGTGATTCTAAATTGGCCTTACTACACAAGCTGTCTGTCTCCAGGACTCACAGGAAGTTCAGTGTTAATCGACCCGGGGTGCAGACGGACGTGACATGTTCAAGCAACTATTTGAAAAGATGAACGAAGCCTGAACATGTGTGGGCAGCAGCGTAGGAGACGTGGAGACATGTTGGTCATCTCTGGAAATAAAACTTCTTCTTCTTCTGTTTTATTTCCAGCAGATTTGTTGTTCCGCAGCAGCAGAGACACTTTAATTTAATGAGTTCTGCAGTGATTGATTAGACGTATCTGATCAGATCATGTCCATGGAAACATAGACGATGTTTACGGTGTAGATCAGACCCCGTCTCCATCTCAGACTCACCTCTTCTGTAACTCCAGGTGCTGATTCGCATCGCCAGAGCCGAGGCCATCGCCGCTCGCCACTCCAACATCTTGATCTGCGTGCTGCGGACGGAGGAGGACCTGGGTTTCTACGACAACGCCATCGACAGCCTGGACGCGGACAAGGAGTCCGTGGTGACGTTCGGGCCCTGGAGCGCCGTGCCGTCGGTGAAAGACCTGCTGGACTGCGTGAAGATGGACATTGAGAGTCAGGGCTACAGGGTCAGCATCCAGCCTCACCACACCGGGAAGAGCTTCCTGTCCAGGAGCTACGACTACTTCTACAAACTCACCTTCACCTGGTGGTGACGGGCGCGGCTGCTGTGGTTCAGAACAAAACTAGGAACTGTTACGTTTCAGAAATGATGCTGGATTAAATGTTGGTTTTGCATCTTTAGCCTCACACCATTAAAAAAAAAAGAAAAGAAGAAAAAGAATGGATTTAGATTTGGGGGTCAGTAAAGCATCTGTATATAATAAATGGCAAAGATCCTGAAAGCAAAACTTCTCCTGATTCTTTTTAACTTTAACACGAAACCAAAGATCAGTTACTAAATCCTGTTTTTTCACTGTCTTTTTCTTTTTCTTTTTACTTTTTAACATCTCTACTGATGGATTTGATCTATGGTTCAGTTCATTTTAAACGTTTTTTTTAATCCCAGACTTGCAGCAGTGATGTACAGGTGCTCAGCGAACCACACATCATCTATAACGACAGAGAAATCAGTGTACACGATGAAATGAAATGAATTACATGAGTGTAAAATGTGTTTGGGTGAAGAGTTCGAGTACGTTAATGTGTTACAGGAACAAAATGACAATAAAACCAAAGGATGATGAAATAAATTTGCAATTTAATTTAAGAATAAGTGTCATTTAATGAACAACTGCATAAGTAAATGAATAAATACATCTTGGGGATTATTTTAACAAGTTTATTTAATTGTTTAATTTTAAATAATCTGGTTGTTCATTTGTTTTACGCTGGAAACCAGATTATATTCTTTGCTATCAAACAACAAAAACCTTCAATTTAAAGTCATTCCTCCTTTAATTTCCCTTTTCCAATAATCCAGACTTTTAATAAGATCCCTTTAGTCTCAGACTCAGCTACTGAATATAAAACAAGCTGGTGTGAAAAACAAGGCTGTGCGTTATATGGGTGGGGGGATGGGGGTGAGGGGTGGCGGGGTTAAACACTGAGCTATCCGCCGCCCATCTTCAGAGAAATAAAAGGTCACGAAACGCCAGCGCTGAACAAGCATCCGGACAGAAAGCAGGGCCACGGCCCCACCGCTCTTCACCACAGAGCTGGGCAGAGCATCGAGCTGCTGCTTCATGTCAGGCCACATCCTGTGTCGACCTGAGAGTGTCATAAACAGCAGAGACGCCGTTGTTATGTTATGTACAGTGAGATGACACACTGCGGCACAGACGTCACCCATTACATAAATCTGTGAAGTGTTTGTTCAGATCTGTGAAGAGCTCATGTGACTTTTATTTTCAGTGCGTCAGAAAAAAAAAAAAGTTACTTTACTGAAAGTCGTCCTGAAAGCCCCAGACCAAACACGTAGGTGACGGTGGCAGGAAAAAATCCCTCTTAACAAGATGAAACCTTGAGATGAACCTTCAGCTCATGTGGAGGAACCCATCTGCCTAAGACCAGTGCAAGGAGACAGAGAGACAGAAGACAGAGGAGACGATATGAACATACATCTGACTAAAGCGTACGGATACAAGATGCAGCTGATTCCTTTTACAGGACGAGAAAATCATAATATCAGATAGATAGATAGATAGATAGATAGATAGATAGATAGATAGATAGATAGATAGATAGATAGATAGATAGATAGATAGATAGATAGATAGATAGATCAAACACCAAAGAGGACAAAGGACGTGCATCAGGAGCTCAGTGTACAATATACAAAGATGCATGAATTTGTAAATATTTATTAGCTATTTTTAAGATTTTCCTGCAAAAATATTTTAAATTTGCAGCGAGTGAGAGGTGAAGCGTAAGTGGAGCTAACCCTAGCCCTATTTTGTAATTTGTTTTTGTTGTTTTGATTAACATCGTCCAACTTCTTTTAACCTTAAAGAGGAAAAAGAAGGAGCCAATTTAACAGTCCTGTTCTAACTTTTAGATACAACCTGTGCCTGTTCATTAGTAACTTTCTCTTCGTCCCCAAACCTAACCCTAACCCTAACTTTAAGCCTTGATAGAGTTTAAACAGAAGAATTCTCCCTGTGTGTTTGTCACGAATGAATAAATCAGCTGCAGAGGCTTTTTGTTTCTGCTTTACGTTGGACATTTGAACACAGATTGTTTGTCTCTTGGTACTGACTCAGTTTAGGATTTATTCAGCAGGTAGACGATGGAAACCTTTGTGTCAGGACACTGGCTGACATCTGTGCTTCCATGCAGCCTCACGACACAGACGTTTTTTGGACGATGCTCTCTCTAGAATATTTTAAATTCCTGCCAGTTTGAGGATGGAAGTCATCTAGGCCAGGGGTCGCGATCGTGAAGGTAGTACGGGTAGATCGCGTCATTGAAAAAAAATGTTTTAGACGTTAGTCAATCTGTTGCCCCCCTTCAACCCTTCTAAACAACCACCAACAAACCTTCATATTTATTTATTTTTACTTTGAATTTGCAACATACCCTCAGTTCAGCGGCACACATCCACATCCACGCACAACTTCAACAACTCAAGACAATTAAAATGACTTAGTATACATATATATATTAGATTGAACTTTATTCATCCACAAGGGAAATTGCTTGGTCACAGTAGCAGTAATACTCTTAAGAACCATGGATAAAAGAAAGATTAAATAAGATAAAATAAATAAAGCAAAATGTACATAGAATGTATAGATAGATAGATAGATATGGGTAGATCACTTTGACTTGGTCATTGTAAAAGTAGCTCATGAGCCAGTGTGGGCACCAGCTGCCCTGATCTAGGCCAAATCATGCACCTTTCACTTGTTCTGGGAAATGAAACGGGTAATATCTGCAGCACATTGTGACACAATCTCACTTCCTCGTGAAACCCCCCTTAAAGAGAAAAACTGCACGGTTGCATTTCACACCTTGGACTGCATCACAATAAAAAACGAGATGACTGGATGAGTTGCAGAAAGATGATTTTGTTCAACCAAAAGACTTAATTAAAACAAAAAACGTTTTATTAAAGATCAAAGTTCAGTTAGAGAATCATTTTTCTCAGCATGTCCTGCAGGATGAAAATAAAACCTGGTTTCAGTTCCATCTGAACAGTTTCCAAGTAAATAAAAAAGTTTATTGTTGAGCAGACATTGAATCAGATGATTTATCTCATGACCGTTGATAACAATCAGACAGTGATGCCTTCACTTTGAGAAACAGCTTCACTCTGCAGAAACCTGTTGTTTATTAGTTTCTGTGGAAAAGAATAAACTTTAATGTGTAAAAGGTTAAACATGTGCACTGATGAGAAAAAGTATGAATTTAGTGCTGTTGCATTAATCACCATGTGCATCATCTGGTGATGTAAACCCACTGTTGGTGAATCCTTAATGAGTTTTGTTGAACATCTCCATCCCTGGCAGTGGTGAAGCTGAAGGCTGACATGAACGTCCTGTGCTCTTTGGTGTAACACAGGAAATGAAGAAGGCAGTCAGGTAGCGAGAGCAGCGGCAGAGGCAAACAGAGCTGCATCGGTGGTGGAATCACAAACATGAAGAGCACAGAAATCCTGCTGCTCACTGGTCTGCTTCTGACGGGTACGGTCTATTCACTTCACTTCGTTTTGCTTCTTTTTATTTGACCACAGTCTTAGTCATAGACATGTCTCAGCTGTTCTGTTGTCAGACGTTATTCTACTGTGTCACTGCTGCAAATGTTGTTTTCCTCATACCTTGATCCAGAGGCTTGAAAGAAGAACTCCAGAAAAGAAAAAGCTTGTTAATTCATCATCTTCTCTTATATTTACACATCACAAATTAATTCTAGTTTTCTCTAAACTTCTTTTTTTTCTTTTTCTTACATATCAAATATAAATATACAGTATAAATATATCAAATCATTTTGTGGAGGTGCTAACGTCTGAAAGCTCCAAGGAGGTTTATCTTCAGTCCAAGGCTCTGAATCTGAATCTGAAAAACTTTTTGTTTAGTTTGTTTTTCTACGGAAAAGTTCAACAGCACCTGAAGGAAAAGAGGAAAACATGGAATATTTTAATATGAAGCAGCGTCAAACAGTGTTACTACCTTAAATATTTATAGTTTTTCAGTTTTTTTCCGTCTTCTTTTCTCGTGTTTAAGGTGAATCTTACTTAAATCTGTCGCCGTGAATGCATCAAACTACACGGCTGATTGTTGTCAAGATTTTCTATTTGAAAAAGAAAAATAGAAACTGTCTTCTACTAACGTGAACATGATCTAGTCGGTTTTTAAAAAACTAAACCGACTCTTAAAGTGAGACATTAAATTAGAGTTTCATCACGTCACTGAAATAAACTAAACCCTAAACTCTCCACCTGTCAGCGGCTGTGACCTGGACGAAGACATGACTCAATCTTAATAATCTTTGACATCAAACCAGGAATACTTCTGATTATTTCCTCTTTAGGTTTCTAAAAAAGACACCAAACGTTTGAGTTAATTTATGATATTTGATTGAACAACTCAAGCCACAAATGCTGCTTTGAATTAAAGTTATAAGTTAGTTTCTAATTGGACCAGTTACCTGATAATAAGCATAATAACTCCAAACTTAGTTATTAGTTTAGTTTGAGGTTTTAGATCAAAGAAGAACAAGAACATTATTATTATTGTTTTTATTTTACAAATCATTTCATGAACAATTGAAATGTCTTAAGAAAAAAAATGAACGGGTCTGTGCAATTACTGCAACAGCATCCTATGAATCTATGCTCAGTAAATGATGACGTGGGGAGGGGGTGAACCCTTGGGACAAGTTTTGGGACGACATGAAGGTGGATAAAGGTCTCCTTTTGTATGTAGAAGCATGTTAGGTATGTATCTGTGTGCAGGTATGCATGCAGGTTAGAATTGTTAAGTTTGTCAAGTTTCTCACCCACGACTCATGTCGTGGGTGAGATTAAACCCACTGTTTGTAGTCCCAACAGTTTCTGTGTTATTTATTTAAATTTGCTGAAATCTGTTTCCCAGGCGTGACGTGTGAAAAGGACTCAGCGTTTGTGTACAGCAGCCTTGGAGGTGAGGCAGTCCTGCCGTGCACCAAACACAATTCCTCAGGCTGCTCCTCCATCTCCTGGACCTTCTACAGAGGAGGCCGCTTCATCAAGGAGGTCAACCGGGGGCAGGTGAACGCCGAGTCGGACAAATCCAGTCGTCTGTCCGTCACCTCCAACTGCTCCCTCGGCATCAAGGAGCTCAAGGTCAGCGACGCCGGCTCCTACGTCTGCCTGGAGAATGACGAAACCATCACTGACGTTTACCTCTCCCTCCTCGCCATCACTTCACAGTCCACCATCACTGACCTGCAGCCCGGGGGAAACCTCATCCTGAGCTGCGTCCTCTTCACGTACTTTGATGCTGGGAGCTGCAGGTCGTACTCCAGCGGCTTCACCTTGCACTGGCTGACCGAGGATGGTGCCAAGCTGTCAAACAGCAGCAGGTACTCATAGGAACGAATAAAAACTTGCTCTGTACTTGTAGTTTATTCCTTTGTGATTATATCTCTGACTATTTAAAACCAGCTAAACACTAAAGATGATTGATGAATGACTGCCTGTTGATGTTTCTCTGCAGAAGCATGATGCTGCACACTCGCTGCAACATCACGGTGGTCACGACGCTTCAGGAGGAAGACGACAACAGGAAGTGGACGTGTCAGGTGGACTCAAAAGAAAACAGCAGGGCCGCGTTTCTGGACTTCAGATCTAAGTTTCTGTTCCAAAACCTTCAAACTGCCCAGAGTCTAAAGCCTTCAGTCATCACCATGGCGTGTCCCGCCCAGCTGCCCATCAGCCGCATCGTGCTCTGTGCAGCTCTGCCGGTCATGGTGATCATTGTGGGACTCTTCACGTGGAGATTAGACCGCAGGAGGGCCAAGACGTCTGCAGCTTCTATCGAGCTGGAGATAATGAAGTGACTGTTTGTATCTGACCCTGTTCTCGTGTTGGTTTGGGCTTTTAGTTCCTTTCAAACGCTCAACATCCTCGTGGATTTACAGATGCTGTCCTCACATGAAGCAACTACAGTGTGATTGTGTGGGATGAATGACTGAGTGCACTGATGCTTTGCTTAAGAAATAAAAATCTTTCACATTTAAAAAACAAATTTGAGAGATGAATAAAAAGAACCACAAAGTATTTTCTTTGTGGTTGCAAGCGTTTGGTCACAGGGTTTACCAGACAAAATGTTTTCAGATGGTTTTGATTGAACATTGAAGTAATTGTTACTGAGAAAGCTTAATGTGCAGACACACAAGAGGAAAGGAAAAAACAAAACGTGGACGGTAACATTGAACAATTTCTGTGACTTATTTATTAAAAACGATTATTAGATGCCATAAGCATATTGTGCCAACTTAATTTTTCTTCTGTACTGACAATTTCATATGCAGCAAACAGCGACTGTTTCTCCGAGACATAGCGACAAACATGAAATGGAAGTAAAATGAGTTGTAGAATTGCTCATGTTATCAGAGTAAATTAAATAAAACTGTAAATGATAACTCAAGGAAAATAAATCTCACTTTTCACTTTGACTCTGTGTAAAAATAACGGGTTAAAAGAAAAAGATTACTCGGAAATGTTGTGGGTTATTTGTATGTCTGAATTGTCTGTTTTCTCCAAAGTGGTGTTTTTAATATTACCTGCAAAATCTGTCTTTAAAGATAGCATGCTATTTAGTTCTTAATCATTATCAAATGAACAAAAACAAATAAAAATAATAATATTTACAGCTGAGAAAAATGGTCCCTTAATTAGGAGACTCGTAGTTTTAAATGCTTAAAGCGTTAATATATCTCTATGGACGTTGGGAACCTGTGGCAGAAATGTTTTAGAAGTAAAGAACTGTTGAAATATTATATATTATATTAAAACTTTTTTATATGCTTATTTTACTTTACTTGTACTTATTTTTTAATAAATTAATTTAAATGTTTATATTTGATATATATATATATATATATATATATATATACAATCTAAAATTACTATAAATATGTGAATTTAAATATATTTTATATATATTTATTTTCTCTCTTTTTTATGCATTTTTAAAGTATTTATGTATGTAAATATATATAAACATATATATCATATTTTATTATAAATGATAAAGATAAAGTACTTTTCTATTTGTAACATTTATAAAAAATAATGTAGTGTACGTCCGTATAGTTTATAGTAATTTAACGTTTTCTTTAGTCGTCGTTTATAAAAGTTGTTTTACAAAACGCGTTTTCTTTTGCTGCCCGTAGCTACGGAAAGCGTTTAGGGACATTTTTATGTAGGGTCGCTGCTGAACTCTAAGCTAGCTGTGTCGTTCCCTGGCAACATGGCAGCACATTTGAAAAAGCGAGTTTATGAGGAATTTTCCAAAGTTGTACAGGTGAGCACATGAAACTGTCTTTTCTCTGTCAGACAACTCATCACGAGCCAAGACGAAAGTCTAGTTAGCTCGTTAGCTAATGCTAAGCGGCTAGCTAACATAACACAACAACGGCAGCAGCAGCAGCAGCAGCAGCAGCTAGCAGCTAGCCGCTCACTGTCACAACACAGCACAGATCTTTTCTTACCTCACGGTGTACAAAATAAAAACTAATATTTAATGGCAATAAACATCTAGTTGTGTCCACGTGTAACTAAAATGACCTGAACGTTTGTGAGATGACTAACTGACTAACTGTTAACTGTTGTCATCGTTAGCTAACTCCTAGGTGGAAGAAAGTAACTGTTTGTGTTGACAAACTCACTTGCCAGTTTATTAGGTACACAAGTGAATGAATTCTAATATAACAGCCCTCCACTAAATAAACGTGATAGTTCTGGTATGCAGCAGTAGTTTCAAATAGCTATAAATAAATAATAACAGAGAGAGTTGGAGTTTAAAAAAGCGTTTTCATTGTGGAGCTTGTGGTTTGTGGCTAGTTCATTAACATTTATCATCTCAGATTAATCCAGTTTAACGGCAACACAAACTACATCAGAACTGATCATTAAAGCAGTCACGAAGGAGGATTTAGTGCACGACTGTCACATTAGAGTGAATTCACTAGTGTACCTAATGCTATGGCAAGTGAGTGTGCATTAAATCTAATTATGACTCAAGCCGCTAGCATCCATTTTAATAATTAATTTACCTTATTTGCATTCAACATTTGATATGACCGTTCCAGGTTCTAGTAAAGTCATTGCAAAACAAAATATTTAAGATCCAAACTTTTACGGAGAAGATTACGAGCTTGGAGTACTCTTCAGCGAGATGTTTATATTCATGTTCACAGTAAAAACAGTTTAGATGAGTATTGAAATTCTTACTCTGCAAGTCTCCCTTCACTAAAATAATAAATAATACTAAAATAGAAATGAATAGACTAAAATGAAGTGCAGGAGGGATCAGTTAAGAAGGCTCTCTGGTTGGTTGGTGCTGCTGTTATTGATGGATTTAGAAGGTAAATTGTAGAGCTGTGATTATTTCCAACAAACTTGTATGGATTTATAAATATGGCAGGTTTTATTCTCCTACGAAGTAATCCTGTGGCTCATGTCAAATAATTAATAGTGGTGATTTTAGCAGTTAAGGAACCCCACGTCTGCAATGAGAGGATTGTTCCTGAACAGATTGTTTGTATCCCCACAGATTCCCCATGAGGAAGCTCCGGCCAGGAAGCTGCGTCTGTCCAAACCCAGCAAGTCTGCAGCTCTGCACATTGACCTCTGTAAGGCCACCAACTCCACGGATGCACTGCAGTACCTGCTGCAGTTTGCACGCAAGCCAGTGGAGGTGGAGAGTGTGGAGGGCGTGGTCAGGATCCTGCTGGAGCACTATTATAAGGTACAGCAAGATGGGAAGAAAATACATCAGACAGCCTGTTGTCAGTGATCAGATCAGAGTACCCCTACTGGTGTGCTCATACAGGACACATGGTGCAAGGAATAGATAAAACCACAATTTACAGAGCCTTTAAATTATATGTTGATGATGTCGTGCTCTGACAGGAGACAGATAACTCAGTGAGGTTGAAGATTGCTTCTCTGCTGGGGCTGCTGTCCAAAACGCAGGGTTTCAGCCCGGACTGCATCGTTGACGACGCCATAAACACACTCAACAATGAGAGTAAGACACTCACACACTTATGGTACACAAATATTAAACAAAAGTAATTCTTAAATTATTCCTTTGCAGTTGAGAAAATATTCTTTTTCTCTTAAAATCCACTACTTTTATATTGTTTTTAAATGTTCGTCAGATCAGCATTTAATCTTCTTATTATTAATTAAGGCTCCGTGTTTATTTAATTCTGTTTTTCTGTGTCGATAGAGTCCCATCAGGTCCTGGCTCAGCTTCTGGACACGCTGCTGGTCATTGGTACCCAGCTACCTGAGAGTCCCACAGCCAGGCTGAGGCTCGTAGAGGTGGCCTGCAAGGTGAGACATTAGCGATTATTCTATAAATATAAACTTAACAGGTCGTTCTGCACAAAACATCAAAACCCTTCACTGTTTTTTCCTACCTTGCTGCCTTGTAGCACCTGTCTGATACATCCTTCGGTGTGAGGAATAAATGTCTGCAGCTCCTGGGGTGTCTCGGCATGGTGGACGCTCCTCTGACAAAAGATAACGAGGGACTGGGCACATCATTAGGTCTGCAAAAGAAATCTGTCCCGTGAAAACCATTTGAGTTTAGTTTCTTGAGTTGTTGTGGTTTCATGTTGTTGTGCATTTTTACATTTTGCTCCAGGAGGAGTGAGGGACGTCCAAAGTATCATCAGTGACTACTTTGGAGATCAGGACCCCAGAGTTCGCACTGCAGCCATCAAAGCCATGGTAGGATACGGCAAAACGCCCGTAGTGAGAAATCCCTCCCTCCTCACTCATACTTCAGTGATTCCACCTCATTCTGTTCTACTTCTGTTTGTTTTCCAGCTGCAGCTGCATGAGAGAGGAATGAAGATCCACCAGATCATTTATGAGCAGGTACAAGTTAAAATAATAGACATCCTTGAATAAATAAAGTTCTTCAGAGGGGACAACTTTCCTGCAGCAAGCAAAGCCTCCACCTTGAGGAAAGTGCTGTTACTGCATGTTGTCATGATCATGCATGTGTGTGTTTTTCAGGCATGCAGATTGCTGTCGGATGATTATGAGCAGGTCCGGTCTGCGGCGGTGCAGATGGTCTGGGTGCTCAGCCAGCTTTACCCAGAGAGGTGAGAAGACAGAGTCACTAACTATAACTTGTTCTAGGGCTAATTAGGTTTAGTTGATTGAACACTCCTTAAATTGCATTCTAGCTGTTTACTAGTGGTTTGTATACCTGACTCTCTCTGTCCTATCAGCATTGTGCCCATCCCGTCATCCAACGAGGAGATCCGACTGGTTGACGATGCGTTTGGGAAGATCAGTCACATGGTCAGCGATGGCTCCTGGATGGTTCGGGTGCAAGCTGCAAAAACCCTGGTGAGGAAACTGGATCAGGCAGATAGAACTCCACCAGTGCCTTATAAATGAGAGCTCAGAGGCTTTCATCCTCACCCAGTCTGAATAAAGCCACAGTGAACGTGTCTGTCACTGTAACAGTATCATCTTCCTCTCAGGGTTCGATGCTGCAGGTCAGTCCTCACTTCCTGGAGCAAACGTTGGATAAGAAGCTGATGTCTGATCTCAGAGTGAGTAAATTCAGGATATGAAAATAAGAACTTAATTTAATGTCCATGAGCGTTACTGCACTCACCTTATCTGCCTGTTGTTTCCCTCAGAGGAAGCGTACAGCCCACGAACGGGCCAAGGAGCTCTTTGCCTCTGGAGAGTTCTCATCAGGCAGGAAGTGGGCTGACGATGCCCCGAAGGAGAAACTGGACACCAACACTGTCAACCTCATCGCCTCAGGGGCCTGCGGTGCCTTTGTTCACGGCCTGGAGGATGAAATGTTTGGTAGGGAGCCTACGCAGCCTCAGGATGAGTTTACACCTTTCTTGTAATCAGTTGGCTTTATGCTAAATTTACTCTTTGATCTCAAATGTTTCTCAGAGGTCCGTATTGCAGCGGTGGAGGCTCTCTGCCAGTTGGCCCGCTCGTCTCCGAGCTTCGCTGAGAAGTGTCTGGACTTCCTGGTGGACATGTTCAACGACGAGATTGAGGAAGTGAGGCTGCAGTCCATCCACGTGCTGAGAGAAATCTCCACCCACATAACGCTCAGAGAGGACCAGCTGGACACGGTGCTGGCCGTGTTAGAGGTACACGCGGCGGGCGAATGAACCGTCTGTAAGCGATCCCTGAAATGTGCACTCATGAAGTAACCGTCTCTGTGTCCAGGACTCCTCTCGTGACATCAGAGAAGCTCTCCACGAGTTGCTCTGCTACACCAACGTCTCCACTAAAGAGTGCATCCAGCTGGCTCTGCTGGACCTGCTGAAGAACCTCAACAAGTACCCCACCGACCGCAACTCTGTCTGGAAGTAAGACTCGGCTAAGGTTGTCTGGTTGTCCCAAAAGGTTTTAATCAATTAAACCATCACGTAATTAGTTTGAATCTATCTACAATCACAACATTCAGGAAGTACTGGACTTGTAGAGCTTCTTGAAGATCTAAGTCTTCCGTTAACAAGTCCTGGTGGAGAGTTGGAGTCCACCTGAAACTCACATGACTAGTGTTTGTTAACGACCAGATACTCACCTGTAGATGGAGGAATCTGTTTTGATCCTGTTTTCTCTCCCCAATAAACAAATAGTCATACGAACAGTCAGTTAATTGCTTTTAACTTTCCGTTAAAAAAGCCTTTAATAAACTAACAGCTCCTTTTATTTTCTTCCAGATGTCTGAAGTTTCTGGGCACCCGCCACCCGACGCTGGTGTTGCCGCTGGTTCCTGAACTGCTCAGCACACATCCGTATTTTGACACGCCGGAGCCAGACATGGACGATCCAGCCTGTATCCTTCACATCAAGTGACCTCTGACGTGATTTTATTTATGTGCTCAAAGCTTTTTTCTTTCTTGACTCCGGTTGCTGATCTCAGACATCGCCGTCCTGGTGCTGGTGTTCAACGCTGCCAAGTCGTGTCCCACCATGCCGGCGCTGTTCTCCGACCACACCTTCAGACACTACGCCTACCTGAGGGACAGTCTGTCACACCTCGTACCGCCACTGAGAGTAAGAGCTGAAATGAATCCTTTTAATTTATCCCGCGGTAGGGAAATTTGCAGCGTTGCAGCAACGTACAGTATTAAGGGCAGTGCACACAAGACAAGGGAAAGTAAATATTAGATAAATACAATATATAGCTAATTAAATACAAATGTAGGTTCTGCAGTATTTAGGAACAAAGTGAAGCATGCTGCTATGTTTCCTTCAAAACAAGGCGAGTTTAAAAATTCCATCTGACAGAAACTTTAAGTTCTGCTTGACGAATTTAAATAGTTTCAGCTCTATTCCCAAAGCTGGACTCGTCTCATGCATTGGATACCTCTGATGAATCTTTACAACTGCTTTTAAAACACATAAAGTCAAGGAAGTCAAGTCCTGAGGTGTTAGATCTGTGTGTTTTTTTAGTCTTTCAACCAGAAACAGAAACTGAAAAGTCTGATTGCTCCAGGTTTTTAATTCTTATGGAAAAGTAGAGAACAGCATAACTTAGACAAGGAGTCGGTGTAAACAGTAAACACAAAAATGATGCGAAACAAAACCACAATAAGCTAAAATTAAGAGTTCCACATTTCAGACCTAACTCTTGCTCTTCTTCTGCTTTAGTTGCCGGGCAGAAAGCAGATTTACGGCCTGGACGCGGCTGACTCTGGCTGTGGTACGGGCTCTGTGGAATCGGCTCAGCTCTTCCTCCAGCAGAGTCTCAACAGAGTCAGCACCATCCAGAACCTGGAGGCGCCCGGAGCCCAGGACCTGCTGAACTTCACCATCCGGTAAACGCTGACGATGCAGAAGCTTCATTAACGCCTCAGATATCAGATAGAAGCAGCTGTCTTTATAGTTTAATCTTTATTCATTTACACATTACTGCGGTGTTTTCATCACATGTCATTTGAGACTTCCTGAGTAAATGATGAATTAACTTGTGTTTGTCAGAGACCTCCAGCGGCTCGGGGAGCTGCAGACGGAGCTCGCTGGAGCTGCTGATTTCTGTGCGACGTACCTGCGCTGCCAGCTGCTGCTCATGAAGGTACGAGTGCGTGTGTCTAATTGTTGTTGCATCCATTTCTAAAATGAATTGACTTTATTATGTTTTTAGTACAAATATTACTTCAATATGAATATTTACTTTATTAAAGCAACTTGTAATTACTTCATTGATACATTATCTGATGGTAAAATCATTTTAAAAAGTTGTGACTCTGCCTGAATTGCCATTTTATTTTTCCTTCTAATTAAGCAGATCATTCTAATTTTAAATATGCATTATTTCATTCCATATCAACGGATTCATTTTTAGATATTTCTGTGTGATCTTTGTAAAGATTCACTTGCTAATTATTGTCTTTTGTCATCCTCAGAAGACATTTAGAGACACAAACATTTGTTTTTGAGTCAATCTTTGCCTCAGTAATGGCAAAAACTGTTTATTCCTACCCCAGGACAAAATAAAAAGATTATATAAAGGATCCTGTTTAGAAAAATATCAACCAAACTATAAGAAATGTTTGAAATGCTCTAAATAAATTGTCTTAATTGCAGTAAAATGCATAAATGCTCCATGTATCAAAGATGAAATAAGACAGAAGTCATTATTCTAGTCAGTATTATTAGTTTGGGGGTTTATTTACACGTCTGTTG
The DNA here is from genome assembly GCA_005024645.1 of Planiliza haematocheilus. Lineage (NCBI taxonomy): Eukaryota > Metazoa > Chordata > Actinopteri > Mugiliformes > Mugilidae > Planiliza > Planiliza haematocheilus. The sequence goes on from SRSE01000736.1 coordinate 165,854, forward strand.
AATGAAAACTGGATCTTTTGACTTTTATTTCGTGGTTCAGGTTTCTCGGGGTTAAGGAAGCAGAATAATCGTGTCAGGTTTGAGGAATTAAAGAGTTTTACCTCCGTCTTGTTCCTTCAGGCTCTGCAGGAGAAGCTGTGGAGCATGGCGGTTCCTCTCTGCCTCAAACAAAACGTCACGGCCACAGCAGCCGCCCAGCAGGTCAGCGCACTCTCACACACACACACACACACACACACACACGCACACACACACACGCACACACACACACACACACACACACACACACACATTTTAAAGCCTTAAAACACCGGTGAGATGTGACGTTTGCATGTTTTGTTTATAGATCTTAGAGGAAACCTACAAGCTGGAGTTTCTGTACAGCGGCCTGGAGAGCAGACAGGTGGCCTCCATCCATCACATCCGCCTCCAGGCCAAAGCTCTGCAGCTCATCCTGACGGCTCGCACCAGACAAGGGTCAGTACGCGCACACACACGAGCACATCTGTGTCCACCTGTGTCCACCCAGCAGACACTCGGTACAGATGTTTCTGATCTCTCCACAGGTTGGAGCCGCTCATCAGCAGCTGTGAGAAGTTTTTGCAGGACATTGAGTCCTTTCAGAGGTAACGTCTTTATTTCTTCCTGAACTATTGAGAATTATCTCTTTGTATGTGATTTACAGACTAGTTTGCAGAGTGGACCTGTGGCAGAATAAACTTAGACCAGGCCAACTGTCAAAGTCTCGTTCTTGCTTTTCTCAGGTCGTTTCTGACCGAGCTGCCCCACCTCCAGGACGGTTTTGTGGATAAACTGTTGGAGCTGATGCCCCGCCTGTCGTCTTGCAAGCCGGTGGAGCTGGTGAAGATCCTCCAGACGACCCTGAGACAGAGCGGCCTGCTGCAGCTCAGACTGCCTGAACAGGTTCACTGATAAAGTCCCTGCACAGATGCATCCCGGCGTGGGCTCACATGGTTCGATGAAGCTTATTTTTGTCCGTCTATCTTTTGGGTAACAGATCCATCGAGCCACCGCCACCATCATAGAGCCGACGGGGGAGTCCGACAACCCGCTGAGGTTCACGTCTGGCCTGGTGGTGGCGCTAGACATCGATGCCACGCTGGAGCACGTTCAGGATCCTCAAAACACTGTTAAAGTCCAGGTCAGTTCCTCGTCTGACATTTAGTGCTCTGGGCAGCCGTCCAGTATAGACCATTAATGTTTGTTATTACTACTTTAAAGATAAGATTTTATTGATCCCTTTGGGAGGTTCCCGCAGGGAAATTGTGGCGAGTTTTATTGCAATACAAACAATATAAATATAAATTTCACACCCCCTGCACTACAAACCTATGATTAAAAGAAATAATAAAAAAGGTGTGAACAAATGATGTTGTTTATCTACCATAAACATATAATTATTGAAAAGGAAGTGAAATAATTTATAAATGTTCAGTTAGGTCTGAACATCCTGGAGCCACAGAGATGCACAGACCTTTTTATGATTTCCAGCTACCTCTAAAGCTAAACTTCTGTCTCTGCAGGTTCTGTATCCAGACGGCCAGAGTCATGTGATCCATCCTAAACCTGGAGACTTCAGGAAGCCTGGACCCAACAGACACCGACTCATTACACAAGTCTACCTGTCACACTGGGCATGGACAGGTCAGTATAACAACCAGCACTTTTACTTGTCCCTCAGCTAAAAAGATCAAATAGTGGACGCTGTATTTAGATCCTGAACGTGTCTTCATCCTCTCTCCTTCCTCTCAGAGCCGTCTCAGATCGAGGTGCGCCTCCTGCTGGCCTACAGCTCCTCCTCCTCCCCCTCTTCATCTTCTAAACTGGGATGGAGCGACAGCATGGACACCCTCCTGCCACCAGAGGCCGCTGTCGAGGGAACAATTCAGTTCAGCAAACCCGTCAAAGTCTACATCATGCCCAAACCCGCCCGCCGCTAAAGAGGCTGGAACACAAGGACCGAGGCTGGAACTCTGATTCAACATTCACTAATACCTGTACAGAAAAAAGTGAAACCACTTACCTTCACATTAAAATGACAAACATAATTTATGTTGTAGGAAGCAGGAGAGCTTTTTGTTACTTGTGGTAATTGTTTGGCTTTTTGTATTTTACAGTGATTTGTTAAAAAGACAACCACATGGAGATGATTCAATAAATTTATTTTGTGTAGCAAACAAGCAGAAATACACTTTCACTTACTTTTGTTAGTTTTTATTAACGCCACCATATGATCACAATATATTCCACAAAGTTGGCCTCCGAGGTCGACCTTGCATCTTCAGTTTCCTCTAAAATAACCTCATTAACCGTTTGTGGATTTCATCTTAATCTGGAGTCAAACACACAAAGAGCTGCTCTCTGTCTGGGAGGTTGTTTTCCTCTAGAAGTCCCAGGCACGGCAGAGAAACGTTATTTCGCTTTTGTATTTTTAACAATGAAGGGTGTTTAAAGGTTCTGCAGAAAATTAAAGCACACTTCACCAATGGGAGGAAACACCACCCTGAATATTTCAGATCTGTTCCCCTGACGAATACCACAATAAAAAAAAAGTTGCTTAATGTCGGGGAACAGACAGGGCCGTATTTTAGTCCTCCTATTTGGGGTTAAAACTATTTTTGAAGTTGCACAGGGAGCTGTGGACCTTACATTGCTGCGCACTGCATTGATAAATGCAGATAAAAATATTCTCGTATGTTTGCACAGATAAACATGAGAAACAAAGCTGACTCATCTTCGCACGTATCATCTTTTGTGCAGAAGAGTTGCAGCAGTGAGCGCACACCTAACACCTAACGGCTTCAGTGATTTGTAACTTCCCAGAGCTCTAGAGCAGAATCCAGGCTGTAATAAATCTGTAAAGTTGATCAACATGTAGTTCAAACTGCTCACAAACCAAAGCTCTGCCCCGACCACGAGGTAAGGTCGACACTATCAACAGGTGGAGTGGAAGACTCCGCCCACCTTGGCGCCCTGGCCGGCCAGCTTGTTGTATTCAGCGACCGCCTTCTCCGTCTGGAGGACTCTGACGTCGACACCTTTCTGCTTCACAAAGTCCAGAGTGGAGGAAGGAACCTGAGAGAGAGGAGGGACCAGATTTATCCCTACGTGATGGAAGTGATAATTAAACTGCCATTAAAGGGAGCAGTGGCTCTCACACAATGAGATAAGCTTACAGACGTACAAAGGTCTGCCCCTGAGGCACAAACTGCTGCTGGAGCCGATGGGACACGTCATCAGAAATCATGATAAACTGAAGACTTCCTTTTTAAATGATTTAGTGGACTTATCTTTTTATACCTGCAGAGCCTCACTCATGCCTCTGCCGATGACCAGCAGGTCTACTCCTTTCTGCAGCACCTCCTCCAGATCAGCAGGCTGTACTCCGGGGTAATGCTGGGGTGGGAAAAGCAATAGAAGTCAGTTCAAAACACATATCGTCTGTTGTTCAATGCTCTCGGTTCCTGTTGTATGACTAATATGTTCAGATTCTGGTTTCGCTCACATCAGTGCCGGTCTCCCTCCAGTCCCAGGCCCGGCTGCCTCCAGGCCAGACCTTGCAGTCTTTGTAGCTGGAGCCACATCCCTTTACCTTCATGTGGCCCCAGGAGAGAGAGGCGATCTCTGGGGAGGACATGGTGACGTGAGGACCTGCTGTAAGACAGGGAGGAGATAAAAGGACGAGTTTAAGGCTTGAAAATGTGTTGGAGAAGCAGACGTCTGAGCACGATTATTTCTAAGGTAGTGAGGCATCTAATTTCCATACGCACAGGAAACACATTTTATTAAACACGTTGTTCTGCAGCTAGTTCTGCAGTTATTTAATATCAGGGAGCTATTTTTGTTCTGGCAATCACACGCACTGCAAACTAATAAACTGCGCGTCAAACTTTGGACTCATGCGTCGAGTTAGAAAGAAGCGGCTACTTTTGGATAAAAATATTATAAAAACACCTCAAAGGTTTAGACGAAGCGAAACAGTCCGATCAGGTCCCGTTAAGACATAATATTTCCACAGAGGGACATAAAAACACGGACCACATCTACTCACCGACCAAACAAGCTCCCAAGTTCTTCTTCGTATTCTTTTAAAGGATGTCATCATCAGCGTCACTGTGCATGATCGCCACCTACTGGTTGAACCAAGGTACAACCTAGAGCAGGGGTGCCCATTACGTCGATCGCGATCGACCGGTAGATCTTGAAGGTAGTGCGGGTCGATCGCGTGCCAATGAATTTTTTGTTTAGATGTTAGTCTAAAACATTTATCTGTTGCAACTCAAAAACAAACACCAAGAAAAGCGTTCATCTTTTATTTTTTACTTTATATTTGCAACATGCCCTCAATTCAGCGGTACACATCCACAGCAACGCCCAACTTCAACGACAACTCAAGACTACCGTTCTTAAAGACACAGCGCTATTTTTCTAAAGGTGCAGTGTACCAATTTTTCTTGATAAAAATAAAAACAAAGATGGATAGAGCTTTTAACATTGTAGCAACAATTAATATGACAATTAATGTATCTAGATAGATAGATAGATAGATAGATAGATAGATAGATAGATAGATAGATAGATAGATAGATAGATCCTCTAATACTATTGTAAAAGTAGCTCGCAAGCCAGAAAAGTGTGGGCACCCCTGACCTAGAGGGTAGTTTATTCCCAGGTGTTTTAGATTTTCTTATTATGCGTCAAATGTTAAATTTTTAATAATAATAATAATAATAATAATAATAATAATAATAATAATAAAATAAAATAAAATTTGGATTAAAAAAATAAATTAAATTAGGGACATCTGTAGCTTCTCATTTCCTAAACTACCATGTCCAAAGACACATTATGTGGTCGTGGGAATGAAGAATAGTGGGGTACCATGGCATCACAATAAGAAGAGAGGCAGATGAAGTGATGCACCCATCATGCCTGATGTCTACTCTACAAGCCTGTGGGGGCAGTGCTATGATGTGGGGTTGCTGCAGTTGCTCAGGTCTGGGTTCAGCAACATTATGTTGCCCAAAGAATGAGGTCAGCTGACTACCTGAATATACTGAATGACCAGGTTACTCCATCAATGTTTTTTTTTTTCTTCCCTGATTTTCACGGGCGTATTCCAAGATGACAATGCCAGGATTCATGGGACTAAGATTCTGAAAGAGTGGTTCAGGGAGCATGAGACAACATTTCATGGATTGGCCACCACAGAATCCAGACCTTAACCCCACTGAGAATCTTTGGGATGTGCTGGAGAAGGCTTTGTGCAGTGGTCAGACTCTCCCATCATCAATACAAGAACTTGGTGAGAAATGAATGCAACACTGGATGGAAATAAATCTGATGACACTGGATAAGATTATAGAAACAATGATACAGAGAATGTGCTGTAATCAAAGCTAAAGGAGGTCCAATCTTTTTTATTGGCCAGGCAGTGTACATTGACCACGGTATAAGTATGATAATGCCCTTTGAGGTGTCCTGTCCTCTCTGAGCTTCATCCCTTACATCTGTGACAATGGAGTGCATTAGATTGTCTTTAAAAAAAGTCTGATAATCTTAAAGCTAGCTATGTACCTGAGGTTACCACAAGGTATTTCTGATATTTCTCCATGTTTCTCTGTTTGCAAACATTAGAAGACCTGCTCCTTCAAAAGGTTGTGTACACATTCACAGAACTGTAAACTGTGGACAGACATGTAACTAAGACAAATAAATAAACACTCATTGATAATGTTATAACAGTAACAGAGTTTGAAGATGAATCCCTTTCGGTTTGTTTTACAGAGACTTGCATGTTGTCCTTTGGTAGAAGTTCAGTGTCTCTCAGCACAGTATCAACAACCGGCACAAGTTTGTCAGCAAAGCTCAGCAGTCTGCCGTCATAAATCAGTTCGTCATGTGTCAGCTCGCTTTGAACTCTGTAAAGACAGGAAGCAGAGAACAGTTACTCTACATCTGCAGCTGCTCTTTTTAAACCAAGCCCAAAAGTTAAAAGACATAGACAGCTCCTTTGTGAAAGTAAGAAAAAAGTAAAAGCGATAACTGAAATATTAGTGGGAAGGAAATTTTTAAACTAAAAGCTAAGTTTCTATCTTGGTCTAAACACCATATAATTATATTTTTTGTTGTTGCCATCTTAACCTGTAACATGAAGGACCTGAGTCACAGTCTAAATACAAAACAGTGCAGCCACACATATGATCTGAATAAGAAACAGTGTCAGTCTACCTGGTGTGGTACAGTCTCGCTATGTCCCTGTCGACCCAAGCACATCCCTTCTGTGAGCTCAGTAGTCCGTGGACGGTTGCTGAGAACACAACTCGGGGGTTGACGATGATCTTGAAGTTGCTGTACTGAGTCTTTGCTTTGGGTTGTTGGTACAGGTAAGAGAAGATATTCACCCCCTTCACATTCTTCCAGCGCTGCAGCAGGGACAAGTTTTGGGGCGGCGGAGGAGCCGGCATGATCGGGAATTCGTTATTCTCAAACTTGTAACACTTGTCTGCACCGTATTTCTTCTCCAGCAGTGGCAACAGCTCCAACCAGCTTGTAAGAGAAAGATTTTTTTGAAAAGGCACATTTTTCATATTTGAAGCAGTGTATAAGCAAATGATAGAGCCTTCATTATCCACCATGACTCACTCTAAGTACGTTGAGTGTGTAATGGTGTGTTAAGAGTTTGTAACTATTAAATGCTGTCAACTCATCTTGTACTCAGGGGCGTGGACTCATTTTGCAGCTAATCAAACTCATTCTGATAATTTTTTATGTCCCTCCCACTTCCTGCCCTCCCTGGGGGGAGCCTCTTCAGGGAATAGTAACTGACCAATCAGTGCACACTGGGCTTTTTGAGAGGCCCCTAAATAAACTTACACAAACCACACTATAACTTTGACTGCCAAATCTGAAGCATCACTCTCAGTCTTATTAACATCATAAAGAAAGGTGCTACCTGTTGACCGACTGGGGCAGTATGAGCTCGTCGATGTCGTGCAGGGCCACGTATCTGGACCGGTACATGTACCTGTACACGCAGTCATTGAGAGCAGGAATTTGACCAAAGTAGTGGATGTCACCTGGACTGAGTTGAGGATTATGACTGCGAGATACATTTAAATATCTGGACATAGACCAAGGGATCACCTCCATCAGTCCTGAGAGGGAGACATTAGAAGAACAGCAAAGTAGTGTTAGTCTTTGCTGCACTGTTAGTTTTGACTTTTGGGTTCTGCAAATAAAAATCTTAGAATTCAGAGGAAATCCAACGTGTTAGTGTTAGGGTTATCACTGGGTGAGAGGTGGGGTACACCATAGACTGGTTACCAGTCTATCCCATGGCTGTAGTTGCCAGTCCACCTCACTGATTAGTGGTTTTCTTATCCCTTGAGTTCCCATCACATTGTACACGTGGAAATGTTCTTACTTTCACGATTAAACATAGCCTGTTGTTTTTCTTAGGTTTGATTTCACCAACACTGATCACCATCAATCAGGATTTTTTTCTGACCACATTTCTTCCTGGAAAACCATGGCTCTCCACTATCCTTTAAGTTTTTAAAAATGCACTGGACAGTCCTTAACCCAGTTTTAGTAGTTTCTACAGTCTCCTTAGTTTTCTCTGCTTGATGCATGGCAATGATTTGACCCTTCTCAAACAGACTAACATCTTTTCCACGACCACAGGATGTGTCTTTAGACATGGTTGTTTAATGAGAAGCTACTCATTGCATCAGTTGGGGTTAAATAACTTGTTGTCAGGTGAAAGATAATCACCCATGCAGTAATTATCCAATAGGAGGCTCCTAACTATTTGCTTAGTTAAAAAAACACCAAACTCCACCTTTGTGTGTGTAGTAGTCCAGTATGCGCTGTATTTCAAGGCTGCAGCTGGTCTTATAGATGACAACTCTGTTCACCCCCAGTAACTGCAGCATCTCCAAACTCTGGACCAGCTACAGTAAAAAACACATTTAGAGGAAACCAAAATGGAAGCGTGAGCATGAACGACAACTCTTGATTTCTCCATTTTTATAGTTACAACAAACACTGGAGGAAATATTGTCTGCTAGATATTAAGGCCAGAGAACACAAGGAGCCAGATGATTTTCTCTTAGTCCACCCAGATATATACTTTTGCATTTTTTCTTGCATTTTTGTCTTTTAGTGAAATAATGAACTGTGACGAGGTGTTTACCTGCAGCACGTTGGTGAAATCAAACATGGTGGAGATGCAGACAGTGAAGTTGTAAGGAAAAGAGTGGCCGTCAACCTTCTGCTTCACCTCCAAAAAGTGATGTTCATCTAAGAGGAAACAGGAAGTCCCAAGTCTTTAAGAGTGCTTCATGTGAACATGAAGGTTTGCCATCCATCCAAATATAATATAATATAATATAATATAATATAATATAATATAATATAATATAATATAATATAGCATGGAATAAAACCTGCCACATGGAGCTCCTTCCATACCGTTATTGTAGTCTGCAGCAGAGGCCACAGCAATCTGAAACGGTGTATCACAGAATAATGGGACAGGACACATGATGGATGCCGTCCCATAGGGGAAGCCAAAGTGATGTCTGTTTACATTGGAGACACCTTTATAGATGTGGAGCCTCCTTTGACAACAGAAGAGGCAGCGATAGTCTACCTCCTCGCTGCGCTTCACCACCGCAATAACGTTAACCTGCAACAATCAGAAGGAGGAAGGTAATTACATTAATTTAACCATGTTGCAGGATCCCTGTTGATTTTGCTGCAATTGTTCTTCTTCATCTTCAGTTTCTTCATTTTACCTCCTAAAAGTGTCTGCTCAGGACAATCTGCAAAGGCCAAAGGCATCAAACCTGGTAACTTGGTAGAGAACCGTGTGCCTCTGATTCCTTATATAGCCGTGGTTCTAATGGACTAGGCCACGCCCATTTCCGCCTGCCATTTTTTCCCCACCCTTTTGAAAAAAATGGACCTCAAAGCAAAATCAAATCCTCCTAGCCTGTTCTCACCAAACTTGGTATGTATCATTTATGGACAAAGATAATAAAAAATTCTCAAAATAACTTTGGCACCTCCTTTTGTTCTGTGCGGCGCTCCAGATGAGCTGATATCAGCAGAGTCTTTGTCCCAGTGACCGGCACGAAAGGCGACTCTTGATCCCGATAAACTGCATGAGTGAGAAATGGAGTGTAACTGCTTGTCAAAAGCAGCACATTTCTCCACAGAGCTAAAGAATTATACCAACATTTATGGTACAATGATTGTTTTGGGGAATAAAAACGTCTTCCTACCTGGCTGCATACTGATCATAAAGATCAAGGAGCATATGGTTGGAATTATTAACCTAAAGTGTTTGATGTAAATACCAACTTCCTTTGGTTTTTAACATACAAAACATCTTTTACCTGTTAGTCCTCGTGGACAAAATCTGTAGGTCGATGGGACTGGAGGCTTGAAGATCTCTGGATTAATCTTGAAGCTGCAGAGTCAAAGAAATGATTCAGGTTCAAGAGAAAGAAGGAGGCTGATCATGAATCCGACTAGTTACAACTCAAGTCTGGTTATTTCCTTTCCTTTGGTCAGGTTGTGAATAGACAGAATAAAAAAATTAACATGCTTAATATTTTATATGCATAATATAATATATTGTTGTTCTGTGCAACCCTCACATACTGCTTTTAGCTTTTTTTGTCACAGTGGGGCCGATATAATACCGTACGGTGGAATAAAGAATCTTCACCTGGATCAGGAGAGTTCTGATCTTCATCCACAAACTGGATGAACTAAACACCTGCAAAAATATTGGTCACACTGATGCTAAAACACAGCTCGCCCCAGAAGCAGCAGGTGCAAACTCCAGATCTTCATCTACATTAACTTCAACTATTATTTCCACACAGCAACAGCTGTAAATAATCTCCCCACAGGACAATTTCAAAGGACGAGCTTCAGCATCAGCATCAGCAAAGATTTACCAAATGGTGGTATGGGATGACGCTGAATTTATTTTCAAATTTCAGATTAAAAGTATCGTCTACAGATCAGGGGATAGCTTTAGATCAGCACTATAGGGAGGTTTCTGATGTTCCTCAGAGTTTTCAAACATCTGTATCATGAACTATCATGAACCAACTGCAGGGACAAGAAGACCACCTCCCTGGTAATGCTGCAAAGAAGGTGTTGAGTTCAACATTATTGGCCAGAATAAAATCAATAGTGTGACCTGAGAGGTTGCTGCATTTCATGCTTCCTGTCAGAGACATTCAGAACACAATTAGTGTTTATCTTCAGCTGCAGAGTGCTGACAGAAAAGAACCACATTCTTTATTATCAGATCAAGTGTTTAACTACTGAAGCAGATCTATTACATTCACCCACCTGTAGGACCAGAGCAGGAGGAGAAGGATGACAATAATGTTCCACATACATTTAAATCTCTTCAGCGTAGGCGTCAGCTGATGCTTCTCCTTCATCACAGACATGCTCCGTCCACCTGCTGCTGTTTGACGTCAGATATTCTTTATCAAATGTTTCTCTCTGCTACAGAACACACAGACATGGTGGAGGAAATGTTACAGGAAGCTGCTTCAGACTTAAGGGGAATCCAGATGATTAAAATTGTTTAGTTTCAGAGGCTGCACTCACATAAATAAAAATAACCAACGCACTGAACAGGATCACATTTCAAAAATAAAATTTAAAGCATTCAAAAAATGTACAGTAACGTATGAAGACAGCATAAATGAAGAAGACGGCTTAATGCCAGTGCTGGAGACACATTATGTCTCTCCATCTGAGAGAACTGGAGCAAAGGAAGAGTTAAGTCAAGCCATGTTGTTTTTATTTTTTATTTTTACTACCCTCCTCCTAAAATTGTTGCACTGGTCACATTAGAGGTGGAAAAGGTTCTGAACTGATTCATTTAGTCTTATTTATTTTTACATCACAAAAGCCTGGCATTAAACTGGATGAGAAGACATTTATTATCCACCGTATAGACACGATGGGAACACGGACATCAACATTAACAACAGCTGCTGTAGAGAAACCACATCAATGCTCCACTCAGGATAAATTCAGAGTAAATCCTACGAATAAGAGGCAGTTAAATTAGTGAACTGATTTAAACTGAGTTAAAGAGAGGATGGGAGTTTCCCGTGAGAAGAGGAACTGTGCGATGATTCGTCTGACGGAAACCTGGCTCAACGACAACATGCCGGACCAAACCTTCCAGACTGACGGCCAGCTTCTCTTCCGTGCGGACCGTAACCAGATGGGGCAGATTACGCAGATTATGCGTCTACGTGAAGAAAAGCTGGTGCACCAGCTGTACTGTGTTGAACAGGTGAGGCGACAGCGCACATGACTGAGACATGCCGGCCGCACTATCTGCCTCGTGAGTTTGTTTACATCCCGTCGGATGCTAATGCTAACGAAGAGCTAAAGGAGCTGCAGAACAAGCACCCGGAAAACATATAGAGACGCATACAGAGCCGTCCCCCACCCCGTCCATCATGCTGGTCCCTGCCTACCGTCCCCTGCTCAGACACCACCACAGAGGACCATCAGGGTGTGGCCCAGTGATGCTGTCCCTCTGCTGCAGGATTGTTTCCAGCGCACAGACTGGCAGCTGCCTGTGAAGGAGGTTGATCTGAGGACTACACATCTGCTGTCCTTGGCTACATCAACATGTGTGCAGAGCTACCCGAACCAGAAACCCTGCCCTCTGCTGCGTTCAGGTCAGGTGACAGACTGGCTCTCAGGGAAGCTAAAAGGCAGCAGGAAGGAAGAGGACAAAGGCTGGATACTCCCAGAAGATCCAGGGACACTTCACGTCCAATGATCCACGGCGTACGTCCATCAGAGAGATGCCCCAGGGACCCTTCTCACTAGATTCTATGCTTTGAGGATCCAGACACCTCCCTCAGCATCAGACTCACCCCACCAACAGGAGAAGAGCCCCTCAGTGTGACCCCAGCAGAAGTGAGGAGGTCCCACCAAGAGAAACACAAACAAAACCCACAATAAAATACATTCAATCTTTATGCGTCTGTGAGTTATTTATTTCATCTTAGGAAATAACCACTTTTGGTAATCACACAATATAATAAACGTTATTTTTTTTATTAGCAGTATCTGATCAAATCATCTCATGTGTTTAACTTCCCATTGGTTCTAATCAGAAAACCTTTGTGGAGCTTTAATTTCATGCAACAAAAAAAGAAAATACAAATTAACCATCCCAATTATGTGAATTATGTGAAAAACAAGTCCAGTTTTTAATTGAAACAGAAAAATGCCTGAAAAAGAACTTTCATCTTTACAGATTCTCTCCAGACATTTTTAAAAACTAGTACTAGTGTTTTTTTTTTGTTGTTGTTGTTTTTGCAACCTTTCAGCCAAGTTGTTGCTACTAGGCTCAAAACCAGCAACAAAGAGGTAGGCCACACACACAAGGAACCATTAAATTTGTTTAACTTCAAATGATAATACTCCAAAAATTTGTATAATGCTGGAGGGTACAACAAACCAAACAAAGGGATCAGGATGATGAGGATGCAGTAGACCTGGCTGGGACAGAGAGACACTGAGACACTACTTATACACCACATGGTAGTTCTAATATTTCTTCATTCTTTTCCCTGTCTGCAAACATTAGAAGACCTGCTTCTTCAAAATGTTGTGTACACATTCACAGAACTGTAAACCATGGACAAACATAACTGAGACGAATAAATAAAACATTAAATAACGCATCATCCAGTGTCGTCGGCAGGAATATGCTCACGCTGCCAGCAGTCACTTGTGTCTGTCCTTATGTCGTGTCTGGTCTCCAAGTCCAAGACGCTGCATTAAAAGGAGAGAGTGACCAGCTCAACAGGATGCAGTGAGCTAATCACCCTCACCTGGCGCTGCTCTACTGAGCCCTCTCCACACCTCTCTCCTGCAGCTGATGCACCACGCCCCCTCCCCAGGGGACAATAAAAAAATATATTATTCAGGTATGAGTTCTTATTTGTGTCGAAAACCAGGAACCAAGACTATTGTATTTTGTCCTTTGGTAGAAATTCAGTGTCTCTCAGCACAGTATCAACAGCCGGCACGAGTTTGTCAGCGAAGCTCAGCAGTCTGCCGTCATAAATCAGTTTGTCATGTATCGGCTCGCTTTGAACTCTGTAAAGACAGGAAGCAGAGAACAGTTACTCTACGTCTGCATTCAGATGACTGACCACTAAGGACATGTGTTTAGGGCATAAAGTGTATAAAAAAACAAGCTGAGACGGTCTTTACAAACTAATGGTTGGCATCTAAGCCCAAAAATTAAAGGTACGCACCACCTTTAAGCTGCACTGTATACTGATCAGGCATAACATTATGACTACCTTCCTAATATTGTGTAGATCAGGGGTGCCCACACTTTTTGGGCTTGTGAGCTACTTTTGCAATGACCAAGTCAAAGTGATCTACCTGTATATATATATATATAGTCATATTAACAGCCATATTAATATTCATATTAATTGTAGTTACAGCGTTAAAGATGAATGTTTGTCTTGCTGTTTGTTTTGGAGTTGCAACGGATAAATGTTTTAGACCAGGGGTGCCCACACTTTTTTGGCTTGCTAACTACTTTTACAGTAGTGTAAGAGGATCCATCCATCCATCCATCCATCCATCCATCCATCCATCCATACATCCATACATCCATGTTGCTACAGTGTTAAAAGCTCTATCCAGCTTTGGCAAGAAAAATAGCGCTGTGTCTTTAAGAACGGTAGTCTTGAGTTGCCGTTGAAGTTGGGCGTGGCTGTGGACATGTGCCGCTGAATTGAGGGCATGTTGCAAATATAAAGTAAAAATAAAAGATGAACGCTTGTCTTGGTGTTTGTTTTTGAGTTGCAACAGATAAATGTTTTAGACTAACATCTAAAAAAAATTTTCATTGGCACGCGATCGACCCGCACTACCTTCAAGATCTACCGGTCGATCACGATCGACGTAATGCGCACCCCTGGTGTAGATGTTATTCACTTCTCCTGTCAGTGGTCATAATGTTGTGGCTGATCATTGTATCATTCCTGAGTGTGAGAGAATCTGTATCTGTGTAGAGTATGAAATTAAAAAAGTGAAAGCAAGAACTGAAATATTAGTGGTAAGAAAAACAGTGCAGCTACACATATGATCTGAATCAGAAACACTCCAGCATCAGTCTACCTGGTGTGGTACAGTCTCGCTATGTCCCTGTCGACTCGAGCGCAGCCCTTCTGTGAGCTCAGTAGTCCATGGACGGTCGCTGTGAACACAACTCGGGGGTTGACGATGATTTTGACGTTGATGTTCTGAGTCATTACTTTGGGTTGTTGGTACAGGTAAGAGAAGATGTTCACCCCCTTCACATTCTTCCAGCGCTCCTGCAGGGCCATGGTTTGGGGCGGCGGAGGAGCCGGCATGATCGGGAATTCGTTATTCTCAAACTCATAACACTTGTCTGCACCGTATTTCTTCTCCAGCAGTGGCAGCAGCTCCAACCAGCTTGTAAGAGATTAAAAAAAACACATTTTTCATATTTAAAGCAGCGTATAAGCAAATGATAGAGCATTCATTATGCACCATGACTCACTCTAAGTACCTTGAGTGTGTAATGGTGTGTTAGAATTTGTTACTCTTAAATACTGTCAACTCATCTTGCACTCAGAGGTTTGTACTCATTTTGCAGCCAATCAAACTCATTCTGATATTTTTCATGTCCCTCCCACTTCCTGCCCTCCTTGGGAGGTGCCGCTTCAGGGAATTGTAACTGACCAATCAGTGCACACTGGGCTGTTTGAGAGGCAGCTAAATAAACTGACACAAACCTAGGGCTGGGCAGTAAAACGATAATGATATCTATCGTGACAGAGACGTGATTGATATCAATAGAAAATACGATCGGTAGAATGTTCGATAATTTCACTTGAACTCCGTTAGACAAAAACTGGGAAGAAAACTGTGAGCCAGAACTGCAAGTCATTCTGGGGGATGTAGGCAGAGGAAGGGCTGTAGCCCCGAATATTGGGACTTAGACACAATTTTTTGGACTTGACTGTATGAGCCAAATCTTTTTTCCTACCACTTCTGAATATGAAATGCTACTGAATATGTCATTTTCATCATTTTAAAAAAGTGACGGGGAAAAATAGATTATGAAAGGATTTTTATGACTGTCAGTCAAAATGACTGACAATGAAAAAGTCTAGTGCCACCTCTGATCAAGAGGTACACAGCAGCAGTGCCATATGACAAAACATCAAAGTGATAGAAAGAACTAACAGATGCAGTGGAGTATCATTTAGCAAAGGACATGCTACCGCTCAGCACAGTTGAGAAGTCTGGGTAGCGTAGGTTAAAAAACTTAAGGTTAAATGTTAAAAATTATCGACTGATATGATACACTTATATCGTGCCCTACACAAACCACGCTATAACTTTGTCTGACAGATATAAAGAAAGGTGCTACCTGTTGACCGTCTGGGGCAGTATGAGCTCATCCACGTCGTGCAGGGCCACGTATCTGGACCGGTACATGTACCTGTACACGCAGTCATTGAGAGCAGGAATCTGACCAAAGTAGTGGATGTCACCTGGACCGAGGTCAGGACGCCAGCTGCGAGACACATGCAAATATCTGGTCATGGGCCAACGGATGACCTCCACCAGTCCTGAGAGGGAGACATTAGAAGAACAGCAAAGTAGTGTTAGTCTTTGTTGCACTGTTATCACTGGGTGAGAGGCGGGGTACACCATACACTGGTTACCAGTCTATCACATGTAGTTGCCAGTCCACCTCACTCATTAGTGGTTTTCTTAAGGCTACACAGCTGTTCAGTCCCAATCCCTTGAGTTCCCTTCACATTGTACGTGTGGAAATGTTCTTACTGTCACTATTAAACATAGCCCTGAGTTCTACTGATGGTTTTCTTTCATTTGATTTCACCAAACATTTAAGTGATTACTGATCACCATCAATCAGGATTATTTTTTCTGGATGCTTCTCCACTCTCCTTCCAGTTTCTAATAATGCCTTGGACAGTTCTTAACCCAGTTTTAGTAGTTTCTTCATTCTCCTTGATGTTTTCTCTGCTTGATGCCAATGATTTGACCCTTCTCAAACAGACGACCACAGGATCAGGTGTCTTTAGACATGGTTGGTTTAATGAGAAGCTACTCATTGTATCAGTTGGGGTTAAATAACTTGTTGTCAGCTGAAAGATAATCACCCATGCAGTTAATTATCCAATAGGAGGCTCCTACCTATTTGCTTAGTTAAATCCAGATGGTGATCTTTTGTTAGCCCAGGCAGTGTATCTCTACTGCAACTTCTGAAGATAGACAGATATATGTAAAAAACACCAAACTCGACCTTTGTGTGTGTAGTAGTCCAGTATGCGCTGTATTTCAGGGCTGCAGCTGGTCTTATAGATGACAACTCTGTTCACCCCCAGTAACTGCAGCATCTCCAAACTCTGGACCAGCTACAGTAAAAAACACATTTAGAGGAAACCAAAATGGAAGCGTGGGCATGAACGACAACTCTTGGTTTCTCCATTTTGATGAGGCGTTTACCTGCAGCACGTTGGTGAAATCAAACATGGTGGAGAAGCAGACAGTGAAGTTGTAAGGAAAAGAGTGGCCGTCAACCTTCTGGTGCTTCACCTCCAAAAACACTTTGTGATGTTCATCTAAGAGGAAACAGGAAGTCACAAGTCTCTTAAGTGTGCTTCATCTGAACCTGAGGGAATATAATATAATATAATATAATATCAAGGTCTTGATATATCCAAAAACAAGCTGAGACAACTGGATTCATACGTTTCTTTGAAATAGCGTCTTGGGTCAGCTTGTTTCAGCTCGTTTTTATATATTTTTTTCAGGAACTATAACATAGCATAGAATAAAACCTTCCACATGGACCTCCTTTCATACCTTCATTGTAGTCTGCAGCAGAGGTCACAGCAATCTGAAACGGTGTCTCACAGAATAACGGGACAGGACACATGATGGATGCCGTCCCATAGGGGAAGCCAAAGTGATCGCTGTTTACGCTGCGGACACCTTTAGAGTCGTGGAGCTTCCCTTGACAACGGAAGAGGCAGCGATAGTCTACCTCCTCGCTCCGCTTCACCACCGCAATAACACGAACCTGCAACAAGAAGAAGGAGGAAGGTAATTACACTAATTAAACATTGTTTTATTGATTTTCTAATTGGTTTATGTTTGCATGTTCTGTAGTTGACTGTGTTAAAGATGCCAAACGAGGTACATTTCCAGGAAGTTAACATACTTAGTTGGAGATGCTTATTAACAACAAGAGATAAAGCTAGCGGAAACTGATAAGACCATGGTCACATGGGCCTGAAGAATGTTGACTACTTCTAGGCATTTGTCCGCAGGAATAATTACAGAGTTAATGCCTAATCTGGCTTTAAAGTTTAAAACCAAAAACCAAAATATGAGAGAATTCACCAAAAAGAGATCATGAATGTGTATTAGATGCAGGTACTGAGAAACAACTAACCTTTGAGAACCATGAAAGTCTCTACCAAGTTTGGTGCAAGTTCATTTTCTGGTATGTTTTCACTGAGGTCAAGTCAAAAATATTTCCACATGAAGTCCCTGTGATCCCTGTGGACACTGAACCCATGTGCATTATTGCCCCACAATGGAGAGAAACTGCTGCTTCCTTCACTGACCTCCTTTTGTTCTGTGCGGTTCTCCAGATGAGCCGATATCAGCAGAGTCTTTGTCCCGTTGACTGGCACGAAAGACGACTCTTGATCCCGATGAACTGCGTGAGTGATAAATGGAGTTTAACTGCTCGACAAAAGCAGCACATTTCTCCACAGAGCTAAACATTTATACCAACATGATTGTTTTTGAGAATAAAAACTTCTTATCTGGCTGCATACTGATCATAAAGATCAAGGATCATATGGATAGAATTATTAACCTAAAATGTTTGATGTAAACACCAATTTCCTGTTGTTTTTAACATACAAAAAAATCTCTTACCTGTTATTTTTTGACAAGATCTACAGGGCGAAGGGACTGGAGGCTTGAAGATCTCTGGATTAATCTTGAACCTGCAGAGTCAAAGAAATGATTCAGGTGAAGCCATTTGTGTAGAGAAGAGTCCAAGAGAAAGAAGAAGGCTGATCATGAAACATTTTCTCTGGTTCTCTATTATTATAGTGTGTTTTCTATTAAATAAACAAGAACAAGTTATAAAAGACCTGAAGCTTCCATCCACATCAGCTTTTTGTCTCATTCACAGTTTCTGAGCAGTGAAGCTCAAAGGCTGATTGATGCATGGTAAGAATTTATTGAATGTCCAATATCAGGAAGAACCCCTCTCATCCCCTGTATGAGACAGTTGGGACTTTGGGAAGCTCCTTCAGCCAAAGACTGCTGCACCCACAGAGCAGGAAGGAACGCTACCGCAGGTCTTTTGTCCCCTCAGCAGTTAGACTCTTTAACATCAGCATTTCCTAACTCTTCTGCTGCTGAACTTATTTTCATTGACTTAAGCACAGTACAGTATATATATATATATATATAACCATCATCTCACACCTTCTATTTACAGTACGTGGTAATTTAACTCCTATTGGAGTTTGTTGCTGTTTTTATTCATGATATTCATGAATGTCAACATATATATATATATACACTATATTACCAAAAGTATTCGCTCACCCATTCAAATGATCAGAATCAGGTGTTCTAATCACTTGGCCTGGCCCCAGGTGTATAAATTCAAGCACTCAGGCATGCAGACTGTGAAACAAGACATTTGTGAAAGAATGGGCCGCTCTCAGGAGCTCAGTGAATTCCAGCGTGGAACTGTCATAGGATTCCACTTGTGCAACAAATCCAGTCGTGAAATTTCCTCGCTCCTAAATATTCCACAGTCAACTGTCAGCTCTATTATAACAAAATGGAAGCGTTTGGGAACAACAGCAACTCAGCCACGAAGTGGTAGGCCACGTAAAGTGACGGAGAGGGGTCAGCGGATGCTGAAGCGCATAGTGCAAAGAGGTCGCCGACTTTCTGCACAGTCAATTGCTACAGAGCTACAAACTTCATGTGACCTTCAGATTAGCCCAAGTACAGTACGCAGAGAGCTTCATGGAATGGGTTTCCATGGCCGAGCAGCTGCAGCCAAGCCACACATCACCAAGTGCAATGCAAGGCGTCGGATGCAATGGTGTAAAGCACGCCACCACTGGCCTCTAGAGCAGTGGAGACGCGTTCTCTGGAGTGATGAATCACGCTTTTCCATCTGGCAATCTGATGGACGAGTCTGGGTTTGGAGGTTGCCAGGAGAACGGTACATTTCAGATTGCATTGTGCCAACTGTGAAATTTGGTGGAGGAGGAATTATGGTATGGGGTTGTTTTTCAGGAGCTGGGCTTGGCCCCTTAGTTCCAGTGAAAGGAACATTGAATGCTTCAGGATACCAAAACATTTTGGACAATTCCATGCTCCCAACCTTGTGGGAACAGTTTGGAGCGGGCCTCTTGCTCTTCCAACATGACTGTGCACCAGTGCACAAAGCAAGGTCCATAAAGACGTGGATGACAGAGTCTGGTGTGGATGAACTTGACTGGCCTGCACAGAGTCCTGACCTGAACCCGATAGAACACCTTTGGGATGAATTAGAGCGGAGACTGAGAGCCAGGCCTTCTCGACCAACATCAGTGTGTGACCTCACCAATGCGCTTTTGGAAGAATGGTCAAAAATTCCTATAAACACTCTCCTCAACCTTGTGGACAGTCTTCCCAGAAGAGTTGAAGCTGTAATAGCTGCAAAAGGTGGACCGACATCATATTGAATTCTATGAGTTAGGAATGGGATGGCACTTCAGTTCATAGAATGAGTAAAGGCAGGTGAGCGAATACTTTTGGTAATATAGTGTATAAACATATTTAAAAATCGGCTGTTTTCAATTCAGTTTAGACACTGTGAATCTCTCTGATGCAATATGTAAATATTTTATGTACATAACATTTTCTATTTTTTACTTTTTATTCTATTGTATTTCTTGCATCTTAAACTGTTGTTCCCTGCCGCTGTAACGCCCTAATTTCCCGACGGGGATGAATAAAGTCCTATCTTATCTTATCTTATCTTAAATATGATCATTTCTGTAAAGAAATAGCCATGAATTGAACTGAATATAATATATGCATAATATATTGTTGTTCTTGTGCAAACCTCACATACTGCTTTTAATTTATTTTTTTGTCACAGTGGTGCCAGTGTAATACTGTAAGCTGGAATAAAGAATCTTCACCTGGATCAGAAGAGTTCTAATCTTCTTCTAGAAACTGTATGAACTAAACACCTGCAAAAATATTGATCGGACAGATGCTAAAATAAACAGGCACACTAAAAAAATACAACAACAACAAACAGCTGTCCCCAGAAGCAGCAGGTGCAAACTCCAGATCTTTGCCTAGGTTAACTTCAACTATTATTTCCACACAGGAACGGCTGTGAATGATTAGCAATTTGTCAGATGTCAGGAACTGCTAGAGCTACCTAGATTAATAGTGCACGAAAGCAAACACTTTACTCAACACAGTGATTAACATGGGCGGGTAACAGATAACACAATTCTTTTCCCTTCATAATGATGAGAAAAAAACTAAGAATAATTTGCAGAAAAATTAAAGAGTATTTTCAAAATTCAGATTAAAAGGAGTCGTCTACAGATCAGGGGATAGCTCTAGATCAGCACTATAGGGAGATTTCTGATGTTCCTCAGAGTTTTCAAACATCTGTATCATGAACTATCATGAACCAACTGAAGGGACAAGAAGATCACCTCCATGGTAATGCTGCAAAGAAGGTGTTGAGTTCAACATTATTCAGAATAAAATCAATAGTGTGACCTGAGAGGTTGCTGCATTTCATACAACACAATTTATCTTCAGCTGCAGAGTGCTGATGGAAAAGAACCACATTCAAGTGTTTAACTACTGAAGCAGATCTATTACATTCACCCACCTGTAGGACAAGAGGGTGGGGATGAGGATGAAGATGAAGATGACAGCAATGATCCACCTCCATTTAAATGTCTTTGTCGTAGGCGTCAGCTGATGCTTCTCCTTCATCGTAGACGTGCTCCATCCACCTGCTGCTGTTTTGGGTCAGATATTCTTCCTTGAACGTTTCTCTCTGCTACAGAACACACAGAC
Organism: Planiliza haematocheilus; assembly: GCA_005024645.1. Lineage (NCBI taxonomy): Eukaryota > Metazoa > Chordata > Actinopteri > Mugiliformes > Mugilidae > Planiliza > Planiliza haematocheilus. The sequence continues at coordinate 187,115 of SRSE01000736.1, forward strand.
ATGGTGGAGGAAATGTTACAGGAAGCTGCTTCAGACTAAAAGCTTCAGCAAGATTTAAATATGTTCTGGTTGTGCAGTGTTAGTTTCAAGCTAAACTCTCTGCTCTATGTGGTTGTTAAGTGTTAACTATCAACCTAGGGTGGTTTCCTTTCAGAAGCTGCAGTCACAGAAATAAAAATAACCAACACACTGAACAAAAACATTTCAATAAAATATTTCAAAAAATAAAATTGAAAGCATTCAAAAAATGTACTGCAGACCTCCTTTCATTATGTCTCTCCATCTGCTTTAACCAGCCTCATCTATTCACTTTCAACAGTGTATTCTCCTCACTACTATCACTCTAAGACAAATGTTAGAAAATAATAATGGACACTGGAGTTGCCTAAGGAGACCAAACAATGAATTAACATCTCAGTTTGTATAGTGAAGCTTTACAGTCTCAACCTTTGCTCCGTAGGATGACAAGATGTTTCCATATATGACTTCCTGTTAGATTCACATTAAATAGAAAACCAGACGTATAGCACATCAGTTAATCTTTACATCGAGTCTGTTTGCCTAAGGGAGATTAGAAACAGGAAGGACTCGCCCATCATCACTACAGGATCTTGGTGAAAAATGAATGCCACACTGGAACAAATGATACAGAGAATGAGTGCTGTAATCAAAGTTAAAGGAAGTCCAACCCAATATTAGTGTGTGGGACCTCTTTTTTGGTGGCGACTTTTTATTTGGCCAAGCAGTGTATATTTGGTGCAAAACCATCACTGCTCATCAACCAAAGAACACCATACCCACAGTGAAACATGGTGGTGGCAGCATGAGGCTTTGGGGCTGTTTTTCTTCATCAGGAACTGGAGCCTGGGTCAAGGTGAAGGGGATTATGAACAGTTCAAAATACCAGCCAGTGTTGGCACAAAACCTTCAGGCTTCTACTGGAAAAATGAAGATGAAGATGAACTTTCAGCATGACAGTGACCTAAAGCATTGATCCAAATCAACAACAGAATGGCTTCACCAGAAGAAGTCTAAGGTTGCAGCAAAAGCCATGTTGATAGACTCCTACCCCCCACCCCCCAGAAATCAAAAGGTGTTTCAACAAAGGATTAGTTCAATGCAACCACCTTATTTTAGTTTTTTATTTACCCCCTCATCCTAAAATATTTCATTTTTTTTTTTCCAGTTGAGTCGTACAGATCATAGGCCACAGTAAAGGTGGAAAAAGTTCTGAAATGGTTGATTTGATCTTATTTTTTTACATCACAAAAGCCTGGCATTAAATAGGGATGAATAGACATTTTATATCCACCTTATGTAGACAAGCTGGGAACGCTGACATCAACGTTAACAACACCTGCTGTAGAGAAATCACATCAATGCTCCACTCAGGATAAGTTCAGAGTAAATCCTATGATTAAGAGGCAGTTAAATTATTAATTGGTTTAAAGTGAAGTAACTTGAAGCAATGTGTAAAAACTCTCAGTTAAAAATACTGATTTATTTTAAACTCTGAAACAGGAACAGAAATATGAGACAGGAAAGAGACTAAGAAGTGCAGAGTCCCACGATGCCTCCGGGCAACGCCTTTACATTATCACCAGAGTTAACGCTAGTCCATGCAAAGTGCTGAAGTGGGGGCTGTGAATGGAACAACAACAGGAAGTGTTTCTTCACATGAAAAGTGACACGTAGAAACAATATCCTTGAGTAAATGCAGAGGAATGAACTGTGTGTGAAGGTTCAAATAAAACAACACACGCTCACATTTAAACCCCAACTCCCTGACAGTCTAGAACCAAAGACCTGGATGAAATAAACGCCTTCAAAAAACCCAACGAGTATTATTTTCTGTGTTCAGGGCTCATTTTTGTTTTTGGTGTTTTGTATTAAAACCAGCACAGACACCTAGAAAGAAGAGCAGTGAAAAGACAACCTTTCACCCAGATCATGTCTTAATCTATTTCGTCATTACAGTAGTTTCTATTAACGGATTCAACTGTGTGTGTGTTTTATTATTGTGGCTGTAGTTTTTCACAACTGTACCTAATGTTTTAATGAGTGCATATTAATACGGAACCAGTACTTTCTCTTCTCACCATTTGGGGTTAATCTCACCATTTCACAATCTCACATCTCACAGATGTCTCTGTGGACAGGAGAATGTTTTAGAATGTTTTTGAGAATTTAATCTTATTTATAAGTGAAGAATTTGTTTGATCAATCAGTCGATTTGCTGCTCTAGTTCATACTAGCCTGTATACGTACAGTTCATATTAATTACAAGTTTAGTTTGTAGAACTATTAAATTGTCGAAACACCGCCAACATCAACTCACTTAGAACGCATTCACCTAATATTTTGTCAAGTGAGCGCATACTGACGCCTATTTCTTCATCTCGTTATTTCTGAAACCAACATCTGAACAGGATTTAATAAATTAAATTAAAGCTCAGACGGCAGTTTGGGGACAGGAGGACAACTTCAGAGACACGCTTCAGAATGGATGAAGTCGTTCACAAACAATAATAATGTTCAGGTGGAAAAGTTCACATGTGGGAGATGGGGCGTCCTGGATCTGCCCATGTTGTTTTAGTCAACGGTGAACATAAAACTTTTTGAAATAGATTGAATTACTCACTCCTCTGCAGCCTGACGGTTCCTCACAACGCCGTTCACTCTTAAAGTCTTCACTGGTCGTAAACTCTTCTTCAGTCTGAGGTAAAAGTCACACACGAGTTTCTAAATATTCTGAGCCACAGGAAGTTTCACACAATTCTTATGTGCGTCAGGGCTTTAACAGCTTTTCCTCCCAAGATAGTAGTTTCAAGTTTTGCATTCAAATTGTTGTAATACAACTGAGTTGCTTGAAGTCGCTGTAGACTTCTTATCGATGCACTGACGTCCACCGTGACACGTTGCCTGACATGGTTGCTTTTAAAAGCCTCTTTACTGCAGTTAAATATTTATTAAAAAAAAAAAAAAAAAAAAAAAAAGTTGAAAATTCCATTTCAATTGTCCAGCAGCCTTACAACCGAACACACTATTTAACATCTTCAATACGTGTTTTTTGTTTTTGTTTTTGTTTTGTTTTTTGTCTCTATCCTGAGATGAAGTCGACTTGTTATGCCTCACCAGATATCCTTTTTCTGGACATGTTTCGAGATGTATTGCATAATTTCCCGTTATAGGATGTGCCTTCCTCTTGTGGCAGAGCAGTGTTGCCAGATCAACTAGGTCTGTGAAAACAAGCCCAGAACACTCAATGGAGCCGTCCAAGGTTAGAGACAGAGCCGTGGGGACGGATTTTAAACTGTGGATACAGATAGTCATTTCGCATTCATGTGGGCAGATTAGTAAACTGCGCAGTTTTGCAAAACTGTAACCCCCGTCCCCGCCCCCACCGCTCGCTACCCCGAGCATCAGGAACTTTCACTTTCTATTTCTTTCCGTTATTCGCCCTCCTTGTCCAGGGCATCTTCCTAACCAGAAAAAAACTGCTTAGCCTCTGATTGGCCAGTACTCGTTGTCATCTGGATCAGAGCCAATTAGAAGCAGGATGTGGGTGAGCAATAGTCTGCTGCAGGCAAGACAAACCTCTACGTTTAAATAACACATAGACAAATTATTCTGGAGCTGGCACAGCTGGAACAGGCCCACATAAACAATTAGACTTTAGAAACAAGCCCAAAACAACAGCAACCCACGACTACCAATAGACTTGGCAACACCGGCTCAGAGGGGTTAAAGCATTACTGTGACGACTTTTGAACCCTTAGCTCATCTCAGGCGAAGAAAATGATTGTGTGTGTGCATCCTTATTTAACAGAGAGAAATGGACTCTGTTTAAATAAACCAGTAAAACCAACAGAAAAGAAACTACTGATGTGCTTTTGGCAGTTAAACTTAACGTCGGATTTAAATGTAAATCGTTTTTTATAATTAATAATATGAGATAAATTTGGGGGGCGGCACAGTGGTGAGGTAGGTTAACTGGTGATTCTAAATTGCCTGTAGGTTTGCATGTGAGTGTGAATGGTTGTCTGTCTCTGTGTTGGCCCTGCGATGGACTGGCGACCTGTCCAGGGCGTACCCCTGCCTCGCCCGATGAAAGCAGACCCCCGTGACCCCTAACAGGACTAAGCGGGTATAGAAGATGAACGACTGACTGACTGAGATAAACAACGACACAGAGAACGAGTGCTGGATAAAGTGCAAAGATAAAGGAGGTCCAACCTTTTTTATTGGCCAGGCAGTGTACATTGACCACGGTATAAATATGATGATGCCCTTTGAGGTGTCCTGTCCTCTCTGAGCATCATCCCTTACATCTGTGACAATGGAGTGCATTAGATTGTCATTTACATTTAAAAAAAAAACTGATTATCTTAAAGTACTTATGTACCTGAGTTTTCCAGGTATTTCCGGTATTTCTTCATGCATTTCCCTGTCTGCAAACATTAGAAGACCTGGGGCCTCATGTACTAACGTTGCGTACGTACAAAAACGTTCCGTACATACTCTCTCATGTAAAAGTTCAGATGTATCAAGAGAGAAATGTCCGTGAATTTTGTATGTGCCAACGGCAACGACGTGGCTGGCATACGTATGATTCTACAGATGTGGATCCTTTGGTGACACTTAGAGGTGATGCTGGGAAACTGTCATCATAAAACTGTGAAAACTATTGTGATGTGCACATCAGAGAAACACGCCAAATTTGCACTGATGAACAATTAACACACCCAGGTATCCGTAATTATATGAGTGGATATAAAAGCATGCACAAAGAGGTGCAGAAAATGTCGTTAACAACAATGGCAGCCTTAGCATTATTAGAAGATATCGCAAACGGTGAAAGAGAGCGTGCATTCAGAGACAGAGATGATTTCCTGTCTAATAACGACAACTGGCTCATCAGCCGCTTTAGGTTCCCGAGGGTAATCCTTCTGGAACTGTGCGCAGAGCTTCGGCCGGCATGTACAGGTACAGACCACACTGGGGTTCCTCGCAACCAAGGCATTCCAGAGGGAGCTGGCCGACCGATCGGGACTGTGTCGGCGCTGTGCAGAACCATACAAGCCGTGTGGGACGGAATTATACGCACGTCAGCTATATCAAATTCCCATACAATCTGAACAGGTCAACATTAAGAGCAATCTGCAGCGAGAGACGGGTTCTGAATGGAATCAGAGCTATCGACTGCACACACATTTCTATAAAAGCGCCATCGCATGAATTTGTAAATGTCAACAGGAAATATTTTCATTCATCAGTGTACAGATCATACGTAATGCACAAATGCAAGTAAACATTGTGGCTCATTCTTATGTTTTCGTTTTCTGATCGCGCAGACAGGGGAATCTCAGGTACAGGGTCAATTTAAATATAATCTGCATATTTAAAAGAGGCGTGGACACGGAGTTGCATATTTAAAAGGGGCTTGGACGGGGAGGAGTCCGGTACGTTTGATTGGGATGTACAAAGGAAATGTGCTTAGAAATGCTTGTAAATCTGAGCTTACGTCACGATTTAGTAGGAAATCTACGCAACTGTTAGTACATGAGGCCCCTGCTCCTTCAAAATGTTGTGTACACATTCACAGAACTCTAAACCATGGACAAACATGTAACTGATACGAATAAATAAACACTCATTGATAATGTTATAACAGTTACAGAGTTTGAAGAATAATTCCTTTCACTTTGTTCTTGCATGTTGTCCTTTAGAAGTTCAGTGTCTCTCAGCACAGTATCAACAGCCGGCACAAGTTTGTCGATGAAGCTCAGCAGTCTGCCGTCATAAATAAGTTCATCATGTGTCAGCTCGCTTTGAACTCTGTAAAGACAGGAAGCAGAGAACAGTTACAGTTTGAAGTTGCTGTACTGAGTGTGTAATGGTGTGTTAGAATTTGTAACTATTAAATGCTGTGACAGATGGTGCAGGAATTACAACAGTTTGTATATGTGCCTCCCACTTTTTAAGGGACCAAAACTAATGGGAGCAATTAACAGTCATAAATCAAACTTTCACTTTTTAATACTTGGTTGCAAATCCTTTGCAGTCAAGTACAGCCTGAAGTGTGGAACACACAGACATCATTAGACGCTGGGTTTCTTCCCTGGTGATGCTCTGCCAGGCCTCTACTGCAACTGTCTTCAGTTCCTGCTTGTTCTTGGGGCATTTTCCCTTCAGTTTTGTCTTCAGCAAGTGAAATGAATGCTCAGCTGGATTCAGGTCTGGTGACACACAACATTCCACTTCTTTGTCTTAAAAAACTCTTGCTTTCACAATATGTCATCGTCCATCTGCACTATCAAGTGCTGTCCAATGAATTCTGAAGCATTTGGCTGAATATGAGCAGATAATATTGCCCGAAACACTTCTGAATTCATCCTGCTGCTTTTGTCAGCAGTTGTTTAGATGTTTGGCAAACTCTAATCTGGCCTCCCTGTTTTTGAGGCTCATCAGTGGTTTACACCTTGTGGTGAACCCTCTGTATTCATTAAAGCTGAAAGTCTGCAGTTAAAGCACATCATGTTAGTTTTATTTCAAATACATTGTGATTAGACTTGTATCGATGTCCCAGTATTTATGGACTTGACTCAATGAGCCAAATCTTTTTTTCCATTGCAGTGAATGAAAATTAAATGCTAGTGAATATTTCATTTTTATCATTTAAAAAATATTAAAGTGACAGGTAAAAATAAATTGTGATGGGATTTTTATGACTGTCAGTCAAAATGACAGACAACGAAAAAGTCTAGCGCAACCTCTGATTAATAGGTACACGGCATCAGTGCCATACGACAACACATCAAAGCGATATAAAGAAATAACGGATGCAGTGGAGTATCATGATACATCACGAACTGATATGAAAGCCATATCGCCCAGCCCTAGACAAACCACACTATAACTATGACTGCCAGATCTGAAGCATCACTCTGAGTCTGTAAAAACTCAAAAACTCATTAACATCATAAAGAAAGGTGCTACCTGTTGACCGTCTGGGGCAGTATGAGCTCATCCACGTCGTGCAGGGCCACGTATCTGGACCGGTACATGTACCTGTACACGCAGTCATTGAGAGCAGGAATCTGACCAAAGTAGTGGATGTCACCTGGACCGAGACGAGGAGTCCAGACACGAGACACTTTCAAATATTTGGACATAGACCAAGGGATCACCTCCACCAGTCCTGAGAGGGAGACATTAGAAGAACAGCAAAGTAGTGTTAGTCTTCAGAAATTCAGAAGAAATCCAACGTGTTAGGGTTAGGCTTATCAACTGGGTGAGAGGCGGGGTACACCATACACTGGTTACCAGTCTATCCCATGCCTGTAGTTGCCAGTCCACCTCACTGATTAGTGGTTTTCTTAAGGCTACACAGCTGTTCAGTCCCAATCCCTTGAGTTCCCTTCACATTGTACGTGTGGAAATGTTCTTACTTTCACTATTAAACATAGCCCTGAGTTCTACTGTTGCTTTTCTTCCATTTGATTTCACCAAACATTTAAGTGATCACAGATCACCATCAATCAGGATTATTTTTTCTGGATGCTTCTCCACTCTCCTTCCAGTTTCTAATAATGCCTTGGACAGTTCTTAACCGAGTTCTTTTAGTAGTTTCTTCATTCTCCTTGATGTTTTCTCTGCTTGATGCCAATGATTTGACCCTTCTCAAACAGACGACCACAGGATCAGGTGTCTTTAGACATGGTTGGTTTAATGAGAAGCTACTCATTGCATCAGTTGGGGTTAAATAACTTGTAAACTGTAAGATAATCACCCATGCAGTAATTATCCAATAGTCCAGGGCGTACCCCTGCCTCGCCCGATGAAAGCAGACCCCCGTGACCCCTAACAGGACTAAGCGGGTATAGAAGATGAACGACTGACTGACTGAGATAAACAACGACACAGAGAACGAGTGCTGGATAAAGTGCAAAGATAAAGGAGGTCCAACCTTTTTTATTGGCCAGGCAGTGTACATTGACCACGGTATAAATATGATGATGCCCTTTGAGGTGTCCTGTCCTCTCTGAGCATCATCCCTTACATCTGTGACAATGGAGTGCATTAGATTGTCATTTACATTTAAAAAAAAAACTGATTATCTTAAAGTACTTATGTACCTGAGTTTTCCAGGTATTTCCGGTATTTCTTCATGCATTTCCCTGTCTGCAAACATTAGAAGACCTGGGGCCTCATGTACTAACGTTGCGTACGTACAAAAACGTTCCGTACATACTCTCTCATGTAAAAGTTCAGATGTATCAAGAGAGAAATGTCCGTGAATTTTGTATGTGCCAACGGCAACGACGTGGCTGGCATACGTATGATTCTACAGATGTGGATCCTTTGGTGACACTTAGAGGTGATGCTGGGAAACTGTCATCATAAAACTGTGAAAACTATTGTGATGTGCACATCAGAGAAACACGCCAAATTTGCACTGATGAACAATTAACACACCCAGGTATCCGTAATTATATGAGTGGATATAAAAGCATGCACAAAGAGGTGCAGAAAATGTCGTTAACAACAATGGCAGCCTTAGCATTATTAGAAGATATCGCAAACGGTGAAAGAGAGCGTGCATTCAGAGACAGAGATGATTTCCTGTCTAATAACGACAACTGGCTCATCAGCCGCTTTAGGTTCCCGAGGGTAATCCTTCTGGAACTGTGCGCAGAGCTTCGGCCGGCATGTACAGGTACAGACCACACTGGGGTTCCTCGCAACCAAGGCATTCCAGAGGGAGCTGGCCGACCGATCGGGACTGTGTCGGCGCTGTGCAGAACCATACAAGCCGTGTGGGACGGAATTATACGCACGTCAGCCAGGTATATCAAATTCCCATACAATCTGAACAGGTCAACATTAAGAGCAATCTGCAGCGAGAGACGGGTTCTGAATGGAATCAGAGCTATCGACTGCACACACATTTCTATAAAAGCGCCATCGCATGAATTTGTAAATGTCAACAGGAAATATTTTCATTCATCAGTGTACAGATCATACGTAATGCACAAATGCAAGTAAACATTGTGGCTCATTCTTATGTTTTCGTTTTCTGATCGCGCAGACAGGGGAATCTCAGGTACAGGGTCAATTTAAATATAATCTGCATATTTAAAAGAGGCGTGGACACGGAGTTGCATATTTAAAAGGGGCTTGGACGGGGAGGAGTCCGGTACGTTTGATTGGGATGTACAAAGGAAATGTGCTTAGAAATGCTTGTAAATCTGAGCTTACGTCACGATTTAGTAGGAAATCTACGCAACTGTTAGTACATGAGGCCCCTGCTCCTTCAAAATGTTGTGTACACATTCACAGAACTCTAAACCATGGACAAACATGTAACTGATACGAATAAATAAACACTCATTGATAATGTTATAACAGTTACAGAGTTTGAAGAATAATTCCTTTCACTTTGTTCTTGCATGTTGTCCTTTAGAAGTTCAGTGTCTCTCAGCACAGTATCAACAGCCGGCACAAGTTTGTCGATGAAGCTCAGCAGTCTGCCGTCATAAATAAGTTCATCATGTGTCAGCTCGCTTTGAACTCTGTAAAGACAGGAAGCAGAGAACAGTTACTCTACGTCTGCAGCCAGAGGCCTGACTGCTAAGGACACGTGTTTAGGGCAAAGTGCATAAAAAAACAAGCTGAGCTGCTCTTTACAAGCCAATGGTCAATGCTATTCGCTTCTACTGTCAGCGAGAACTGAAATATTAGTGGTGAGAAAAATGTCTCTCTCCATAAAACTAAAAGCTAAGTTTCTATCTTGGTCTAAACACCATTGTGGAGGGGGCGTGGTGCGTCAGCCGCAGGAGAGAGGTGTGGAGAGGACTCATGAGACCAGCACCAGGTGAGAGTGATTAGCACACCTGCATGCTGTTAATCTAATCACTCTCTCCTTTTAAAACACAGTAGCGTGCTGGACCTGGGAGAGAGAGTCACAGCCAGGAGCCACACACAGACATGGCTGTCGGTAGCAAGAGAACCTGAAAGAGGACGCCTGCGAATAACAGTGAATGTGTGTATGTTGGCTTTGTGACAGAAAATAGAGGACTTAAAAGGTCATCACTGTCAAGAGTATCTGTTGGAATCACCCACGGTGGCATCAGAGAACGCCACAACCATATATTTATATTTTTTTGTTGTTGCCGTCTTAACCTGTAACATGAAGGACCTGAGTCACAGTCTAAACACAAAACAGTGCAGCTACACATATGATCTGAATCAGAAACACTCCAGCATCAGTCTACCTGGTGTGGTACATTCTCGCTATGTCCCTGTCGACCCATTCGTAGATGTTCTGCGGGCTCAGTAGTCCATGGACGGTCGCTGAGAACACAACTCGGGGGTTGACGATGATTTTGAAGTTGCTGTACTGAGTCTCTGCTATGGGTTGTTGGTACAGGTGAGAGAAGATGTTCACCCCCTTCACATTCTTCCAGTGCTCCTGCAGGGCCAGGGTTTGGGGCAGTGGAGGAGCCGGCATGATCGGGAATTCGTTATTCTCAAACTTGTAACATTTGTCTGCACCGTATTTCTTCTCCAGCAGTGGCAACAGCTCCAACCAGCTTGTAAGAGAAGGATTTAAAAAAACACATTTGTCATAATTAAAGCAGTGTATAAGTAAATGATAGAGCCTTCATTATGCACCATGACTCACTCTAAGTACCTTGAGTGTGTAATGGTGTGTTAGAATTTGTAACTATTAAATGCTGTGACAGATGGTGCAGGAATTACAACAGTTTGTATATGTGCCTCCCACTTTTTAAGGGACCAAAACTAATGGGAGCAATTAACAGTCATAAATCAAACTTTCACTTTTTAATACTTGGTTGCAAATCCTTTGCAGTCAAGTACAGCCTGAAGTGTGGAACACACAGACATCATTAGACGCTGGGTTTCTTCCCTGGTGATGCTCTGCCAGGCCTCTACTGCAACTGTCTTCAGTTCCTGCTTGTTCTTGGGGCATTTTCCCTTCAGTTTTGTCTTCAGCAAGTGAAATGAATGCTCAGCTGGATTCAGGTCTGGTGACACACAACATTCCACTTCTTTGTCTTAAAAAACTCTTGCTTTCACAATATGTCATCGTCCATCTGCACTATCAAGTGCTGTCCAATGAATTCTGAAGCATTTGGCTGAATATGAGCAGATAATATTGCCCGAAACACTTCTGAATTCATCCTGCTGCTTTTGTCAGCAGTTGTTTAGATGTTTGGCAAACTCTAATCTGGCCTCCCTGTTTTTGAGGCTCATCAGTGGTTTACACCTTGTGGTGAACCCTCTGTATTCATTAAAGCTGAAAGTCTGCAGTTAAAGCACATCATGTTAGTTTTATTTCAAATACATTGTGATTAGACTTGTATCGATGTCCCAGTATTTATGGACTTGACTCAATGAGCCAAATCTTTTTTTCCATTGCAGTGAATGAAAATTAAATGCTAGTGAATATTTCATTTTTATCATTTAAAAAAATATTAAAGTGACAGGTAAAAATAAATTGTGATGGGATTTTTATGACTGTCAGTCAAAATGACAGACAACGAAAAAGTCTAGCGCAACCTCTGATTAATAGGTACACGGCATCAGTGCCATACGACAACACATCAAAGCGATATAAAGAAATAACGGATGCAGTGGAGTATCATGATACATCACGAACTGATATGAAAGCCATATCGCCCAGCCCTAGACAAACCACACTATAACTATGACTGCCAGATCTGAAGCATCACTCTGAGTCTGTAAAAACTCAAAAACTCATTAACATCATAAAGAAAGGTGCTACCTGTTGACCGTCTGGGGCAGTATGAGCTCATCCACGTCGTGCAGGGCCACGTATCTGGACCGGTACATGTACCTGTACACGCAGTCATTGAGAGCAGGAATCTGACCAAAGTAGTGGATGTCACCTGGACCGAGACGAGGAGTCCAGACACGAGACACTTTCAAATATTTGGACATAGACCAAGGGATCACCTCCACCAGTCCTGAGAGGGAGACATTAGAAGAACAGCAAAGTAGTGTTAGTCTTCAGAAATTCAGAAGAAATCCAACGTGTTAGGGTTAGGCTTATCAACTGGGTGAGAGGCGGGGTACACCATACACTGGTTACCAGTCTATCCCATGCCTGTAGTTGCCAGTCCACCTCACTGATTAGTGGTTTTCTTAAGGCTACACAGCTGTTCAGTCCCAATCCCTTGAGTTCCCTTCACATTGTACGTGTGGAAATGTTCTTACTTTCACTATTAAACATAGCCCTGAGTTCTACTGTTGCTTTTCTTCCATTTGATTTCACCAAACATTTAAGTGATCACAGATCACCATCAATCAGGATTATTTTTTCTGGATGCTTCTCCACTCTCCTTCCAGTTTCTAATAATGCCTTGGACAGTTCTTAACCGAGTTCTTTTAGTAGTTTCTTCATTCTCCTTGATGTTTTCTCTGCTTGATGCCAATGATTTGACCCTTCTCAAACAGACGACCACAGGATCAGGTGTCTTTAGACATGGTTGGTTTAATGAGAAGCTACTCATTGCATCAGTTGGGGTTAAATAACTTGTAAACTGTAAGATAATCACCCATGCAGTAATTATCCAATAGGAGGCTCCTATCTATTTGCTTAGATAAATTCAGGTGGTGACTTTTTCTTAGCCCAGGTCGTGTATCTCTTGGGCAATGTTCTTAAGATAGACACATAAAAAAACACCAAACTCCACCTTTGTGTGTGTAGTAGTCCAGTATGCGCTGTATTTCAGGGCTGCAGCTGGTCTTATAGATGACAACTCTGTTCACCCCCAGTAACTGCAGCATCTCCAAACTCTGGACCAGCTACAGTAAAAAACACATTTAGAGGAAACCAAAATGGAAGCGTGAGCATGAACGACAACTCTTGGTTTCTCCATTTTTATAGTTACAAGAAACACTGGAGGAAACATTGTCTGCTAGATATTAAAGCCAGAGAACACAAGGAGCCAGATGATTTTCTCTTAGTCCATCCAGTCATATACTTTTGCATTTTTTTCATTCTGTACATTTTTTGTTTGTTTGTCTTTTAGTGAAATAATGAAATGTGACGAGGCGTTTACCTGCAGCACGTTGGTGAAATCAAACATGGTGGAGAAGCAGACAGTGAAGTCGTAAGGAAAAGAGTGGCCGTCAACCTTCTGGTGCTTCACCTCCAAAAACACTTTGTGATGTTCATCTAAGAGGAAACAGGAAGTCACAAGTCTTTCAGTGTGCTTCACCTGAACCTGAGGATAGCGTCTTGGGTCAGCTTGTTTCAGCTCGTTTTTATATTTTCTTTTTAGGAACTATAACATAGCATAGAATAAAACCTCCCACATGGACCTCCTTTCATACCTTCATTGTAGTCTGCAGCAGAGGTCACAGCAATCTGAAATGGTGTCTCACAGAATAACGGGACAGGACACATGATGGATGCCGTCCCATAGGGGAAGTCAAAGTGATCGCTGTTTACGCTGCGGACACCTTTAGAGTCGTGGAGCTTCCCTTGACAACGGAAGAGGCAACGATAGTCTACCTCCTCGCTCCGCTTCACCACCGCAATAACACGAACCTGCAACAAGAAGAAGGAGGAAGGTAATTACACTAATTAAACATTGTTTTATTGATTGAATTACAGAGTTGATGCCTAATCTGGCCATTAGTTTTAAAGTTTGTTTGTTCATAAACCAAAATATGAGAGAATTCACCAAAAAGAGATCATGAATGTGTATTAGATGTAGTTACTGAGAAACAATTAACCTTTGAGAACCATGAATGTCTCTACCAAATTTGAAGCAAGTTCATTTTCTGGTATGTTTTCATTGATGTCAAGTCAAAAACATTTCTACATGAAGTCCCTGTGATCCCTGTGGACACTGAACCCATGTGCATTATTGCCCCACAATGGAGAGAAACTGCTGCTTCCTTCACTGACCTCCTTTTGTTCTGTGCGGCGCTCCAGATGAGCTGATATCAGCAGAGTCTTTGTCCCGTTGACTGGCACGAAAGGCGACTCTTGATCACAATGAAAAGCATGAGTGAGAAATGGAGTCTAACTGCTCGACAAAAGCAGCACGTTTCTCCACAGAGCTAAACATTTATACCAACATTTACAGTACAATGATTGTTTTTGAGAATAAAAACTTCTTCTTATCTGGCTGCATACTGATAATAAAGATCAAGGGGCACATGGTTGGAATTATTAACCCAAAGTGTAAATACAGGGGATACTGGGAATAACTTCCTGTTGTTTTTTTTAACATACAAATATCTCTTACTCGTTTGTTCTCGTGAACAAAATCTGCAGGGCAATGGGACTGGAGACTTGGATATCTCTGGATTCATCTTGAACCTGCAGAGTCAAAGAAATGATTCAGGGGAAGTCATTTGTGTGGAGAAGAGTTCAAGAGAAAGAAGGAGGCTGATCATGAACATTTTCTCTGGTTCTCTATTATTAAAGTGTGTTTTCTATTAAATAAACAAGAACAAGTTATAAAAGACCTGAAGCTTCCATCCACACCCTTTTGTCCCATTCACAGTTTCTGAGCAGCTCAAAGGCTGATTGATGCATGGTAAGAATTTACTGAATTAAATATGATCATTTCTGTAAAGAAATAGCCACAACATTATGACCAAGAGAAGTGAATAACATCTAAACCATCTTGAGACAGTTCAGTGTTCTGCTGGGAAACTTGTGGACCTAGCTTCATTCATTGGTGTGGATGTTACTTAGACATGTAGCACCCACCTAGACCAGACCAGACACCCCCACCCCATAGCAATGACACTCCTTGATGGCAGCAGCCATCCCCAGCAGGATGCAGCCACAAAAACACTTTAGGAAGAAGAACAGCACAAGGTGTTGACCTGGCCTCCACATTCACTAGATCCCAAACTGATCAAGTATCTGTGGGATGATCCACAGAGGACCCTCCCCCACATGATAGAAGAACTAATTAAGGCTGAATTCTTTAAGGTATAAAATATTTTATTTTTAGCTGCACAAATTGATTGTGGACAAAAGAGCAGAGGGCACATGTGACCTGTAACCTAGAACTGGCTTAGCTGGGCAAACTACAAAGGAAATGAACCCGAGCACAAACAACACTGAATAAATCAGACGACCTGCACAGAGGGCCACGGACAGGTCGACATCACAGGTCTAACACAAACACTCACATGAACACTAGCTTCAATTTAGAGTCGCCAAATAAAACTAACTTGCAAATGAATGAACTGTTGGAAGAAGCAGCTGGAGGAAACCGATGCAGGAGGAAGAAGAACATGCAAACTCCACACAGAAACCAAACCAGAAGATTGACACATGCAAAAATATGGGTCGAACAGATGCTAAAACAAACAGGCACACTAAAAAAATACAACAAGAACAACAACAAACAGCTGTCCCCAGAAGCATCAGGTGTAAACTCCAGATCTTCGTCTACCTTAACTTCAACTTTATTCCCACTCAAGAACGGCTGTAAATGATTAGCAACTTGTCAGATGTCAGGAACTGCTAGAAGTACCCGGAGAGATTAATAGGGCATGAATGCAAACACTTTAATCAACACAATGATTAACATGGACGGGTGACAGATAACACAATCTCTCCACAGGATCATTTCAGGACGAGCTTCAACACCATCAAAGGTTTACCATATGGTGGTATGTGATGACGCTGAATTTATTTTCCCTTTGTAATGATGAAAAAAATAAAAAGATTTTGCCAAAATATTAAAGAGTATTTTCAAAATTCAGATTAAAAGGAGTCGTCTACAGATCAGGGGATAGCTTTAGATCAGAACTATAGGGAGGTTTCTGATGTTCCTCAGAGTTTTCAAACATCTGTATCATGAACTATCATGAACCAACTGCAGGGACAAGAAGACCACCTCCATGGTAATGCTGCAAAGAAGGTGTTGAGTTCAACATTAGTGTTCAGAATTAAATCAATAGTGTGACCTAAGAGGTTGCTGCATTTCATGCTTCCTGTCAGAAACATTCAGAACATAATTTATCTTCAGCTCCAGGTTGCTGATGGAAAAGAATGACATTCTTTATTATCAAATCAAGTGTTTAACTACTGAAGCAGATCTATTACATTCACCCACCTGTAGGGCAAGAAGAGGAGGAGGATGAGGACCAAGATGACAGCAATGATCCACATACATTTAAATATCTTTGTGGTAGGCGTCAGCTGATGCTTCTCCTTCATCGTAGACGTGCTCCATCCACCTGCTGCTGTTTTGGGTCAGATATTCTTCCTTGAACGTTCCTCTCTGCTACAGAACACACAGACATGGTGGAGGAAATGTTACAGGAAGCTGCTTCAGACTCAAGGAGAATTAAACTGATTAAAATAAAAGCTTCAGCAAGATTCTGGTTGTGCAGCATTAGTTTCCAGCTGAATTCTCTGCTCTCTGTGGTTGTTGAGAGTTAACTATTAACCTAGGGTGGTTTCCTTTCAGAAGCTGCAGTTACAGAAATAAAAATAACCAGCACACTGAACAGGATAACGTTTCAAAAATAAAATTTAAAGCGTACAAAAAATGATGATGACAGCTAAAATGATGCAGACGGCTTCATGTCAGTGCTGCAGACCTCTTTTCATTAAGTCTCTCTGTCTGCTTCAACCAGCCTCATCTATTTACTTCCAGCAGCGTATTCCTCTCACTACTATCACTCTAAGACAAATATTGTCAAATATTGTTTCCATATATGACTTCCTGTTGGATTCACATTAAACAGAAAACCTGACGTATAGCACACCAGTTAATCATTACACTGAGTCTGTTTGCTGAAGGGAGATTAGAAACAGGAAGCAAGTGTAGCGGCTTTTGTACTCTCTCCGTTGCGTTGTGTATTTCATAGAAGAAGACGTTCACTTTTGGCAACTCGCCGTTTATTCTGGTAGAAGAGGTCAACATAAAATATAACTATTAGTCTGGCTTCCCTCACACACCATACACACGTCGGGGAGACAGCGAGGTTCGACTGCTGTCAAAATGAACGTACAAATGAACACAAATAAAGTGCAATGTACCTGGTAGAAGAGGTCAACATAAAATATAACTATTAGTCTGGCTTCCCTCACACACCATACACACGTCTGAAAAATATAACCCGAAAAGAAAGGGCAGGTTAGCTAAACACGTGCAATTAATGTGGAACATTAGCGGAGCTTACAATACATGCACCTACCGGGGAGACAGCGAGGTTCGACTGCTGCTCCCCCGGGATGTACGACCCTAAATTACAGGGGTGCTGCCTTCAAATTCCCTTGGAAATTGTGTGAGTTTCTATGGCAAGTGGAAACAATCATTTTAACTCCGTTACACTCCCCCCTACTGACTTCCACTTGCCCACACTAACCAGACCAAAATAAAAAAATAAAAAATAAAAATAAAAATTGGACTGTACATCACATGACCCACAAACATACCAGGTACTAACAACTACATACAAAGAGGAGGAAATGAGTAATAATAATAAAAACAAGTTTTGTGTACAGTGCCGCTTATATCACAGATACCAAATACTCCAGTCAAAGACTATTCCTTAAGAATCAGAATAAAGAAGGGTTGCAAAGCCTTCAAACACTCATGGGAAAAACATGCCCACATACATGTTAAATCACTCAGAAATCATGTCAGTACAACAGCACACAAAGTTACCACCTGGACACTATCCAGTAGTGACCAAACCATCACAAAAAAAACAAAAAAAAAACAGATCCTCCTAAAATTTGAAGTAACTCATGGCTATACATAAGCCAATAACCCCATACATCTATGTGAGGCCCATATATGAAACACACTAGCGGCCAGCAAGAACTTTCTGATGCATGTTCTGAATAAGTCTGACGACTGGCCTAACCACCCTCCCATACCTTGTCCGTAGTCCCTGCAAACTGTCATAGGAAAGGCCTGCCTCTGATGCAAGAACAGAACCAGCATCAGAAGGCAGCAAGGCAACAGAGAGTGTGGAGGCAGCAGGTTGAGAGTCAGGCGAGTCAACAGGACAACCAGCACTAACAACAGGACCACGAGCGCCAGACTGGTCCAGCCTGTCAGATCTGGCCTCCTCTGGACTGTCGAGTCCACCTTCCTTTTGGCTGGCAGGATCAATTTGGTCAGGTGTGTCAGATCCTGGCTGATCATGTCCATCCACATCGTCCATATGAGCCGACTGACCTCCTGTGGAGGCTGGGAGCTGAGAGACCCAAAAGACAGTCCTGTCTTCGGGTTCACTGCCAGGGAGAACAGTTGAACCATCACTTTCAGCACCTGTCACAGACTCGTCCACAGCCTCATCAGTCAAGGAACTGTCAAAAGATCCACCATCCTCCGGATCAGCAGGGACAGGTAGGAAATTCACAGGCATAATGAGGTTCCTGTGAACCACTTTCTCCAGGTTCGTCGCACAGTTCTTGAGTCTGAAGGTGTGAGTGTTGTCCTGTTTTTCCACAACAGTGTATAGGTGACTCTCCCAGCGATCAGCCAGCTTCCTCCGACCTCGTTCTCCTTTGTTAGCCAACAAGACTCTGTCCCCAACCTCTACAGGTGCACCCCTCACCTTGCGGTTGTAAAGCCCAGTCTGCTTCTCTTGTTGTTTTGCGGTTGAAATCTGAGCAATCCTGACCGCTTCCGCCAAATCACGTCGGAGACACTGTACATATACATCATAGTCCACAACTTGCTCGTCCATGAGCACAGACTGAAACATCACGTCCACAGGTAACCGGGGAATCCTGCCGAACATCAGCAGAAAGGGTGCAAAACCTGTGGTTTCATGGACCGTTGCATTGTAAGAGAAGGTGAGTGAACGTAGGAGTTGGGGCCATCTCTGCTTGGCTCTGGGTGGAAGAGCTCTGATCATGTTCCCAAGGGTGCGATTGAACTGTTCGACTGCTCCATTGCCCATGGGATGGTAAGGTGTTGTATGAGATTTCTCAACACCAGCGACTTGAAGCATCTCTGCAATCAGGTTGCTTTCGAAGTTTGCACCTTGGTCTGAGTGCACTCGCTCTGGGAAGCCATACACACAGAAGAAGTTGTTCCAAAGTTGATGAGCAACAGCTTTAGCTGGCTGGTTGGGACAGAGGTATGGCTGAGCTAGCTTAGTAAAATGGTCAGTCACCACGAGCACATCTAAAGACTTGTTGGATGAGTCTTCAGCTGACCAAAAATCAATGCAGACCAACTCAAGGGGTCTCGTGGTCTTAACACTTTCAAGTGGTGCCCTGGCCTCAGGTTCAGGAGACTTACTGACCAGACACCGGCGACAGCGCTGCACATACTCCTTGACATCCTTCTCCATCCCGATCCAGTAGAACCGCTGTCTAGCCAAGTACAGCGTCCTCCTCTGTCCTTGGTGACCCGCCTCATCATGGATTCCTCTCAGGACCTTGTCTTTCAGGTGAGTGGGCACGACATACCGGTAGGCTTTTCGCTTTGTCACAGCATCTTTTGAAGTGCGATACAGAGCACCGGCTTTGACTGTGAGTTGTTCCCAGTGTCGGAGAAGCCGCAAGACTCCAGCTGGTTCATGTGGGCGTTCTCGTCTCGACGGCCGCCTCTGCCGTTCCACAAAGTAAAGCACCCGACCCAAGCATGGATCAACACGTTGTAACGATGTCAGGTTGTCTTTGGGCAAAGGGCGGAAATCATGCAGCTCGGAAGGCAGAAGAGATTGTGTGAGCTGCGGTAAGCAGAACGCATGAGATGGCAAGCAGTCTCTTCCCAAGGAACACTCAAGAACAGCAGACACTGCCTTTGAAGAGATAGGAGGATGCTGATGCACTGCTGCTGCACTGTTGGAGACCACAATCAAAGGGCACTGCAGCTGGTTGAGGGGATCACAGGACAACCGGAAAGCATTCTGCACACGGTCAGGCTCAAGGGCATTCGCTTCCTCCAGAAGTGCACCATAGGGGACTGTTGTGAGTCGATGGAGGAGGCTGGGGTGCACAAAAGGTTCACGGCTGAGGGCATCTGCCACTACATTTTTAGGGCCAGGAATGTACCTGATGTCAAAGTCATACGGGGCCAGTTTCGACACCCACCTCTGCTCACAGGCGTCCAGTTTTGGTT
Organism: Planiliza haematocheilus; assembly: GCA_005024645.1. Taxonomy (NCBI): domain Eukaryota; kingdom Metazoa; phylum Chordata; class Actinopteri; order Mugiliformes; family Mugilidae; genus Planiliza; species Planiliza haematocheilus. The sequence continues at coordinate 207,238 of SRSE01000736.1, forward strand.
TACTGAGAATGTATGTGAGCGGGTTATTGTCGGTCCATACAGTGAACTGGTGACCTCTCAGCCAGTGACTGAATTTGTCGCACACAGCCCACTTAAGTGCGAGGAATTCCAGCCTGTGTGCTGGATAGCGAGACTGGGCATAATTCAGCGACTTGCTGGCAAATGCAATGGGCCTAGCAACACTATCACCATCCGCCAGCTGAGACAACACAGCCCCGAGGCCGTTGGAAGAGGCATCCACCGACAGGAGAAAAGGCCTACTGAAGTCGGGGTGAGCAAGAGTGACATTGGTTAGTAAAGCCTGCTTCAGCTTTCTGAAAGCCTCGCTGCAAGCAGGAGTCCAATCAGCAGAAGAGAGGCCCCGAGACCCAGCCTGGTTCTTTTTACCCTTGGTACGTCGCGGCCCTTTCACACCAGACGTCAGCGCGAACAAAGGCTTGCTAATACCAGAGTACCCCTCGAAAAACTGCTGATAAAACCCAAATCCTTCTCCTGTAGTGCAACGACTGCTTTGACTTTCTCTGGGTCAGTTGAAATCCCCTCCTTAGTCACAATATGCCCCAGAAACTTCACTGAGGTCCTCATGAAGTGACACTTTTTGGGGGCCAGCTTCAGGTTGTGCTCCTTTAACCTCTTGAAAACCATTTCCAATCTCTGCAATGCCATCTGTTCGTTGGGGGCAAACACAAGGATGTCATCCAGATAGCACAACAGGCTCAAGAAGTTTTGATCACCAAAGATAGCCATCATCATTCTCATGAATGTGGCTGGGCTGTTGCAAAGTCCTTGTGGGAGCCTGTTGTACTCATAGAGCCCGAATGGGGAGGTAAATGCAGTGAACCTCTTATCCTCCTCGTGGACCTCCACGTTGTAGTACCCAGAGGTCAGATCCATGGTCGAGAAGAACGCATTCCCCCCCAGGGCGGCCAGGGCGTCAGCCTGGTGAGGCAAGGGGTGTGCGTCGCGGAAGGTGCGCGCTTTCAGCCACCGAAAATCAGTGCAGAGCCGCAGATCACCATTCTTCTTCCAGACAAGAACAAGTGGTGATGCGTACTCACTTGTAGACTTCCTTATGATGTCACGCTCCTCCATCTCATTTAAAGCTACTCTCAGCTTCTCATAGTGAGATGGGGACAGGCGGCGATAGGGGAGTCTGAAGGGCTTGCTGTCACTTAGTCAGATGCAGTGAACAAAGTCTTTGGCTTTACCACAGTCCAGCCTGTGGCGAGAAAAGATGGACTCGTATTTAGCCAGCAGGTCAACCAGCTTTGTCTTCCAGAAAGGGGACAGGTGAGTCGCGTCAATGTCAATGTCCTGCAGTCCCAGGTCAGAGAGAGTGGGACAAAAAGTTGGTCGAGCAGTACAGTCCGAGTCAACAGTCAAGCTCTTCTCACTGGCTGTGTCAGATTTGTCAGCTGTCTTTGTCACAGAACATTGCACTTCTTCAGGTGAGTCATTCACATAAAGGTAGTCGGTGTCAAAATCTTCCAGTGCCACACATGGTGACACATCAGCAATCTTGCAGTTGCGTCTCAAAGTTACTGGTCTTGGGGAGGGGTTAATGACCCTGACTGGAACCCATCCATCGCCCCACAGTGGTGTTACAACACAGCCCACCATCACTGAACGTGGCACTGTTCTTGCCTCACTTGGCTCCACAACCACTGTGCTGCCAGCTGAAAGATGTAGATGAGCAGGTAGGCGGCCCCAAACCAGATGTTCTGTCAAGGGCTCCAGGGTCACTGCATGTTTGAGTTTGACAGTGCCCACCTTATCAGGACACTCATCCCCTCTCCATGTCTCCACCGTGTCCAACAGCTGCAGCAGGCTCCTCTCCTCCGCTGGAACCTGATTGAAAGGAGACATGCTCTCCCCAAAGCCTCTAGTGCTTCAGCACCCGGATGAGGTGTTTCATGACATTGCTGCCGAGAATGAGATCATCACCTTGGCCCTCCACGATGAACGTCGGAACAGAGAAGCAACAGTCAAACACCCTCATCTGTAACTCACACACACCAACAGGTTTTGTTCTTGAACCTCCACACCCGACAAGGACAACTGAGGTGGGGGAAATAGAGTCAGGGGAAACAACATTGCTCTGCTTCAGCATAGGGAGCGCCTGAGAGCTCAAGGAACAGGCCATGGAGCCGCTGTCAAGCATAGCTCGAAGTTTTACAGTGTCTTGGATCAGCACATCAGTGTGGAATAGTTCATCAGTTGCAGACAGTCTTTGAGTATTTTGGATGATCACGGTGGAGTTATCACCTGCTAAGGAGCAGAACTGTGAGTACACTGACTCAAGATCAACATCATCAGACTCTTGTGGGGACATGTCATCTGGCCCTACATTACTCCCCTGCTCATGTGGGCCAGCTAGTTTCCCTGCTGGTTGGGACCACCAGGCTGGACAGCCGGTAAGTTTGAAGGAGGAGCACTCTGACTGGCCTGATGCCCAGTAGCATAGCAGCGGAAACAAAGCCGCTCTCTCCTGCAGTGAGACATGGTGTCATGGTCGTCACCTCCACAAACGGAGCACGGGCCTCGAGATCTGCTGTGGCCACCCGCACCCGACCTCGGCGACCTGGAATGCCGGGAGGCCTCTCGCTGCAGCAACCGTTCAAGGAGAGTGATAACATGATCAAGCGACTGCCCCTCAGACTGGGACGTTCTGCCGGCTGCAACTGGTTGAGAGGCAGGGGCCCTGTCTGCAGACTGGGCATGGCACTGTAAAAGGTTCACAGACTGGCTGGTGTGCTGGCTTCCATCTGGGCGGAAAGATTGATGTTGCTGAAGGCGCTTCTTTCGGTGGTGTTCATCCAACCTCACCTGAACATCAGTAGCAGTCCACTCTTCCAGCGGCTTACAGCCGAAAACAAGAGAAAGTTCAGCATCCGGACAGTGAGTGATAAACATGACTGTCACTTCACGAGAAGGATTGTCGAGAGCCTTTCCCTGTCTCTTGAGGCCATCTACTGCAGTGTCAATGGCTTTGTTAAGCCGAATCCAATAGTCAACAGCAGTTTCAGCGGGCCGCGGCTTTGTGTCATAAAAGTCCGCCAGAGGCATAAAGGAGGTCACAGAGTCACTGAAATGCTGCCTAAGTATGTCAAACACAGGTTGAGGGCCTGATTTTAAGTCTAAGGAGGGTCGACTACGAAGCCCAATGGTCACCACATCACGTGCCCTCCCCCTTAGCTTGCCCAAGACTTCATCTGTCTGGTAACAAAGCTCAATGCCCCTCCTACACAGGTAAAGCCTCATAGCTTCCTCCCACTCAGAGACTGAAATCCTATCAGTGTTGTCTCCCCTGAAAGGATGTGGCTCATAACTGTCATGGTTAATTGTCAAGTTAACCTTAGAAAAATCTGCTGTGGTTGACTGAGTCATGTTAGCTCCATTAGCTGGAATGGACTTAAGACATGAAACAATGTTCTCACCTATGCTGGTCCCTATCTGTTTCACCAGGTCACTGAGAACATGGACATCTCGACCAGAAAGTGCAGACTCACCATCCACCCCAGCATCTGCAGCAGCACATGCACTATCCCTCCCAGGACGATTGTGAGGAGTAGATGTAACATGTCTGTCTTCACGAAGCCCAACCAGATTAGGAAACTGACTGAACCACAGTTTAGAACCCCTACCAACACTTGACCCATTATGTTCATCCATTATCATAGAAGAAAAAAAATTATGACCATCTACAGCAAAGAGTCTGTCGCTCTATGCAGCTTTAAATTTTTTCTATTGACAGTTAGGCCAAATGAAAAAAAACTTTGGTTGATTCACACAGTAAAATACTCAATACATTATAACATGTCCAACATAACAATCCATAATTAACTCTTTTTTTTTTTTTTCTATTGTGTGTGTGTGACACAGACAGGTCACCATGAAACACTAAAAAGAAAAAAAAAACACAGTCCAAAATCAGGCTTTGTGCTACAACCGGACTCACGATACCAAGGGAGTGAATAAAGCCAGAGACACTTATATGAGGAGACACAACACTTAAAAAATCGCCCATTGAAATGAATGGGGGAACTTCGTAACGCCAAGATGGCTGGTCTTCGCATATGCACCGCCTCTTCCGGCGCCGTTGCTCCAATCATTTTGCTGGTTTACGCGGTCACGCTTTTTTGCGACACTTGGATGTTATTTTCTACCTGGAGCAACACAAGCAGGGAATATTACAGTTACGTTGTTGATCTCTTTAGCTTTAGCCAAAACTGATGATCTGAGACGATGACGGGTCATCAGTGCCGGCAGAGTTGGTGCCGGCAGAGTCGGTGATGTTTGCCGTAAAAGAGAACTGTGTCGTAAAGCATCGCGCATGCGCAGTCCAAGATAACCTGCAAGAAAAAGGGCTTTTAAAACGTTAATTTGAAACAAATCCACAAAACCATGTCAGCGATTTTAGTCCGATTTTCATCGAGCTTTCAAACATGTGATTTTTATGTCCCTACGACCTCAGAAACTGGGAATATCGCGTTCTCCCCATTCATTTAGAGAGGGTCTGGTCTTGTTAAGGCTAAATAGATGCCCGAAAACCGATTCAAGATGGCGGCCGAGTGACGCGACTTGCCTTAGAAGGACTTTGATAAAGCTCCGATGAAGCGGTCACGTGAAGAGTTGAGCTTGCCGGGTCACCATGGCAACGAACATATTTTTCATCCGGGTCACGGCACCATTGTAGCGGCTTTTGTACTCTCTCCGTTGCGTTGTGTATTTCATAGAAGAAGACGTTCACTTTTGGCAACTCGCCGTTTATTCTGGTAGAAGAGGTCAACATAAAATATAACTATTAGTCTGGCTTCCCTCACACACCATACACACGTCGGGGAGACAGCGAGGTTCAACTGCTGTCAAAATGAACGTACAAATGAACACAAATAAAGTGCAATGTACCTGGTAGAAGAGGTCAACATAAAATATAACTATTAGTCTGGCTTCCCTCACACACCATACACACGTCTGAAAAATATAACCCGAAAAGAAAGGGCAGGTTAGCTAAACACGTGCAATTAATGTGGAACATTAGCGGAGCTTACAATACATGCACCTACCGAGGAGACAGCGAGGTTCGACTGCTGCTCCCCCGGGATGTACGACCCTAAATTACAGGGGTGCTGCCTTCAAGTTCCCTTGGAAATTGTGTGAGTTTCTATGGCAAGTGGAAACAATCATTTTAACTCCGTTACACAAGTATTTAGGTTGGTATCTTCCTAATCTCTACCTGTAAATGAGCTTTACAATAAACTGACACAGACATACTGTGACGGTTTTTTTTTCAACTTATACTATTTTATTTACAGTTTGGGGTGCCAGTCAGGTCTCAGCCTGACAATTTAAATATAAGTTGTTTTTCTTTTAGTCAAACCAACACAAAGGATGCATAAATTACATAACAACTCATACAACCTTAAATAAAGTTAACACAAACCAAAACACCACTTTGTCTTTTTTTCTTTCAAATGTATTTACATAACACAAAAAAAAACAATGTCCACTTTCTCCGTTTAAGGCAGTCTTTCAAAACACAAAACAATAATTCCTTTTTTTAAAAGGCAAAAATCTGTTAGTCCATTCCCAGGTCCAAAACGATAGCGAGGAAAAAATAATAATAATAATAATCCACAAGTCCGTCAATCAAAAAAAACAGTATACAGCTCACCCAATATCCACACTTGAACGCTATGCCAGTCAAAACGTGGTCCGGTTCCCATCCAGTTTTTTAACAAAACATTGTGGTGTGAAAAAGAAAAAACAACGAGGGATTAACTACCTCTATGTAATAAATTTTTTTTCTACTGCCGCGGTTCGCGGACTACAGTCCCGGTCGGGTCGTCGCTCGTCGGCACGTCACTGTAAGGCGCCGGAAGCGGCTGCCCAACGTCTCTTTTTATTGGCGACGTCAGAGAGACGTCTTAATTAATTAATTTTTTTTTTTAGCTCGTTACACCCCCTTCCCCCTGTGAAAAGCCGAACAGGTGGTGGCGCACAGTTAATTAATTTTAGTTATCAGGATTGTTCTGGTCGAATCCCAGAAAGTCTTCATCCTCCGACTCTGCTTCGAATATTTTAACGACTTGTTGGCGCAGTTGCCTCTCCCAGTCGCTTGCTGTGGGATAGCAAGGTTTCAGATTTGAGATATTTACGACTTTGAGACCCTCTCCGGAATCCTCCAAGACGATCTCATAATTGAGCGGGCTCATTTTGCGCACGACTCTGTAGGGGCCTTTCCAGCGTGGAGCAAGTTTGGCAGAGAACGGTTTATCCGCCTTGGAATAAGGGTGAGTTTTTAACCAGACTCTGTCCTTTTCTATGAACACTTGCTCTCTCCTGTAACGGTCATAGTTGAGTTTTTGACGCGTCTTTGCTTTTTGCATGTTTTTTGTCACAAATTGTTGTAAATCTACAATTTGGTCCATTTGGTCATAAGCTGGTTCATCCGGTGTACAAAGTTCTGGACTCAGCTCGGCGTCTATTGGTCCCTTTAGCGTCCGGCTAACATTAAGCTCGGCCGGGGTCACTCCGATGGACTCATGGACAGCCGTGTTGAGTGCAAAACGGAACTCTGGCAAGTATTTATCCCAGTTCTTGTGTTTGTTCTCCACGTAGGAAGAAATCATGGCCTTCAAATTTCTGTTCACCCTTTCTGTTAGGTTGGTTTGTGGATGATAAGGGGTAGTTTTCTTCTGTTTTAAGTTCCACTTTTTACAGGTGTCTGCGAATACTGAAGAGATGAACTGGGGACCCTGATCTGAAAGCAAGTAATCTGGTACTCCCCAACGAGTGAGTATTTCCCGACTGAGCACTTGGGAAATTGTTTCAGCAGTGGCCCGGCGCAGAGGAAACAACTCCACCCAACGTGAGTAGTAGTCGACAAAGACCAATAAATAGTTGTTGCCAGTAGAACTTCTTGGAAAAGGTCCCATAATGTCCACCCCCAGCATCTCCCATGGCCGACTGACAGTAGTCTGCTGTAACTTTCCAGGGCGTCTCCTGTTCTCAGGTTTTTGCACTTGACAAATTTGACAGCACTGAACATAATTCTTCACATCCAGACTCATTTTGGGCCAGTATGCCAATGCTTGCAGTCTCTTATAAGTCTTGTATCTCCCCAGGTGACCTGCTAGGGGATGGTCATGGAAAAGCTGGAGTAGCTGATCACGAAGAGATGATGGGATATAGACTTGATATAGAGTTTTATGAGGTTGTCCTCCAAGATGGTAAACTTTGTGACAGAGTTGATGGGTTGATCACCGGAAGCAAGTATGGTTTCATACAGTTTCACTGTGTCTGTATCAGTCTGCTGAGCTTTCCAGATGTCCTCGTCAGATATTTGAAGAGCTTCTGACATTTCTCTTCTTGCTGGTTGTACAGTGGCACAAGTGGGGAACTGAGAGTCCACAGGAGCTCTGGACAGGGCATCGGGAACGATGTTGTACTTCCCTTTTCGATATTCGACTGTGAAGGTAAATTCCTGGAGTCTCAGTGCCCACCGGATCAGCCGAGTACTTGGTTTTTGTGTTTTAAAAACCCAGATCAGAGATGAATGATCGGTGACAACAGTGAACATCCTCCCTTCCAAATAATAACGCCATTTTTCCAATGCCCATACCACTGCCAAGCACTCTTGTTCGGTTGTAGAATAATTTCTTTCTGCAGGGTTCAAAGTCCGGCTAGCAAAAGCGATGACTGCCTCACTGCCCAACCCTGTTTGTTGAGCTAGGACAGCACCCAGTCCCACATCGCTAGCATCGGTATAAACGGTGAACGGCAAGGTGAAATCTGGATGGCCAAGAATTGGAGGAGAGGCAAGAAGTTGCTTAAGTGTGTCGAAGGCAACTTGACATGCCGGTGTCCAAAGGTATTTGGAACCTTTTCTCTTTAGAGCGTTGAGAGGGTCGGCTATTTGTGAGAAATTTGGAACGAACCGATGGTACCAGCCTGCCATCCCCAAAAATCTCTGAAGCTCTTTCATGTTCCTGGGAATGGGAAAGGCTTCCATAGCTCGAGTCTTCTCCTCATCAACCTGAACACCATCCACGGAGACCACGTGACCCAGGAACTTGAGGGAGGTTCTGAAGAACTGGCATTTTTTCAAGTTGATGGTAAGTCCCGCCTCTCGCAGTCTATCCAAGACCGCTTGCAGATCATAGTGATGCTGTTCCAGCGAAGATGAGTGTATGATGATGTCGTCTAAATAGACCATGCAAATCTTGCCCCGCAGATCTCTCAGAACCAACTCCATCAATCTCTGGAACGTCGCTGGGGCATTCTTGAGACCGAAGGGCATCACTTCAAACTGGAACAGGCCAAGGGGACAGATGAAAGCGTTTTTTTCCTTGCTTCCTTCGTCCATTGGCACCTGCCAGTAACCGCTGTTTAAGTCGATGGTGGTGAAGACTGAGGATCCAGCTAGTGATTCCAAGATCTCTTGAATGTTTGGAATGGGGTAAGCATCTGTGTGAGTTGATGCGTTTAACTTTCGGAAGTCAACACAAAAGCGTGACTTGGGGTTGTTCTTCTTGGGAACCAGGACAACTGGAGCGGCATATGGAGATGTGGAAGGGGTGATGATTCCCTCTGCCAACATTTCCTCAATATGTTCTTTCATTTCCTGCAGTTTTGCTGGGGAACAGCGGTAAGGTTTTTGTCTGATGGGCATGTTATGGGTGAGTGGAATGAGGTGAGACAAAACAGTTGTTCGTCCAATGTTTTCCGTGCAGACATCAACGCTCATTTCCAATTGTTTGATTAATTTTTGTTTTCCAGATTCATCCAAGTGAGCAAGGTGGACAGCCCCATCCAGTCTCCCTCCTGGAGCATCACTTGAAGTCCCTTGCAAGGCCAAAGTTGGAGAAACGGCCGAATAGAAGGTAACTTGTGGTGATACGGGAGTTCTTGCATGTCCTGCTTCTTCCCGGATGAAATAATGTTTCTTCCTGGGCTCTGACTTAAACCAGTAAGTGTTCTCCGATACGTCGAACTGCAACCCGGAGAGGAAAACAAAATCAAGGCCAAGGACAACAGGTAGCGCCAGGCATGGAGTAGGCAAGACCACCACAGGAACATGTACAGTTTGTTGTTGAATGTTGACCTGTAATCCCCACATGCCACAAGGATATCTTCCTGTGCCATCCGCCAGGTACAAAGGACCTTGCAGCCATGGTTTTAATGTTTCTTCACGTCCTCCTAATTCTCTCCAGAGGGTGTCATTAATGAGAGTATATGTTGAGCCTGTATCCAAAATGGCTGTTCCTCTCCAACAGTCGACTGTAATGGGGACGACCAGCTGTCGAGGCAGGTGCGTGGCTGGAGGTGTTGATGACGGGAGTCTGTTTCCAGAGTGGGTAAGTGTATTAAGTGTAGGCTGATTTTGTACACTTCTTGTGTTCTGGTTGGTCTGAGAAGTTGATGGTCTTTGAAATTTGTTTCTTCCTGAGTGATACTGTGGACAGGTAGATGGAGCATGGGAGTTTTGACACCGCCAGCAGTAAACCTGAGAGACACCAGGTGGGGCAGGTGGGTTGGATGGAGGCTGGGAGCCGTGATCAGGTTTGTTTGGTTTTTGCATGCATTTTTTCCGTTGTTCATACTGACGTTGGTTCTCTCTGTCTTTTTCAAGTTGCTGTCCAAGACGGACCAATGCCTCCACAGTACTCACATTGCTGCTTCGGAGTTGACTAGCCAGTTTGGGATTGATGTTTTTCAGTGTCAATTTAACGACTTCCTGTTCTGTAATTTTCGGGTTCCATCTTTTGCACAATGAACGGTACATATAAGCAAAATCCCTGATGCTCTCATCCTCTCCTTGTATGCGAGTTCTGACCCTTTCAGCGAGTTCATCCTGATAGTCCTCTGAAAGAAAGGCAGAATGAAATCTTCTTTCAAATTCTGTCCAGGTAGTAATCTCCAGGCGTGCAACATCCCACCAGTCACGGGCTGTTCCGTGCAGCACATTGCAAAGCGTGGCAATGAGGTCACTATCGGAGAAAGGATGTAAAGCCAGGAAATCCTTACATTTCTCCAGGAACAGTAAGGGATCCTGTGCATCCTCCAACCTTCCAAACATGGGGAATTGCATTTTAATTGGGCTTTTTCCACAATACTTAGTCCTGGCCTCATGGTGAATATCAGAGGGAGCTGGGGAAATAAGTTCCTCTTCTGTGTCACCAGGGTACATGGTGGACTGTAGTCTTTGACGGTGAGTCCGAGTGTCATACTCAAATGTTTGAGGCTTGACAGAAAGAGTTTGAACAGAAACATTAACAAGGGATGAGGGATGCAGTGATGTTGAGAGGTTTCTAATTCCTGATACTTCTTCTTTCAGTGCGTCCATTTTTACTGCACAATGTATCACTTCCTCTTCCAAATGTTTCATTGTGGATGCCATGGGGGTAAGGAAAGATTTGAGGTCTTTTAACAGTTCTGCGTGATATTGTTGGATGCGCCAGTTTATTGTACTTGTGAACTGATTGTGGATGTATTGAAATTGCTTATTCATTTTGTCCTCCAGTTCCTTTAATTGTGTTTTGCTTGCAGTTATGATTTCCTCTTTGCTGTCCTCAAAGCAGCTCTTTAATTCCTCCTTCTGGTGTTTCATACATTCTTGTATTTCTTCCTTGTGATAGGTCTGTTGAAGTGATTTTCCATGTTGATTGGTTTTTATTTCCTTTTCAGCAATGCTTGTTGGCAAGGGAATTAATGGACCCAGGAGTTCTGATTCTCCACAAAGCTCCATTTCCAGGAGAGAATAGCTGGTTCCTGTTTCAGCGAGGTTTATGGTTGGATCCTCACAGAGCCAATCCAGGTTCTCCAAAGGGGCAGCCATTTTAGAACATGTGGTCTTTTGTTTGTTCATTCAGTTAACCCAAGATTTATTTAATTTATTTTATTTGTCCAAGGATTATGAGTCCCATCTGGGGTGCCAATTTTTTATGTGACGGTTTTTTTTCAACTTATACTATTTTATTTACAGTTTGGGGTGCCAGTCAGGTCTCAGTCTGACAATTTAAATATAAGTTGTTTTTCTTTTAGTCAAACCAACACAAAGGATGCATAAATTACATAACAACTCATACAACCTTAAATAAAGTTAACACAAACCAAAACACCACTTTGTCTTTTTTTCTTTCAAATGTATTTACATAACACAAAAAAAACAATGTCCACTTTCTCCGTTTAAGGCAGTCTTTCAAAACACAAAACAATAATTCTTTTTTTTAAAAGGCAAAAATCCGTTAGTCCATTCCCAGGTCCAAAACGATAGCGAGGAAAAAATAATAATAATAATCCACAAGTCCGTCAATCAAAAAAAAAAACAGTATACAGCTCACCCAATATCCACACTTGAACGCTATGCCAGTCAAAACGTGGTCCGGTTCCCATCCAGTTTTTTAACAAAACATTGTGGTGTGAAAAAGAAAAAACAACGAGGGATTAACTACCTCTATGTAATAAATTTTTTTTCTACTGCCACGGTTCGCGGACTACAGTCCCGGTCGGGTCGTCGCTCGTCGGCACGTCACTGTAAGGCGCCGGAAGCGGCTGCCCAACGTCTCTTTTTATTGGCGACGTCAGAGAGACGTCTTAATTAATTAATTATTTTTTTTAGCTCGTTACAATACAGTGGATGGAAAAGTCTCCACACTCCTGTTAAATGCCATCTTTCTGTCATGTAAAGAAATAAGAACAACATTTTAGGAGGAGGGTAGTAAAAATAAATGTAGTTGCATAAGTGTGTACACCATCTTATAACTGGGGATGTGGCCGTGTTCAGAATGAATTCAGATGAATTGTGATTAACCCTAAATAAAGTGCAGTAGTTCTAAACTAGTAGACTTTTTAGAAGCATCAGAGGGATCTCAGTCAGGAGAGGGGTAACGAATAATTTAAAGGCATTAGATTTATCATGGAACACAGTGAAGACAGTGGAGAAAATATGGCACAACAGTGGCAATACCAAGAACTGGACGTCCCTTTAAAATGAATGAAAAGGTGACAAGAAAACTCAGGAAAGCTGCAGGAGTTTATGGCAAGTCCTGGCTGTGTTGATGTGACAACACTCCTGTATTCTTCATGTGTCTGGGCTTTGGGGTAGGGAGGCAAGACAGAAGCATTTTCTGACAAAGAAAAACATCCAAGCTCTTCTATCCAAGCAATCCTCCTAAAATCATGTGGGAAAATGTGTTAAAACCAAGGCTGACATTCTTGGACATAACTCCAAAAGACACACTGCCTGGCCATAAAAAAAACTCTCAACCTGGATTTAATTAATCAAATAGAAAGGAGTCTCCTATTGGATAATTACTGTGATTATCTTTCAGCTGGCAACAAGTTATTTAAGCCCAACTGATGCAATGAGTAGCTTCTCATTTCTCAAACAACCATGTCTAAAGACACCTGATCCTGTGGTGGTCTGTTTGAGAAGTAGGGTTGGGTATCGAAAATCGAGAATCGATTGGAACCGGGACTAGCTTTGCGATTTTCCCGGAATCGGTTAAAAGTTTAATTTTCGATTCCTAGTTTCGATTCCCCGTCCGCCGACCGGAAGAAGAAACCGCTGAACACCAACGAAGAAGCGTCCACCGGAAGTGTTGGCTTAACCGAACGTCTATTTGAACATGGATAACGTGCGTCGGAGGTCCAAAGTGTGGCTTCACTTTTCTAAACAAAATGTCTCGGCAAAATGCAACATCTGCAATAAGATTGTTTCGTGCATAGGAGGGTGCACGGAGTTCATGGAGTACAAATAAATGTGTGCCCCGTCTTTGGTGCGTTGCACCGGCCGTCCTCCGCTGCCTCTTCCTCCGGCTCTAGCTCCGACCCCCATTCTGGCACCGCAGTGACTACACTGCAGTCCGAAACAATACTAAATAATATGTCTTGCGCCAACATTAACATCTTGCGGCAGCTAACAAATTAGCCCACATATATATATTTTTTTTTCATAGACAATTTACGACCTGAGATTGTGAACGTTAGCCAGGCGGATGACTCCGCGATATGCTGCGTCTACTCCGTTCACCATAGCGGCAAGAAGATACAGTACAGGAGCACAGTAACATTTTTAAGTACCTGCAGTGCAGCATACACTCATGTGCAAATGTGTTTTCATGAGATTTTCAAAAATAAAGCTTGCAAGGGAAGTGTACCCCTGTGAAAATATTTTCATAAATTATAATATTTCAGTTCATAGATTTGATATTTATATTGTAGTTGAAAACAGCCCTGTTAGAAATTCATAGTAGGCTCATAAAAAGGAAAAAGTTCATCGAATAATGGAGAAGGTCAGACTATTTCCTTCAGAAAGACCGCTGGCTAGCTATCTCATTTAAAATATCCTAAACTTTTTTTGACCCTGCCTCTTAAAAGAATCGGAATCGAGAATCGTTAGGAATCGGAATCGAAACAAGGAATCGGAATCGTTCAAATTCAAACGATACCCAACCCTATTGAGAAGGGTCAAATCATTGGCATCACGCAGAGAAAACATCTAAGGAGATTGAAGAAACTACTAAAAGAACTCGTTTAAGAACTGTCCGAGGTATTATTAGAAACTGGAAGGAGAGTGGAGAAGCATCGTCTTCCAGGAAGACATGTGGTCAGAAAAATCCTGCTTGTTGGCAATCAGTGATCACTTAAACATTTGGTGAAACCAAATGGAAGCAAAACAACAGTAGAACTCAGGGCTATGTTTAATTTCCAAACGTACAATGTGAAGGGAACTCAAGGGATCGGGACAGAACAGCTGTGTAGCCTTAAGAAAACGGTCAATCTGAGAACTATGATCACTACCGACCCCCTGACCTATAAGCAACTGTTGCAGCATCAAATTCCAGACAGTCACCATGATTTGTGCTGTGCCTTGCTGCTTCTGTGCAGCTCCTGTAATGTGTGCTGCCTTTCGACGCAACTCCATCCACGGTTTGTACTGTCAGGATTTGAATGGTCCTCATAATTTATATTAATACCTTTATGATAAATACAGCATTTTAGCTCAATAGCTCCCAGCTCATGTGACCTAATGACTCCAAATCAGTGGTGGATCACATGACTACACAGGCTGATTGAGACGCACCACTTTTCAGTAGCTTTGAATATTCCTCTTTTATATTGGCTGAAATTTATTGTAGGACAGTAGATCTACACTTGCTGTATGAGACACACCGGTTTTTATAGCATTTAAACGCTCCTCATATTTTTAAAATAAACATTTAAAGCTCGCGCTGAGTTTCCCAATAATCTCTAAGTACTTACCATAAAGTCGGCAATAAGGGCGCACTTCAAAATGCTGACGCGGCTGGCTTGACCACGCGAAAACGAGAGACAGCTGGCGTGACCTCAGTGTTTCACGGCTCTGACCATGTTGTTTTAGTCATTGTTAAACATAAACCTTTTTGAAACGGATTTAATTACTCACCCCTCACAACGCCTTTCACTGTTAAAGTCCTCACCGGTTGTGAAGTATTAGTCTGAGGTGAAAGTCACAGGCGAGTTTGTAGTTTCTAAATGTTTTGAGCCACGGAAAGTTGGAGGAGTCAGGGCTGTAACAGCTTTTCCTCCAAAGATGGTAATTTCAAGTTTTGCGTTCAAATTATCCTAAGACAACTTAGTTCCTTGAAGTCGCTGTAAGTCTTGTTGATGCGCTGACGTCCACCGTGACACGTTGCCTGACACCGTGAGCCAGGTGAAAAATAGTTGACTTTAAAAGCCTCTTTAGTTAAATATGTCTGTGAAGTCTCTCATTCAGTTCATGTTACATCCAAAAGTCCACAAGTGGAAAATTCAATTTCAACTCGCCATCAGCCTTTTCCAACCGAACAAACTATTTGGAAATTTGCCATCACAGGGTATGACTTCCTGTTTGTGGCAGAGCTGTTACCAGATTAACCAGCTCTGTGAAATGGAGCCGTCATAGGTTCGAGGAAGAAAAATAATAATCTGTGGGGAAGAATTTTAAACGGTGGGTACAGATAGACAATTCACATCCATGTGGGCAGACTGGTAAACTGCACAGTTTTGCAAAACGGTAACTCCCACCCCCCCCCCGAGTATCAGGAACTTTCACTTTCACTGCTCTGCCTCTGATTGGCCAGTACTCATTGTTATCTGGATCAAAGCCAATTAGAAGCAGGATGCGGGTGGGGAAAACTCTGTTGCAGGCAAGACAAACCTCTACGTTTAAATAACGCATATATGTTGTATCTGCTTGACCACTAATTGTGAAGCTGGGAACAAACAAACAATTACACTTTAGAAACAAGCCCCAAAATACGCGACCCGCGACTACCAATAGTTGTAAGCGACTTTACAGAAAAACAAGCCCAAAGTCACTTATGAGCAAAGACACTGTTTATGTCGTATCAGAGTTTGGAATAAAAACTTACTGTAATGACGTCTGAACCGTTAGCCTCTTTTACTGGATTTAAATAATGAAAATGATTCCGTGTCTGCATCCTTATTTAAAAACAGAGAAATTGACTCTGGTTAAATAAAACCAGTTAAAGCAACTGAGAAAACTAGTGATGTGCTTTTGTCAGTTAACTCTGGATTTGCGTGTAAATCTTTTAGACTTTTTTTATAATTCATAATATGAGATAAAACACACAAACCATTAGTAAAGAAGCTTGGCTGTCGTTGCAGCACATTGACCTGCAGGGGGAGCTACAAACACACTCTTGATGCAAGATGCTTAGAGTGAAAGTGAGTCATTGAGTCTCTGCAAAATAACAGAAAGAAGCTTCAACTTCAGGCAAGAGAGATTTATTTAAAAGCTGTTGAGCTGCATTTGACGTGGTTTGTGTACCTAATGAACTGGCCACAGGTGATTTGATTTACAGCTTTAAGCCCTCAGTGACTTCTGATGAGAGTACAAGTCACAGATGTGAGCTCTGTTCATGACTGTATGAGCACTAGATGATGCTCCAACTTCAGATGTTCTGTGATGAAAGTCGACCTTAACCCCACTGAGAATCTTTGGGATGTGCTGGAGAAGGCTTTGTGCTGTGGTCAGACTCTCCATCATCAATACAAGATCTTAGTGAAAAATGAATGATAGAGAGATAGATAGAGATAGATAGATACTTTATTAATCCCGGGAGAAATTCAAGCGTACGGAGCTACTGGTTCGGTGTCCTGCTCGCGCTGGTGCCGGATTTATACATGTGCACAAATGCAACAAAGATAAAGGAGGTCCAGCCTTTTTTAATGGCCAAGCAGTGTACAGTGCATTGACCACGGTATAAATATGATGATGCCCTTTGAGGTGTCCTGTCCTCTCTGAGCATCATCCTTTACATCTGTGACAGTGGAGTGCATTAGATTGTCATTTACATTTAAAAAAAACCCTGATAATCTTGAAGCTACTTATGTGTTTCTGGTATTTCTTCATGCATTTCCCTGTCTGCAAACATTAGAAGACCTGCTCCTTCAAAATGTTGTGTACACATTCACAGAACTGTAAACTATGGACAAACATGTAACTGAGACGAATAAATAAACACTCATTGATAATGTTATAACAGTTACAGAGTTTGAAGAATAATTCCTTTCACTTTGTTCTTGCATGTTGTCCTTTAGAAGTTCAGTGTCTCTCAGCACAGTATCAACAGCCGGCACGAGTTTGTCAGCGAAGCTCAGCAGTCTGCCGTCATAAATAAGTTTGTCATGTGTCAGCTCGCTTTGAACTCTGTAAAGACAGGAAGCAGAGAACAGTTACTCTATGTCTGCAGACAGATGCCTGACTGCTAAGGACACGTGTTTAGGGCAAAGTGCATAAAAAAACAAGCTGAGCTGCTCTTTACAAACTAATGGTTGGCATCTAAACCCAAAAATGAAACGACATGCTTCAAAATAGCTCCTTTGTGAAAGCAAGAAAAAAGTAAAAGCGAGAACTGAAATATTAATGGTAAGGAAAAATTTCAAACTAAAAGCTAAGTTTCTATCTTGGTCTAAACACCATATATTATCTATTTTGTTGTTGTTTGATGATCTGAATCAGAAACACTCCAGTGTCAGTCTACCTGGTGTGGTACAGTCTCGCTATGTCCCTGTCGACCCAAGCGCAGCCCTTCTGTGAGCTCACTAGTCCGTGGACGGTCGCCATGTACACAGCTCGGGGGTTGACAATGATCTTGAAGTTGCTGTACTGAGTCTTTGCTTTGGGTTGTTGGTACAGGTAAGAGAAGATGTTCACCCCCTTCACATTCTTCCAGCGCTGCAGCAGGGCCAGGGTTTGGGGCGGCGGAGGAGCCGGCATGATCGGGAATTCGTTATTCTCAAACTTGTAACATTTGTCTGCACCGTATTTCTTCTCCAGCAGTGGCAGCAGCTCCAACCAGCTTGTAAGAGATTAAAAAAAACACATTTTTCATATTTAAAGCAGTGTATAAGCAAATGATAGAGCCTTCATTATGCACCATGACTCACTCTAAGTACGTTGAGTGTGTAATGGTGTGTTAGACTCATTCTGATATTTTTAGGTCCCTCCACCTTCTTGCCCTCCCTGGGAGGAGCCTCTTCAGGGAATTGTAACTGACCAATCAGTCATGGTTGTACATCACACAATCACTTCACTGTAAAAACTCAAAAACTCATTAACATCATAAAGAAAGGTGCTACCTGTTGACCGTCTGGGGCAGTATGAGCTCATCCACGTCGTGCAGGGCCACGTATCTGGACCGGTACATGTACCTGTACACGCAGTCATTGAGAGCAGGAATCTGACCAAAGTAGTGGATGTCACCTGGACCGAGTTGAGGATTATGGCTGCGAGATACATTTAAATATCTGGACATAGACCAAGGGATCACCTCCATCAGTCCTGAGAGGGAGACATTAGAAGAACAGCAAAGTAGTGTTAGTCTTTGCTGCACTGTTAGTTTTGACTTTTGGGTTCCAACGTTCCAACGTGTTAGGGTTATCACTGGGTGAGAGGCGGGGTACACCCTGGACTGGTTGCTAGTCTATCCCATGCCTGTAGTTGCCAGTCCACCTCACTGATTAGTGGTTTTCTTAAGGCTACACAGCTGTTCAGTCCCAATCCCTTGAGTTCCCTTCACATTGTACGTGTGGAAATGTTCTTACTTTCACTATTAAACATAGCCCTGAGTTCTACTGTTGATTTTCTTCCATTTGATTTCACCAAATGTTTAAGTGATCACTGATCATATAATTTTTTTCCGACCACATTTTTTTCCTGGAAGAACCATGCTTCTCCACTCTCCTTCCAGTTTCTAATAATGTCTTGGACAGTTCTTAACCCAGTTTTAGTAGCTTCTTCATTCTCCTTGATGTTTTCTCTGCTTGATGCATGCCAGTGATTTGACCCTTCTCAAACAGATGACCACAGGATGTGTCTTTAGACATGGTTGTTGAAGAAATGAGAAGCTACTCATTGCATCAGTTGGGGTTAAATAACTTGTTGTCAAATGAAAGATAATCACCCATGCAGTAATTCTCCAATAGGAGGCTCCCACCTATTTGCTTAGTTAAAAAAACACCAAAAACACCAAACTCCACCTTTGTGTGTGTAGTAGTCCAGTATGCGCTGTATTTCAGGGCTGCAGCTGGTCTTATAGATGACAACTCTGTTCACACCCAGTAACTGCAGCATCTCCAAACTCTGGACCAGCTACAATAAAAAACACATTTAGAGGAAACCAAAATGGAAGCGTGAGCATGACAACAACTCTTGGTTTCTCCATTTTTATAGTTACAAGAAACACTGGAGGAAACATTGTCTGCTAGATATTAAAGCCAGAGAACACAAGGAGCCAGATGATTTTCTCTTAGTCCATCCAGTCATATACTTTTGCATTTTTTTCATTCTGTACATTTGTTTGTTTGTCTTTTAGTGAAATAATGGTAAATGGTAAATGGCCTTGCTTTTATATAGCGCTTTTCTACCTATTGGTACTCAAAGCGCTTTTACAGTCAGAGACACATCTACCCATTCACTCACACAAGCACGCACACATTCACACACCAGTGCCACGCACTGGGAGCAACTGGGGGTTCAGTGTCTTGCTCAAGGACACTTCGACATGTGGCACACTCCGGGGATCGAACCGCTAACCCTCTGGTTCGTGGACAACCCGCTCTACCTACTGAGCCACAGTCGCCCCCCATAATGAAATGTGACGAGGCGTTTACCTGCAGCACGTTGGTGAAATCAAACATGGTGGAGATGCAGACAGTGAAGTCGTAAGGAAAAGAGTGGCCGTCGACCTTCTGGTGCTTCACCTCCAAAAACACTTTGTGATGTTCATCTAAGAGGAAACAGGAAGTCACATGTCTTTCAGTGTGCGTCACCTGAACCTGAGGGAATATAATATAATATAATATAATATCCAGGTCTTGGTAACCCAAAAAACAAGCTGAGACAACTGGATTCATACGTTTCTTTGAATGGGTCAGCTTGTTTCAATTCGTTTTTATACATTTTTTAGGAACTATAACATAGCATAGAATAAAACCTCCCACATCCTCCTTTCATACCTTCATTGTCATCTGCAGCAGGAGCCACAGCAATCTGAAACGGTGTCTCACAGAATAACGGGACAGGACACATGATGGATGCCGTCCCATAGGGGAAGCCAAAGTGATCGCTGTTTAAGTTGCAGACACCTTTATAGATGTGGAGCCTCCCTTGACAACAGAAGAGGCAGCGATAGTCTACCTCCATGCTCCGTTTCACCACTGCAATGACATTAACCTGCAACAATAAGCAGGAGGAATGTAATTACAGTAATGCAATGACGTTGCAGGATCCCTGTTGATTTTGTTTTGATTTTTTTTCTTCTTCATCATCTTCAGTTTCTTCCTTTTCCCCTAAAAGTGTCTGCTCAGGACAAACTGCAAAGGCCAAAGGCATCAAACCTGGTAACTTGGTAGAGAACTGTATGCTTCTGATTCCTTAAATAGCCGTGGTTCTCAAAATAACTTTAGCAGGGTTATTCATTACAAAGTTAATGGTTAGTTTTATAGCGTGTAACATTATAATGTCACAGCTAATATTTTGTGAAGTATATACCCAAACTTAATCAAACTTGATATCATTGATAATAATATGATTCTGTATAAACACCCTAAATTGTATAACCCTTGGTCTCTAGGGGGCGCTGCAAAAGCAATATCTCAAAAACTACCTTATGAAATAAGGAAGTTTGAAAAAAATAGCTACCTTCATGAAATTTGGCATACATAATCTGTAACATATTATGTATTAAGTTATGTGACATTATATCCACAGGGGGCGCTACAGGTGACAGGTGACGGAAACATTCCATATGACTTTAAGGCCTATAACTTTTGAAATATATATCCAATTCTTATGAAACTTAGCAGTCGTTATTATAATATGTTTGCATACAATCATGGCAAGTTTCGTGAAATTATATAGATATAAGTCATCAGTAGGCATGGGCCCCTCTATGATTTCTGATTGGCTTATGTTTTCATGTTCTGTAGCTGACTGTGTGAAATATGCCAAACAAGATCCATTTCCAGGAAGTTAATACACCTAGTTGGAGATAAAGCTAGCGTAAACTGATCAGACCACGCTCACATGGGCCTGAAGAATGTTGACTGCTTCTAGGGATTTGTCTGCAGGAATAATTAGAGTTGATGCCTAATCTAGACATTAGTTTTAAAGTTTGTTTTTTCATAAACCAAATTATGAAAGAATTCACCAAGAAGAGATCATGAAGGTGTATTAGATGCAGGTACTGAGAAACAATTAACCTTTGAGAACCATGAATGTCTCTACCAAATTTGGTGCAAGTTCATTTTCTGGTATGTTTTCATTGATGTCAAGTCAAAAACATTTCTACATGAAGTCCCTGTGATCCCTGTGGACACTGAACCCATGTGCATTATTGCCCCAAATGGAGAGAAACTGCTGCTTCCTTCACTGACCTCCTTTTGTTCTGTGCGGCGCTCCAGATGAGCTGATATCAGCAGTGTCTTTGTCCCGGTGACTGGCACGAAAGGCGACTCTTGATCCCAGTGAACTGCATGAGTGAGAAATGGAGTCTAACTGCTTGACAAGCAGCACGTTTCTCCACAGAGCTAAACATTTATACAAGCATTTATGGTACAATGATTGTTTTTGAGAATAAAAACTTCTTCTTATCTGGCTGCATACTGATAACCAAAGATCAAGGGGCGTATGGTTGGAATTATTAGCCTGAAGTGTTGTTCTTGTTGTTTTTAACATACAAAAAAATCTCTCACCCGTTTGTTCTCGTGGACAAAATCTGTAGGGCAATGGGACTGGAGGCTTGAAGATCTCTGGATTAATCTTGAAGCTGCAGAGTCAAAGAAATGATTCAGGTTCAAGAGAAAGAAGGAGGCTGATCATGAATCCGACTGGTTGCAACTCAAGTCTGGTTATTTCCTTTCCTTTGGTCAGGTTGTGAATAGACAGAATAAAAAATGTACCCAAAATATGAACATGTTTAATATTTTCTATCCACAATATAATATATTGTTGTTCTTGTGCAACCCTCACATACTGCTTTTTTCTCATTCAGTTTTTATTAATCATGAACACAGACAAAAAGTTACAATTTAGCCAATTACAATTTTAACTGAACCAACTCCCCAGCCCCAACCCCACCCCATCCCATCCCCCTCCATCTTCCAACCAACCAAGTCGTATTCCATTTTCATATTTAAAAAGAATGCACTTGTCACTGCAAAAATTTCCCATTGAAATGAATGGGAGACCCTGAAAAATCAACAGGCCTTTTCAACAATCAACTGCTCTGGCATACTTTCACCCAGAGACTTCATTTAAACTTTATAACGTAGGCACTCTTGTCTTCTCTTCACCTCTACACCTTTTACCGTTTTTAAACCATGAAGCCTCAAAGTTGTGAAGGTTTTTACTCAAATTTCAGGGTTTATAATGGGTGTGTATTGCGCGGAATGTTCGCGCTAGAGTGGATGACATCATCAGCTAGAGTGACGAGGAGAGAAGAAAATTAGGCAAAAAATAAAACAGAAACTGCTCCTGTGGCCACAAATTTCACACCACAGACATAATTTATACATAGAAACGTAGGAAAATTTGTCTTCTCGCTCAAATTTCATCTGCTAAAGCTGTAAGTCTTATAGTTTTGGGGTGAGACGCAAAGATGCGCCAGGAGCACCCATCCACAGCTCCATAGACTGCCATGTTAAATTTCTGGAGCAAAGCAGAAGCAATCCTTTCTTTGAATCGCTTTAAATAGCTCACATTTCTTCATTTTCCCCACCAACTGCACATCTAGACGTTCAGGAAAGCCTCGAGATGCCCAAAGTGAAGTCGGTTCAACGATTGGAAACACGGTTGGGCCACAAGGCCTTCCTGTTCGAGGCCGTGGTTTCAGCATTTTCTCTGTCTTCTAACTGAAATTCAAACTGGTAACCGTGATAACCAGGCCCCAGGGCTTACATACGCTCACACACGCAGCAGAAGAGGAGGGGCTTCACAGAAAGAGGCGGGAAACTTCAAACTGACATAAGCAACTGGTCTGTGGGGCGGCCATTTTGGCTTTTGGCACCTAAGTTGAACAATGACAGGTGTCTGTCTGTCATTGGCTAGCGCGTCATGTTAATTGCTCACATAAGCGGCTAATGCTAATTTTTAGTGGGTAGCATTAGTGGCAGCATTAGCATGTTAGCGAATAGCATATTATCAATTAGCATGTTAGCATTAGCATGTTAGCAATTAGCATCTATTTAATTTTTAGTGTCTAAAAAGACATGCTAACACTAAACCAGTGCTAAAATTAGTGGCTAGCGCGTCATGCTAATTGCTAACATTAGCGGCTAATGCTAATTTTTAGTGGCTAGAAATTGGTGGTTGCATTAGTGGCAGCATTAGCATGTTAGAGAATAGCATATTAGTATTAGCATGCTAACAATTAGCATGTATTTAATTTTTAGTGTCTAAAAAGACATGCTAACAGTAAACCAATGCTAAAATTAGTGGCTAGCGCGTCTCCATCGCTGTGCAACCCTCACATACTGCTTTTAACTTTTTTGTCACAGTGGGGCCAATATAATACCGTACGCTGGAATAAAGAATGTTCACCTGGATCAGGAGGGTTCTGATCTTCATCCACAAACTGGATGAACTAAACACCTGCAAAAATATTGGTCACACTGATGCTAAAACACAGCTGGCCCCAGAAGCAGCAGGTGCAAACTCTGTATCTTCTAGGGATAGGCACGATTAATCGATTATCGATAATTGATCATTAAGAATTTTGTCGATCATGTAATTGTTTTATCGATTTGACGGCGTTATAAAACAGAGTTCATGTTGTGTGTGTGAATTTCACTATGTGGCGGTAATAAAATATCCTACCAGCAGGGGGCGATATAGCCTACACAGACAGCAGAGAAAACCTACCTGCCTGCGAGCTGCCGTAGCCAAAACGAGGGTAGACATGAAGAGAGCAAGGAGAAGTCTGGCGTGGGATCATTTCGAGTTAAAAAATGACTCCGTTCATTGTCGACACTGCTCCGCAAGTCCGCATATTTCCTCTGTTTACAGTTACACATTTAAACTGTAGTCTATGTTGTGCAAGAGGATTATTGGATTAAATGTTGAATCATTATTAGTTAACATAATATTTTTATTACGTCTAAAAGAGGCGGAATTGTTAGAACACTGGCTTGTATTTTGTTTCAGCCCGACTGCTCCGCAAGTCCGCATATTTCCTCTGTTTACAGTTACACATTAAACTGTAGCCTATGTTGTGCAAGAGGATTGTTGGATTAAAGGTTCTTCTTGAAATAAATATTTCATTGAGAAAAAAACAGGCTGCCTGTGGTATTTTCAGTCATGGAAATTTTTTAATATTAATATTAACGATTAATCGATAATTGATCGTTAATTTACGTGATGATCGATCAAAAAGATTTATTCAAATGCCCATCCCTAGTATCTTCGTCTACATTATTCAAATGTCATTTCCACACAGGAACAGCTGTAAATGATTAACATGTCAGATGTCAGGAACTGCTAGAGCTACCTAGATAAATAGGGCGTGAATGCAAACTATCTCCCCACGGGACCATTTCAGAGGACAAGCTTCAACACCATCAAACGTTTACCAAATGGTGGTATGTGAAGACGCTAACTTTATTTTAAGATTAAAAAGTATCGTCTACAGATCAGGGGATAGCTTTAGATCAGCACTATAGGGAGGTTTCTGATGTTCCTCAGAGTTTTCAAACATCTGTATCATGAACTATCATGAACCAACTGAAGGGACAAGAAGACCACCTCCCTGGTAATGCTGCAAAGAAGGTGTTGAGTTCAAAATTATTGACCATAATAAAATCAATAGTGTGACCTGAGAGGTTGCTGCATTTCATGCTTTCTGTCAGAGACATTCAGAACACAATTAGTGTTTATCTTCAGCTGCAGAGTGCTGACAGAAAAGAACCACATTCTTTATTATCAGATCAAGTGTTTAACTACTGAAGCAGATCTATTACATTCACCCACCTGTAGGACAAGAAGAGGAGGAGGATGACAGCAATGATCCACCGCCATTTAAATATCTTTGTCGTAGGCGTCAGCTGATGCTTCTCCTTCATCGTAGACGTGCTCCGTCCACCTGCTGCTGTTTGGGGTCAGATATTCTTCGTCGAACGTTTCTCTCTGCTACAGAACACACAGACATGGTGGAGGAAATGTTACAGGAAGCTGCTTCAGACTAAAAGCAAGATTTAAATGTGTTGTGGTTGTGCAGCGTTAGTTTCCAGCTAACGTCTCTGCTCTCTGTGGTTGTTTGTTAACTATCTGCAGTTACAGAAATAAAAATAACCAACACACTGAACAGGATTATGTTTCAAGAATAAAATTTAAAGCATTCAAAAAATGATGATGACAGCTAAAATGATGCAGACAGCTTGATGTCAGTGCTGCAGACCTCCTTTCATTAAGTCTCTCTGTCTGCTTCAACCAGCCTCACCTGTTTACTTCCAGCAGCGTATTCCTCTCACTGTTATCACTCTAAGACAAATATTAGGAATAAGAATGGAGACTGGAGTTGGAGACCAAACAATGAATTAATATCTCAGTTTGTGAAACTTTATAGTGTCAGAGATTAGAAACAGGAAGCAAGTATTTAGGTTGGTATCTTCCTAAATAATTCAGATGAATTCTGATTAACCCTAAATAAAGTGCAGTTGTTCTAAACTAGTAGACTTTTTAGAAGCATCAGAGGGATCTCAGTCAGGAGAGGGGTAACGAATAATTTAAAGGCATTAGATTTATCATGGAACACAGTGAAGACAGTGGAGAAAATATGGCACAACACTGGCAATACCAAAAACTGGACGTCCCTTTAAAATGAATGAAAAGGTGACAAGAAAACTCAGGAAAGCTGCAGGAGTTTATGGCAAGTCCTGGCTGTGTGTTGATGTGACAACACTCCTGTATTCTTCATGTGTCTGGGCTCTGGGGTAGGGAGGCAAGACAGAAGCATTTTCTGACAAAGAAAAACATCCAAGCTCTTCTATCCAAGCAATCCTCCTAAAATCATGTGGGAAAATGTGTTAAAACCAAGGCTGACCTTCTTGGACATAACTCCAGTCGGGTGGTGTGCAGTGATTATTTTGCACCAAAGAACACCATACCCACAGTGAAGCATGGTGGAGGCAGCATCAGGTTTTGGGACTGTTGTTCTTCATCAGGGACTGGAGCCTGAGTCAAGGTGAAGGGGATTATGAACAGTTCCAAATACCAATCAGTGTTATCACAAAACCTTCAGGCTTCTACTGGAAAAATTAAGATGAAGAGGAACTTCAACTTTCAGCACGACAGCGACCTAAAGCATCGATCCCAATCAAAAACAGAATGGCTTCACCAGAAGAAGATTAAAGTTTGGCAGCAGTCCCCAAAAAAGGATTAGTTCAATGCAACCATTATTAGGGCCCGGGCAACGAAGTGCAGGGGCCCAACGGGGCCATACAATGGAGTGGAAAAGGTTCTGAACTGATTCATTTAGTCTTATTTATTTTTACATCACAAAAGCCTGGCATTAAACAGGGATAACTAGACGTTTATTATCAACCGTATGTAGACACACTGGAAACGCCAACATCAACTTTAACAACACCTGCTGTAGAGAAACCACATCAATGCTCCACTCTGGATAAGTTCAGAGTAAATCCTACGAATAAGATGCAGTTAAATTAGTGAATTGATTTAAAGTCAGTTAAAGTGAAGTAATGTGCTGGAGCATTGTGTAAAAACTCTCGGTAAAAATACTGGTCTATTTTAAACTCTGAAACAGGAACAGAAATATGACACAGGAAAGAGACTAAGTGCAGAGTCCCATGATGACTACTGGCAACGCCTTTTACATTATCACCAGAGTTAACGCTAGTTCATGCCAAGTGTTGAAGTGGGGGCTGTGAATGCAACAACTGACACATAGAAACAAGTAGATAAATATAATAGTAAATACAGAGGAATGAACTGTGTGTGAAGGTTCAAATAAAACAAAGCTGAAAACAGGATCAGCTACAGGTTTATCAGACTCTAGACTCATGGGTTTCAGGTGATCAGCAACAACACACGCTCACATTTAAACCCCAACTCCCTGACAGTCTATTAGAACCAACCATTACAGGAGAAATCTTCATGTGGTTCACATCCTGTTTATTTCCTGTGTTCAGGGCTCATTTCTGTTTTTGGTTTTGTATTAAAACCAGCACAGACACAAACCTGTCACACGTCACTACATTAGTTTCTAATAATGGGGCAGCCGTGGCCTACTGGTTAGTGCTTTGGGCTTGTGGCTGAAGGGTTGCCGGTTCGAACCCCTGACCAGTAGAAAGCAGCTGAGATGCCCTTGAGCAAGGCACCTAACCCCTCACTGCTCCCCGAGCGCCGCTGTAGCATGGCAGCTCACTGCTCTGGGTTAGAGTGTGCTTCACCTCACTGTGTGTTCACTAATTTCACGGATGGGTTAAATGCAGAAATCACATTCCATGTATACACAAGTATACATGGCCAATACCACTAATTATTATTATTATTATTAATGTTCCTTGCGAGGCTGTTATAGCGAGGGACAACTGTATAGCTAAATATGGATGAGCACGGTCAAGTTTTTTAAATTTTTTTATTTAGATTTCACAGTTAAAAATACCCAGAGTAGCTGCCTGCTCTCTCGTCTTCACCTCTGTTTCTGTGTGAACCTGTTTGACTAAGAGAGAGTCAGCAACTGTAGATAGATAGATGCCATGCCCACAGACACACCAAAAAGAGGAGAAAGGATGTGCATCGGGAGCCATGATGTGAGGCTTGAGGGACAGGATGTATGCAGTCGTTCACAAACAATAAAAATGTTCAGGTGGAAAAAGTCACATGTGGGAGATGAGGGGTTTCCAGGCTCTGTCCATGTTGTTTTAGTCAACGTTGAACATTTAATTTATGAAATAGATTTAATTACTCACTCCTCAGCAGCCTGATGGGTCCAAGTCCCATAACTTCCTCATAATGCCTTTCACTGCGTGTAAACTGTGAAAGTCACAGGCTAATTTCAAACTTTGCTTTCAAACTGTCCTTAGACAACTGAGTTCCGTGAAGTCGCTATATTCTTCTTGTTGGTGACACTCTTCCAGGAAGGGAAAAGATAGCCAATTAATAAAATCAGTCTCATAGCATGCAAGAGACCCTGAGTCTATGTGTTGCATAATCTAAACTAGCATAAAACCACTATATAGGGCTGCCCAGTTTGGGGCCCAGTTTGGGGCCCGCGGGCCAAAGTTGACCCGTGACTAATTATTTTTGGGACGCGGCTCATGCTCATATTATTAATAATTAAATTATTACTATTTTCCCACTGCCAGCAGTCAGTTTATTCTTGCACTTCCTCTCCTGACCACAAATTAGCATTGTGTTGCATTGGGGGTAGGGTGGCGCTGTTTAGCTCCCGTCAATTCAAATCCGGCCGGAAGCCCATGACCAGAGAGTGAGAAGATGCTGTGGGCAGACTGGTAAACTGCACAGTTTTGCAAAACTGTAACTCCCACCCCCCGAGCATCAAGAACTTTCGCTTTCACTGCTCTGCCTCTGATTGGCCAGTACTCATTGTTATCTGGATCAGAGCCAATTAGAAGCAGGATGCGGGTGGGGAAACTCTGTTGCAGGCAAGACAAACCTCTACGTTTAAATAACGCACATATATGTTGTATCTGCTTGACCACTGATTATGGCGCTGGGAACAAACAAACATTTGCACTTTAGAAACAAGCCCCAAAATACGCGACCCGCGACTACCAATAGTTGTAAGCGACTTTACAGAAAAACAAGCCCAAAGTCACTTATGAGCAAAGACACTGTTTATGTCGTATCAGAGTTTGGAATAAAAACTTACTGTGATGACGTCTGAACCGTTTTACTGGATTTAAATAATGACAATGATTCCGTGTCTGCATCCTTATTTAAAAACAGAGAAATTGACTCTGTTTAAATAAAACCAGTAAAAGCAACTGAGAAAACTAGTGATGTGATTTTGTCAGTTAACTCTGGATTTGCGTGTAAATCTTTTAGACTTTTTATAATTCATAATATGAGATAAAACACACAAACCATTAGTAAAGAAGCTTGGCTGTCGTTGCAGCACATTGACCTGCAGGGGGAGCTACAAACACACTCTTGATGCAAGATGTTTAGAGTGAAAGTGAGTCATTGAGTCTCTGCAAAATAACAGAAAGAAGCTTCAACTTCAGGCTAGAGAGATTTATTTAAAAGCTGTTGAGCTGCATTTGTCGTGGTTTGTGTACCTAATGAACTGGCCACAGGTGATTTGATTTACAGCTTTAAGCCCTCAGTGACTTCTGATGAGAGTAGAAGTCACAGATGTGAGCTCTGTTCATGACTGTATGAGCACTAGATGATGCTCCAACTTCAGATGTTCTGTGATGAAAGTTGACCTTAACCCCACTGAGAATCTTTGGGATGTGCTGGAGAAGGCTTTGTGCCGTGGTCAGACTCTCCATCATCAATACAAGATCTTAGTGAAAAATGAATGATAGAGAGATAGATAGAGATAGATAGATACTTTATTAATCCCGGGAGAAATTCAAGCGTACGGAGCTACTGGTTCGGTGTCCTGCTCGCGCTGGGGCCGGATTTATACATGTGCACAAATGCAACAAAGATAAAGGAGGTCCAGCCTTTTTTAATGGCCAAGCAGTGTACACTGACCACGGTATAAATATGATGATGCCCTTTGAGGTGTCCTGTCCTCTCTGAGCATCATCCTTTACATCTGTGACAGTGGAGTGCATTAGATTGTCATTTACAGTTTTTTAAAAAAATCCTGATAATCTTAAAGCTACTTATGTACCTGAGTTTTCCAGGTGTTTCTGGTATTTCTTCATGCATTTTCCTGTTTGCAAACATTAGAAGACCTGCTCCTTCAAAATGTTGTGTACACATACACAGAACTTTAAAACATGGACAAACATGTAACTGATACGAATAAATAAACACTCATTGATATTGTTATAACAGTTACAGAGTTTGAAGAATTCCTTTCACTTTTGTTCTTGCATGTTGTCCTTTAGAAGTTCAGTGTCTCTCAGCACAGTATCAACAGCCGGCACGAGTTTGTCGATAAAGCTCAGCAGTCTGCCGTTATAAATCAGTTCGTCATGTGTCAGCTCGCTTTGAACTCTGCAAAGACACGAAGCAGGGAACAGTTATTCTACGTCTGCAGTCAGATGCCTGACTGCTAAGGACACGTGTTTAGGGCAAAGTGCATAAAAAAACAAGCTGAGCTGCTCTTTACAAGCTAATGGTTGGCATCTAAACCCAAAAATGAAACGACATGCTTCAAAATAGCTCCTTTGTGAAAGCAAGAAAAAAGTAAAAGCGAGAACTGAAATATTCATGGTAAGGAACATTTCAAACTAAAAGCTAAGTTTCTATCTTAGTCTAAAGACCGTATATTATATGTTTTGTTGTTGTTTGATGATCTGAATCAGAAACTCTCCAGTGTCAGTCTACCTGGTGTGGTACAGTCTTGCTATGTCCCTGTCGACCCAAGCGCAGCCCTTCTGTGAGCTCACTAGTCCGTGGACGGTCGCCATGTACACAGCTCGGGGGTTCACAATGATCTTGAAGTTGCTGTACTGAGTCTTTGCTTTGGGTTGTTGGTACAGGTAAGAGAAGATGTTCACCCCCTTCACGTTCTTCCAGCGCTGCAACAGGGCCAGCGTTTGGGGCGGCGGAGGAGCCGGCATGATCGGGAATTCGTTATTCTCAAACTTGTAACATTTGTCTGCACCGTATTTCTTCTCCAGCAGTGGCAGCAGCTCCAACCAGCTTGTAAGAGATTAAAAAAAACTCATTTTTCATATTTAAAGCCGTGTATAAGCAAATGATAGAGCCTTCACTATGCACCATGACTCACTCTAAGTACGTTGAGTGTGTAATGGTGTGTTAGACTCATTCTGATATTTTTAGGTGCCTCCCCCTTCTTGCCCTCCCTGGGAGGAGCCTCTTCAGGGAATTGTAACTGACCAATCAGTCATGGTTGTACATCACACAATCACTTCACTGTAAAAACTCAAAAACTCATTAACATCATAAAGAAAGGTGCTACCTGTTGACCGTCTGGGGCAGTATGAGCTCGTCGATGTCGTGCAGGGCCAAGTATCTGGACTGGTACATGTACCTGTACACACAGTCATTGAGAGCAGGAACCTGACCAAAGTAGTGGATGTCACCTGGACTGAGTTGAGGATTATGGCTGCGAGATACATTTAAATATCTGGACATAGACCAAGGGATCACCTCCATCAGTCCTGAGAGGGAGACATTAGAAGAACAGCAGTGTTAGTCTTTGTTGCACTATTAGTTTTGACTTTTGGGTTCCAACGTTCCAACGTGTTAGGGCTAGGGTTATCACTGAGTGAGAGGTGGGGTACACCATAGACTGGTTACCAGTCTATCCCATGGCTGTAGTTGCTAGTCCACCTCACTGATTAGTGGTTTTCTTAAGGCTACACAGCTGTTCAGTCCCAATCCTTTGAGTTCCCTTCACATTGTACGTGTGGAAATGTTCTTACTTTCACTATTAAACATAGCCCTGAGTTCTACTGTTGATTTTCTTCCATTTGATTTCACCAAATGTTTAAGTGATCACTGATCACATCATTTTTTTTCCGACCACATTTTTTCCTGGAAGAACCATGCTTCTCCACTCTCCTTCCAGTTTCTAATAATGTCTTGGACAGTTCTTAACCCAGTTTTAGTAGTTTCTTCAATCTCCTTAAATGTTTTCTCTGCTTGATGCATGCCAATGATTTGACCCTTCTCAAACAGACGACCACAGGATGTGTCTTTAGACATGGTTGTTGAAGAAATGAGAAGCTACTCATTGCATCAGTTGGGCTTAAATAACTTGTTGTCAAATGAAAGATAATCACCCATGCAGTTAATTATCCAATAGGAGGGTCCTATCTATTTGCTTAGTTAAAAAAACACCAAAAACACCAAACTCCACCTTTGTGTGTGTAGTAGTCCAGTATGCGCTGTATTTCAGGGCTGCAGCTGGTCTTATAGATGACAACTCTGTTCACCCCCAGTAACTGCAGCATCTCCAAACTCTGGACCAGCTACAGTAAAAAACCCATTTAGAGGAAACCAAAATGGAAGCGTGAGCATGACAACAACTCTTGGTTTCTCCATTTTTATAGTTACAAGAAACACTGGAGGAAACATTGTCTGCTAGATATTAAAGCCAGAGAACACAAGGAGCCAGATGATTTTCTTCTTTGTCCACCCAGTCATATACTTTTGCATTTTCTTTCATTCTGTACATTTGTTTGTTTGTCTTTTAGTGAAATAATGAAATGTGACGAGGCGTTTACCTGCAGCACGTTGGTGAAATCAAACATGGTGGAGAAGCAGACAGTGAAGTTGTAAGGAAAAGAGTGGCCGTCAACCTTCTGGTGCTTCACCTCCAAAAACACTTTGTGATGTTCATCTAAGAGGAAACAGGAAGTCACAAGTCTTTCAGTGTACTTCACCTGAACCTGAGGGAATATAATATAATATAATATAATATAATATAATATAATATAATATAATATAATATAATATAATACAATATCCAGGTCTTGGTAACCAAAAAACAAGCTGAGACAACTGGATTCATACGTTTTTTTTCTTCTTCATCATCTTCAGTTTCTTCCTTTTCCCCTAAAAGTGTCTGCTCAGGACAAACTGCAAAGGCCAAAGGCATCAAACCTGGTAACTTGGTAGAGAACTGTATGCTTCTGATTCCTTAAATAGCCGTGGTTCTCAAAATAACTTTAGCAGGGTTATTCATTACAAAGTTAATGGTTAGTTTTATAGCGTGTAACAGTATAATGTCACAGCTAATATTTTGTGAAGTATATACCCAAACTTAATCAAACTTGATATCATTGATAATAATATGATTCTGTATAAACACCCTAAATTGTATAACCCTTGGTCTCTAGGGGGCGCTGCAAAAGCAATATAAAAAAACTACCTTATGAAATAAGGAAGTTTAAAGAAAATAGCTACCTTCATGAAATTTGGCATACATAATCTGTAACATATAACATATACAGTATATTATGTATTAAGTTATGTGACATTATATCCACAGGGGGCGCTACAGGTGACAGGTGACGGAAACATTCCATATGACTTTAAGGCCTATAACTTTTGAAATGTTCATCCAATTCATATGAAACTGAGCAGTCGTTATTATAATATGTTTGCATACAATCGTGGCAAGTTTAGTGAAATCTCGACCTGTAGGGGGCGCTACAACGACTACATGTTTATATGTCACAAAGCACCACAGTAAACTGTACAATACAAGCCCACCAAGTTTGATGCAATATGGTCTATGGGGGGCGGTACTGGTGACTTATACCTCTGTGTAGATATACTGTAAGTCATCAGTAGGCATGGGCCCCTCTATGATTTCTGATTGGCTTATGTTTTCATGTTCTGTAGCTGACTGTGTGAAATATGCCAAACAAGATCCATTTCCAGGAAGTTAATACACCTAGTTGGAGATAAAGCTAGCGGAAACTGATCAGACCACAGTCACACGGGCCTGAAGAATGTTGACTGCTTCTAGGGATTTGTCTGCAGGAATAATTAGAGTTGATGCCTAATCTAGACATTAGTTTTAAAGTTTGTTTTAGATGCAGGTACTGAGAAACAATTAACCTTTGAGAACCATGAATGTCTCTACCAAATTTGGTGCAAGTTCATTTTCTGGTATGTTTTCATTGATGTCAAGTCAAAAATATTTCTACACGAAGTCCCTGTGATCCCTGTGGACACTGAACCCACATGCATTATTGCCCCAAATGGAGAGAAACTGCTGCTTCCTTCACTGACCTCCTTTTGTTCTGTGCGGCGCTCCAGATGAGCTGATATCAGCAGAGTCTTTGTCCCGGTGACTGGCACGAAAGGCGACTCTTGATCCCAGTGAACTGCATGAGTGAGAAATGGAGTCTAACTGCTTGACAAGCAGCACGTTTCTCCATAGAGCTAAACATTTATACCAGCATTTATGGTACAATGATTGTTTTTGAGAATAAAAACTTCTTCTTATCTGGCTGCATACTGATAACAAAAGATCAAGCAGCGTATGGTTGGAATTATTAACCTGAAGTGTTGTTCTTGTTGTTTTTAACATACAAAAAAATCTCTTACCCGTTTGTTCTCGTGGACAAAATCTGTAGGGCAATGGGACTGGAGGCTTGAAGATCTCTGGATTAATCTTGGACCTACAGAGTCAAAGAAATGATTCAGGTTCAAGAGAAAGAAGGAGGCTGATCATGAATCCGACTGGTTGCAACTCAAGTCTGGTTATTCCCTTTCCTTTGGTCAGGTTGTGAATAGACGGAATAATAAATATACCCAAAATATGAACATGTTTAATATTTTCTATCCACAATATAATATATAGTTCAAAAATATTGCTCACACTGATGCTAAAACACAGCTGGCCCCAGAAGCAGCAGGTGCAAACTCTGTATCTTCGTCTACATTAACTTCAACTGTCATTTCCACACAGGAACAGCTGTAAATGATTAACATGTCAGATGTCAGGAACTGCTAGAGCTACCTAGATAAATAGGGTGCGAATGCAAACTATCTCCCCACGGGACCATTTCAGAGGACAAGCTTCAACACCATCAAACGTTTACCAAATGGTGGTATGTGAAGACGCTAACTTTATTTTAAGATTAAAAAGTATCGTCTACAGATCAGGGGATAGCTTTAGATCAGCACTATGGGGAGGTTTCTGATGTTCCTCAGAGTTTTCAAACATCTGTATCATGAACTATCATGAACAAACTGAAGGGACAAGAAGACCACCTCCATGGTAATGCTGCAAAGAAGGTGTTGAGTTCAACATTGCTGGCCAGAATAAAATCAATAGTGTGACCTGAGAGGTTGCTGCATTTCATGCTTCCTGTCAGAGACATTCAGAACATAATTAGTGTTTATCTTCAGCTGCAGAGTGCTGACAGAAAAGAACCACATTCTTTATTACCAGATCAAGTGTTTAACTACTGAAGCAGATCTATTACATTCACCCACCTGTAGGGCAAGAAGAGGAGGAGGATGAGGACCAAGATGACAGCAATGATCCACATACATTTAAATCTCTTCAGCGTAGGCGTCAGCTGATGCTTCTCCTTCATCGTAGACGTGCTCCGTCCACCTGCTGCTGTTTAGGGTCAGATATTCTTCGTCGAACGTTTCTCTCTGCTACAGAACACACAGACATGGTGGAGGAAATGTTACAGGAAGCTGCTTCAGACTAAAAGCTTCAGCAAGATTTAAATGTGTTCTGGTTGTGCAGCGTTAGTTTCCAGGTAAACTCTCTGCTCTCTGTGAGAGTTAACTATCAACCCAGGGTGGTTTCCTTTCAGAAGCTGCCGTCACAGAAATAAAAATAACCAACACACTGAACAGGATTATGTTTCAAGAATAAAATTTAAAGCATTCAAAAAACAACGATGACAGCATAAATGAAGCGGCTTGATGTCGGTGCTGCAGACCTCCTTTCATTAATTCTCTCCATTTGCTTCAACCAGCCTCACCTGTTTACTTCCAGCAGTGTATTCCCCTCCCCTTTGTCTCACTCTAAGACAAATATTAAAAATAATAATGGAGACTGGAGTTGTGAAACTTTATAGTGTCAGAGATTAGAAACAGGAAGCAAGTATTTAGGTTGGTATCTTCCTAATCTCTACCTGTAAATGAGCTGTACAATAAACTGACACAGGCATACAGTGGATGGAAAAGTCTCCACACTCCTGTTAAATGCCATCTTTCTGTCATGTAAAGAAATAAGAACAACATTTCAGGAGGAGGGTAGTAACAATAAATGTAGTTGCATAAGTGTGTACACCATCTTATAACTGGGGATGTGGCTGTGTTCAGAATTAATTCAGATGAATTAACCCTAAATAAAGTGCAGTAGTTCTAAACTAGTAGACTTTTTAGAAGCATCAGAGGGATCTCAGTCAGGAGAGGGGTAACGAATAATTTAAAGGCATTAGATTTATCATGGAACACAGTGAAGACAGTGGAGAAAATATGGCACAACAGTGGCAATACCAAGAACTGGACGTCCCTTTAAAATGAATGAAAAGGTGACAAGAAGACTCAGGAAAGCTGCAGGAGTTTATGGCAAGTCCTGGCTGTGTTGATGTGACAACACTCCTGTATTCTTCATGTGCCTGGGCTCTGGGGTAGGGAGGCAAGACAGAAGCATTTTCTGACAAAGAAAAACATCCAAGCTCTTCTATCCAAGCAATCCTCCTAAAATCATGTGGGAAAATGTATTAAAACCAAGGCTGACCCACAGTGCTTTGGGGCTGTTTTTCTTCATCTGGAACTGGAGCCTGAGTCAAGGTGGAAGGAATTAGGAACAGTTCCAAATACCAGTCAGTGTTGGCACAAAACCTTCAGGGCCCATATTCCTAAAGATCCTTAGCGCTAAGAGTTGCTCCTAGTGGCCAAATTCTAAGAAAAATCTTAAATCATTATCACGTTTTCTAAGAATTTCCTCTCAAAGTTAGGAGTAGCTCCTAGTAAAGATAAAACGTATTCCTAAAGAATCTTAGCTCTTGAAAGTGCTCCTAAGGTGAGATCTGTTAAGAGCAGGGAGGAGGACTTTTAGGAGCTTTAGGAGTTTCTGAAGCAGACGAGAAAATGACTGAAAGAAGAGACAGGAGAGATATTCTCCAAACACTGAATGATAATCAAGATTGTTACAATCGCAATATCACCAGAAATGAAAGTCATCACAACACTGAGGTATTTAGCAACAATGCAACAATGCAGCAGTGATGACTTGGAGCCAAATCTACGTCTCTAAACATTTTTATTCTCATTGACCAGTTGATCCAGAACAAACACGGTTCCTCTGTCCAATTCTCCTGAAAATCTTAAGAGGGCTGTCCACAGGAGATGCCCTGCAATCTGAGAGATCTGGAGCGAAGTCAAGTCAGGCTGTGCCATGTCGATGAAAATTCTGAAATGATTGATTTAGTCTTATTATTTATTTATTATTATTTTTTTACATCACAAAAGCCTGGCATTAAACAGGGATTAGCAAACGTTTTATATCCACCGTATGTAGACACGCTGGGAACACCGTCATCAACATTAACAACACCTGCTCTAGAGAAACAATGCTCCACTCAGGATACGTTCAGAGGAAATCCTACGGTTAAGAGGCAGTTAAATGAGTGAATTTATAGTGAAGTAATAGGCTAGTAAATAGTAGCAGAGTGAAGTAATATCCTGGAGCACTGTGTAAGAACTGTCAGTACAAATACTGGATTACTTCAGAGGAGAAACAGAAACAGGAGACAGGAAAGAGACTAAGCAGTGAAGAGTCCCATTCTCTGTGGTTTCATTACTAAGAAACGCCTTTGGAATTACCAGAGTTATCGCTATAGTGCAAAGACACGTTCAAAGGACGTTTTTTCAACATGTTTTTTCCAATCTTTATTTCAAAGGTCAGTCTTAAGCAGCATAAAATGTAGTAAAATATGTGAAAAATGGTAAAATACGGTAAAATTACCAAATTTGGTCTGTATATAAGAATGGAAGTGAAATAGTTCATAACCGCTAAGGTGAAGGTTGTGAATGCAGCAAACACAGAAAGGCTCATGGAAGTTGACATGAAGAAAATATATCCATGAGTAAATGTGGAGGAATGAAGGTTCATTTAACATCGTCTCCTCAGATTTATTTAGATTAGAATACGTTCAATGGTGTACCTAACATCAACTCCATTAGAATGCATTCACTGGTGTATAATGTTTTGTCAAGTGAGCGCATACTGGCACCTTTTTCTTCATCTCGTTATTCCTGAAACCAACATCGGAACCTATTTTCATAAAACAAATGAAATCATTTATTACCAGCTACAGGTTTAACAGACGCAGTGACTTACCTTCCTCCAGCAGCATGTCGTTAAAGAGGAAATGAATTCCTGTTCAGCCTGTTCACTCATTTGAATAATGTCCAAGAAGTTTCAGGTAGATCTGGTTCACACTTTATCTGTGTTGCCAAGTCCGCTTATTATGTAAAATAAATAAATAAATAAATAAAATAAATATCTGTAAGCGACTTTACAGAAAACAAGCGCAAAGTCGCCAACATGGATGTGAAACTGAAGAGGTAGACGTGTTGCAGCAACATGCAGCAGTGCACACAACTCAAGTCATAAAAGGGGTAAACGTTAAATTCAAACCGACTCCTGAATAAAATAAAAAATAGGAGTACAAGAGGACAAAAGAAAGGGAATGCAGATATTTAGTTTATTTTTTCTTACTGTTTTAAAAGCTGATATGTTGCTTCAATCTGGAGTTACTATCTTATAAATCTTGCCTCAAAACCCTCTTTCCGTTATAATGGATTTATGTCAAAATGATATCGTGTCCCAAGGATGTGCATCAGAGCCGTGACGTGTCCGATCTACTCACACAGGTCTGCACAGAGCTCTCTGCACTTCATGGCTCAGCGTGGTTTGTGTCTCTATTTCTAGTCTATGTCCAGTCTGTTCAGTGTGGCACAGGTGAAGGATGTCAATCAGTGAAACCGATGTCTGAACGCATTAGGAGGCACAGCAAGGAAACCCAATAATAAAGAAACGGGGCTGTCATTGTTCTTTTTATCCTGATACTTGCAGTGCTTCATGTTGACCTGCAGAGAGAGCTACACACACACACTCTTCATGGAAGATGCTCTGAGTGAAAGTGAGTCAATGAGTGAGTTTACATGGTCTTTATTCTTTAGTATCCCGATTTTGAGGCTTATCCCAGCTTTGAGCATATCCGGGATATGGTGTTTACA
The DNA here is from genome assembly GCA_005024645.1 of Planiliza haematocheilus. Lineage (NCBI taxonomy): Eukaryota > Metazoa > Chordata > Actinopteri > Mugiliformes > Mugilidae > Planiliza > Planiliza haematocheilus. The sequence continues at coordinate 245,651 of SRSE01000736.1, forward strand.
TGGAACACAGAGAAACCCGGTTATTCATATCCCCGTATACATGATAAATACCAGTATCCCGTTTTCCGATCACTGCATCCTATCTGCGCATGCGTGTTTTACGGCTTTTTGAATGGTTTCCAACGCGACCTAACTTGTTCAGCGGAGCGAGGTGGAAAACCAGCGTCACGTAGCTTTTCCGCAACAGATTTGAATTTGAATTTGAATGAATCGGCATTTCGGTGTTTTCTACCACCTATACACGTCGTTATGTTTAGTTCTTTCATTACTTTAAGGGAAAATTCAGTCTCTTCGTCGCTCCAAAAGTGAGAATTTCTCGTTGCCGCCATGTTGTTTGTATTTCTAGTGCGTCGCTTGGCGTCACTCTCGATAACTCCGGATAAGGTGCATACATGCTCCGTTATTCCGGCTTCTATCGGAGTTGGCTACTCCAGGTAGCAAAGCCGGGTTTCTTGAAATCAGGAAATGGGCATGTAAACATGGTCAATGTCTCAGAAAATAATAGAAAGAAGTTCAACCTCAGGCCAGGGAGATTTATGTAAAAGCTGTTGAGCTGCATGTGTCTTAGGGAACCTAAAGAACTGGTCACTGGTGATTTGATTTATAGCTTTAAGTCCTAAAGAGTTGGAATATTTGTGCTCGACAAGTGGATTTTGTCTCCCAAGATCGACAGGAACAGGGGGAAAGATTCCAGGAAACTAAGCCTACTAAACAATTGTTAGTCACAGATGTGAGCTCTGTTCATGACTGTATGAGCACTAGATGATGCTCCAACTTCAGATGTTCTGTGATGAAAGTCGACCTTAACCCCACTGAGAATCTTTGGGATGTGCTGGAGAAGACTTTGTGCAGTGGTCAGACTCTCCATCATCAATACAAGATCTTAGTGAAAAATTAATGGAACACTGGATGGAAGTAAATCTGGAGATATTGGAGAAGATTATAGAAACAATTACACTTTTTTATTAGCCAGAAAGTGTGCATTGACCACAGCATAAGAATGATGATGCACTTTGAGGTGATCATCACTTACATCTGTGACAATGGAGTGCATTAGATTTACATTTACATTTAAAAAAAAAAAAAAAAAAAAAAAACCCTGATAATTATAAAGATACTTGAGATACCTGAGTTTTCCACAAGGTGTCCTGCTCGCGCTGGTGCCGGATTTATACATATTCACAAATGCAACAAAGATAAAGGAGGTCCAGCCTTTTTTAATGGCCAAGCAGTGTACAGTGCACTGACCACGGTATAAATATGATGATGCCCTTTGAGGTGTCCTGTCCTCTCTGAGCATCATCCCTTACACCTGTGACAATGGGGTGCATGAGATTGTCATTTACATTTAAAAAAAACCCTGATAATCTTGAAGGTACTTATGTGTTTCTGGTATTTCTTCATGCATTTCCCTGTCTGCAAACATTAGAAGACCTGCTCCTTCAAAAGGTTGTGTACACATACACTGAACTGTAAAACATGGATCAACATGTAACTGAGACGAATAAATAAACACTCATTGATAATGTTATAACAGTTACAGAGTTTGAAGAATAATCCCTTCCATTTACAGAGACTTGGATTATTTTCTATTTTTGCAGTGAGATATTCCAGGTGCTGATATTCTTTCTGAACAAATGCTGAACTTTAATCACAGAAGGCAAAAAAAAAACTCCAATCTCTTCCTTCTCATTACTTGTGAACAGTATGCAAGTTTTGGTTAATTTAAAATGTGGAAGTTTCCCGGAGTCAATGTCACTCGTTCAGAGGAAGTGAAAGAATTTAAAGTCATTTTAAGTTAAATGGGGACAATAAAAAAAAATATTATTATTCAAGTATGAGTTTTTAGTTATGTCTAAAACCACGACTATTGCATGTCCTTTGGTAGAAGTTCAGTGTCTCTCAGCACAGTATCAACAGCCGGCACGAGTTTGTCAGCAAAGCTCAGCAGTCTGCCGTCATAAATCAGTTTGTCTTGTGTCAGCTCGCTTTGAGTCGGAGCTCTGCAAAGACAGGAAGCAGAGAACAGTTACTCTACGTCTGCAGCCAGATGCCTGACTGCTAAGGACACGAGTTCAGGGCAAAGTGCATAAAAAAACAAGCTCTGTGGATCATCCCACAGATACTTGATCAGTTTGGGATCTAGTGAATGTGGAGGCCAGGTCAACACCTTGTGCTGTTCTTCTTCCTAAAGTGTTTTTGTGGCTGCATCCTGCTGGGGATGGCTGCTGCCATCAAGGAGTGTCATTGCTATGGGGTGGGGGTGCCTGGTCTGGTCTAGGTGGGTGCTACATGTCTAAGTAACATCCACACCAATGAATGAAGCCAGGTCCACAAGTTTCCCAGCAGAACACTGAACTGGAGCAAGATGGTGTTATTTACTTCTCCTGTCATAATGTGGCCATAATGTTGTGGCTGATCATTGTATGTCTTCCTGAGTGTGAGAGAATCTGTATCTGTGTAGAGTATGAAATTAAAAATGTGAAAGCAAGAACTGAAATATTAGTGGTAAGAAAAAATTCTCTCTCCATAAAACGAAAACCTAAGTTTCTATCTTGGTCTAAACACCATATAATTATATTTTTTTGTTGTTGCTGTCTTAACCTGTAACATGAAGGACCTGAGTCACAGTCTAAACACAAAACAGTGCAGCTACACATATGATCTGAATCAGAAACACTCCAGCATCAGTCTACCTGGTGTGGTACATTCTCGCTATGTCCCTGTCGACCCAAGCGCAGCCCTTCTGTGAGCTCAGTAGTCCATGGACGGTAGCTGAGAACACAACTCGGGGGTTCACGATGATTTTGAAGTTGTGGTACTGAGTCTCTGCTATGGGTTGTTGGTACAGGTGAGAGAAGATGTTCACCCCCTTCACATTCTTCCAGCGCTCCTGCAGGGCCAGGGTTTGGGGTGGTGGAGGAGGCAGCTTGACCGTGTTGGGGAATACGTTATTCTCAAACTGGTAACACTTATCTGCACCGTATTTCTTCTCCAGCAGTGGCAACAGCTCCAACCAGCTTGTAAGAAAAGGATTTAAAAAACAACAACACATTTTTCATATTTAAAGCAGTGTATAAGCAATTGATAGAGCCTTCATTATGCACCATGACCCACTCTAAGTACGTTGAGTGTGTAATGGTGTGTTAGAATTTGTAACTATTAAATGCTGTCAACTCATCTTGCACTCAGAGGCACCTCCTACCTAAATAAACTGACACAAAACACACTATAACTATGACTGCCAGATCTGAAGCATCACTCTGAGTCTGTACATCACACAATCACTTCACTGTAAAAACTCAAAAACTCATTAACATCATAAAGAAAGGTGCTACCTGTTGACCGTCTGGGGCAGTATGAGCTCATCCACGTCGTGCAGGGCCACGTATCTGGACCGGTACATGTACCTGTACACGCAGTCATTGAGAGCAGGAATCTGACCAAAGTAGTGGATGTCACCTGGGCCGTGCATAGGAAGCCAGCCGTGAGATACATTTAAATATCTGGACATAGACCAAGAGATCACCTCCATCAGTCCTGAGAGGGAGACATTAGAAGAATAGCAAAGTAGTGTTAGTCTTTGTTGCACTGTTAGTTTTGACTTTTGGGTTCTACAAATAAAAATCTTAAAATTCTGAAGAAATCCAACGTGTTAGGGTTATCACTGGGTGAGAGGCAGGGTACACCCTGGACTGGTTACCAGTCTATCCCATGGCTGTAGTTGCTAGTCCACCTCACTGATTAGTGGTTTTCTTAATGCTACACAGCTGTTCAGTCCCAATCCCTTGAGTTCCCTTCACATTGTACGTGTGGAAATGTTCTTACTTTCACTATTAACTACTGTCATTTTTCTTCCATCTGATTTCACCAAATGTTTAGATAGATAGTACAGCAATGTACAGGCATTCAACACCACACATAAAAAGAACAAAAGCTTAAATCAACAATCAATCCTCAACAGGACAGTCCCAACAGTGGAGTCTTTCAGGTTCCTAGGGTCCACAATTTCACGGGACCTGAAGTGGACCGCCCACATTGACTCTGTGAGGAAGAAGGCCCAGCAGAGGCTGTACTTTCTGCGCCAGCTCAGAAAGTTCAACCTGCCTCAGGAGCTGCTGATCATCTTCTACACCGCAATAATCCAGTCTGTCCTGACCACGTCCATCACTGTCTGGTTTGGATCCTCCACCAGGCAGGACAGGGACAGACTGCAGAGAACAGTCAGGTCTGCAGAGAGGATCATTGGTACCAATCTTCCCTCCATCCAGGACCTGTACCAGTCCCGGGTCAGGAAGCGGGCCAGGAAAATCTCCACAGACCCCTCACACCCTGGTCACAAACTGTTTAGACTCCTCCCCTCAGGCCGGCGCTACAGAGCACTGTACGCCAAAACCACCCGGCACAAGGACAGTTTCTTTCCCCGGGCTGTGGCTCTGATGAACTCTGAGCAGTCACAGAGTGCAAGCCCACCCACATGAACAATAGATGAACATGAACAATGACTCTGCCTTGTAAATATTCACTGTACAATAACCCCCGGTGTATATATTATCCTATAGTTAATATGTACAGATTGAGATTTAGATTTATTTTATTTTATTGTGTTTTTATTCTTATTACTGTACTAGAGAGTAAAGTTACCGGAGTCAAATTCCTTGTATGTGCACATACTTGGCGAATAAAGGTGATTCTGATAAAGGTGATTCTGATTCTGATAAGAATAAAAATAGAGAACTAAAAAATAACAAAAGTATACACAGTATTAACAAGATTATAAGACACCCACGACCACAGGATGTGTCTTTACACATGGTTGTTTGAGAAATGAGAAGCTACTCATTGCATCAGTTGGGGTTAAATAACTTGTAAACTGTAAGATAATCACCCATGCAGTAATTATCCAGTAGGGGGCTCCTATCTATTTGCTTAGTTAAATCCAGATGGTGATCTTTTGTTAGCCCAGGCAATGTATCTCTACTGCAACTTCTGAAGATAGACACATATATGTAAAAAACACCAAACTCCACCTTTGTGTGTGTAGTAGTCCAGTATGCGCTGTATTTCAGGGCTGCAGCTGGTCTTATAGATGACAACTCGGTTCACCCCCAGTAACTGCAGCATCTCCAAACTCTGGACCAGCTACAGTAAAAAACACATTTAGAGGAAACCAAAATGGAAGCGTGGGCATGAACGACAACTCTTGGTTTCTCCATTTTTATAGTTACAAGAAACACTGGAGGAAATATTGTCTGCTAGATATTAAAGCCAGAGAACACAAGGAGCCAGATGATTTTCTCTTAGTCCATCCAGTCATATACTTTTGCATTTTTTTCATTCTGTACATTTGTTTGTTTGTCTTTTAGTGAAATAATGAAATGTGACGAGGCGTTTACCTGCAGCACGTTGGTGAAATCAAACATGGTGGAGAAGCAGACAGTGAAGTCGTAAGGAAAAGAGTGGCCGTCAACCTTCTGGTGCTTCACCTCCAAAAACACTTTGTGATGTTTATCTAAGAGGAAACAGGAAGTCACAAGTCTTTCAGTGTGCTTCACCTGAACCTTTCAGTTCGTTTTTTATATTTTCTTTTTAGGAACTATAACATAGCATAGAATAAAACCGGCCACATGGAGCTCCTTTCATACCTTCATTGTCATCTGCAGCAGAGGTCACAGCAATCTCAAACAGTGTCTGACAGCGTAACGGGACAGGACACATGATGGATGCCGTCCCATAGGGGAAGTCAAAGTGATCGCTGTTTACGCTGCGGACACCTTTAGAGTCGTGGAGCTTCCCTTGACAACAGAAGAGGCAGCGATAGTCTACCTCCTCTTTCACCTTCACCACCGCAATAACACGAACCTGCAACAAGAAGAAGGAGGAAGGTAATTACAGTAATAAGGGTTCCATGCCCGTTCATCCAGTTGTCAGCAAACTTGAGAACTCTATCATTTATTGACAAAGCTCTGTAAATAACTTTAGCAGGGTTATTGATCACAAAGTTAATGGCTAATTAATTTTTATAGCGTGCAACAATATAACTCCAGAGCTAATATTTTGTGATGTATATGCCCAAACTTAATCAAACTTGATATCATTGACAATAATATGATTCTGTATAAACACCCTAAATTTTATGCTTCTACAAAAGCAACAATTTCAATATCTCAAAAACTGCAGTAGCTACCTTCATGAAATTTGACATATAATCTGTAACATATAATGTGGACACCCATCAAGGTGCGTGACATTACATTTACAGGGGCGCTACAGGCGACATGGAAACATTCCATAGTAATCACTTCATTATAAAATGGCAAGTTTTGTGAAATTCGGCATGTAGGGGGCGCTACAATGACTACATGTTTATATGTCACAAAGCACCACAGTACACTGCTTGAAATTTGACAATAATAATCTGTGGATGACTCCTTACAAGCCCACCAAGACCAGTTTATGATCCTTGCAATCATCTAGTTAAACATTGTTTTATTTGATATTGGATATTGATGTTTGCGTGTTCTGTAGTTGACTGTGTGCAAGATGCCAAACAGTAAGTTAATACAGTTAGAGATGCCTCTTAACAACAAGAGATAAGGCAAGCGGAAACCATGAATGTCTTCACCAAATTTGGTGCAAGTTCATCTGATGGTTTTTCAGTTATTTCTAATTGTAATAATTTATGATTGCATGATGCTATAACAAAAATATCCATTATTTTTGTGCACAAATGAAATGTGTTTATCTTGCAAAACCACAGTAGATGTTTCAAAAATATTTCTACATGAACTCCCTGTGATCCCTGTGGACACTGAACCCATGTGCATTATTGCCCCAAATGGAGAGAAACTGCTGCTTCCTTCACTGACCTCCTTTTGTTCTGTGCAGCGCTCCAGATAAGCTGATATCAGCAGAGTCTTTGTCCCGTTGACTGGCACGAAAGACGACTCTTGATCCCGATGAACTGCGTGAGTGATAAATGTAAAAAGTCTAACTGCTTGACAAAAGCAGCACATTTCTCCACAGAGCTAAACATTTATACTAACATTTATGCTACAATGACTGTTTTTGAGATCAAAAACTTCTTATCTGGCTGCATACTGATAATAAAGATCAAGGGGCACATGGTTGGAATTATTACCCTAAAGTGTTTGATGTAATCAGTACTTCCTGTGGTTTTTAACATACAAATCTCTCACCTGTTCGTCCTCGTGGACAAAATCTGTAGGGCAATGGGACTGGAGGCTTGAAGAGCTCTGGATTAGTATTGAACCTGCAGAGTCAAAGAAATGATTCAGGTGAAGTCATTTCTGTGGAGACGAGTTCAAGAGAAAGAAGGAGGCTGATCATGAAACGTTTTCTCTGTTTCTCCTTCTCAACCTTTTATTATTAGCAAAATGTCAAGTAAAGAGACATTTTGGCCACTTTATTAGGTACACCATGCTAGTAACGGGTTGGACCCCCTTTTGCCTTCAGAACTGCCTCAATTCTTCGTGGCATAGATTCAACAAGGTGCTGGAAGCATTCCTCAGAGAGTTTGGTCCATATTGACATGATGGCATCACACAGTTGGCGCAGATTTGTCGGCTGCACATCCATGATGCGAATCTCCCGTTCCACCACATCCCAAAGATGCTCTACTGGATTGTGGACTCATTGTCATGTTCAAGAAACCAGTCTGAGATGATTCCAGCTTTATGACATGGCGCATTATCCTGCTGAAAGTAGCCATCAGAAGTTGGGTACATTGTGGTCATAAAGGGATGGACATGGTCAGCAACAATACTCAGGTAGGCTGTGGCGTTGCAACGATGCTCAATTGGTACCAAGGGGCCCAAAGAGTGCCAAGAAAATATTCCCCACACCATTACACCACCACCACCAGCCTGAACCGTTGATACAAGGCAGGATGGATCCATGCTTTCATGTTGTTGACGCCAAATTCTGACCCTACCATCCGAATGTCGCAGCAGAAATCGAGACTCATCAGACCAGGCAATGTTTTTCCAATCTTCTATTGTCCAATTTCAATGAGCTTGTGCAAATTGTAGCCTCAGTTTCCTGTTCTTAGCTGAAAGGAGTGGCACCCGGCGTGGTCTTCTGCTGCTGTAGCCCATCTGCCTCAAAGTTCGACGTACTGTGCATTCAGAGATGCTCTTCAGCCTACCTTGGTTGTAACGGGTGGTTATTTGAGTCACTGTTGCCTTTCTATCAGCTCGAACCAGTCTGGCCATTCTCCTCTGACCTCTGGCATCAACAAGGCATTTCCGCCCACAAAACTGCCGCTCACTGGATATTTTTTCTTTTTCGGACCATTCTCTGTAAACCCTAGAGATGGTTGTGCGTGAAAATCCCAGTAGATCAGCAGTTTCTGAAATACTCAGACCAGCCCTTCTGGCACCAACAACCATGCCACGTTCAAAGTCACTCAAATCACCTTTCTTCCCCATACTGATGCTCGGTTTGAACTGCAGGAGATTGTCTTGACCATGTCTACATGCCTAAATGCACTGAGTTGCCGCCATGTGATTGGCTGATTAGAAATTAAGTGTTAACGAACAGTTGGACAGGTGTACCTAATAAAGTGGCCGGTGAGTGTATAAAGCAGGTTAAGAAGATCAGGCAATGAGACATCTCGAGACAAAGGAGTAGGCATTCTCTTCTCTCTCCGCTCCAACCCGATCCAAACACACACTGAATAATTAACTCATAAAACCAGAGAGACACTCCCCTTTCTCTGTTCTCATAAACTTCTTTTATGTACTTAGTCACATTTATACAACTTTGTTTTAAGAGCAACTTGAATATCCCAAAATGTTTCATAAAAGGCAACTGGACTTGCTGATTTAGAGAAGACGTTTCACCACTCATCCGAGTAGCTTCTTCAGTTCAGAACTGAAGAAGCTACTCTTTGATACGGCTTTTTTCTTCAAACACTAAGACATTGCCAAGTGTCATCTACTGCCTTTGACTGAACACCTACAACGCTCTCAAGCGAAGCTGGGTGTTGGAGTTGCAGACCAAGCAATGAGTCCCATCTGCAGGTCCAAGAGAGACCTGCATCAGCTGCCATTCGTCACCATCTTATCACACTGACGCTCTGTCATCACCGATGCCGAGAAGACTCTACAGAAAAGTAGGCTGAATCGTTCCTAATGATTAAGACATAGAGTTGCTACTTTGAAACTCCCTAGGAGTTCATCCTTCAGATATGCAAATTATTTAACCTACGATAACAGGAGGTTGTGCCCCAACAAGACATTTTAAAAGTGTATACTATCCTACAGAAGCAGATCTATTGCATTCACCCACCTGTAGGACCAGAGCAGGGGGATGAGAATGAAGATGAAGATGACAGCAATGATCCACCTACATTTAAATCTCTTCAGCCTTGGGATCTGCTGATGCTTGTGCTTCATCATGGGCATGCTCTGTCCACCTGCTGCTGTTTTGGGTCAGATATTCTTCCTTGAACATTTCTCTCTACTACAGAACACAATCAATTTTGATTAACCCCAAATAAAGTGCAGCCGTTCTAGACTAGTAGAATGTAGGGGAAAATGCTGAAAACAGGATCAGTTACAGGTGAGTTTCAGGTTTTTATCAGATCTAGACTCATGAGCTTCAGGTGATCAACAACAACAGATGCTCACATTTAAACCCAAACTCCCTGACAGTCTATCAGAACCAGCTTCCTGGATGAAATAAACACCTTCAAGAAACCAAACAAGTCCAGAAATCTTCACATGCTTCACATCCTGTTTATTTTCTGTGTTCAGGGCTCATTTGTATTTCTGGTGTTTTGTATTAAAACCAGCACAGACACCTGGAAAGAAGAGCAGTTTTTTTGTCTCTGTGGAAGGCAGAGGGGACATATGCTGTCACTTGCCAGTGCATTAGGTACAGTCCAACAGAGGTTTTTATAATATAATACTCATATTTTAGCTAATTAAACAATTACTTTACTATTACTATATTAGTTATTTCCTGCTAATCTTAGTTTGCTTTAGGACTTGGGAATTCAAATAAAATGAATTAGGCCTATTACGTATATTCATTGTGGCATTGTTTTAATTTAAGAATGCATCCACTACTTTACCTAATGTTTTGTCAAGTGAGCGCATACTGGCACATTTTTCTTTCTCTCATTATTTAGGCCTACCGTTATCTCATTCCTGTTACCGTTTTAACAGACGCAGTGACTTACCTTCCTCCAGCCGCATGTCGTCAACGTGTGAGGAAGAACTGTTTTTGTTCAGGTGGTTCAATCATTACCAGGAGTTTATTTATCGCCTTAGGGATCTGTGTTGCCAAGTCTTCGTATTATAAGCGACTTTGGGCTTGTTTTTCTGTAAAGTCGCTTATAAATATTGATAGTCGCAGGTAGCGCTTTTTGGGACTTGTTTCTAAAGTCAGTCAGTCATTTTCTAAACCTGTTTCTGGTCCTGTTAGGGGTCACGGGGGTCTGCTGGAGCCTATCTCAGCTGTCATCGGGCGAGAGGCAGGGGTACACCCTGGACAGGTCGCCAGTCCATCGCAGGGCCAACATTCACGCTCACATGCACACCTACGGGCAATTTAGAATCACCAATTAACCTAACGAGCATGTCTTTGGATGGTGGGAGGAAGCCGGAGTACCCGGAGAGAACCCACGCAGACACAGGGAGAACATGCAAACTCCACACAGAAAGGCCAGCCGGCCCATGGATTCGAACTGGTGACCTTCTCGCAGTGAGGCATCAGTGCTAACCACCTCGCCACTGTGCCGCCCTGTTTCTAAAGTGTAATTGTTTATTTGGGCTTGTTCCCAGCTCCATAATTACTCGTCAAGCACATATTTTCGTTATTTAAACTCAGACGTTTGTCTTTCCTGGCAACGAGTACTGGCCAATCAGATGCAGAGCAAGGCAATCTGCGTTTTATGATTACATTTTTATTTCTGATTGTTAAAATCTCAGAGTGACGTTTAAATGAAAATACGCGGGAATGATGGTGGACTTTAGACGTGCCCTGAGGAACCCACTGATTTTAAAACCGTGCACACAGTTTATGTATTTATTTTTTTTCACCCACAAACCGTCGCTGACCATTGATCAAGGCGTGGGTGGAGCAGCAGAATGCCGACAGTCGTGTGTGAAACTGAAGAAGAGGACAGATAGAAACTATAACTTCAAGGCTCCAGGATAGTTTGGCTGTGCTTAGAACCAAATGCAGAATAAGAGGTGCAGTGTTGCAGCAGCAAAATAAAAAATAGGAGTACAAGATGTCTGTGAAGGTTCTCAGTAATCCGGGTCATGGTATATCCAAAAATGGTTAAAACAAAGGCAACTGGACTTGTAGAGTTTTAGAGAAGACATTTCATCACTCATCTGAGTAGCTTCTTCAGTTCTAGGGGACTGGTGGGAAAAAACTTGCTTGTTGTGCTAATGACCAAGAAGTGGTGCAGCTGATTTCCATATTAACCATTAAAATTGTATTATAAATAGATGTCAGATTAAATCTCAGTCCACCTCCTCTGTTTAGTGAAGGTTTTTCCAATCTGACATAGATGGTTTCCTTTACTCCTCTTTCAAACCATTGCCCTTCTCTGGCTAAGATTGGGACATTGTTATTTTCAAAGAAGTGTCCTTTGTCCTTCAGGTGTAGGTGGACCTCTGAATCATTTACTGATTGGCTGGCTCTCCTGCTGCACATGCGTTTATGGATCGGTTGTTTGGTTTCCCCAGTGTATAAGTCTGTACACTCTATAGATGCGCTTGGAACCAAATGCAGAATAAGAGGAAGACGTGAGGAGGTAATGTATAAATCTGTACAGAGCCCCATGAATCCTGACATGAGAAACTCATTGCATCAGTTGGGCTTAAATAACTTGTTTCCAGCTGAAAGATAATCACCCATGCAGTAATTATCCAATAGGAGGCTCCTACCTATTTTATTAGTTAATTCCAGGTGGAGACTTTTTTTAATTTTTTGGCCAGCCAGTGTATTTTGATGTGGGAACAATAACTGACTTAGTGTGCAGCCTGGAGATTTACTCAGGCATCCACAACACACTCAACCAGCACAGGTTCCACCAGTGTCATTACTCACAATGCCCACTAGAGGTCTGTATACTCCTATCAATAAGCTCTCAATTCATTACAAGGTGATCACTGACAGTCAACAACCTGAGGAGCTGACTGCGTTCTTGCTGTGAGGAGATTGTCAGAAGCAGTGGTGCTGCTTTACTGCTGCTCTGCTGCAGGACTACGCGGCTGAAGGTGGAATCACCAACACAACCAGTGACAGCACACGGTTGACACAAAAGGCCAGAAGCCATCAGTAACACAAACCAACAGGAAGAGCAGTGGATCAGTTTCACCGCCTGAGCTCCAGCCTCGCTCTGGGCTCTGAGAACAAACGACACGCTCAGCACAGCACTGGCTTCAGCAAGAGACGCTGGTGGTGGGTTTGAAGGCTCAGAGACACCAGACTGACATCAAGCACCTCCGTGAGCAGAGGGAGACAGTGACCTCTGGACAAACCAAAAAGACTACAGCTGCCACATACATTCACTCACCAGTTTATTAGGTACTGCTACCATTTCTGTCTGTGAGTTCCTAGATGAGGCTCATTGCCATGAAGGGACGATTGATTGGAGGGATTCCATTTAAACGTTGTGCTATCGTCACTCAGGGGCTGTGCTTGTTCTTTTGAATCACTTCTAAAAGACTTATTCTGTGAGAATCTTGTTAATTATGCTTGGTTTTGTTTACCTAACACCCGGACTTTGCATTTATACATCGTTTGGTTCACTCTGGCTCTAGTTTCTGTTTGTATAGACACATTTACTGTAGGTCTGGGTTGTTGTTTGTTGGTGTCTTTTGAGTTTGGTGAAGGAGGTAGGTAGTTTCTTTGGAGATTCTAGTTTTTAAAAAGGACTTGGTCTGTATAATTTTGATTTGTTTTACTCATTTCTTTGATTTATTCAACGCCCCTTATCCAGCCTTAATGCTGCAGTTTCTGTGGTCTTAATCGCTTCACAATAATTTTAAACCATAATGTCATGACCTGGCTCTTAAGCCATGACAAAATAACAAAGAAAGTTAAACATAAAGGTCAACTAATTTATTTAAACAAACTGAAATAACTCAGAAGAAGTAATGAGATTTGAACGTGAGGATCAGTGTGTCTGTTGATGGATGCATAATGATGTGAGTGCATTGTTGGTGGGCGTTAAACAGAACCAAAAACTGTACTGGAGTCCAGGTGGGAGAGAGAGAGAGAATGAGGTCTGTGACTGCCTGGTTTTATCAGCTCAGAGAGACTGTCCAGGTGCTCCCAACTGCCCAAGATTAGCCCCGCCCACTGAGGTACCTGCAAAAACAGAGATGACGAGACAAGGGAAATCACAAAACAGGCCCTAATGGCAGGTGGACGTCACAATAACTAAAAAGACAATTCCACCTGGTTTAATGTTGCTTCCCTCACCTCTACCAGGGCTGGGTCGTGACAAGTAAAGTAATGAAAACAGCACTAAATCAAGTCTCCGTGGAGGTTCTGATGTTCAGCATTAGTTTCAAATAACTGAGGAGCTTATGGTTTGCAGCTTGTTCATAAATATGTATCATCGACACCAACGTCATCCTCCAAAAATGATCACCCAGCACTGAGTCACCACATCAGCTGAACATCATGAAGGAAGAAGTGTTTTTCGTTCACCATTCTGTCCAAAGTTAATATCTGAACTATTTGTATTTTTTGAGAATTTCTGTTTAACTTTATTTAGAAGTTTGACTAATCATCAATTCTTCTTCTGTCCCAGAAGTTTAATGCAAACGTTGGAAGGAGGAAAAAGAGGAGCACAAGAAAAATGGATGTTAAAGGAGGAGGAGGAGGAGACAGTAGAGGGATGAAGGGAAGGAGAAGATGGAGGAAGACGAAGAGGAGGCCAAGCAGTAGGGGCAATAGATGAGGAGGAGATGAAGGCAGAGGAAGATGAGGAGACGTTTCCCCCCAACTTTCTCTCCAACCCTGAATGTCTAGAGTAGAAGATGACCAAGGCGTCTCCAGGTGGTTTCCATGTTGGTTCATCTTTTCAAACACTAGACTGAAGCATCATATCAAGTGTTTCTGTGGTTGTCAGGAGATCAGCTGCTCCTACCGATCAGATTATTAGTCTAGTTTCCGCGTACATGTAACTGAGCTTGAGGCTTTCGTCTGATCACAGTTTGTTTTATCCACTCACACACACCTCCTTAGAACTTCTACCCCGTCCCGTTCCCTCCTGAGTGTCCCGTTGACCGTCGATTCTTCTTTCTCCCTCTAAGCCCGCAAAATAAAACCCTTCCCTGCTGCTGAATTCTCCCAAATCACTTTATCCACCCATCCCTCTCTCTCTCTCCATCTCTCCCCCCTCCACACACACACACACACACACACACACACACACACACACACACACAGGGAAGCCTCCCCTCACCCTCTCTCCCAGGCTGATTCCAGTCCATTCCCATTGAGCAGCATTAGCATACAGATGTTAGGCTGAAAAGGGAAAGCGGGGAAACACAAAGCATGACCAGGAGGGGAGGGGAGGGGAGGGGTCGAGGGGCTGCACAGGGATGGCCCTTGGCCTTTTTAAGGTCTTACAGATACACACTTTCATGCGTGCACGCACACACAGGGCATGGGTACTGAATGGTAAGTAGCCATGGGGGTTGTGGGAGTCTGCTCCTGCATCACTCCACTGTTACTCATTCACCAGAGGGAAATCCTCAGCAGGTCCACAGCTGAATGCCAACACACACAAACACTTTTTACACTATTAATGATTAAATTCACATATATGACGGAAAAAAAGGAAGAGAATCGGAATATTTTACTGGCTCGGATAAAAAGCTGGATTACAGTGATACACAAAGAACTAACAATTAACTGGTCTGAGATGTTAAGAGCGAGAATCCTTGAATATGTTTGTCCTGTATCCTACGAGAACATTTAAAAGAGGAAAAAACAGATTAAACCTTTAAACAAATCACATCTCACAAAGATGTAGAATTATATCTGACATCTGCAGTTACTTTACATTCAGCTCTTTAAATGCAGTGAAAGAACACACACACACACACACACACACACACACACACACACACACACACACACACAGAGAGGGGAGGATCTCAACTTCTGCTCCACTTTGTGTGAATAGATGGAAATCAGTCACAAGTATCTCAGTGTCCCATTGTGCGCCGGCGAGTCTTTGTTCGAGCATCTGTTGCCCAAACATTCTCCTCAGTGTCGCCGGCTCTAAATTGGTCTGCTCAGACGAGTTGCAACAAAACTCGCTCCCCTTCCCACACAACAAACGCACAACCACATAAACACACACACACACACAGAGGGGAGGTGAAGGGAGGGGAGCAGAGAGAAGGGCTAGGGGGATTTCCTAAACGTAAGTAAGAGAAAGAGTTAATCTTTGAACCTTTTGTGTGTCAGCGAGACACAGATGATGGCGAGGGACCAAGAGGCAGCGTTTTTTAAAGTGATGTTCGTGGGAACCCTCCTCAGAAGTGATTTTACGCTGAAAACTGAGAAAATAATGTGGGAAAAAATGATTTATTCCAGTTAAATGAGACCAAAGTGAAATCAGCCACTCATGTTCTGTGAGGATTTCTGACATCTCAGATCTAAGGGAAGTGTTTTTATGGTGAAAAGTGCAAATAGAGAAGATATGAGGTTATAATGGAGCATGTGTTCATGGATGTGAGGATGATGTGGATGTGGAGTATTAAAGTAAGACGTCACTATTTTCCTCATGTTTCGATCACAAAAGATGAAAACGTCAGTGTTTCTGGACACAAGAGATTCAAGGCCGATCTTTTTTCAACGACTTTTATTTTGAAATAAAGGTGGACATACTGTATATATTAAGATAAAGAGCTAGGATATCAACATAACCCATGGAATGTAAACAATAGATGCACTTAAATTATGTGAAACAAGAAAAAACAACACAATATCAAACAACTCAATATAGGCTTCGCTTTGAAAAAAAAACGAAATAAATAAGACTTTAAATTAACAAAAGTTAAGAAAAAAACAGCTCGCTGTCAAGTCGACAGCAGCAGGAAGCGTCTCTGGACTCCTCGGGGCAGGCTGAGTGGACTTCATGACAAAAACTAAAAACAACATTTCATTGTGAACTGATTTCGCCTGCCTCTCAGAGAGTTAGCCAGCTAGCTAGCTAGCTAGCGTGCCACAGAGGCCGACCTGCAAACACATTGTCATCGAAAATCAACTATAAAAACAAAGGCCTCCTGCTGCAAATCTGTGTCTGGGTTGCACACATAGAAACATCCACAGCGATGCAGGAGGCTCTCTTTCCCTCTAGCTCCACCACTCATGGTCATCATATAATCCACACGCTGACTCAGACGTGTGGAGCACTACTCTCTCACCACTGCTTTGCTTTATTTAGATAATCAGCAGGGTTATTAAAAGGTTTATTACAGTCAGGATGTGTGAGGCTTCTCGGAGAGGAGAGCAGACTCGCCGGGTGCTCGCACCACCAACGCTTGGGGACGCGAGAGCTCAGCGAATCCTGATTTTCCGCCAGGCCTATTAGCCAATAAGGCAACATAAATGTAGAATGCCAAAATGTTTCTCTCTTTTTCCTCCTTGATGCCTCCCCTCTCCGGAAAAGCCGTCTTAAAGCTACTGGATATCACGAACAGAGCAGGTGGAGAACGTGAATGCATAAGTAAAGCATAATTTCTTGGGCATTGTTAAAAAAATGCACAACACAATCACAAAGTAACCTTTGATAAATCATAAATCAAGCAATAAATAAAAGAAAAGTGTTATGCTATAATAACTATAACACTGTACGTTAGCGGTTATGGCTAAGGCTAAGGGTTAACAGTACTAGTGGGTTAGGAGAACTCTAACAACAACTTTGGTAACTAGTGAGCGTCAGTGGGTTGCCTACACTCGTGCTATTTTTCTTTTTTCTGCTGAATCCCTGTCAGGCGATAAAACATCTGACAGATACAATCAAGTGGCCACAGCTATACAACCAATCAACGAATCAATCGGTGGCGGCGTACAGTTATTTAACCCTCCTGCTCACCAGCAAGAGGGCCGCTGGTTTCATCCAGTCAGAGAGCACAACATATGCAGCACTAACATCAAAAATGTCCTTCTTAAATCAGGGCACAGGAAATTCTCACACAGAACTTCCCAGCGAGCAGGAGCAGCATGTGGATGAATGCTGAGCTGAGTCGAGTACCCTCAAGGAAAACGGGTATACAACAGTATACAGCAGTAACAATGGCATGAAAGGGAAATAAAAGCTCACAATAAAACAAATGTCAATAAAACAAAAGTCAGCTAAAACTGGACAAACACTGAGCAGCGCTACAGCTGCTAGGATGAAATGCAATATGCACAAAGATAGTTTACTCGGCTGGATTCAGGAAGGAACCGAAAACCTAACGTTTTAATCCTTGTGTCCCGTTGTGATACTGACGTTTATCTAGACGCTTTACTGTGTGGAGATTTACCCGTCACATAAGAGTTAAAACAATTAGAGCATCTATCCCTGGTTAAATTCAGCCCTGCAGTAAAAACCCTTCCCTACTCGTCTGAGACCGACAGGCGGCTGAAGATGGGGAGGCGTCGGCCCTCGAAGCTGGGCGACTCTGCGCCGCTGGAAGAAGAGCTCAGGGAGCAGGAGGACGTGTAGCCCTCCTCTGAGAGGGAGTCGGCCGAGGAGCAGCGCTGGAGGCCGGGGCGGCTGCTCAGAGACGCCGGTAGCTGCTGGGGGAGGTGGAACGGGAGGCTTTTGGGGGTTGAGGCCGGACACCTGGTGCTGACGGAATCTGTCACGGCGTAGAAACGAAGAGGTGACTCGCCGCCCTCGCCTGCAAGGTCGCTGATGCCAGAGAAAGGGTACGGACAATGCTTCAGTGCCCCCGGTTCAGGAAAGAGGGGGGAGAGGAGCTCAGGGCTGCCTGTGGAGGATGGAGGAGGGGAGACGGAGGAGGCCCGGGTGAAGAGGAGGGAGGAAGGCTGAGACTGCTCAACTGGTTGGAAAGTCTGTGGAGAGGAGGAGAAGCCTGCGAAGCTGAAGCTGTGGCGCAGCAGCGGAGGCCTCAGCTTCTGCTTCTGTGGCGGCGCGGTGGCGTTGAGCTCGTCTGCGTTGTGAATGAAGTGGCAGCGGGCGCCGTACGGACAGAAGCCGATGGTGTGGAAAGTGCGGCACGGCTCCGTTTTGTACTTGGGGTGCCTGCTGAGGCCGCGCAGCTCGTCCAGGCCGTGAGCAAACTGGCACTTGGCGCCGTACTTGCAGGCCCCGCTTTCCTCGTAGGTGCGGCAGAGTTCGGTCTTGTAGCGGGTGGAAATGTGGGGCGGTGGGGCCAGGGCCAGGGCTCTGGAGGCCGGGGAGGAGGCGGTGGAGGTGAGGGACATATTGCTGAGGCTGAGGCCCGGCGGCGGGAGCAGCACCGACGGGGTCATGTTGGCCGTTTTGTCGTCTCTGCCTCCCAAGCTGCTGACGTTGCCCTCGATCATGCTGACCGAGCGGTCGACTCTGAAGGGAATGTGGCTGAGTGAGGAGCGGGGAAGCTGACTCTCTCTGCTCCACTGCAGGCTGGGGGACAAGCTGAGCCCCCAGCCGGGCGACTCCGTCACCTCAGAGCTGCTGCTGCTGGTGCTGCTGTTGAACTTGGAGTTGGGGAGGGTCACAGGGCAGAGGGAATGGCGTCGCTGGAAGCCGAGGACTCTTTGACTGTGCTGCTGCTGCTGCTGCTGCTGCCGTTGCTGCTGGGAGCCGGTAGCTGAGCCATCTGTCGCCTCCAGGCCGCGGAAATTCTGTCGCACAAAAGAAGAGGGGAGAAGAATAGATATGAGCTTTCTGCATTCCTGGAGCACTGGAGCGAGACCAGCAGGGCCAAGTCAGGCTGAAAGGAGATTTGAGAGCTGCAGCTGAGCAGCCACATCAGACTGAAGAGATATGCTCCAGCGTGCATGAACTTTTATCGCACAAGAAAACTAGTAAATCGCAGAGTAACACCAACATCATCCATTCATCAAGAACTCTCAGTTTATGAAAGGATTAGGATTTTACGTATTAAAAAGCTGCAAAAATGTGAAGAAGACTAAAGAAATGAAAACTAATTAACTTGTGTAACTGTTCTAAGCAGGTTTTTAACAGAACTCATCACATTAAACTTAATTTTCTTCATTGTATTCATCATTTTCAAACAAAAACAGGCTGCAAAACATTTGCAATGCATTAAAGGTAGAAAACTTTACTTCACTTTTTCTCCAACAAACACTTAAATCTCTTGATGAATTTGCATTCTACTCAGTTTGTGTCACTTTATATCACTCCACCATTTCACCAACAACAAGAACTCATGTTAATGCTCCCGAGCGAGACAGCTGAGGCATCCCTGAAGGAATCTCTGAAAGTTTTAAAGAGTTATTTCTCACCTTGCAGAACTCCTCATCCAGTTCCAGGAAAGGTGTCAGAAAGTCGGAGGGCATGATTCGCTCCGACTGTCCTCGCAGAGCTGAAGGAGCTGGATGTCTGATCCCACAGTGGAGGAAGGCTGGGGGAGGACGAAAGTTTCTGGGCTCCGATGAGAGAAGTCAGAGAGGCCGAGAAGAGGTTTGTCGTGGAGCGGCTCTTCTTTTCTTTTTTGTTCCAGGAAGGGGAAGGGGAGAGAAAGATGAAGCCAGTGAAGGACAGAGGAGAAAGAGCAACGTGTCCCCGGGAGGAAAGTTTCCCGACCATCTGCTGGAATCTGCTTAAATAGTTGGGGAAACCCACCCACACGCCCCACACCCACCCACCCCCTCTGCCTGTTTGCTTCAGGGGGCAGGACAGGGAGTGAGTGTGTGTTAATGTGCGTTAATGTGTGTGTGTGCTGGGGGGTTGGGGTCCTGCATTGTAATGGTGTGCTGGGGGGCAGGGTGGGCTCAGAAAGAAGAGGAGGGAGCTGAATGAAGCTACTTTTCTACCCATTCATTACCAAATCCTTAAAGGAGCATTCTTCTTCTCTTAACAGGCCGTCCTCTCACTTTGTTTTGGAGCGCCGCGGCTAAGGAGTTAATGGCACCAAACGCATTTATTGTCATTAAAGTGGTTAAAATGCTGCTGGAAAATATTTAAAAACGTGTTTGCATTCAAGCCAGGCTGAAGCAGCTGACTGTGTAGAAGAACAGGATTTTATTACAGATATCAGACATTACAGCTGACTTAATAGACTTTAAACAGTTGAGACCTCATCGTGATGTGTTACTGTGCATTAAACTATGTTTTCTTGCTGTAGTCTGTTTGGAAACTTTCATGTTTTTGCAGCAAAATGGTTTAAACATTTGAACAACTTTTGAGAATCTCTTGCAGCTACATTAACAACAAACACTTATAAACTTCGTATGGATGCGTCTCAGATTCTTCTTCGTCTCTAAATGAACTGAGATTTGACGGTTTTCTAAATGCTCCAGACCTTCTTCTTCTTCTTTGTGTTCATCAGTGGCGTAACAGTGACTTTGTCTTGTTTAGCAGTTGGTGCATCTCCCCTGTGTCTGTGTCTCCTCCTAAAGTCTGAAGTTATGTCGTCTGGAGCTCCAAAATGCCCACAGGTGTAAAGTGTGAATGTGACAGACTGAGCCACACCCAGGTTTAGTTCTTCAAAGACCAGTCATAGATGCCTTGAAGGCAGAGGGGACACTATTCACTGAAGAAAAACATGAAATGCCAAGAAAAGAAGAGGTGATGAGACCTGTTACTGTTACAGTCACTGGACTTGTTGTTTTCATGAGCCAGACATGATGCACTGTGTCAGTTAGACTTTGTAATCGCTGCCCCGCGTTCGTGAGAGATAAGAGGCCGTCCTGACGCGTGGGTCGGCGGAGATCCAGCCACTCCTTCAGCGGTGATGTGTTCGTCGTCGCGCTGCCTCCTTTCAGAGCTTGTTGTTGTGTTGAAATGCAAATGCGGGTGATTACTGCGCCTCAAAGCTAGCATGATGGAAAAGTACCAACCGCTGACCACTGGTGAAAAATAAAGCTCAGTGCAATCCCTGCTGGAGTGGGACGACGTGAATATATCACACGTTTGGATTTTGTTTGATTTAAAACAGAAAGGAAAACACAAACTTCTGGATTAGACAGTTTTTATTTGTCATGTTTATGTGTTTCCTGAAAAGCCAAGCCACATTACCTGTAATAATGGGTCGGATTATCCAGAGAAATAATGTTTGAACATGTTGCTTATTGTCCAACACTTGAGCAGTGCTGTTGTGTCTCTATGTGGACACTGAAGGGACAACATTAATGTAAGTGATGAGTCTAGCGGCTTTGTGCAGAATATGAAAGCTGCATTTCGTTTAAATTCTTTTGCTGTTTCAGGGACTCAGGCAGTAAAACTACAACAATACAATAAATAATCCAGGTCATTCTTTAATCAAGTTTCTCTGCGTACGTTAACTTCCGCTGGCTTTGAGTAGACGGTGTGTGTAGGAGGCAGAGGGAGGGAGAAACTTCTCTGTGTGTTCAGACGAGGAAATGCATCTCAGACCAACCACCATTGAAGGGAAGATGCATGTGTTTGAGTTGCAGGCAGGCCAGACTCCAGCGTACATTCTGCAGCTCCGCACCCTGATGGTCTCCATGAAACTACTGATGCTCTGTAAAGGTGACGCAGAGAAAGAGACGAGGCGGTGCGGGCACATTTTCATACAGTCACTATGGCTGCAGGCATGCAAAAGGCCCAGGACGACAGCTGATAAACTCAACAATGAGGGAGGATTACTGCACATAAGAATAGGTTAATGAGTGAGTGAGCAGATAGATAGATGCACAGTTATACATAGTACAATGCACGGTGAAATGTATTGTTGTACCTGCAGCCAGTAGTAAAAAAATATAAGTACTACAGTAAACAGTAGTTTGCACACAAGGTAAGCAATATAAGTGTAATGTACACCGATAGAGAAATAAAATAAAATAAAAATACAGACTGGAAGACTCAAGTGTAAACTTAGAGGGGGGTAGTTGTATATGTACATACATTTACAGTATTTAGCAGCTACATGAATAAAATGCAGTGATATTTAAATCAAGTTAGAGATAGAGATGCTTCATTTATTCCGTGGGAAATTCTGCATCTAGTAGCACAAAATAAAAGTAGAAGGAGAAGTGTTACTGAGTCCACCTGCTAAAGGCTCATTTAAAGTTCTGCAGGACAAAGCCTACGCTGGTGTGAGCCATTTATACTGTGCTCTGTGAAAACACCTGTAGGCGCTGTGTCTTTTTGTTTCTACTTCCTGCTTCACTTTCAACAACGGCGACTGAAACTTCTGCCGAAATTTCTCCATAGAGCTCCTCAGTTAACCCTTCCTCTATGTGTTCCAACTTTAATGAAATGAAAACTGGTTAGATGGAGAAGCAGCCAGAAATACTAAAGCATAAACATGTTACTACCTATCGGACCAATCACAGCTCTCACGGTCTGCATCGCTGCAACGCGTTAATACATTTCTGGGAAGGCACAGGTCAGGCTTCGAGGCAGGTTAGGCTCCTGTGACAGCCCAGACCCTAACGCCATGCAGTTTCAGTCGCCATTGTTGAAAAAGTAACATGACTGACGAGTGCACACGTATAAATGACTGGCTACCTGTGCAGGTTACGCCGTCTAGTCCTGCAGTTCCTTAAATGAGCCTCATGGCGTAAAGGTCTGTGTAGCTACAGCGTCAAATTGACGGAGGCATCAATGCACTGAGGGCAGTTATATCAGAGAAGACACAGGAATAAGTTTGGCTAATTGTTTGACAAGGTTTGGTTTATTTGAGGCTATAAGAGTTGAGTGACAGTTCGTCATAACAAACAGCAGACATGTTTTATCACAACGCCTCGATGATACAGTTGCTGTGGTGTGTGTGTGTGTGTATTCAGGGTTAGAACTGTAATCCCGTGTGGTTTCCTCCCTGTGGTCTGTTGGTTTGGTAACACACTGACTGTCGTTATGTATTCCTCTTTTTCTCAGCTTCTCTTTCTTTCTCCTCTACACACACACACACACACACATGCACACACACACACCCTCACACACACACACACACTCGTGACCTTATCGTTCTTGTGTTCGTCCCGATCGATCAGGCAGAAGAATCAGTTGCCACTCTGCGCTGTTGTGGTTCCGAGTGACACAGCAACTGAATCTGTTGTTACGTAACAGCGTAACTGTCTGTGGGCGTGCTTGTGTTTGTGCTCGTATGTAGGCTTTTTGTTTTTCTGCACAGCCCAGAGCGTTGGTGGGATGCAGAGCCACTAGGGTGGTTAAACCGATAACGCACAACGTGGGCACGGAGATCAATATCTTCTGCTGCAATAATTGAACAAAGAAAGTATGATTCAGGCAGCTAAGGTAGTTAAAATCTCTGACGCCTAACATGTGCTGTCAGGCAACTTCAGGGGTGTGGGGGTCAGTTGTGCACATCTTCAGGAAATCAGTGAGATGTTGATCGCGTCGCGTGGAGTTGCATGCATAAAAATATCCACTACTGCAAAGCTTCTCTCAGCTCTGCACAGTTGGACGCTCATTGCATCAGACCGTCTCAGTTACAAATAGTGGTCGACACAGACCCCCCCCCCCCCCGTATGACGCTGGAGAGGTATGTTAGGAGGGAATTTCCGATTGCATCCGACTGTGCAACATGCATTTTAAAAAGCCCATAACTCCTGTTCAGCTGTGCAGCTGAGACTGGGTACTAATCTATGAAAACTACTTTGTGCTTCGAATCGTCTTACTAAAAAGCCTCAGAGGAACATCACGGCAGTTTAAAATGCACCAATAATGTTCTGAAATCAAGACATAAATGCTAACAGACGCAAAAACCTGTGTCTTCTGTTGCAAAACTTTGTTTCCAGGATGTTGATTCTCTGACACCAAGTTCCAGTTTGTTTGCTGCCAAAGATAATGACACCTGAAAGCATTTAGGTTTGGAGCAGAGTTAATATAGTGATAAACAAAAGTGTGTTACTATAGACGACAAAAAAAATAATTAAGTTTTGTCCCTGATTTTGTTGTGTTTGTATCATAAAGTTGTTCAGACTTTGAGTAGTTATTGGCTCTGGATTCATTCCAAAACAACGCTATGAAATGTGACTAGAAGTCTTTTAAAATAGGTTTAAACACTGGCCATTGTGTCCTGATGGTGGTTTACCTTCAACGCTGGCTGCTAAATCTCACTGGCCTTTGTCCGTTGGCAGTGGTTTGGGTGGAGACGAGGGAGGTGCCGGCTTACAGAGGCTGGTACGACATGCTAACACAGAGCTGGGCTGTTAAGTTTTATGGCTGCCAACAGAAGCAAACATGGGAAGTAACATCTGTCAGTCAACACGGAGGACATGCTGACAGGCTGATCCAGTGTTGTCGGTTTGTATAAACTGATATCTTTCAGTCATGCAGATGCACGTTCAGACAGTTTTCTTTCAGCGTGTAGAAAAGAACGGGCAAGAAATGAAATATGAAGTCAGTTACAGCAGAACCTAGATCCACTGATTCAGATATGTCCATGCAGACTTCACATGGACACACACACACACACAGCATGGCTATCAGCCCCCTGTCTGAGCCTGTCTTGGCCTCTTTGTTGAGGCCAGCATGACAAGAGCTCCATTGTCCCGAAGCTTCTCCATATGTCCTACAGTGAAGCCTCATGGACAATACCAGCACACAGGCTCCCATCTAACTGTCCTCTGTGGCTTAATCGAAGGGGCCCCACGTGGCCGGGCTGCACTCAACTCCACTTGGTGAAATTATTTCCAACTGAGCTGCAGCAGAACACACACACACACACACACACACACACACACAATACAAAATACAACAAAGGTTCTTTAATATCTTTAATATGAGGGTGCTGCAGGTTTATGTTTGTCACCAATAACCACTGTTTCTGTGAAGAACGGTCCAGTTAAAGGCATGAATCAGACCTTGTATTGTCAAACTGGACAAGCATTGCACCATAGTTAGAGAATTTATCCCCCAGGGGCCTGGATTTTTCTTCAAAGCACGACGTTACTGGTTCATGCATCAGAATTCTGCGCATCGTTGTGGCTTTTTTTATTTTTTTTGGCTGCAGATAGTTGTTGTGTTATGCCTGACGTCCGCTGCAACTACGTGAGCAGCGAGCTCTTTGAACAGAACCTTTAACCGCTACGAGGACGTCTCTTTAGATGTGACCTTGTCGTTGTTGTTCCACGTGAAGACGATGGCCTGTTTACTTCCTAAATAGAAACAATTAATGCTTCTGAAATTCATCCTCACCTCCTCCCTGCCCGTCTATTGTCATGGATGTCGGCTCTTTCAGGTCATTTCCATTTCAGGGTGGATCTGAATAGTCGTCAGGTGAACTGTTTGCAAGGCCACAGTCCATCGTTGGAGCCTGCTGAGTGTGTTTGCTGTGGTCCAACGTTGCTCCAGGCTCTGTTTTTTGTATCTTTCATCCATTCTTACTTTATTTAACTTCTTTTTAAAAGATAGAGACATGTTCACCAACATGTTTCTTCATCTGCCTTTCATAGGTCTGTAATGCATCAACACATTAAACTAATGCTCTGTTTCACCAGTGTGTTGATGTGTTCACTGGTTGCAGACTAAGTGTTTCTCTGACTGATCTGAAATCATCTCCCACGGCATCGTGATACATTAGAATTTGCTGATATGACGTGTCCACTTCATGCAGGTATGCAGAGGTAAGAAGGTATCAGACATAAGTTTTGAGAGGCCTTTGAGAGCAGGTACTAACTGTTCTGTGTCTGGATGTCATGCAGGACAGATATGTTTATGTTTATGAATGAGAAGAAGCTGCTAAAGAACAAATGTCCAAACATTCATCTGAAAATATTCATGCCATGTCCTTGCTGAGGATTAGAAATCATGGCAGGGAAAAGGTATTTTCATGTTAGGAATTTAAAGTTTTTGCATTCATCAGAACTTTCTACAAAGATCACTCTATAATAGTCTGAGAGAAACCAGAGGAACCCAGGGGAACGTCTAACAACCATGGTGTGATGGACAAAGACACTGCTCTCCAAGAAGAACATTTCTAAACATCATGTGGACAAGACAGAAGACTACTGGGACAATGTTTAGTGGACAGATGAGACCAAAGTAGAATAGTTTGGTTTAAATGAGATGAACCATCAGAACCTCATCCCTCCATCAAACATGGGGGTGAAGCTAATGTCCTGGTTTGGGCCTGTTCTGCTGCATCTGGACCAGGACGCCTTGTCCTCATTGATGGACCAATGAACTCTAAAAGAAAATGTCAGGACATCTGTCCATGAGCTGAATGTGAAGAGAAACTGGGTCATGCAGCAAGACAAGGAGAACCAAGAACACAAGTGGTTCTACAAGAGAACGGTTAAAGAAGAACCAGATGAATGTTTAGGAACGGCCAAGTCAACAAGAGAAATGTTTGAAAAAGTGATAAATCAACACCTCGTTCTTATAAACTTCCTGATGCACAGGACATGCTTAACACGTATCATGGTGCAGATTTGTGACTTGTTGTGTCAATGTTCAGACAATGTTTAAATCAAGTTTAACTTTTGTTAACATGCTTATCAGAAAGTATAAACTCCCTTACGCTAACAGTCCGTCTGTTGGTGCCAATAAAGCACACAGGAACTCTGTGCTTTTTAACGGGTGATTTATTAGCTCTTATCTAAGGTGCCAGGAAACATTTCCAGCCCTGATAGGAGTGAAACTATTTGAAACGTCTGATTAAAGTGAGAAGTTATAGAGATTAATGGGTGGTGCAGTTGAGAAATGAACACGTTGCTGAGGCTGAGAGATGATCGGTGACCCCGGGGCTGTGGGTGACTGTTGCAGAGATGTGGATAAATCAAAGTGCAGGGACAAACGGCGGCGTCACAGAGAGCTGCTGAAAGAGGATATTTCACTTTGTCTTTGGCCTCGTTCCATCCACAGAGACGGCTTCCTCACTTCTAAAGTCGTACGTTCAGCATTTAGGTGAAAGTTTCTCGGTTTTATTTTTCAAAATACATCCTGTTACTTTCTACTACACAACTTAAAACTCATTCTTTCTGGATTTATCTGCTGATTCAAGATCTCTGTTACTGTTCAACTATAACCAATCTCTGCAGTATTTATTAATCTAGAGATAAATCTGTCAAAGTTTTACTTTGCACCATGAGGGCACAAACAGCCGCAGGTTTTATTCCCAGCAACAGCAGCGATAAACCACGTGTTGAGCACGTTCTAAGAACTCTACGAGTCAGCTCCAGTGTGGGAAATAATCTTTTTATTATTGTCACAGGATAAATAGGATTCTGCAGATTCTCCGTCCGCCTGTTTTTTAAGGCGATTCCCCCGCGGTGTGATAAAATAATGTATGGATTATGTTCCCAGGGATTTGATGAAAGGAAGTCTTTATTACCCAGATGCCCCGAGGGATTGCTGGTCACTCTGCAGTTGCATCACAGGGAGCAGCTGGCACCAAATGGCTTCTATGTGTGTGTGTGTGTGAGTGTGTGACGCGTTGCCAGATTCCAGGAAACAGGAAACTGACTGGCGGGAAAATTACAGCAGCGGGGGGTCCAGTCTTTTGTCAAAACATAATCCAGTGGACGCTCTTAACACTCAGTCCTCCCCCCACCCACCACACACACACACACTCAGAGTCTTTTTTCTTCAGAGGTGATATTCTTCCAGGAAGCAGGACCAGCTGCTGCTTCCCTCCTCAAGAGCGAGTCGAGGGGGAAGTCGAGGATTCCTTATTGGTGGTGGTGGTGGTGGTGGTGGTGGTGGGGGGGGGGGGGGAGAGTCGGATGAAAGGGAGCTGCGATGCATGTGGGTGCAAGGTGGGGGTCAAGTGCAGTCGGTCAGTTGAAAGTATTGAAGCAGCCGTACTGCCCGGCGGTGGATCAGGGAAACGGCTGCTACCAAACTGACGACCTGTTCAGTTCAATTATTTTTATATAGCGTCAGAAACAATGGAAACTGTCTTAAGACACTTTACTGGACACAGCCAGAGGAAGCAACAAAAACTCCCTTATAAGGAATACAAAGAAACCTTGAGCACATCTGCTTGAGGACGGCTAGTTAGAGACGGACGAAGAGAGAGGAGAGGAGGATGATCAAGATATGCATCTGACTAAAGCATGCATGTAGAATCTAATCATGGTCCAATAAAGAGTACAAGATATAACTGATGCAGGCTGCATGAGATTAATAGATTGACAAATTGGCCTACAACTCTATGTTCTTGCAAATACTTTTGTGATTGATTATAATCCTGAGGGGGAAATAGGATTAAGGTAATCGGGAAGTAATCTAATTGAAAGTGGAACATGATCAGTTTGAATCTAGGCTACATGCAGGAAATAATGTTTATTAAATATGATGAGAAGGAGACGGACACGTGTGTCAGATGTGCACAAGTCCAAAGACACGTCATTTGTTCTGTCCATGATGGAGAGCAGTTTGTTCTCCAACTCACTGCCATTAACGTGTCCAGCCTTTCAGATCAATCTGTGGATCCTGCTAATGTCTCAGGAAGTAGAGTCTACTCAGTCCCTTCTTGTCCACAGCGTCACTGTTGTCCCTCCAGTCCAGTCCAGACTCCACTACTTCCACCTCCAGGCCCGGCCGCTGCTAACCCTGATGTCTTTGCTAGCTGCTTGTGGAGATGAAGCAGTTGAGCTGTTTGCGATTCACTTCCCATGTTCAACGGCGCTGTCAGCTCCTTCAGAAGTGGTAGGACGCATGAAGACTGTTTCTGAAAAGGCGCTAAGACAGTCCTCTGATCAGTGAGGACGAAGCCTACGCTGCATCAGAGCGTCAGTGTGAAACGCACAAATGTTTACGGCACCAACTGCTGCTGCAGCTTTAACTGCATCAGCAAATGTATGCACCACATGTAGGACACCGTGCTGCGGATGATGTGCAGACACTCAAATGTTTGCTACAAATGTGTGTGAGGACAAATGCCTCGCTCACACACACACTCAGACACACACACACACACACACACACACACACACACACACACACACACACACACACACACACACACACACACACACACACACACACACACACACACACACACACACTCGCGCACAAGCCAAACTGTCAACTGTCACAACTGGTGGATGGGCCAGGGTTAGCTTTAGGTGTGTTTGTGGGACAGACTGGACCTTGTTCGCTGCAGACAACCCCAGTCTTCTGTTACAGTGTGAACTGACACACACACATATAAGCACACACACACACACACACACACTCGGTCTGGGTGTGAGTCTGAGAGGTGTTGTTTGGCGCTAAATGAGACCAGTCTCCTCTGCAGCTGCTGCCATGTTGTTTTAAGGGGGGGCTGCCGTACATGTGCACCTCAGCTGTTGGTGTCTAGAGCTCTTTTGTTTTTGAATTACATCATATAGTCGGGAACAGACAGACAGACAGAAGAGGCAGTCTGACCTTTCAGGGAGATGTAAATGAAATATCAGGTCAGTGTTAATACACCTGTGAACACGACGAAGAGAAACCTCAACTTTCACTTTTCTGTTTGGAATCCAGAGACAAAATTCATGAAATGAGTCACAGTCGTGCAGTTATCAGATATAAAATCAAGCCGTGTGTCAGCAAACTGTAAAAAAAAGCTGTCAAACACAGGCACCTGTGTCACACACATGCAGCACAGTTTGTTCACTCGCTCTGGTTTCAATTACAATCAAGCATCCTGTGAATGTGGCGCTGTTTGGAGGCAGATTGGAAGCTGGAAGTCCCCGCCGTCGGACTTTCCCTCCAGCAGGAGAGAGGACACTTAATTTGATTTCATGCAATTGGCTGCGAAACATAATAATAAAGCTCATTTTATACATTTAGAGCATAAAATGGGCTTTTAAGAGGCTTTCAAAGATTTTTGGATTTCTGTATAGAATTAAATTAAAGAGAACCCAAACAAACAAATCAATCAGAAATATTATACTTGTGTATTTGTTCATTCAGTATCAGCTGTGTCCTCCTCCTGGTAACAGCTGATCAGTGTTCTCCAGCAGCTTGGTTCCTCAGAACAGAACCACTTCAGTTCTGAGATGTTGGTGGGTTTCCTCACATCAACTGCTGCTTCAGGTCCAACAACAACATTTCTCTTGGATTAAGGTCAGGACTTTGACTTGGCCGTTCCTAAACATTCATCTGGTTCTTCTTTAACCGTTCTGACGTAGAACCACTTGTGTTCTTGGTTCTCCTTGTCTTGCTGCATGACCCAGTTTCTCTTCACATTCAGCTCATGGACAGATGTCCTGACATTTTCTTTTAGAGTTCATTGGTCCATCAATGAGGACAAGGCGTCCTGGTCCAGATGCAGCAGAACAGGCGCAAACCAGGACATTAGCTTCACCCCCATGTTTGATGGAGGGATGAGGTTCTGATGGTTCATCTCATTTTAACCAAACTATGCTACTTTGGTCTCATCTGTCCACTAAACATTGTCCCAGTAGTCTTCTGTCTTGTCCACATGATGTCTAGAAATATTCTTTTTGTGGAGCAGTGTCTTTATTTGGAGTCATTTTTATGTGGAAATGAAGGGTGCTAAAAGCTTTAAGTTGCTTTGTACCGTTTATTTGAGCCTGAGGCAGAGAACATGTACTGTGCATGTGTTATGGTCCATACCATGTTTAGCCCAGGAGCTACAAATGAATATAAAAGCAGATTAAGTTCGTATAAAAGATCCTTGTGAAATTCCTGCGAAGAAAAAGTTCTTTGACTCAACACATGACACATTAAAGCATCAAACTTATTAAGAGCTTTTACGAGATCAGAGCAGCTTAGTGAAACTCAGCTCCAGCTCTGACCTTCATTTTACTGGACTTGCGCTGGTATTGCAGGAATGCTGGCTGTGAATCTGTCTAACATGAAGTCAGATAGGGCAAAAGTCTTCTCTTTATATTTCTAAACATTGCCTCATTGTCCACTCAGTCTTGCATTCAGCTGCTGTGATGGTATTCAAAGCAGAACAAAGCCGACTAAGCGCCCAGCCAAAAATATGCTAACTGCAGAGAGCTACGCAGCGTCCAAATCGTGAAAATGTCAGATCTCAAATGATGGCTTTCACAAGAAGTTTAATTCTGACTTATGCTCATCTCTAAAACATTTAGACACAATCATCTGAAGCCACACGCCTGAGAAATGAATCTATTTATGGATGCAGCCACCCAGCCATGTATAACGGAGTCATTAACATGACAAGCATTAATTCCCTTTGGAATTCATGTCCTCTTTTCATACAATACAAATGCAGAGAGTTAATGCATCAGGCCGCTGAACTGTACCATTTCCATTGCTATTGTTCAAGGTTTGTTTTCCACACTGGGCCTCCGTCGACCCCATTGATCCAAAACAGCAAGTTTTTACTGTGGTTTATTGTTCCTGAGAACGGCTCTCAGCATGTTTACTAAAAGAACACGTTATATGTGTTTACATGCACTGTAGTTACTAGTTTACCCTAAATACAGGTTAACATAGAGGTCAGTAATCTAGTATGGCAGCATTCGTTTAGCCTCTTAGAGCATAGTTTACATTCACAAGTCAAGTTTCCTAGTTTAGAGCAAAGTTTGAATACACTTCCAAGAAGATGTGAATTGATGTGTGTGTTTCCATCCACTACTAATATTTTTAAATTGATTTTGTTTTCAGATTTCCTTCATTTTTTAATCGGTGGGTTTAAAAAGCAAAGTGTAAAAGAGCAGAGGTGGACAGAGTACACGCCTTCACTACTTGAGTAAAAGTACAGATACTCCTTGTCAAATATTACTCCAATACAAGTAAAAGTAGCTTAGTCAAAAATGTACTTAAGTAAAGTACTAAAGTATTTGCTTAAAAAAATACTTAAGTAAAAGTATTTAAAAAGTACGTGACGTGCTTTTTCATGTTGGAAGACGAGTTCTTGTAGGCCGTGATATAATTTGTTCGCGGTAAGCACAACAAACATTTAAACTGAAATGGTCACTTTTTCACCGCGGATGCTCGGTGGGAGTTTCTACAGGTGTTTCTCCAGTTTCTTCCTGCATTGTATGGATGGTATGGCATGACGTAGAGAATCAGCAGAAACAGTTTCTCAGAATTTTGAAAAATAAATAAATAAAAAAAATAATCAGCTGACGTAAGCTCAAAAGTAGTAAGTAACAAGAGCATCAACAGAAATGTAGTGGAGTAAAAAGTACAATATTTGTCCTTCAAATGTATTGGAGTGAAAGTAAAAGTATTCCCCAAAAATAATACTCAAGTAAAGTACAGACACTCAAAAACTGTACTTAAGTACAGTACTCAAGTAAATTTACTTCGTTACTGTCCACCACTGTAAAAGAGTTCAAGCTAAATGTTTCTGCCACTTCTAGTTCCAAAGGAGATGATGGGAGTTGAACCATCAAGTCTAGTTTTTGGGGAAGTCTGTGAAACCACGGTCCATCTGGTGCTTGTGTAACCAAAGTGAGAGCTGTGCTGGTATTCTTGGCACCAAGCTGGTTTCCGGTGGGACTATGTCCTTGTTTTTTTTGTTTGTGATATTCATGGACAGGGGCTCAAAGTGCAGCTGGGGTGACGAGGATGTCTGGTATGAGAACCTCAGAACCCTTCTCTGCCTTTTGCAAACGTCCTCGTCTTGTTCACGAGAGAAAATGGATCAAGGCACAAACAGAAAGGACCGGGGCCAATGGTACCCAACGTTGAATAAGCAGATGAAAATGAATGTATGGATAGATGTTTGTTAACAGTGATGACCAGCTGATGAAGAAGGCCAGCTCCATCCTGGGGTGTCCTCTGGACTCAGTGGAGCTGGAGTTTTGAAGACCCTCTACATATTTAGGACTGTTGGGATCTGGGAGACTGTTGCACCCATAGTGCAATAAGAAGGAGCTCTTCCATTGGTCCAGCATCTCGTAGCCGCCGAGTTTCCTCCTCAACTAAAGGACCACATTCTTATTCTATTTTTGAACTAACTACGCTTTGCACCGTCTTGCCCAGCCGCTGCACCAATTAAATGTCTCGTCTTCTGTCTTATCTTAGGATTTGTTTATTGAACTCAAACAGCTCAGGTCAGAACCAGTCGTCTTTCCGCATCAACGACGACGACGACCTCGCCAAAGTAACTCTTCTGTGAGATGGGACCTATCTGTCGATGTGGGTGTAATAATCTAGAGCAACAACATCACGTGACAGCAGAGGAAACACAAACACAGCCCCCTTCTCTCCTGCTCTGGCACGAACACACGGCGTAAAGAGCACGACGCACAAGCAAACAGTGCATTCATGCGTGTGTGAGCGTATCTGCAGCTACACGTGTCTCCTGTCAACGGGTCTGCAGACCAAACACACAGTGACATAATTACTACCGGAAGAGAAGCAGGGTCGACAGAGGTGTGTGTGTGGAGGTGGGGGGTGGTCTGGTAGACGTGCAAACCTTAGTGGCAGACATTAAAACAAACACACACACACCACCTTACACACTGTGTCCTTATGCTCTGTGTGGATGTGTTTTCACGTCTCCGTTGACATGAAGCAGTGGAGCTAACCGAGGCGCGCGTGTGTGTGAGGCCACGGCGTTGATAAGACAACGAGCCGCTCTGACCACATCCATTGCCTGGCATTGATAATCCAAGCAGTTAACGAGACACTCCGGGTGTCGCAGGGCTTACTCTGCATGTGTGTGCCGTTTGCTGTGTGGTAACGTTTGAGCGACGAGGGCTTAACGAACACAGCTGCCGTCAGTTAGAAAGTACAGCCGGAACTGTGGATGTGGTTTACTGTTGACTGTATCTGTGTGTGTGTACGTGTTCCTGTACGTAAGAGCATGCCACACAATACACAATCTAGATATCGACTTCATGCATCTGGGTGGAATTTCAAAAATACGTGAGACTCAAGCCTGCAGCGTGAGAATAATAATATATTTTAGGATCTTTTGTCTACATCTGGTGCAATGTTCTCTTAATATAGTATTGACATATACTTTGTTATAACCATCTCACCTGTGACTCTATATCAATAACTCAGTTTTATGTGCAGTTACAAACATATTTATATATTAATACCCACTTTATGCCAACTACCGCTTAGTTTATTTCGTTTTGCTGATCTTTACTGGATTTATTATTCATCATCTTGCTTTATTATTGCTGTGTGCATGTTTTGGGATCTGCTGCTCAGATATTTCAAACAGAGACGATAAAACGCACCCTGCAGCATTAAAATAGACCATGCTTCTACATTACGTCTTTGCCAGCGGTGCAACATCCAACTGCTCCAAAATGTATTTCGTCATCCGTGCCTCTTAGTGGCTGAACAAACACAGTAAAGTAACGTTCCTAGATGTCCTTTATTTCTGCATTGAACTACTCAGTTTCTGTTTCAGCAGATCCAGATGGCGCTCAAAATCTGCTGCTTAACGGCGCTGGAAACCGTCTTTTAATAAGAATGCAGAGGAAGACAGCCAGTATTTTTATTGTTATCGGTTGACTTCATTTGCTGCGGTGGAGAGAACGGGAAGCGATGCGAGGCTGCAGCTGCTAGTAAGAGCAAAACGACTGGACCGTCCAGTTCACCTCCAACACATCCAGCCAACAGAAACAGATTCACTCTGCCTCCATGAATTTCAGTGTTATAGCCGGATGCTCTGTGTGCTACAGGCTAGAGTTAGACTCAAGAACTGGTTTGTTATTTAGATGGCTCCTTGTTAATCAGATGTAGTTTGATTTTTTAAGCACACTCTCACAGGGCAGGTTGCTCTTGTGCAATGCATTCTGGTTCATGTAGGCAGTAAAACAACTTAGAAAACTCACTCTCTCTGTTAGTATACAGCACAGGAGTCAAACATATGGCCCGGGGGCCAAAAACAGCCCGTCAAAGATCTGACCGATGGGATGAATTTGGAGAGTGCATAAATCACACTGACACTGCGCTTTTTCTTAAAAAAAATGCACAGTTGTTTATTAAATGTAAAAACTTTCATAACGTACTTGTACTTTGCACTGAAACAAGGGGAAACATTTGAACTTGTAGTTTTTTATTAGTTAATACACTATGGTGTTAGGGGTCTGGCCCTCTTGAGATCAAAGTGGGCTGTACGTGGCCCCTGAACTAAAATGAGTTTTACACCCCTGGTATACAGGGTATTATGCCAGTAACAGGAATATGCAGCATGCACCGAAACACAAACTGAAAAGTGTTTGCATCAGATCATCACGAACATGTTCAACGTAGAAAACCAAGACACCACCCAACAAGGCGAGGGTGCTTCCTCACTTTTATCCAGGAGCCTTAAAGGTGCTCATCACTATTTGGAAAACTGCAACAGCAACAGACAAAGTGGTGGATTTTCCCTTTAATGATGTGAGTCATCTCAACAATCCTTCACAAACATGGAGGGGAAAGCAGTCAGACACAGCTGCAGGTGAACAGAAGCCTTTAATTAACAGAGGATCCAGATCAATGTGTGTGTGTGTGTGTGGGTGTGTGTGTGTGTGTGTGTGTGTGTGAGTCTTTCACGCAGTAGCAGGGCAGCGCTATCGTTTTATTAGTGTCATGTCGCTTCCTGTTTTTTAAGTGTGTGTGTGTAAAAGAAATAGATATGGAAACTGACAGAAAGGAACTGTCTGTAAAACACACACACACACACACACACACACACACACACACACACACACACACACACACACACGGTTCTCAAATACCTCTAGGTATTATGGACAGCTGGGCCGTTGGCGGGAAAGCTGAGGACCAGCTGTCACTGGGGAGACAGAGAAAGAGAGAGAGAGAGGGTGGTAGAGTGAGGGAGGGGTTACATACATACATACAGGGGCACATGATGATGTGGAAAGAGAGGAAGAGTGAAAAAGGATAAGCATCTACAGACAGAAACGAAAACGTACAAACACAAAGGAGAGGAAATGACAAAAGATACGAGAGGAAATAAAGCAGGACTCTTCACATTCTTCACAAGACAAGACGATGCAGAAAGTTTCTCCATAACGGGACGACTCTAAAGTTTCCCGTCAGTGATGTACACATGACTGTAGACGTTTATTTAGAAAAGCCGAGGTCCAAAAAAAATGAACTGGTTAGTTAAAGGACGCTCGGGTCAGATTGTTTCAAACAATAAAGATCAGGCATAACATTATGACCACCTTCCTGATCCCGTGCAGGTCTCCCTTGTGGTGACTCATCAGAGAATGGACATGTCACATGATGCTTTAGATGTTATTCACTTCTTCTGTCAGTGGTCATAATGTTGTGGCTGATCGCATGAAATAAAAAGAGCTTTAGAGATGCGCGTAGCTCCACACACCGAGGTCATGACCATCTCTGAACACAGTGTCCATGGTTTGAAGCTGCAGCAGCAGAGTTCACAGACACAAGGGCTGCAGTTCATGCAGAGAACTGGACATTCCACTCTGGGAACTTCTGTCCGGGGAAAGTCCTGAATAATAAAGAGAAACTCGGCTGAGGAAATGAGAATGAATCTGTTTTCAACAATGCAGAATGTTTCGTTTGTTCATGGGGAGGAACGAGAGGAGCGAGGACGTGCATGACCTCGAACACGACTGACAAAATGTCTCAGGTTGTGTGAGGGCCCAGAGGAAAAGATCTACAATGATCACACTGATGCTATATTATCCA
This sequence comes from Planiliza haematocheilus, assembly GCA_005024645.1. Taxonomy (NCBI): domain Eukaryota; kingdom Metazoa; phylum Chordata; class Actinopteri; order Mugiliformes; family Mugilidae; genus Planiliza; species Planiliza haematocheilus. Next base: position 282,345 of record SRSE01000736.1, read on the forward strand.
TATGAGGTCTGGGACACAAATGCATCCTGGCTCGGTTCACAGCTGAACTATAAACTAGTCACTTGCAACCAGACTCTCTGATGAGAGCTCAGAAGAAACTAGAATCATTTCAGTTTTCAAGCTGAATATCAATGTTCAGCCGTGAAAACGATTAAAACGTGTGATCTGGTTATATCGACCCAGATGATGTGGAGGTTTATATGGAGCCTGTTTTCCTGTTTGGTAATTAGAGCAACAGAAGGTCTTTTTAGTGTTTAAATATTTTATCCACCTCTTTCCTTTAGCCGTCTCTACCTTCAGTTAAACCACAGGATGTTGTCAGATCCATGTTATCTGCTGCTCTTATGTCTCGGATGATGAAGGAATGTAATAAAGCTTCAAAAGAGGAAGTCATTTATTTATGAAAATGTCCTCACTGCATATCCACTGGTGACTTATTTCCAGTCGCACATTCCCAGAAGGACGAGTTGTAGGAATGTAGTCAGAATGGACATGTGCAACCTGAGGTTCTTTCACACATATTTGTTTTGGTTATTAAAAGATGATGTGTTTTCAGTTCACTGAGATTTTTTAATCCCAACAGAGTTTAACAAAGAAAGAATAGTGAAACAGAAATAAATATACGCACTGAAATAGTTGTTTTTGGATTTAAACCAGGACCTGGATCACAGACATATTTGCTTCAGTTAGGTTTTTGCAAACGGGCAACTTTTTCTCATTGTGTCAATCAAACACAACATTTGCCGTTACAACAGCTTCCTCCGTCTCCCTCCCTCCTTCTCTCTCTCTCTCTGGCGACAAGAAAGCCTTCATTCAACGTTTAGTTTCAATGAGGTTAATTATCTGTCGCCTAATTGGCCTCAGGGCCGTCCCTGCGCTGTCACACACACACACACACACTCACGCACACACACACACGCACACACACACTGAGAAAAGAGCAAAGTGACTCCACATAAATCAGCGACAACAGGCGGACACACACACACACAAAGAGAAACACACACAAACATGCACAGGGTTTTATTTTCAGCCTGGTTTCCCTCTTAGCTTCTTAGTTTCTATTTTTAAACACCTTTTCCTTTCAAGTCTTAATTTGAATTTCGTGTGAAGTTTGCGCTTTTTAAATTTAAATTAATTTTCTTTTAGTTTTTTTGGGAAACCCCCTTTTAGTTTGAGTCTAGTTTTATTTTAGCTCCCTGACAACGGTTTATTTTCAGCCTTAATCTTAAATGCACGGCCCTGCATGCTCAACACGGTGTGTTTTCATAGGCACACACACGCAGGCCAACAAACAAACACACCCTACTCTCATACAGGAGCCAGGGATCGTGGTAAAATAAGGGTGAATAGTGAAAAGCACCTATTTATCCCCGCTCCCTCAGGTCTCTGGGGACACTCACTGATAGGAACAATGACCGGTTTAACTCCATCCACTGACCTGCACACACACACACACACAACACACACATCTGCTGCTGAACACATACACAGCCATGCAAACTTAAAGAAGCACCACGTAACTTCATTTTAATCTTTAAATCTCAGCTAAACTACGAGCTCTCACACTGTTTTAGGAGAAAATGTAAAAATGAACAAAACAATCATGTTTGATATTCCAGCCTCTTGTACATCATTGTCCTCTCGGCTGCACGGTCTTCACACTTCTCAACATCAACACCTCTCTTTTCTGTGCGACTTGGTTCAGTTTAATTTAATTTAAAAGGTCAGATTCTTTATTTCTTTCAGAGACAATTCACTTCCATTGATTAGTGTCCAGAATGAAAACAAACTCAGAATCACAACAAGGTCCCACGCTGAACACTTTTTCCCCCTACGTCCTTCTGTCCTCCTTTTCTCACGTTCCCACCCTTCCCCTTGCTTTCTAACCCTCCTCTCTTTGTTCACTTCTTTCTCTCTTTTATTTCTCCCCTTCTCCATTCCCCTTCCCCCAGTTTTCCCACCTCCGTGCTCCATCGGGAGCACCACAAAGCCCTGCTGCTGCTGCTGCTGCTGCTGCCACTACTGCTGCTGCCCAGGCAACCACCGCGCCACCGCCTCTGCCCCGGCAACAGGCCGTCGTCAGGGCTGCCGACCTCTGACCCCGGCACAGCTGCTCAGCCATCACGTGTCCCACAATCCCCTGCTCTCTGCTCGCTCCCGTGACCAGGAGGAGGGTCAAACGCGGGAACGAATAGAAAAAAGATCCAAAATTAAACTTTCACTAAGAGGAATATATGAATAAATGTGTTATACGACATCTGAGTGTCTCTTTAAGGGGCAGCTGACATGTTGTAGTTTCAGGAGAACCACTTCTTTTTTTTCGGTTGGTTGGAGTTTCAGAGCTGCAGTGGGTCCAGAGAGATGTCTCCCATCATTCTGACACGATGTGAGTCCCAATCAGAGGACCGGTGTGCTGCAGCTCACCACAGAAACATTAGCAGAGACAGTTTTCAACACAAATGAAAACAGTGCAGCAGTTTGATGGTTTAAAAGAGAGAGAGGCGGTGTTCAGTAAAGCACTGTGTGTGTGTGTGTGTCTGTGTCTCAGTTCCAGGTGCTGTCCTCGCTGTAACCTGAGCCGGTCCTTATTAATAAATCATGCATCCGAACCAGTCAGCTCATCATTCAGCTCTCCAGGCAGGTAGCTCCGGTTCATTCTGCCGCTCGCCCTCTGAAGGACGGATCGCCACAACGGTGCACGGTGCTGTCGCAGAGTCACAGATTATCCGTCCGTTTTTAAGTTCAGGATTTCAGGGACTTAGGATTTTGTTGTGTCACGTGGAGAGACCTCACCGACCATGAATCCTGAATAGTAAGTAGACGTTTCTGTCTGCATGTTGTTTTATTAACGTGGACACGTGGACATCTGCTCTGTACCAGCGCTGACGTCTAACGCTCTCCTGGTCGACTCTTGTTTGCTTTGCTTGAAACTTCAGACACTTTGAGGTAAACTGCAGCAGGACTGCTCAGCCCCCAGTGGCTGATGGGTATTGTAGTCCTTAGAATGGCCACACAAACGAGAGAAAGAAACTTCAGATGCTTTTTATTGTTTGCACAAGTCAACTAACATTATCCTTTATTATGTAGCCTAACATTAACTTACAGGATCCCTGAGTCATTCATCTAAGCTCCAATCTGGCTGTCGTATCCTATTTTTTGGGAAATACATCCGTCCATTCATCAGCAGACAGACTCAGAGTCACAAGTTAGTGTTACTGACACACTGGTCTCCCCAGAATAACCCCACAGACTCCCACATCTTCTCCATTCATGACGGCGCCACTGTCGGCTGGAAAGCAACTGAATTTACAGCTTCACTTTCAAATTTTTAAATGAGTGTTCAGCCAAAGGAACAAACACCTCTACGATGTAAACAACCACTCCAAAATGGAGCCTAGCTAGCTAGCTTTACAAAACACCCTCGTCATATCTGTGACTTTAGTCCAGGTGTTTTATTCTAACCCCTCATTTTAAATCTGACAAAAAGGTTTTATTGCTTTTAAATGCCCAGATAATGTCATTATTTTTTAAAAAAAGGAGGATTTTGTTGGTAAACTGTCCCAGGTGCCCTCAACGCAGAATAAAGGACAAATGCAATAATATCAGCTTTTTAACCTAAAACTGAACAAATCCAACGTGTGTTTAGTAAAATATACAGCCCAGTGTTGTCTATAATAACTCTGTGACTTGTATTACATGGCCTGTGTCGAACACACAGAGATCACTTCCATATCCACATTGTTGTGGCAACAAATACATTTTAATTAAACTTATCCCGTTATAACGGGTTTAAATTAAAGGTTCTACGTTCAAACACTGTCACCAAGGTTTAGCAGCAAGAACAGATATCGAATAAATACCATACTAAGACCTAAAAACCCATAATAATTAAATTAATAAATATTATTAAAGTAGAAACACACAGTTAACAAGCTGCCAGAGTGCTAAAGGGCAGACGTAATGGAGTTTAAAACTGTAAAGTTAATTAACTCTGGATAGCTCTTCCACTGTTATTTGAGAGAGTTCTTCCTAAATATATATATTTTTAAGAGGCCTGCGCAGAGACACATGTCCATGGAAGGAGGAAGGAGGCAAAGAGGACGTCCTGGAAGTGTCCCATTTCTAGTTTCACAATTAAAATGTAAAAACGTGAATCTAGTGATTTTTAGTAAAACTGAGATGAGATGAAACACTGTTTAAGGGTGTTAATAGAGTTTACACTAACAGTACTAAAACATGTGAGATCCTTTTCATCATTAATGCTTGAAATGTCACTGTTTTTACACCTGAAGCTTATGATGAAATAAATAATCTTACAGCACAGTATCAAACAGTGGTTTCAGTGTCAGACGTCTCAGACCGTGTCTTTGACATAAACCTGAACCTTAAACATGTGTCAGAAAGCAACGCTTGTCTTTTGTTATAGATGAAACTAAAACACAAAAACATAAAACAGGCGAGTGGGTCAACGTGAATGTGAGCAAAGAAACTTTTATATGAGAGGGAGAATCTATTTATGTCTCAAGGAAAACCAGATATCCTGTATGTCGATCGCATTTCACACGTGTGCTCGTGGTTACACGTCAGCCTTTGTCTGTGTCTGTTAAATGAAGTTATTACACGTGTTGGAAGGAGGACGTGCACACGAGGAACCAAGGATTGGATGAAATAATGATGTTTAAACGGAGCTGCAGAGTGCGGCAAGACAATATAACTAAAAAATAAAAGATGCTAAAACTCAGAAACCAAAGGAACATGGAGAGATGAGCAGAAACAAACGGACGCAGGAGGAAGAGGAAAGCTAGGACTATACGTATATACACACTGAGGTTAACGAGGCACAGGTGAGAAGACTGAGGGAGGATGACACAAGGAGAAACAAATCACATAATCAATGGAGGGAAAACACAGACAGGAAGTAAAGCAGGATATGAATCACCAAAATAAAACAGGAAACGTTCATCTGTTATTCAGGTGACACATATCTGACTTAATAAGACTTAAATCTAACAGACATTCACCACAGCTTCACATTACTTTTACTTTAGTGATGCAGCTTTAATGCTTCTGTGTTCGTCTCCTCTCCAGCGACTACCTGTTCAAGCTTCTTCTTATCGGTGACTCTGGAGTTGGAAAGTCTTGTCTGCTGCTGCGCTTCGCGGTAGGTCTGCAAAAACTCATGAACTAGGGATGTCCTGATCAGTGTCAGGGCAAAGGAGGACAAGGACAGACTGTAGGAAGACACAGGAGACCAACTCTAGGAGAAGACAAGGAAGACAAGGACAGACTTTAGGAAGACACAGGAGGCTAACTCTAGGAGAAGACAAGGAAGACAAGGAAGACAAGGACAGACTGTAGGAAGACACAGGAGGTTAACTCTAGGAGAAGACAAGGACAGACTTTAGGAAGACATAGGAGACCAACTCTAGGAGAAGACAAGGACAGACTTTAGGAAGACATAGGAGACCAACTCTAGGAGAAGACAAGGAGGACAAGGACAGACTTTAGGAAGACACAGGCGACCAACTCTAGGAGAAGACAAGGACAGACTTTAGGAAGACACGGGAGACCAACTCTAGGAGAAGACAAGGAAGACAAGGACAGACTTTTGGAAGACACAGGAGACCAACTCTAGGAGAAGACAAGGAAGACAAGGACAGACTTTAGGAAGACACAGGAGACCAACTCTAGGAGAAGACAAGGAAGACAAGGACAGACTTTAGGAAGACACAGGAGACCAACTCTAGGACATTTAGGACCAGAGAAAGACTCAATATTAAAAGACTGGGATCAGGTCCTGGGGTAATAAAATATTTGATGGGGACATCCCTGTTATAGATGAACACTTTCAGTCTTTTGACACTTTGCTGTCGTCTGCAGGACGACACCTACACAGAGAGCTACATCTCTACCATTGGAGTTGACTTTAAGATCAGGACCATCGACATGGACGGGAAGACGGTGAAGCTGCAGATTGTAAGAGTGACCCAGATGATTGGTGTTCTCAGAGTCTGGTGCAGGACTGACCTATGTCCTGTCTCTTGCCCCCTCAGTGGGACACCGCAGGTCAAGAGAGGTTTCGAACCATCACCTCCAGCTACTACAGAGGAGCTCACGGTATCATCATCGTGTACGACGTCACTGAGCAGGTCAGTGTGTTGTTTTTTCATTATAAATGTGTTGAACATTAACTTCAGTCCTCCTCCTGCCCCCCGCCCCCGCCCCGCCCCCACCCTCCTCTTCTCCTTTAGGAGTCCTTTAACAACGTGAAGCAGTGGCTGGATGAGATCGACCGCTACGCCTGTGAAAACGTCTCCAGGCTGCTGGTGGGAAACAAGTGTGATCTCGTTAGTAAGAAAGTGGTGGATGCTGCTACTGCTCAGGTAACGAGCCCGCTTGACCGTGGTGCCTTCAAAGACTAGTCAGCAGCAGCTCCAGGTCTGCAGGAGTGTTGGTTATAGAGGCCATTTAACTAAATGGAAAAGATCAGAGACATAGGCAAGATATAAAGCATAGACTGTATATAAATATGGACTACACGTCTCCACTTCCTCTCATTGGTTAATATGATGATTCTTCTTCATGTCATTATATTTTCCTGGGGATACAGGCAGTTGTTTTTTTAAATTGACCTCTACAACTCTCGCTGCTGCACAGCCGCTGCACAACCGCTTTACGCCGCGGTTAGCATGGCAACATAGCCGCCATTATGTCATAACCTGTTTCTATACCGTCCAGCAAGAAAATTAAATCTAATATTAACTTTTTCTTTTTCATTTAATAATAAAAATATTAAAATATAGCTGCAAGCAGCAATGAAGGGTTCAAGCAGTTCTTTGGGATAGAGTTGCAATAGTACTGATTTTGAATATCAGGCATACACAGGGGTTTTGTAGTGCGTCAAAAAAGAGGTGGGTAAATTAATTTTGGATCAGGGAGCCCCACACACAGTAGGGGCCCTTTATCTCGATATAAGTATAGGATTTTACACAGCATGCCTGCTTTTCAGGGAACAGTTCCTACAATCAAATTTGCCAGGCTGTGTTAGAACGACTGACACTGACTGATTATACTATGGTAAATTATTGTTCAAGGGGCACATGATAAACGTAAATATTTGGAGGGCCGCTACCAATAAGGACTCAACTCTGTGCCCTCGCTGGTAGTTTGATTTTGCATCTGATTTCGTAAAGGGATGATCAAGAAAGCAATTAGTCATACTTAAAACTTGAAATGCTTTAATAAGAATGAACACATTCTCTTATAAAGTGCAGTTAATTAAATCTTAAATCAAATCTGTACCAATGGACAAAATGTATTTATTAACTGTTAATCTATTAGTATGTTTTTTTCAATGACCATATATATCTATATTGGCTAATACTACCAATTAGCCAAATATTACTACTAATACTACTGTATATTAATAAATGATCATTCATAAACCACACATGTCAAACTCAAGGCTCTTAACTGTATCAGGTAAGATTATATTTCATATCAGAACAGACCCACAGGTGTTTTACGTGCGACAGGCATGTACGTCATTTAGCTCCTCCTCCCAGCTTTATTGAAACAGCACACACGGCTAACAGAAACTTATAAATGACAGCACTGCAGCTAAACATCAGTCTGTTAGCATACATGCTAACATACGCACACACTGAAAGTGACCGTTAGCCAAATAATAGCAGCATGTTTAACACGGCATTAGCATTAGCATTAGCATGTGACCACGCAAAATAAAAAAAGTTATGTCCGGATGATCTGTGGAGAACAAATGACATGGACCGGTCAGAGTCAGCCAAAGGGCCGTACACGGCACCACAATTACAACAATAAGCCCAGTTCAATGAAAATGTTATTTAAAAATGGACAGCACTGGCTCTCAATCCACCAAAGCTGTCTGGCACCATTAGCGCAGTGTGATTGACAGCTGCCGCAGCAGCCTGAGGGAATGGGTGGGACTTACCCACAAGGACGAAATGTGATTGGCTATCAGCGTAGGCAGTGATACGTGAACACAGGTATAGCCTATCACAACAATAGCCGTCCGACCCAGCCCCCAAAGCGGACTACAACGCTGTTGGCCGTTGCTACAAACTTTTTTCCCCTTTTTAGTTTTCTTTTTCTCATGACCCGGCCCACAAGGCCACCGGCCCACCGGGGAAATCCCCAGTGTCCCCGTACGCCAGTCCGCCCTTGACACGTACATTGAATAAGTGACTTGTCTTGTCTAACTTGCTAAGTTCTCTATTATGTCCGTGACATGAAGCTAGCATCACCTGCTGTCATCATGACAACGTAACGTTAGTATGGTTCACAAACCAGAACGATGGGGAGTTTATCCTAAAAACATGAAGTTTATTTTTCTTTTTGGACTCACTGTGTCGAGATGTTTTGCTGGCATCAGCTGAAAGGTGGATGCTCCGACGCTTCAGAAATCACCTGATAACCTAATCGCATAGCCTGCTGGCTCCCGCAAGAGGGCGATCGGTAGACAGACAGATTAAAACTCCCCAAAACTTGTGCAGGATCTACTAAGTGTAGCCAATTGAAAAATAACGAAATAGCTGTGTATTAATATCTGTATAAAACAAGAGACATACGTGCGTAAAGTGTATTTGGAGGTGCGTAAACTATATTTAGAGGTTCATAAACGCTATTTCCTTAAATCTGGAGGTGGGTAAACGGCGTTTACGTGCGTTTGCGCACCACTACATCCCTGGGCATACAGGTCAAAAGTTATAAGTAAAAACACGATGTTTTCTAAGCCCTACGGACCCGGTACCGGGTCCAGAATAGCGTTAAAATGTTTACGGCGTATCAAAAGTTATTTACATATGCTGCGGTCGGTTTTTATTCAAAATGTTTCCAAAAGACAAGGCTTCAAAGCTACCAAAACAACAGTCTAAGTGTATTTTTCTCAAAGACAGTTTGTTCGGCAATAATTTAAACATTTAACTAAAAAAAAAAAAAAAAAAAAAAAACAGCTGCGTGAATATACGGGACAGCCGAAACTAAATGCAGCGGTGCTCTGTATCCCCTCGCTCGATTGCATCATGTTAGGTATCAAAACAAACCAGAGAAGTTGATCCTTCCGCTCATACAAAGCAAAACATAGTCCGATTAAACCAGCGAACGTAAGCCCCGTAGCAACGACGGTGCAAAAGTTCGCATTTTGTCGTTGACACGTGAAATTCTGTGTTTATGTCTCAATATTCCATCAAATAACAAAGCAGATTTCACCAAAAGCGACGGATTTTTGTTTCCCTACCCTTTCGTGGCCATTTCGAGTCTGCCCTTCGAGTCCTCCGCTCAAAACAAATAGCACGGGAGCCTGAATTGTGTAAACAGTGTCGTCACTGCTCGATTTCATATACGGTCCTTTGCCTCCATCTGCTGGTTGTGTGTTGGTGTAGCAGCGTAAATTACACTGCAGCTGTGTAGTAGAGATGACAACCTTTTGATTGAGGTCCATTTTTCCGAGGTAAACCTCGGGTTACCTCAACTTTTTTCGATGCGTAAACATACAGAAGCTGGAGAGAGAGAACTGCCATTACGCATGACGCACGAGCAAGTCCACCAGGCAGCCATTTTGTGTCTTTAAGAGAACTGTTTTCGTAGCAATTGTCGAAGTTCAAGGCCCTGTAGGACAAATGACTCTATTCACACATTTTTCTCTTGGAAGTGGAAAATTGGTGCCAAATTGTGCCAAGTTGTGCCAAACGAATGTCCGCCTGATCCTATCCTTACTAAAACAACAATAAATTACACTAGATTTGTTATATGTGTAGTCAGTACATAGCTGAAGGTGACCAGTGGCCCCTGTGTCCATGGGATTATTGCTGGCATAGTGTTATCCTCTTACAAATAGGGGGAGAATTAGGCGAGGACAGACATTTCACATTTCTCCTTTCATTTCTTACAATTTAATCAAGTATAGTAACAGATAAAACATTTCTGACACTGGGAATAGATTCCCTGAGGTCTCTAGATGTCCCCAGACACCAAGGACATGTATATGAACCATGTAATTGTGTAACAATTCTTCATTTACTTTGGGTATGTATTTTTAGGTGTTTATCTTAAAATATGCTTAGGGGTTAACAAGTTAAATAGTCCCCCTAGTGGCCGAATGATGCGCCATTTGGAGCCAAAAAGAGACTTTTGCTAATTACAGCGCTCCCTAGTGGCCGAATGACACCAAATTTGACATGTCCCCTCGGGACAGGGTCTCCAAACAAACTTACAAATTTAGTTTTGATACGTCACACCGTTCCCGAGATATGACCTTGTATCACGTTTGCCGCCTTCACCAGCGAATTTGATTGGCTGTAGCGGCCAAACGGTTTCGAAACTGAAGACACCTGATAGTAACTTTTGTGCGCATTGGTCAGAAGACGGTCTGTGCTGATTTTGGTGAGAATCAGACAAAATTTGCGAGCGCTGAAAATTTAGTTTCGCTTTCAACAAAATCCAGTATGGTGGAGAATCCATTGGGGCGTAATGAACATCATCGGTATCGTTGATCTCGGCATAATCCAAGGAGTCCAACAGTACCATGTTTTTGAATATCAGGCATACGGGTCAAAAGTTATAAGCAAAAACGCAATGTTGCTAATTACATCGCCCCCTAGTGGCTGAATGACACCAAAGTTTTATTGCGCACTTCTAAGGGAGTCTCAAAGCATGTGACTAAGTTTGGTGTTCAGACGTCAAAGCGTCACCGAGATATAAGCAAACTTCCTGTTTTGGGGCTTCGCCGCCGACTCCAATTGGCTAACACGAAATGTTGGTATGAACTGTCACTGGGGCAACCCACGGTATGTGCGGATATCACAATTTAATTTCAAGTAAAAACGCATCAAGAGATATGAGCAAAAACAATGTTTTGCTAATTATAGCGCCCTCTAGTGGCCACAAGACACCAGATTTTGTTTGTGCACTTGGGACAGTGTCTGGAAGCGAGGTACCAAATTTGGTTACAGTGCACCAAATCGTTGCAGAGATATGAGCTCAAATGTAAAACGCCGCCTTCGCCGCCACTTTTGATTGGCTGTAGCGGCCAAACGGTTTTCGAAGCTGCAGACGCCTGATAGTAACTTTTGTGCGCATTGGTCAGAAGACAGCCTGTGACAATTTCCGTGAGAATCGGACACAATTTGTGACTGCTGAAAATTAGTTTCGTTTTTCAACAAAATCGTGAATTGCGAAAAATCTATCTGATGCATTATGACGTCATAGGGTGCGTTGCAATCGTCATGATCCAAGGATTCCAACGATACCTTGTTTTCAAAAATCGGACGCACGGTTCAAAAGTTACATGCACAAATGTACTTCGAACTTTGACCCGTTGGTGGCGCTAGACCGTACTTAGCGCTTACATGCAACCCAGTCAAAGTAATATTGAGACTGGCCTTAAGCTATGTGCCCAATTTTTACAACTTTTTACCGTACGGTTCTATGGGCTGCCATAGACGCCCATGGCGGAAGAATCGGAATAATAAGACTAACAATCCCTATAGGGCTTCTCGCAGCTTCGCTGCTTGAACCCTAATAATAAAACCGAGGTTACCTTTTTTTTATTTCTTTGGTTCTGGGTTTTAAAAAAAATCGTTTTTTAATTCTAATAATCTGAATGTTACCTCAAAGCCTTGCCTCCTACTCTACTTACTCGTGAAGCTAAAACACGCCATGCGCCGCCATCTTGAATTCTGTTTAATAAGTTTAATAAGTGGACCAGGAACAGATTCTTTTAGCATCATTTCAACGATGTTTTCAGCTGAATTAATCTATAGTCTAGAAACTTTCTATCCATACATTAAATTATAATCCACTCGTGTAGTCTTAAAACACCCCGCAGAATATAAAACACCGGCTACGATATTCCAGTTACATGCGTACATGTTAACTCATCAATAATTTAAGAGTCTGAGTGGATTCATTTTCACAGTGAGCTCACTTTTAACACATGAGTACTTTTACTAATTCCCTCTTTTTTCTTTATAGTTCTTTATATAAAATGATTGTTCTGATAATTTAGATTTAATCTTTTTGTTGCCGTCCCGCTCCAGGAGCTGGCCTCGTCTCTCAAGATGCCCTTCCTGGAGACGAGCGCCAAGAGCTCTGATAACGTGGAGAGGGCTTTCCTCACCATGGCCTCAGAGATCCACAAGCGCCTGGCCAGCGAGGGAGGGGGCATGCAGGGTGAGTCGACAGACGCCAGGGCCCAGAGCACCAAGATCAATAGCGCCCCTCTGTGGCTGGGAGGGGAAAAACAGACGCAGGAGGCCAGTAACTGCTGCTGAGGAGGAGGAGGAGGAACCTGACTGCATTGCAGAACAGAGACGTGTCATTTTTAACACATCAGGTTTCAGGACTTTGTGATTCTGTGACACATGTATTGTCATATTTTTTGACATATTTGACACATATGAGAAACAGGTTTTTAGCTTGACTGCAATATATTTTTGAGCTTTGTATTTTGGGATGAAATAATGCTTTATTCAAGAGCAGAAATATAAAAAAGGGTTAAAATAATGCAGCCAAATGAACAACCAGGGCAGGGAGGACAGTTTTAGAAATATGCAGAGGAGCAGTGACGTAGATCAAATCTATAAAAAATGAAGAAGAATTAAAGCATAATATATCATGAATAACGTTGGGTGCCCACACAGTATTGGAAGACTTGTATTTAAAATGGTCATTTGAGCAGATTGAGCTTCTGTTATTGATGAATTTGCAGCGTGTCTGAACTGTCAGTTTAAGTATTTACCAGTTTTGTTGTGTTTTGCTTGTTGTTTACTTATGTCAATAAAGATATATTTCATTTCTGTTTAGTCCAGTTGTATTTATATAGTATAAATAATTCAAATCCAGAGAAACACAAAGATGATGGGAGCAAGGAAAAACTCCCTGAACCCAGCTCATATGGAGGGACATCCACATCAATGAATGAAGCCAGTTTCCCAGCAGAACACTGAACTGTCACAAGATGGTTTAGATGTTATTGACTTCTCCTTTCAGTGGTCATAATGTTGTGGCAGATCTGTGTATATCTGGGAACTTTCTTATCTGTCACTTATAAGCTCTGATTAAAAGTTAGAGGAAGTTCATCCACTGATCATTCATAATAGATCAGACTGTGGGTTTAAAGAGTCAGACACTGTCATGGATTCAAGTGTGTGATTCAGAGTTCTTGGGCTGTAAGTAATACCGGGGTCTGAATGTCAGAGAATCTCAGCCTCTGCTGCCGCTGCTTTGACTGGTCATCCATTTTTAATCCGTCTCTCCCGAGTCCCAACTTTATGGAGATGTCATGGAATACTAAATCACTGCAGAGCCTCCTTATATGCGATCATAAAACGGATCATAAATCCACCTGTTAACCAGTGTGGAGTCGTTCTCTGGTGCTCTGGGTTCAGGCTTTAGTTTATGTGTGCTGTCACTGCACCATCATCCAGACATGTTAATGCAGCTCAGCAGGAATCAAGGTGAGAGGAAATGACAGCGCAGAAAGAGCCGATCTCATCTGTGTTAATTGGGAGTTTGCTGTCACATGAAGCACAGCATCCATCTGAAGAGGATTCTTATTACACCATCCAGTGTTTAACAGCATGCAGGATTAAAATCAATCAGGCCCCGCAATTATGACAAATGACTGGACATCCTCTTGAGATCTTATCATGACAAACATCCCCGTTGGGAAGTGATTTCTCCTAATTGCCTGACAAAACCTAGATAGAACCTGTTCTATCAGGGCTATTCTTCCCACCAATCAATACCGTCGCCGTGGTGTGAGTGCAGGAGTCTTGCGGTGTCACGTGATTCACTGCAGATGGATTCCTGCGTAATTGGCTGGACGTTAACTTCCAGGACCTTTCTGTGTTTACTGAGTGAGGCTGAACATGATTTACTGACAGTGACGTGACATTTTGCAGATTAGAATCTATGCAAACATAAAACAGCTTAAAAATGCAGAACATATTATCCCTTATATCACAACACATGCATATGATATACAGTATATCTGAGGCCTCTGCACCAGTCACATGATCAATACTTGAAAAAACAGCAGTGTACGTTTTTGACATACGTCATCTGCCCCCTGGTGGTTGTATCCATGCTCTGCAGTCAGTTCAGGCTTTTGGCAGCCATCTCCAAAATGGCCGCTTTTACAGATTTACTTTTTGTCGTCTTTGCAGGTAAATCTTATCATTAATAAGCTATTACACATATTTATACATGCTCTTTTGAAGCAACCCTCAACTACTAAATGTATTATTTTAACTTTGTGTTTAAAAGTTGTGGTCTGTGAGCCTTCATGCATCTCCTGTGGGTGGTGGGACCACAGGGAGACGAGCCCATGTCTCCAGTTTGATCCACACGCCTTAACCCCAGGCCTGGCTCAACGGTGGGGCCCTGGTAACCCCCCAAGCCGAGCACACGGACTCTTCTTCTTCCTCTGTATGAACCGTTCTTTATTACATCTCTCATTCTGGCCTGGGAACTCCTGGGGATTCCTCTGGACGCTGCACCTGCGACCTGTACCTGGATAAGCGGGAGAAGACGAAGGTGGATTAAATGTGATACAGAAGGAATATCTGGTCATTTACATCAGTCATTAGCGTAATGACTTTCATGATGCTGTTTCCATTATGTCGGCCTCAGACAGTTTTTCAAATTCAATCAAACCATTTATTTAAAAGAACATTCAAGGATGAGGATGTTTCTGTCCCACTGAAAGCCAAAATAAAAACGCAATAGAAAGAGTCCTGCTTGGAGAAGAAAAATAACCAAACCAACAGAAATGTTAGAAATGCACCAAATACAGTGACATGAAGAAAGTAGTGGTCAGTAAATTACCATAAATGCCTCATGCATTAAATATGACTCAAAACAAACAAATAAATCAAATATTCTGACCATTATTTAATATGTCAGACTTCAAAGAGTTGACCTGTTTTAAATGAGGGACCTTTATGTGCTTAGAAGAGATTAATTTATTTGAATCTGACATATTTCTCTAATTAAATATTTACACTGTGAGTGTTAAAAGCAAACATTGGGACTCTGCCTGCTTTGCTTAAAACAACCCTCATTAAGAACTTGTAGAACATTTTGCACAAAATAATCACTGGCAGCTTCATCCACTCACGGCGTTTCCGATGTCTGACTGCAACGATGCAGCAGATGAAGCCAAAAAATAAAAATCCTCCGAGAAGCAAACAGACGAACACAAAGCAAAGCCGGCTCCTCCCTCTCCTGCCAAAAAAAATTAAATAAAAATGAAATGTATGAGACAGTGAACGCTCCAGTCGCTGCCTGAGGAGTCTAACAAACACTTCATTAACAGTTGTTGCAATCAAACATGTCGGCGGTTATTTCCTGTGCAGCGTCTGAGAGGAAAGAAGCCCGACAGGATGCTGGAGGACGAGCTGCTGTCGGCTTTCCTTCCACTAGATGCCAGTCTCGCTCTGTTCTCTCTTTCCCTTCAGAGACAATCTGCCTGCGTCGCACTCATTCATATATTTTGATCTCTTATTTTTTCCTCCTTCCTTTTCTTTCATCCTCATGTATTTTACTCCCACTTGTCCACCTCAGTCTACCTCATGTTTCCCCTCCTTCCCTCTCCTGCCACTTCCCCCCTTCCTCTGATTTTCTTCTTATCTCCCATTCTCCCTGTTCTTCTCCCCCTTAACCTCCCCATCCATGTGTTTTTCTCATCCTCCGTATATCCTTGTCCCACATGTGTTTTTCTTTGTATTACCTGAACCTCCATCTTCCTCTCTCTCTTATTGGCTGGATTCGGTTAGTTTGCTGTCTCTGTGGAGTTTGCTAAGACGTGCGCTGATGTTCATGTTCAGGTGGGTGCTATGGATGAGTGCGGCTCCAACGTACACGGAAAAGGAAAATGCACAAGTAACATAAACACGTGCCTCTTAAGTATCTGCAAACCTCAGAATTGTCTGCATTTCTGCATAAATGTGCCTCAAAGCAGCAGATTTCCACACAAGTCCTGAATTCTGGAGTGATCTTTGTTGGTGGACCACTCCTGTCGTCTTCAATCTGTCTGACTGTGGATTATTTGTGGCTTCCAAACTCTTTAGAGATGCTTCTGGAACCTTTTCCAGCCTGATGAGCAACAACAACTCTTTCTCTGAGCTCTGAGACAAAGCTCCTTTGTCCACAAACATCAGACTGAGACAATGAAACTAAACCAGGAACTGAACCACACCTGAGTCTCATTACACTGATGGAGACACTAATGAACACATGGACTCTGGTTTAATCCTAGTGGAGCACCTCTCTGATATGTAATATTGGCTCATTTACCTAAATAAATGAATGTACAAGTATAATATTTCAGTTTCATGTGTTTATTAATGTAACAACAACACTACAATATTCAAACATGACCTGGAAGATGCAGCAGCCAAGGAACACGATGCAAAATCACTCAGTTTCATGTTAATAAGTCATTTGCACATAGTTTTTCACCGTCATCAATACATTTGTCATCGATACAAGGGTAAAACTTGAGCTTGCTGCTGCCTACACAGCAGGCTACTGTGGTGTGAGTGTGTGCTATATTGATCCAAAGAAAGAGAAAGATAGTTCACATATACAAGAAAGTTTTGGTGCAGAGTCTGTGAACACTGTGACTGAAGCTGAAAGACGTCTCGGGGGAGTCCGGGGCGAATTTTGGAAGAGATGAAAGAGAAGGTCTGAACACAAGCATGGTAAAGAAGGAGGCAGGAGAACAGAGCAGAGGCTCAACCAGAGAAGAAAAGGCATGACTGAGGTGTTGCAGTAAACTTCCAACAGCAGCTTGACTTCAGGGTAACGCTGTATTGGATAAAGCCCGAAGGCACAAAGAGCTCGGGTCTGGGATCAGCTTCAAAATCAAGAATCTGCAGGAGGACCAAGATCTTCACCCACAGGAGGAACGACAAAACTATGTATGCACCTTTCACTTGTGGACTGAAAAACAACAACTCTCCCTGACATAAACAGCATTCACACAGAGTTACACAACACTGCCCCCTAGCGGCCTTTATTAGTGTTAGAGCAGCTGCAGGCTCAGCAGACAATAAAGACCGGATCAAAGAAAGCTTTATTTTAGTCTCCAGCTAAATCAGCACCAGTGGTCACTTATTAGCCACATTAAACACAGCTGATCTCACCTCTATCAGTCAACATTCATTCAATCTCAGCGGACGGCGGCTGCTTCCATTTTCACTGCAGCAGCAATTCCTGGCTTTGTGTTATCTTAAAAAATGACTCCAGTGAGCTCCATGCAGTCTGTACACAGACTTAAATGTGGTAAAGAGAGAGAGCAGGAATCAGAGCAGATCCACAGATACCCAGAGTCCAGCTATTTTCATCAGTGCTGGGGAGGGAAGCGGCTGGGACGGTGCATCCCTCGGAGCCAGGATAAGGTTCAGTAAGCGGTTAGTGGAGACAAACAGGTCGAAAAACAAAAATGAGCTGAAGCAGCAGCAGGAGGAAAACAAAGGCAAGCGTTACCGAGGGCTTATCTAATGAGGCTGTTAATGAGCGAGCACACATGAAGATCATCAGGAAACTAGACTGTGGAGAGGAACGTCAGCAAATGTTAGTGCACGGATACACAGAACCGTTCTGTCCTAGAATGTCAAACTTATTCTGATTTGGTGAGATTAGTCTGAGGGAGCGTGGCGTGGCCTGGTGCTCGTGGTGCTCCAGGCTGTAATAGAAATGTTTAGAGCCACAGATAAGGACGTGGCAGCTTTGGTTGTCCTCACAGGTTGCTCACGCTTTCCCTCTTTGACCAGCTTTGAATTAGCTGGTAGGAGTAAAGTCTTTCACATTGCTGTTAGGTGACTTTATACCACTCCTGGTGCAAAAATTCAAGTAGCCCAGCTTCGTTTGATTGCTTGTGACCATCCATCTTCCTCTTGATGTCATTCCAGAGGTTTTTTTTTTTTTTAATGTGGTTCAGATCTGGACATTGAGCTGGTGGTCCTTCATCCATACATTCATTGACCTGGCTGTGTGGCATGGAGCATAGTCCTGCTGGACAAACTAATCCTCAGAGTTAGAGAACACCTCCAGATCATCACCAGTCAGTCCTCCACCAAATTTCACAGTGGGACACTGTTGCTTGTAGGCGTCTCCAGTGGAGGTGTGCGATACCGCCAGATTTGGTATCGATCCAATACCAAGTAAATACAGGGCCAGTATCGCCGATATTGATACCGATATCGATACCGATATTGATACCGTTATCGACGCACCATCAAACTAATTCTAAATGAAGTTTCGTGACATTTTAAGTGTTTTTGTGATTTGCCTTTTGGATTATTAATCAGTTAAAATCCAGTATGGAATTTGGGCAAAGTTTATAAGTAAATAAGTTTTTGTTCAGAAACTACACAAAATGAGCCCTTGAGGACAAATAAAAACAAATTATTTTTCAGGCAGAGTGTTCAGAAACTACAACAGCCTGGCTCCTCTTTGCTTCTCATTGATGAGGCTTTACATGACTTTAACACTGCCCCTAGGAGCCTGTTTTGAACCGTACTCACTGTGCACTTCACCTCACTTTAACGCTTGAATGAAATACATGTAAAGATGCTGATTTCAGAATAATTTGCAGTGGTCTCTTAATCTTTTCCAGACCTGTCTACCGTGTGCATACTGAGTTCTGTGTGCTGTGGATGGACAATATCAATCCAACAATGTGCTTATTTTTGGAGATTTGGCAATCATTTCTGACAATTGTAATAATGCAATCACAAAACAATGTCAAATTTGAGATTTGAGATGCTTCATCACTACAAGAGAGACCAGTGGAGAAGGAGAATAAAGCATGAACGCACAATCAGAAGAAAAATACGCAAAAATCTTTACCACTTTAACGCAAAAAGTAAAAATACGCTGCATAAAAGAGAGGAAGGCGTTTAGAACGGTGATTTGAATACATGAAAATATTCTTTCTTTAAACCAGCTGATTTCCTCCGCTCTCTGCAAAGTCTTTAAACTGAGTTCCCTGCAAACTTACTATATCTGGAACATATGGGGAACACAGCAGTATCTTTGGGCCCAGAAGTCAGTTCTGGGAGCGTGAGTGGTCGTGCAGGAGGAACAGAAAAGTGCTTCAGTGGCAGCTTTTTCAGTACGAGCGGTTGGATATTACTTTTCCTTCTGGACGCTCACAGCGGTGGAGATAACGAGGCTGATTGATGCTCCTGTTGAAGGGTCAGCATATCTTTCATCGTGGGGCCCATTTCAGTGCCCGGGAAAACTGTGGAGCGCAGAGGATGAGACAGAGCCCAGATTGTTTTAGTTCATAAGTGTATCACTCTAATTCAGAGCTTTACAGGAAGCCTGCGGGAGATGTTAATGGAGGAGGAGAGTCATTTCACTAAGAGCAGTGCTGTAGTTTTATACAGGTACATAAACAGAGACAGCGCTGCAGGTAACCATGAGACATATGGACGCTCCTCCTCCTCCTGTTCTCTTTAAAGGTCATCACGTCTCAGCGGCAGCAGATGGTGCTTCTCCGGCCTCTCAGCTCTGACCCAGTTGGACCGAAGCCTCATCTGGTAGATTGCTACACCTGTCGAGGTGCGACGTAAAGCCTCTGCAGCTGTACCGATTAAAGCTGCAGGATTTTATCTGGCCACGTTTCACGGGCCGAGATAAAAGGCAGACGAAGCCGGAAGAGGCTGTGAGCAACGTGCAGGAGCTTACGCAACTGGCCGGCTACGGGTTGTAAAAACTCTTTGTCATTAATCTCTGCTGCTATCGCCCCTCCATCTCTGCTGATTGTATTATTTCACCAGCAGCTACATTATCAGAGATGTGAGGTCAGTGCCATTCTTCAGCGGAACCGGCTGGGTGATGGACAGCCTTGCATGTCGCGGTTAAATCATCGAGGTGAGGGAGACCCCGCTGTACATGCTCCATGAGGATGGGATGTCACAGGATGAGTCAGATACCAGTCTGAATTATCTGCAGTAACTGATGCTGAATATTTTCTCATTAAAATAATATTAAAGCATAAAAGCTGCAGGACTGTCAGGCTCCTCATATTGTTTTCATTCAAATACTCAGATTTCTCTCTCTGCAGGGTTCTGGTCACCATCTGCACTGTTTGCCCTTCCCTCTGACTCCATTTTTTTTTTAACATGGCACATGATCCATCACTTCAGGCTGTCACAACCAGTATGCTCCTTTCTGTATGTCCACTTTAAATGAAACAAAGGCCTCCGTCACAAACCAGCACCAAGGTCATCCACGTATGATGTTCACCATTAACACGGCTCTGAAGACTCTACTTTTCTAGAAATTTAGAAGATTAATATAATGCTGGTTTCCCTTGTTGTGACTCATCAGAGAATAGACATGAGCCATTGTTCCTAAAGTTGTTCCAGCTGTGATTGGTCTGGGGGGGGCACCCTGGACAGGTCTCCAGTCTATCACAGGACTAACACAGAGAGACAGAATCACCAATGAACCTAAGCAGCATGTCTTTGGACGGTGGGAGGAAGCTGGAGAACCTGGAGAGAACCCACACAGACACAGGGAGAACATGCAGACTACACACAAAGAGGAACCAGTCAGCATGGATTAGAACCTAGAACCTTCTGGCTGTGAGGCCCCGGTCTGACATGTCTCCTGGTTCAAACATCCTGTCTGAGCTGAGTCTTATTGAAGGTGGGTGTTCTCTCTTAGTGATGTATTTGTTGCTGCCTGTCCCAGTAATGGTGGTGAGTGATGACACCTCTCTATCTCTCTATTACTTTTAAACCCTTTCTACTTCTTCTTCTTCTTCTGTGTGAGGAGGTGTGTGAGAGGAGAGAGGAAGAGTGATTGGGAACTTTTTGTTCTGTTTTCTTTAATTACTATTCTTTTCACTTGGTGTTTTGTTTAATATTGTGTTTGTTAGTTTATTATTAGTTTAGGGTGTTTGGGGTTAGTTTTAGGTGGGTTTTTGCGGCTAAACGCCGTTTAGCCAGCGATGAGGCCAGGTGGGCCCATCATGGCGGCCTCCAGCTTTTCTTCCTTATCCAGGAAACATGGGATTAGGTTGGCCGCTGGTTCGCCCTGCACAGTGGAGGACGTAGCCCTGGCTGTGGGGGAGAGGATCGGCCACGGCTCGGTGAAATCGGCTGCCCGAATGAACCGGGCCGTGGTCCTGTTCCTCGAGAAAGTGGAGCAGGTGAGGTTGCTGGTGGAGGAGGGGCTGACGGTGAACGGGCTGTTTGAAGCGGTGCAGCCGCTCACACAACCTGCAGCCCGGATCATCTTGTCCAACGTGCCTCCCTTCATCAGCGACGAGTTTCTCATCAGAGAATTGTCCCGACACGGCAAAGTAGTGTCCCCCCTTAGAAAACTGCCGTCTGGATGTAAGTCTCCGCTGCTTCGCCATGTGGTGTCGCACCGGAGACAAGTGTACATGATATTAAACAACAAGGCAGAAGAGTTTAATTATCGGTTCATCGTCAAAGTGGATGATTACGATTATACTCTGTTTGCTACATCGGGGGAAATAAAATGCTTTGTCTGTGGCGAGGAGGAACACCTAGCCAGGGCTTGTCCGAGTCGGCCCGAGTCGGCTCAGCCGGGGCCGTCCGGAGTTGCGGCGCCGGCGGCAGTGGCGCCGGGAGCGGCTCCGGCGGCTGCGGCAGCGGCGGTGGTGGAGCCGACCTCGGAAGGGAGACCGGTACTGGCTCCGAGACGGAAGAGCTCCGGGGATATGGGGCGAACCAGCGGACCGGATAGGGAAGAGTTGCCTGAAAAACAAGGAGACGGGGCTGCGGAGATGGAACCAGGTGAGGTGAGGGAGACTGGTGAGGTGCAGGGGACAGGTGAGGTGCAGGGGACAGGTGAGGTGAGGGGGACAGGTGAGGTGCAGGGGACAGGTGAGGTGAGGGAGACTGGTGAGGTGCAGGGGACAGGTGAGGTGCAGGGGACAGGTGAGGTGCAGGAGAGTGGTGAGGTGAGGGGGACAGGTGAGGTGAGGGAGACAGGTGAGGTGCGGGAGACTGGTGAGGTGAGGGAGACAGGTGAGGTGCAGGGGACAGTTCAGGCAAAAGAAAAGGAAAATGCAGAGGAGATGGTGGAGGATGGAGCACAGGGTGGTGTGACTGTGCTGGCTGGTGAGGCGTGTATGAGTGTGGATGAGGCAGCAGGCTGGATACCTGTTGCCTCACAAAGGAGAACAAAACGTAAAAGCGCAGTGCAGGTGGAGGGAGGGAGGAAGGCTGGCCGACTGGAGGTAGATGTCGCTGCTGGAGAAAGCAGTGACGTCGAAGCCATGTCGGACAGCAGCGAAATCTCCCTCCCTCTCACACAAACAGATCTGTCTAAAATGAAAACAATTCAAGACAAAGATTTGTACCCAGCCGAAAGGATAAAAACTTTTCTCCAAAAAACAAAAGGTGTAAAAAAACTGAACTTTGATCTGCATTTTCCTGACAAGCTAATTTTTTATATGTCAGCAAAAAATATTATAAAGCACAGAGCTTCATCCGATCTAACCGACCAAGAAATATTTAGACTCAAGAAACATGTAGGGAACGTTAGAAAACAAATTAACTTGTAAATATGATGAAGTCTGTGCTTTTATTTATTAACGTTTGTGTTTTTATTGTTTTTATTTCTTTTATTTTTAACATGGATGGTTTTAAGATAGGAACGCTGAATGTCAACGGAGCCAGAGACTTTAGGAAAAGGGCACTGGTGTTGGACACAGCAAGAACAAAGAGGATTGATATTTTATTTTTGCAAGAGGTTCATAGTGACCAGAGTAACGAGGGGGACTGGGAAAAAGAGTGGGAGGGACAGGTGGTTTTAAGCCATAATACCACACTGAGTGGGGGGGTAGGCATCCTTCTCTCCAGGAGGTTCACTCCATCCTCTCTGGAGGTGGAGCATGTGGTGGAGGGGAGGTGCCTCCTCGTGAAGGCTAAATTTGACCGCGTTACTCTGGTTTTTATTAATATTTACGCGCCAAATAATGGAGCAGAGAGGAGGAGCTTTTTAGAACGCATAAACACGAAACTGAACTGCTGCAATATGGAGGACTATGTGATTTTGGGCGGGGATTTTAATTGCACTGAAAATGAACTTTTAGATAGAAATCATGCAGAGCCACATCCAGGTTCCCAGCACGCTCTGAAGCGACTGGTCTACTCCCACGGCCTGGTGGATGTGTGGAGGAGGATGCATGCAGACTGTCGGCAGTACACCTGGTCCCACCTTTTAGAAGATAGGATTTCATTTGCCAGGCTAGACAGGTTTTATTGTTTTAAGCATCATTTTAATGTTTTTAAGGATTGCCGTATTGTACCCTCTGGTTTTAGTGATCACGCTTTAGTTTTATGTGATGTATACTTAAAAAATGTTGTACCGAGGAGTGCGTACTGGCATTTTAACTCTGTTTAGTAAGGCTAGTAAAATGAGTTTACTAGCCTTAGGACTACAAGATCCTGTCAAAGACTTTGGCCTCCAGGCTGAGAGGGGCCATGGAGCAGGTCATCCACCGGGATCAGACCTACTGCGTCCCTGGCAGGTCCATGGTGGACAACGTCTACCTGATTCGTGATGTTTTGGAGCTCTCCAGCTCATTGGACAGTGGTACTGGTCTGATTTCACTGGACCAGGAAAAGGCTTTTGACCGGGTTGAACACAGCTTCCTCTGGAACGTGATGAGGAGGTTTGGGTTCAGCTCTGGTTTCATCGCCATGATCCGTGTGTTGTACAGTGACATTGAGAGTCTACTGAAGTTTAACGGCAGTCTGTGTGCTCCCTTCAGGGTGCAGAGGGGCGTCCGGCAGGGTTGTGCCTTGTCTGGGATGCTCTATACACTCTCCCTAGAACCTCTCCTCTCGAGGATACGTTTTAATATTAACGGACTGATTCTACCCACTTTTAACAGCAACATTGTTTTATCTGCTTATGCAGATGATGTTATCGTTTTAGTAAAAAATCAAAATGATGTTGATGTTTTAAATAGTTTGACAGAAAAATATAAAACCTTGTCCTCTGCAAATGTAAACTGGAGCAAAAGCGAGGCCTTTGCTTTTGGGAATTGGCCCAGTGGCCTCCCAGCCCTCCCCCAGAACCTGGCCTGGAAGACTCAAGGCTTAAAGTACCTTGGAGTCTTCCTGGGCAGCAAGGCCATGGAGAATAAAAACTGGGATGGGATTGAGGACAAGGTTGTGGGTAGAATCAAAAGATGGAAGTGGCTACTGCCTCACATGTCATACAGAGGCAGAGTCCTTGTTTTAAATAATTTAGTAGCATCTCTCCTGTGGCACAAACTATCCTGTCTAGATCCTCCCACAGATTTACTAACAAGAATTCAAGAAAGAATAGTCAACTTCTTTTGGGATGGACGACACTGGGTGCCACAGGGAGTGTTGTTTTTACCAAGAGAGGAGGGGGGGCAGGGCCTCATCCACCTGGCCAGCAGGACTGCAGCGTTTAGGCTACAGTTCCTCCAGAAGTTTTTAGCTGGTCCAGCAGACCTGGTGTGGAGAGGTGTGGCCAGTCATATCTTTAGAGAGGTGAGTCATCTGGGACTGGATACTGCTCTGTTTTTAACTGATATTAATTCTTTAAATTTAAGTGGGGTGCCTCCTTTTTATAAAAGTGTTTTTAAAGTATTGTCTTTTTTTAAAAGCAGCAGTGGAAAAAGCTCCAACTCTCTGTTCTGGCTTTTAAAAGAACCTCTGGTCCATGGAGGAAGGCTGGATGTATCCAGCGGAGCCACGCCCGGGCTCACAACTGCTCTGCTTCGGGCCGGAGTCCTGGACCTGGAGCGCCTGGTCCACTTAGTCGGAACATTCAAGCTGTGAGGTGTGTCCTGGGTCTCCGGTCCAGCAGAGTGGTACAAAGACTGATGAAATTCTGGAAAGATAAACTGACGGTGAGAGAGAGGATGCTCCTCACCCAGTTTGGATCGGGAGTAGAGCCAGACCCCACAGACCCCTTCCCGGGGGTATGGATAAGCTCCCAGTCTGACCAAGCTCCACTGAAGAGAGAGAACATGGTAAACCTGAACAGTGTGAACAAGAAAGTCCTGTACAGCATGTGCGTCAAAGCCCTGAACAGGAGAACTCTGAGCTCCAGGCCAATCTGTGCCTGGACAAACAGATTCAAAGGTGCTGTGCCATGCTGGAGGATGCTGTACAGTAAGCCATTGAAAAAGAAAACCGGAGATCTGCAGTGGAGAATCCTCCATGGAGCCATCGCATCGAATGCTTTTATTTCCATCATCAATCCCTCTGTGTCCAGCCAGTGCCCTTTCTGTGGTTTTAGGGAAACAGTGTTTCACATTTTTAATGACTGTCCTAGGCTCGCAGCGTTTTTTATTCTTTTAATGGAGGTTTTTGTTTTATTTAATGTTGTTTTTACTTCCACCGTATTTATTTATGGAACAACCCAAAAGAAAAAAGACAAGAGAATGTGGCAGCTTTTAAATTTCATCATTGGTGAAGCAAAGATGGCCATATATATATCAAGAAAAAACAAAATGGAAGGCCTCTCAAACAGTGATGCAGCCTCAGTCTGGCGCTGTAACTTGCGCAGCAGACTGAGGCTGGAGTTTAGTTTTTATAGATCCATGAATGATCTAAAAAGCTTTGAAGATGTGTGGTGTCACAGGAATATTTTGTGTACTGTTTCAGATGACAAAGTAGTTTTTAGAAACATACTGAGAGATTAAGTGCTGTTTATTTATTTTGTTGTTTATTTATACATATTTTACATGTATAAAACAATATAAATAAGTGTCATCTCAGTTTGTGAAAATTTTTTGTCAATATTCAAATAAACGGTGGTTGTAAAAATCAAAAAAATCTTCTTCTTCTTCTTCTTCTCCTTCTTTCATGCTAAGTGCCTTTTTGTCCGTCACACATGTGCGTATAGTACGTTCACGATGTTAATGCGACTGCTTGAGTACAGCAAGCTTTCATAAGTTGTTTTAAGTGTTCTTAAAATGCACCAACCACATCTCCCCCGCTGTCTCTCAGCCTTTGCCCCCCCCCCCGAACCGATAAATGTGTTTTTGTGCATTCTGAAGGCCTGATAAACGTCTCTTATGTGAATCTGTGACAAAACCTCCACGTTTAACTCTCTCATTCAACACAAGCACTGACACCTCTTCTTCTCTCGTCTCTGAAATGATGATAAGCAGCGTTTCTCTCTCCTCTTAAACACTGATTAAAAAAACACCCTCTTTCATCTCCTTTCAGACACAAAGGAGACAAAGAAATCTTTCTCTTGAGTTTTTTTTTTCCACCTGTTGGCTTGACTCATTTACTGACTCCACGTTATAATAAGTCACTGTGTGTTTCTTTATCCTCCTGCAGCCTCCATTTGTCGTCACCTCTCCTTTCTCGGATACTCAGACGTTACATGGTGGAGAATACAAAGCAAGACGAGGAGAAAGAAGAATACATTTTTATTCTATCATATCTGCCATTAACAAGTCATGCATGCACCGATCAAGCATAACATTATGACCTGTGCAGTTCTCGCTTCTGGTGACTCGTCAGAGAACGAATGCCAGGCTCACAAGATGCTTTAAATGCTATTCATTTCTCCTCTCAGTGGTCATAATGTTGTGGCTGATCTGTGTATAATCTGGTTTCGAGTGTCTGAGAAGGTTGACTCGTCACTGAACAAACAAGCTAGAAGCAGCAGCTTGTTGTAAAGTCGATTCCTGTGAAATTGAGTCATCGTTTCACCGCAGGAGAGTGGAGAGAGAAGAAAGAAGGAGAACATGTGTTTGGTGCATTGTCCCCCAGCAGCCTAGGCCTATAGCAGCATAACTAAGGGATGGTTTAGTCCAGCCCTAACTTTAAGCTTGATCAAAAAGGAAAGTCTTAAGCCTGACCTTAAAAATAGAGAGAGTGTCTGAACCCAAACTGGGAGCTGGTTCCACAGGAGAGGAGCCTGATAGCTGAAAGCTCTACCTCCCATTCTACTCTTTGAAATTCTAGGAACCACAAGTAGGCCTGCACTTTCAGACCGAAGTGATCTGTTGGGATGATATGGTACAATGAGGTCTTTAAGACCTACAAGGCCTTTGAGGGCCTTGTATGTAAGGAGGAGGATTTTAAATTCTATTCTAGACTTTAAGGGGAGCCAGTGAAGAGAAACTAAAACTGGAGTAATATGATCTCTCTTGCTAATTCCTGTCAATGCTCTTGCTGCAGCATTTTGAATCAGTTTTAAAGAGTTATTTGGATCCAGACAGTAATGAACTACAGTAATCCAGTCTGGAAGACACAAATGCATGAACTAGTTTCTCAGCGTCATTCTGAGACAGGATGTTCCTAATTTTGATGATATTACGTAGATGAAAGAAGGCAGTCCTGGTTACTTGCTTAATGTGACATTTAAAGGACATATCCTCATCAAATATAACACCAAGGTTTTTCACAGTAGTACTGGAGGCCAAGGTAATGCCATCCAAAGAAACCACGTGATTAGATAATGAATCTCTGAGATGCTTAGGACCAAATACAATAACTTCTGTTTTGTCTGAGTTCAAGAGTAAGAAATTACAGGTCATCCAAGCCTTTATGTCTTTAAGGCATGCTTGGAGTTTAACCAGCTGATTAGTTTCATCTGGTTTCATAGATAAATATAGCTGGGTGTCATCTGCGTAACAATGGAAGTTTATGCCATGTTTTCTAATAATCTTCCCTAATGGCAACATGTATAAGTGAAGAGAATTGGTCCTAGCACAGAACCCTGAGGAACTCCATAACTTACTTTTGTATAAGTAGAGGAATCATGGTTGACATGAACAAACTGGAATCTGTCAGACAAATAGGATTCAAACCAATCTAATGCAGTTCCTTTAATCTGGATCTCACTTTCAAGTCTCTGTAGTAAAATATTATAATCAATAGAGTCAAATGCAGCACTAAGATCTAGCAGAACTAGTATAGAGACAAGTCCACTATCTGAAGCCATGAGGAGATCATTGGTAACTAAAACCAGAGCTGTTTCTGTACTATGATGAACTCTAAAACCTGACTGAAACTCTTCAAACAGACCATTCCTGTTTAAGTGGTCACACAACTGATTAGCAACAACTTTTTCTAGAATTTTGGAAATAAAAGGAAGGTTGGAGATTGGTCTATAGTTGGCTAAAACATTTGGATCTAGAGTGGCTTTCTTAAGTAGGGGCTTAATTACAGCAATCTTAAAAGACTGAGGCACATATCCTGTTAATAAAGATAAATGTATCTGGTTCAATATGGAGGTGTTAATTAATGGAAGAACATCTTTGAGCAATTTAATTGGGATTGGATCTAGAAGACAGGTTGATGGTTTAGATGTTTTAATTATTGAAGATAGCTCGAGAAGATCTACTGGGGAGAAGGATTCCAGATGTTGATAAGGTCTAACAGAAATTTCTAAAGTCACTGTACTTCCATCTTTGACAGTCGTCACCACCAGGACAACTTTGAGTTTTCTCCATCACTCGCACAGGGAAGGTGTCACGCCTATATTTGTCCCACCGTAAACAAAGACATGTAGGAACCAAAGTTACTAAGGGGCTCATGGATAACTACTGAGATGTAAATAAAGCACAGGAGCTGATCAGGAAATAGTTGTATAAGAAACTTAATCGTAAATTAATATTATACAACTTAATATGCAACAAAAATCACTATGTTAAAACTAAAATAGTCCAAGCTAATTCCTCATTAATCCATCAGGATGCATTTTTTCTTTTGCATCTGTTTTAAATGAATGCATCTCAGTTTGCTTTCCAAACATAAGCCCAGAAATATGAGATGAAAACACCAGAAATCAATCATTTATATTTACAGGGTGGGAGGAAGTTGCAGTCAGATCCTCTAACGTCTTACTTTAGGATGGTAAATAATCGTTTTAGCCGTAGAAACGTGTGGGAACCCGAGAGCTGAAATTCACAGCACAAACCTAATTCTAGTTTTGGTTCCTGTTGCCCAAGAGGTTCCTGCCATGACCGGGCCGGATTTCCAAATGTCACTAGTAAACACTGATTACAGCTTTCCAGAAAAGATAATAGAAGACATTTTTACCCAGTTAATCCCTTAACGAGTACAGCAGAACACTTCCAGACTTATAGTTGGGAACTAATCCAGCATTTTATGCAACTGGCTCTAAGGTGAAATGAGGTGAGAGACAGAAATAAGAGAGAGAGAGAGAGAGAGAGAGAGAGAGAGAGAGAGAGAGAGAGAGAGAGGAGGAACGCTGACATGCATTTAGGAGAGAGAGAGAGGAAGACCTCAATCTGTAACCAGACGCCATAGAAACCACAGTCTGAGCTCAACTCTCCTTCCCCTCACGTATAATTGGCTTGTAAAAACCAAACAGGGGTCTGGAGGTCACTCTGAAAAACTTCCATTATCATGAAAGCAGATGCAGCCTCTGCTAACATTTCAAACTGGTATTCAAGACATCAGAAAGAACGAGGGTGAGCGAGTGAGCCTCGTTCTCTCTGAAGGATAGGCGCTATCTGTTTCTGTGTGTTGTAGTCGTTTGGGGTGCAGAGCTGTTGGATGCATTATGCAAGAGGCGGCCGATGAACCCTCAGAAGAGGGCGGCTGAGGGGTGCACATATTACACACAACGTCTTCTCTTGTCTGAGCCACTGCAGGGTTTTACTTCTGTCTCTTTGTTTTTTTTTTTAGTTGAAAACATCTGAAAAATCACACCCACTTCACCCGGCGGAGAATCAGTCCGGCGCTCATCCGTGCAGCCGCAACTCCTCCACTCATGTCTCAAAATACTCGCCTCAATCACAACAACTCATCCAGAAAGCTGTCTTGTCTTCCACCTCCCCGGATCCTCCCGGTGTCACCCGACTCCCCTCGACTCCCCTCGACTCCCCTCGACTCCCCTCGACTCTCCTCTCCTGGCAGGACTGGACCACCTCTAATGCCGGTCACGGTTCAGTCCCACATGCTCTGCAACAACACCAGAACATTTCAAGTTTATTTATACAGCGCGTTTCTCATGAATGCTTTCCAAAATAATCACAGAAATACGCGATTAAACACCGGGAATCAAACATTTATATTTACATCTAGGTAATACGTTGGAAGGAAGTTGCAGTCAGATCCTCCTCCTCAGCTTTGGGACGGCAAATTATCTTTTTAGTCGAAGACCAGAACCTTTCACAGCAGAAACCTGATTCTACTTTTGGCTGTTCAAGAAGTTCCTGCTAAGACAAGGCTGGATTTATAAAAGTCATTGGTAAAAATATAAAGTCTGCAGGGTGATGTGGGACAGCACATGATGGAGGGAAATGCTGATTATAGCCTTGCAGAAACAAAGTGTGACACAGAGTTAACACATCTTTAACGGCTCCTTCCTGTGTCTGTCAGAGTTATTGTTGTAAGTTGTTTTCAATGGCTGCACTTGAAGGTAGAGTGAAGAGCTGATCCACAGACACTGAGCTGAACTTGGTTTACACGTCAAAGTAAATCTGACCAGTCACGCTGTGAACTGGAAGAACTTCTAATAAAACACAGTATCTGGTTATTGCAGTGGTAACCGTTAGTGATCACCCAGCGCTCCACGTACTTTGGTGTGTCAAATTTGGTTTTAGACTCTAAAATAAAAAATAAATGTTTAGACTGAAGAGATACGTTGATTCTTCAATGTCTGACCACCTAAATATTTCAGTAGTAGTAAGAGTATATGAGTAGTAGTATATGAACATATAATAATTTAGAGTTGAGTCTTTAGAGTGACTTTGTTTGAAGGTAGAAGGAGCCGTGATATTTTTAGCTAAACTGACAGCAGCATGACAAACGTAGAAGAAAGAGGCAGCCTTAAGGAAGCCGCTGCCACCTGTTGCTGCTTTTTACCTTCATTCTGATGCTTTCTCTCTCTCGTCTCTCTCTCTTTTACACAAGTGCACCGACAGGTTAGACTGTGAACCCTGCACACCTCTCTGCTGCTTATTGGAGATTATCTGATGCAATGTATTTAGACTTCACAGGATCAGAGGTTTATTTTTGATTCGCCGGTTTCATCCATCCCAACTAATCCTGGACTCACAGCCCAGGAGCTTCAGGCCGGTTCATCCCCCCGAGTCACTGCTCTCGACAACCTGTGGAGAAATCAACTCTCACTGAACCAAGGTTCAGCACAGATTATCTGGTCATGTGGGTTCACAGACCAATTAACAAAAAAGATGCCTGATATTTAAGATGTTAAAGCTGGATGATTAACGGAACAATAACACCAAAGAGACCCAAACTATTTTACTGTGAATGCTATTAGTCTATTTCTGCAGGATATTTTGACATTGAGGTCTCACTGTTGAAGGCAGCCTCTAGTGGACATTAGAGGAACTGCAGAACTTGGTTTGCATTTATTTTATTGTCTTAGTCCTAAAAAAAACACATTAACCTAAATATATCCATTAAAGATGATGATTGTTTTGCTGCAGCTTGTCGTCTGTTTCCTCCTTCCCCTCCCTGCCTCGTCATGTCAGCAGCAGATCAGCTAATGAGGTATTCTCCGTCTCTCTCTCTCATATGTGTGATGGATTTAGGGAGAAAGCATCTCTTCCTCCAGCCGAGCTAACTTCTTCCATTCATCTCTGTCTGGCCGCTGCCCAAATGAATGATGCAGGACGTGTCCTAACGAGGTGCTGTAATGAGCTGACCTGACGATGAAGCATCCCTCGGGTCTGACGGCCTCCACTCTGCTGCTCCACTGCTCTCACGTCATTTATTTTTTTTTTGTGATAAAAGGCCGTCCATCCGACCTCTCGTCTCTCTGTGGGCAGGACCGGGCGACTGTCTGATGACTGCGCACTTCACTGAGCAGGACAGCGATGTTCCAGCTTCTCCGTGCTCTGACCTTAGCGTGCGTGGGACTGAACGGACTGAATCGGCTTAAGTGGATGAATCTGAGTCATGAGCCCCAGAGCTTAAACACTTTTGATTAAAAACTTCCATCAGTTTAAATGTGAGTTTATGTTTCACGTTGGATGTATTTGTGCTGAATTATAGTTGTTTATTTCACAAATTCATTCACTTTTATGTCGCCCAGAAGGCTTTACCTTCATTTTTATTTATTTATTGCAAACTAATCCTGAAAAGTCTCCTGTTTGAAGCTCGTTTATTGATAACCAGCCTTAATATGTGAGATATGAAATGACAAAGGCAGACTGTCTTATTACGTTCTCCTTCCTCTTCTTCTTGGGACTGAACCAGTGAGTCAGCCCCGTCCATGCCACCTGATCCCGATCCCTCCATGAAGCTCAGGGATTTCCATCATCTGTTATTTGTGTCTCTGATAAATGAGCCTCATTTCACCCACATCCAATTCAATTAACCCAAGGCTAAGTGGCCTCGCTTTGACCAGTTTGCTCCGCTGGGACGCTTTGGCAGTGAACTGATTTCAATGACATATGGCTGCTGGATCATGGAGCTGTGTTTAGTCACTGAAACACATACGGCAGCATCGGTTCAACATGTTTATTTGACTGTCTTCTATTAGAAGATGCTTAAATCGCTATGTTATTGTCCATGTGCTCTGGTGCCCTGAGTCAATTGAGACGCACAAGTAAAACAGTTCTGGTGTGAGCGGATTCGTTTCTGATGAATGATTCAAAAATGAGCGAAAAGCATCGACAGAGAAGAATAATCTGTGACTCGGAGTTAATGAAGCCATTTACAGCACATATGCTCGGTCGATAACAGCCTTACAGTGAGCCGGAGAGAGCCAGCGTGACATATGGCTTCAAATAGCTAGCTAGCTGGTTAGCCAACGAGGTTGTACTGCGGCAGATGGTTTGGTTAAAACACAGCAGCCCTGCGGCTCGTTGGCGAAAGGAAAAGCTTTTTGATTCCTCTGCTGCTCTGTGGATTTACCGCTAATATCATCTGCTGAGTTTGTCTCTTCTTCTGTCCTTTGTGGTTCCTTTACAGCACAAAACGTGCATCGTTAGAAATAAAGTTTGGGTTTTATTTTTTGTAGCTGCAGACGTGACCTCCATCAGTCAGACGGTCAGGCTGTAAGCAGGCCTGCAGCTCTGGCAGATTAGCTCCTACATCGTTGGAAAGTAGAACCGACAGTTTAAGAATAATTTTACAGAGCATCTTCTACATCTTCTGTGATGTACTGTAAATGGTAAATGGTAAATGGCCTTGCTTTTATATAGCGCTTTTCTACCTATTGGTACTCAAAGCGCTTTTACAGTCAGAGACACATCTACCCATTCACTCACACAAGCACGCACACATTCACACACCAGTGCCACGGGAGCAACTGGGGGTTCAGTGTCTTGCTCAAGGACACTTCGACATGTGGCACATTCCGGGGATCGAACCGCTAACCCTCTGGTTCGTGGACAACCCGCTCTACCTAGTGAGCCACAGTGTAGTTCTGTAGATTTTTTTTACCAGCTTATTCATCCAGTCAGTCTGACCAACCAGGAAGGTTTCTTTAGAACATGACTGATGGTCTGGCTGCTCTTGCTCCTTGATGATTAATACCCCAAAATGAAATTATGCTGAACAGTTAAATGAAGCCAGCAGCCTCTGACTGTCTCCATCTTGGCAGCACTTCATTCCCTTTGACTCTCAGCTGAAGCTAAACACAGCTAGCAACCTGTAAGGTCATTGACCTGTCCCTCAGAAGCAGCAACAGCCTTAACCCTTTAGAGGACACTCATTGAAATACTTGGAAATTCAAAATTTCAACCCTAGAGTTTTATTGTAGGGCTTAAGAATACCTTTTTACTTTTCGAACATTTTCATTTTCATGTAGAAAATCAAAATGAATGCATTTCCCACATATGGTTTCTTGCTGATTATTGCTGATTCACATTAGACGACATTAGGACACTTCTTCTTCATGGTTCCTAATAAAGCAGTTATGCTCAGCGTTTATGCAGATGTGGACCTTGCAGACCACATTAGACCTTTGGCTGCTTCTAAACCTAAAAATGATAAAATGTGTGCTGAAGTCACCAAACATGGTTCCTGCCCCATCAAGGGTTAATTATGCGTAACTTCATTGTTTCACTGACGAGCAAACAATAAGCTATAATCATATGAAGCCATACACTGACATCCAACATGTGAAAGCTGAGCTGGCTTCATCTTTGCTTCAGTCAACGCTGCCTGTTCCAGATAAACCTATTTCTGACTTCACAGAGAGCATGAATGACTTTCCAGCGACGGATATGTTGCTCACAACACTGAACGAGTTTCATTTAAAAAGGTCTAAACATACCAGGCAGTAAACATGTTTATTTCTGCTGTAAAGCTGGACATTTTAACCGGAGGTCTATGGGATTAACTGACTTTAGTGCCTCTAGTGACATTAGAGGAACTGCAGTGTTTGGCTCTTCCTCCTTGGCATCCCTTCTTGGAGGATGGACCTTATTTTGTTTACTTTCCCAGTGAGGATCCCAAAGATGACGCCACAGATACTTCTCTTTGCTGTTAACATGTCTGTCTAAATAAAGCATTTATTTCCAGGTTCCTTCTCCTTGTGTTTCCATGTAACTGTTTGTTCTTTAAGGTTTGTTGTAGCAGTCAGTTTGACGGCCTCACCTCACCCTCAGCTCTGACACCTCTGGCTGCAACACACTGTGTCTAAAGCCGAGTTAGTTGATCCATCGCGCCACATGTGGAGCTTTCTTTTCTTTTCTCCTCTTGACAGAGATTTATTTATTTTTTTTGTCAGCCACAGACGCGTTTATACAACAGCAGCCCATCCATTTTTCATCACGCTGTTTGAGATGTCATGTCTCGTGGACCATGCACGCACACAAGTGAGTGTGAGCACAGTTTACATCGTACGAAAATATGTTCAAGAGCAAGTCAAGAAATGGCAAGAGCTACATTTAATTTAACAGCAATAACATGAGCTAAACATTTCACAGCTGATTAGTGTTCTCCAGCAGCTTGGTTCCTCAGAACAGAACCACTTCAGTTCTGAGATGTTGGTGGGTTTCCTCACATCAACTGCTGCTTCAGGTCCAACAACAACATTTCTATTGGATTAAGGTCAGGACTTTGACTTGGCCGTTCCTAAACATTCATCTGGTTCTTCTTTAACCGTTCTCTTGTAGAACCACTTGTGTTCTTGGTTATGATGATGAAACTAACCTATACTCTTAGAAGTACACATGCTTTTCTAACTTTGCAATATTTGGACAAACAGTTCAGATCAATATCCTTCGTTTAAACGATTATGTGAAGCTGCTGTTGTCACCTGTGTTGTGCTTAATGTACATGTTTAATTAGTAATTACTACAGAAATGTCCTGATTGGCTGAGAGCCTTCTTGTCAGAGTGATTTCTCTCTAACTCTTCACATTCAGGACGCTGTGATGTGCTGATAATGAGCGCCGCAAATAAAGTTAAGAAGACGTGAACATGAGGTTTTGAGGAGTTCATTAACTGGATGTGGATCACTTTATATTAAAACGACTCAAATGTCACCGCATGCGTCCGTGAGCTTTGCCTGAACGACGCAACTTTTGCTGGGGAACAGTTTGTGCCGGGTGTCAGTGCCGTGATGAGACGTGGATTAGCCTGTCTGATCTGACAGGAAGTCGTCTGCCTGTGTGAAGCAATCTGTTTCATCCTTTATTTACCGCACGCTTTTTTTTTTCTTCCTTTTTAGTCTCGTCAGGAAATAATCCCTCAAAACAACGTCAAACTGTCACATTCTCGTCTTCTAATTAAAGAAGAGCTCAGTTTAATGTAATTATAAGTGGCACAGAGTGTAAAATGACTGAGGGGTAGATGCTGTCTGTAGGAAGCAGTAAATGTAAATGGGTTTTTACAGCTGCAGCACATTAGACGATTTTATTAGCAGGTATAAATGTAAGAAACGTGTGTCTGTTTGCCTTCTGCTACAGAGCGTGTAATGGACATCACTGCTGTGTGTCTTTATATTTGTAAATGTTATACTTGTGTCAGTATCTGTGAGTTGTAAAACTAAGTGAACTCCTTGTTTCTAGTATCTGCTGTGACCTGTAAATGTTTGTGGTAACAGCTCAGTGGTCTACAGCAGCTTGGAGGAATTTAAGCCCATTCCTCAGAACACAATCGCCATTTGTAGGTTTTTTCCTCCTCTGCCTTTTCTTAAAATCACTCCAGAGATGTTCAGGTTTCTTTATTCCTTCCCTAGCTCAGTCTGAAGATGCCAAGTTAGGAATGGATGGTTGGAGTTTAAGCAGGAACTCCTCCTCAAGAGCATTCATTCATGGACGTTTCAGCGTGTTCCTGAGCAGACATATTTATTCTCTTTACATCGTCTGCATTTACTGACGTGCTAAACTTAAAAAAACCAATGAGGAGAAGCTGTCCTGGTCCAGATGCAGCAGAACAGGCCCAAACTGGGGCATTAGCTTCACCCCCATGTTTGCGTGTGTCTGTTTGTTTAATGGAGAGCAGAGCTGTGTCTGTGTCTTCTTACAGCCCGTTAGGTATCACATAGCAGCAGCTACTGTCACTCACACAAATTGTTTTCCGCGTGTGACACAAACCTTCAATCAATCAGCTGCATCCTCGCTGCACAGACGTTCATATGTGCTGTTGTTGTCTGAAAATGCCTTGAATAAATGTTCAGAACATCTGGAGGACGTCCAACAGTAAACATTTCTGTTATGCAAATACCCACCTGAGCACATTACGTTCATTTTTAATGAATGTGTAAATAGGATATGTAAACAGCTCCATATTTCATGCCATGCCATTTTATTACATTGAAGCCTCCGTGCAGATCATTTTAAGACGTAAAGGTTTTTGCAGAAAGGTGACATGACGCATATCTCTGCA
Organism: Planiliza haematocheilus; assembly: GCA_005024645.1. NCBI lineage: Eukaryota > Metazoa > Chordata > Actinopteri > Mugiliformes > Mugilidae > Planiliza > Planiliza haematocheilus. The sequence continues at coordinate 319,171 of SRSE01000736.1, forward strand.
GGGTCAGCTGAAGGTGCATGAAGACGTCTTCCACACACATGAGGGTTCAGCACATGTGACGTTCACACGACAGAGATTCAGCTCAGTTTAAATGACTTTCAGCCTCATTGTCTCTTTGTAAATCTCATTACATTTAGCTGGAGTTTATCATCCAGCTGGGTGGCTTAAAACAAGCGAGCAGGCTGTCTCCTGTCCTATTTCCTCTCCTTCATTAGATGTTTTCTATCACAGTGGTTGTTATTTTTTGTGTTGGACAGCTCTTTGCTTTCTCCTGCTCGCTTTTCTTCTCAACGTGAAGCTTCACTTCTTCTCCTCCAACACCGGGAAGAATTAACCAGTCACTGGCTCCAAGAACCAACCTCAGTAACAGCTGGAGCAAGTCACACTTTATAATTTGATGTCCAAACAAACCAGCACCAGCTTCAAAGTGGTTATGTTTCCATCACAGGTGAGAACACAAATATAATCAGGACACCCACGTGTTTTTGGAAAAGATTTTAAACCGAGTGGTTGCTGCTTTATGTTATTGAGCTCTGCAATGTTTGAGTCTGGTATCGTCTGACTGCACAGCATCAGTTAGGTATCACTCCAAATTTCAAGTCCAATAATGTACCTGTGTCCTCAACTCTAGCCACCTAACATGCTGTTAGATGACGTAAAATAACAAGAAATGACGCATGAAAGGCTTAAAATGTACAAAAATGTGCCTGAAACATTCCCCGTTCATTCAGTTTGAGTAGAATCTGTGCAGAAAATGAACCAGTTAATGAGTCTGTGAAGACAGAGACTAATTCATCAGTTTGACTCGGTGACCTCTGAGACCTCTGAGACCTCTGAGACCTCTGAGACCTCTGAGACCCCTGAGACCTCTGAGACCTCCTCTGTGTGTGTTTGTTTGCAGGTTAAAGACACGTGTGCTTAGCTCTTAGTCTGACAACACAGCGACTCTGTTTACTGACCAACCTGGACATGCTCCGAGGTGAGGAGTTTAAGAGGGACAGAAACATGGAGGTAGAAAAACAAGGAATCCACGTGGACAGAGATGATGGAGACATGGAGACACCTTGGTCGTCTTCTAAGACTCTACACATTCAGGACTGTTCAATAGTGACTGATATTTTGGAGCCTGTAAACACATATCTGATCAGATTAGCGTCCATAGAAACAGTTAAGCGAAATCATAAGATACACGGATCAGCCATAACATTATGACCAGGAGAAGCGAATAACATCTAAACCATCTTGTGACAGTTCAGTGTTCTGCTGGGAAACTTCTGGACCTGGCTTCATTCATTGGTGTGGATGTTAAATAGACGTGTATGATGTGATCATAATGATATGGCTGATTGGTGTATCATCCTATCGTTAGCATTGGTTTCGGGGCAGTCAGAAGAAAAGATCACCTTGTCCCAATCAGGTTCCTTTTTGAACCAGTTCTGAGCTGGAACCTCCAACAAAGCATCAGGTGACACAAGACCAAGGTTCCTGTGCAGTTTACAAGACAGACACACACATTCAGGCTTAGGAAGAACTTAACACTCACAGGCTATGCTTGAGGGAGTAAATGTGTGTCAGTGTGTTGATTAGTTAATAAATGTTTCCTCCTGAATGAGAAAACAAAACCAAGGACCTATTACAATGAGCGCTTCTGTTCCTGTGCATGTGTTAGATTACAGCCTTCCAGTCTGTCCCTCTGAGAGTCTGTGTCGTAAAGTTTTGTCATTTGTGTTTGGGTTCTATTAATATGCAGCTTGTGGTGTAAACATTTCCAACAGCTGTAATTTCAGCACCTCAGACAGAAACCTGCTCATCACGTCTCCTCCTGCTGTGTGGCTTCAGCACCACGGACAGCGACGCCAGCGTCTCCTGCTCCGAGTGGGTTTTTGTTATTAATATTATATATATTATATAACTTTACACCCCTACATCCCTGTTATTACACAACCACGTACTTCACTTCACTTAAAGGAAACACCTAAAGCTGTATTTTAGCCTCTTGAGTTCGACTCTGGTGATTCTCGCTCAGGTTTGCATGAAACATCCAGACAATCAGGAAAACATAGACCACATGTGGATGCTGGCAGCTGCAGACACAGATAATCACTGTGTTTAGGATGTCTGTGTTTACTCTAAGTTGCACTTAGAGTCCAAAACTTTCTGCCACTCTGAGGTTTATGTTTATGTTTCTGGAGGCTTTTACTGCTTGGCTGGGTACGCGTTGTTTTCCCATTCGTCTAAATGAGTGATTTATAGTGAGTTATCCCTATCAGGGGGTCAGAGGAGCTGTGTCTGTTTTTTTTGCTTCACATTATGACTTGACAGGTATCTTTTAGTGTTTAAATTAATATTAGATCAGGTTTAGGTTGAGGTTTGACGCCAAGTTAACCCAGAAATTGACTTGAAAATAGAGAAAGAGAGAAAGAGAGTGACTCCAGTGGTCTGAAACAAGACCTTGTGAAGATGAGAACACACACAAGATTATTCCTGGAGGATTAGTTTATTTTAGACCGTGTGTTTACAGCTCATCCTGTTGCGTGTTCTCTCCCTCAGAAGGTTTGCTAGCTCATCCGGATGTGCTAAATTGGGGAAAAGTTTAAAAATAAATCTCTACGTGTTGATGTGAAGGTTTTGTTTTCTAGTTTTACTCAGTCTCAGGTAAATACCAGTAAACGCTAAGCTGCTTGATAAAATGAGACAAACTGTGAAAGCGTGGCTGCTGAAACCACTGCCTTGACTTTTCGTGTGTGTGCTTTGGGCTGAAGAAGATCGAAAGAAGAGGAAAAGTGAATTAGCAGCTGGGTGAGGGATTGATCTTGGCTTCAATAAAGTTAATTGGGAGGAGATGAAACGTCAAGGTACAGATGCAAATGCAAAAGTTTATTCCTTAACACAAGTAAAGCAGCCTTTATTCTTCTGAACATGTTGGATTTAAAACACTTTCCACTGTAACAATGACCGCGTGTTTTTATTCAACACTCCTTTTCTTCTACTCTCCACGTTAAGGAAGCACAGCTTGTTGTCATTACGGAGCCAGATGTTAATTGCAGATTTGACAGGAGGTTAATTCCTGTCGCCACCACCCAGACCTCCTCCACTCTGTCACAAATATTCTGTCACGCTGCATAAAAGACTCTGAGTTTAACTCTGGGTCATTTCTCTCCTGGAGATTCTTCGCTGCGAAATATGACAAAAAAAAAAAGTTTTTAGTGTGAGACGTTTAAGCGCTTTGGGATTTTATAACTCTGCAGAGACGTTGACCTCCACTTGGACACGTCGAGGAGTGACCTGAAACTTGTTGAACCACATCATCCTGGGACAGTGCAGCCTCTCTACTGAACGAACGGAGACACGGTTTGAATATTTTCATTTCACTCCTGGTAAGAAACATGTTATCTTGAAACAATGTGTGCAGTTATTGATGCTATACAACTAAAACTAAATTGAACATTATATTAACTACCCAAAATGACAGAGAATATCATTGAAAAAAAAAATATTTGACGTGTATTTTTGTATTTTATTTTGGTGCAAGTCCCGCCCACTAACATTTAGGGGGTGGAGCTTATGACCTATACTGCAGCCAACCACCAGGGGGAGCTCTACCTGCTTATCCACCTTTATACTGTCTAGGCCTCAGCTTCATTCAACACTTTTGTGAAGATCTGGAACACCAAGCTGAGTTTGAAAGGCTTTCAGCAGCACACTGATGCTCAGGGAGTCAGAGCAACAAGTGAAAAAAGTGTATCGTGTCTACAATTAAATAAACTCACCGGACAAAAACAGACAAAATAAACCTTTATGGACGAGCTGCAGATGAAATCATCATATCGACATCATTGCTTGGAGCCAAATCAGATTTGTCGGTTTCATTTTCTGCTCTTCGGTGACGAGTTCACGTCTGACTCATCACGATAAAACAAGACCTTTTATTGGTGCTCCTCTATTTATATTCCCAGAGACACAGAGAGACAACGTGAGAGCGAGGGGCTGGCGGGATAAAACGAGGTGAAGGTGAGATTTTTCTGACTGAAAAGGAGAGAGGAAATTAATTAAAAGACAGACGGGTGGAGGGAAGAGGAGGAGGAGAAGGGTGCTAATGAAGACAGGGAGGAGAAAAATTATTTTCTAATTAGCACTCCTTCAGGTGGATCCCAGAGGAGTTCTGTCTCCAGTCGTCCTCAAGCTTCTCTCCATCCTTCTGTTTATTCCGCCTTCTCTTTGCCTTTTCACATCATACAACACTTTCCTTAAACCACTAATTTCCTTCAGCCTTTACTCTTTCACACTCTTGTTCATTTGCTTTTGCACATGTTCTTCCTTTTCACTCCTCTCTCTCCTCTTTCCCACCATCTCTCTCTACCTTATCCTTCTATATCACACATCTTTGCCACCTGCTTCTTCCTCTCTTCCACCCTTTCTTTGTTTTGTATTATTCTTCCCTGCAGGCCACATCTTTCTTTCTCTCTTTCATTCCCTGCTCTATCTCTCTCTCTTTCTCCTCCAGGAGATGACAGGCTGGAGCAGGCTGTTATTAATCCAGCCCGTTCGTACAAGCAGACTGACAGGAGGAGTCTCTGGGAGAACGCAAACACTCTGAGCACCGACTCACCGGGGAGGAGGAGGAGGAGGAGGAGAGGGAGCCGAGCGGCGGAGGAAGGGAAAGAAAAGGTGGAGACACGATTAAGATGAAGTGATAATGTGACACGAGGGAGAAGGAGCTAAAAGAGGGATTAGAAAAGAGGAACAGAACTGATCAGTGAGACAGAGAGAAGAAAAAAACAAGGCAGGTTAGAACATGGAGGATGGAGTGGAGAGAGTTTCACTGAATCAAGTAATGATCAAACATGATCAATACTAATCTGAAAAACCTAACTAACCTAGCTGTGACTGGACCAGTCCACCCTGGACAGGTCTCCAGTCTATGTCAGGGCTAACACAGAGAGACACTCACACCTCCAGCATGTCTTTGGACGGTGGGAGGAAGCTGGAGAACCTGGAGAGAACCCACGCAGACACAGGGAGAACATGCAGACTACACACAGAAAGGAACCAGAACCTTTTGGAAGAAAGAAACCTGACGCAAGACTCAAGAATTCAGGCTCTAGGTCAGGCCTTCAACGAAAACAAAAGTCGAGCAGCGTTCCAAATCTACAAAGAGATCAGGAGGAGCTGGCTGGAAAGAACAGGCTGGAAAGTCCTGAGTAGAGTTCAGCTTGATTGGATGATGAGCAGCAGGTGAGATGGCAGCACAGCCCAGGATAACGATGAGCTGCAGCTCAACTCCAAACAGCTGAGACAAGAAGAGAAACAAACACCGGAGCAAACTGCCTCTTAACACATTTTAATGGTGCTTTAGACATAAACTTTGTAAAAAAGGCTTTGATAATTCCACTATTTATCCTCCAGGGACAATTAACTGCTGCCCCCCTCATCCCATGGGGGCATTAGAGTCACATTTGATGTCAGTTTGTTTGGAAAATCTATTGCATTTCTACTTTACTGTAAAGTGGCTGCACAGATGTAAACCTAGCACAACTTAATTTAAAACCTCTGATCACTAATTGCACATGTGGACTTCCATTTCACTTGCGAACTGTAGATAAATGATTAAGTTCTAAAGTTCAAAACGTGCACAAACAGGAGTCTTAATCTGCTCTCTGCTGTTTTCCTGTGTACAGTAAAGCACCTGAGTCAGCCACAGTTTATTTCTCACACGACGTAAACACAGACCTCTGCCAGAGCCGCACATTAAACAGAGTGAGCTCAGAGGAAGGCTTTTAAATCCAGAGCCGTCTTTACCTCCTCTGAATGAAATGTTCTTACGAGTCGTATCACACAGTCTGAAGCGACTCCAGCTGACGGGAGCGAGCGTGGCGAATGTAGCTTACAGGTCCTTGTTCTGCTCTGACACCTGGATAAAGACGTCTCAGCTCTGCATGGAAAATAAAACCCACCTTGTTTGTTTCTATTTTCTTTTTTAAATTCAATTTAGACCTCTCTCTGTCTGGAAAGCATTCAGATGAATGTTGTAACGTGCGAAATCAGCTGAGTCATGTTTCAGACTCTGAATCATCGACGTTCTTCGTTTCATCTGCGTCCCTCAGATATTTTTACAACTCCTGATTTTCTTTCAGGATCTTCATTACACCATTTTTTTTAATCTTGACCTTTGACCTTTTGAGATTTGAACTCAAATGACCAAACTAAAGACTTGGCTTTGACTGCTGGAGCTTAAATCTCCAAAGATCTGACTTGACTTGAGTCTCAAGCTTTGACCAGAAAACTTTAAATAATAAATATTCAGTTAGAGTATGTCCAGTATATACACTTTATATATTTTACCTGTATGAATGTGAGGCAGTTCCTTCTTCTTTTCTAAATTTTACTCCCTTTTTGAAACATCAAATTACCACTATGACATGGAGCAAAACACCTTTAAATGGGGTCTGTGGTGCATTCAGGGACACTTTTATTACTGGTGAAGAACGACAGAATTGAGGACAAAGTTAAATCGCTGGGAAGGCTGCTGAAATCTTTAGTAATCGTCTCTTTTGGAGCTTTTTTCCTCTTCACGAGAGAAAATAAAAAGTTCCTCTCCTCCCCCAGGACTCCTCTACTACTGACACAAACAAAAGGAAAGATACAGGACGGGTTAATGGGGTTCAGGTGTGGCTTGTTGTTATCAGGCTCCTACTGTCCTGACGGATGTAGAGGTCTTTGGTGTTAAAGAAGAAACAATATGAACAGAAAGAAAGGGCCAAGAGAAAACAGACACAACCCAGCGTTATAGATGAGTCAGAGTCCATCTTTATCCGTCAGAGCAGCCGTGTGTCAGTCGTAGCTGAAAATAAGAGCCACGTCATCCTCTGCATTCACTTAAAAGGTGAAATTTTCTCCTGAACTCTTTTTAAAAAGCCGAGTGAGACGTTTTTCTTTCTACTGTAAATGCGGCTCTTATTTTTTTTTTTTTTTTTTAAATTCAAACTTTGCTGTCGGGAGCCATTTTCATGTCCTCACATTATTCCAGGCTGATGACGTTTAACAAGCCTCTTTAACTTCTTAGAGGTGCAAATGAGGAGGCGATACCAAAGAGACAAACGGTGCGAGGAAGGAGGAAAAGAAAAAATCAAATTATCAAATATCACCTGAAGGCAGCGGAACCTGCAAACACACAGATTCATGCTGTAAATAGAAAAGTCTGAGCTCACTCATCTGTCAAAAAGAAGTTTGTCTTTCTCACGCGTCATCAGATCTTCAGTGAGGTTGAGGTCAGCTGTCATCGGCCTTCGTTTACGTCTTTGAGGTGTGACTGAGCTTGTTCTCCATCTGCAGAATGAATCTTTCTCCACAGAGATGAAACCAGAGGGTGGAGCACGTCACTGAAGAACAGAGAGCTTCTTGTCTTTGGTCAGATTAGAGTCTATTTACTGCAGGTGTCCAGCTCCAGACTCTTCCAGCAGCATCTGTGAAGGTTCTCAGTCATCCAGGTCTCAGTATGTCCAAAAAAACAAGATGAAACAAGATGAAATAAAGACATCTGGACTTGTTTCTTGAAGACGTTTCATCCAAGTCTTGGTGAGTTGGGGTTTAAACCCCTAAGGTGTGAACAAGGGTCAAAATGAAGACTGTTGTAGATTGACGTTAGATTCAGATTTAACATCTTCTTCCTTTACTCCTCTTTCAAACCGTCCATCATCTCCATCTAAAATGTGGACATTGTCGTCTTTGAAGGAGTGTCCTTTGTCCTTCAGATGTAGGTGCATCTTATTTTCGTTCCACCCTCCTGCCTCCATTAATTTTTAGCTGAGATTCCATCATCTCCATCATCCACTGTGAGACGCTGCTCTGTTGGAGTCCAGCCCAAGTGTTTGTCCTCGCTTCCCTCCTGAGAAATGCTTTAGAGACTCTACTTGTCCCCTGAGACACTAGACTGGCTTTCTAAATTTATTAAATTGTTTACCCGTGATGAAGCAGTTTTTCTGTCAGTGAACATCTAAACTCTACTTCCTGCCCTCTCACAAACCTTCCCTCTTTTACATCTGAACTCGTACATGCAGCTCAAAGAAATCTGAGTTTTTATCTGATCATTAACACCAATCTGGTTAGTTTGATTTATGACCTGCAAATAGATCCCAATCTAATTTGTTTTTTATTTTTACATCTGTCGGAAACATCGGAAATGTGATGTCTCTGTCGTTAGACGTCTTAAAATTCAAGAATTGAATTACCTTAAAACCAGAGAAAAAGCCTGGAAAGAAACAAATCCCATGTGGAAATAACCTGAAACCCATCTGGCCTTTAAAGACGCCTTTAAACTGAAAAAAAGAGAAGCACTGACGTCACCTGGTGGAATAAAGATAGGAGGGAAAGGAAACAGAAAGAGACGAATAAACGCTCAAAAAGAGATAATGCAGCTGGGGACCGTGTAGGTGGAAACGTTCGTGTTGTGTTCGGTGCAGAGCAGAAGCAGATCAGCAGATATCCAGTAACAAGAGGGGTAGGAGCGCTCCATGAAATGAGTTTTCCTTCCAAACAGCAGGCTTTTTAAAAATCAGGACACCTTTACACGTTTGCAGTCTTTTGTTTAATCCCCATTTGTAGGTTTTATCCTCCTCTGCCTTTTCTTAAAATAGCTCCAGTGATTTTCACATTTCTTTATTCCTTTCCCAGTTCAGTCTGAGGATGCTGTGTTAGGGATGGATGGATGGAGCAGGTGGAGGCTTGGGGTCAGGAAGCCTATCAGCAACTAAACGTATCTGGTAACAGCTGATCCATGTTCTCCAGCAGCTTGGTTCCTCAGAACAGAACCACTTCAGTTCTGAGATGTTGGTGAGTTTCCTCACATCAACTGCTGCTTCAGGTCCAACAACAACATTTCTCTTGGATTAAGGTCAGGACTTTGACTTGGCCATTCCTAAACATTCATCTGGTTCTTCTTTAACCATTCTGACGTAGAACCACTGGTGTTCTTGGTTCTCCTTGTCTTGCTGCATGACCCAGTTTCTCTTCACATCCAGCTCATCACAGTAGGCGTTGTACCGACTATTTGACTTCACTGCTGAGCTGTGATGCTTTTACTGTCACGTCAAAGAGTCATGTGACAATAACCACGTGTCTGCCTCCTAGTAGACAGGTGAGGAGCCCAGTGGGTTGTTGCAGGAAACTGGCAGTGGTTCATCAAGTGTGTGGAAAGATGAAGTCCATACTACCGTGACATGTCAGTCCTGAACTTCATTAAACATGAGAAGGAGGCTGCACAAAGGCTTTGGAGACATGGAAACGCTGACGGTGCAGATTTCTATCGGCTAAATATATCTGCACAGCACTGATAAGCTCATATGTTTATGTTCGGTTCTGTTGTGTTCTGTTGATATTGTTGCTGAGGTTGTAGAGTCTGTATTTTTTTGTCCTTGATGTCAGTGAATGCACCGTGCAAGAGACTGAAGTTATGGCAGAGCTGGGAGTTTGCAGAGAGAGAGACACAGAGAGTCATCAGTGGTCCATCAGTGACAAGCCACCCATCTCTCTTTATACATGGTCAGATGATCAGAAGTGGAGACGTCTTCAAAACTTTTACACTCTTAGAAAAAGTTTCTGACTTGACAACGTTAGCGTTGGATTTGGAGCATGAGAGAGCTGTCAGGTTCTGCAGAGAGAAGAGGGACACCTGCTGAGAAGAGGAGCTACAGGGTGTGTGTGTGTGTGTGTGTGTTTGCTGCAAAAACACACGAATGCAGACACACACTGACAAACACACACACGCATGACACATAATTTGACACGCCTGAAGTTGTGCTGAGTGTTAGCCATCAACGCTGCAGATCCCAGACCTGTCTCTAACGTTTGATCTCTCCACGTCTCCTTCAGTGCTAATTAATCTTTGTCCTTCCTAACGTGTGCAGTAGCGCCGATGCTTCCCGTTCTTCCCGTGTTAGGAAACTGATCATCATTAGCACATTAGCGTGCAGTCAGCTCCAGTCTGTTCCTCTGATGTTGCAGGGATGTGTCTGAGGACGAAACCTCCGGGTGCTTTCTGCGGACCGAGCAGAAGCGTCTGACAGGTGCAGGAGAGAAGAAACTCACGGCATCCACGATATAAAGCAATTAAAGCAAATGTGTCTTTTCAACCGCACGTTTCTGCTCACGGAGAAACCGTCAAGGATCAGCACTGAAAGTGAAAGAGACTCATTAAGAAAGGAGAGCGCAGACAAAAAGATGAAAGAGAAATGATATCAACGCGTATTGAGGCCCAGAGGAAGCCTTAACTCTAACTCCACAGCTGATATCCCAGCGCTGGATCACCACAGAGCTACGAGGCTTTAGAAACAAACTGTTTGCGGCCTTCAGACACATTCACGTAGAAGTGACTCATGACAGTAAAGATGGTTGGCTCCGGCGTTAAGTTAGTGGTTCTTGTGCATAAATAAAGCGTCTGTCACGCTGCGTCGATTAGTACACGCTGCTTTGATGTGAACTGCCTCCTGCATCTCTTGCCTCTCCTCTGCACCGTCAATAGCATCCTGTTTAGCTTTGTAAATAACCCCCGTGGCAAAACGCTGAATAAATCTGACGGATCATGAAGTGAAAAGTCACAAGTGTGCAGTCGATGCGACAACAAGCCATCAGCAGAGTTCATATTCAGACCGGCGTAATAAAGCTCCAGCTGTGGCCTGACTGACAGCGCAGCCTGCAGCGTCGTGGCTTTCATATCAGAGCTCCTCCATTAGCTGGCTCGCTGCCTGTGCCACTGCAGCTTCTCCGGCTCCCTAAACCTTAAAATCCCTTCCCCCCCCCCCCCCCCCCGGTCCCAGAGCTCAGCTTGGAGGTTTGAGCGTACCACTTGGAGGAGATCCTGCCTGCCTCTGCCTGTGTGTCATTATTAATGGCTTCCAGTGCTCTGGAGGAAACATGCCGGACCATCTTCCCAGTTTCCCCTCAAACCTGCCGTGAGCTGTTAGAGCTCTCCAGGTAATCATCCTGCCTCATTCACTCAGCTTCAACCCTGTGACCTGTTTGACATTTGGCTGGTCAACTTTTTCCTCCAGCTCTACTTAGCTTTGGCCGTTTTGTTTCGCTTTTATTGACCTTTGTTAGATTTAATATTTATCCTGCTGTTTTTCTGCCGTGCTTAGTTTCATTCCCTTCCTTGAAAATCTGTCCCTGACTTCAGAGAACGCCTGCAACTAGAGGTGAAGCCAGTTAGGAATCTGTGAGGGTGGAACCAACGAAGGAGATGCATGATAGAAATGATAAAATCACCATGGACGACGTACTCGTACAAGGTTTCTAAGTTTAATCTGACTGCCTGATACGTTTGCTGCCGCTGCTTTGGATCTCCTCAAACACATCTGCAGAGAGAGCATTCGACGGCACCAGAGCTTTGACAAGCGACTGAAGAAAAACTGAATCAGAAGATAAGTTTTACATTTCTGTTTTCTGCATTTGAAACAAGATGTTTCCAGATTTCGTCACGTGATTCCCTGTTAACTCATTGTCTGCAGATTCATTTTCAAAGTTCAGACTCTACAGAGGAAAGGATTTGGAAAGAACGACAGATACGAAAACACAGACCTGACGCTGAAAGGCGCAGCAGTTTTTAAGTGCACTCAGGATTCACAGGCATCACTAAATGTAAAACCGAAGGACGAACAAAGGTAGAAATTAGTCAAAGCTGCAAAGAAACCAGGAGAGCGAGCTGTTGAGGATATGGAGAAGGATGTTAACATGAAAATTCACTTCTCTGGCTTCGATCTGAGGCTCCTGGAGGCTCATAACTCTGACAAGGACGAGGATTTTTCATGCTCCTCTGCATATTTACCCTTGAAAACATCTGCTGAAGTGATTTTACATTATTTTAATCACCACGACTGAGACTCAGATATGTTTGGAGATCAATGCAAACTAATTCTACCTGGAAGGATGATTTATTTCTACATCCGCACACAGAGACCAGCAGAACTTTCTTTCATAAAGGTAATTGAAAAGACATTTGCTGCTCGGCTGGTTTTAATGGCGCTGACCTTCACAGGCTGGACCCGAGTGTTTAAATGTGGAAAACGCATGAAGTGTGAGATGGAGCCGAGCGCAGAGAGCTCAGGTGAAAGTGACACAAACAGTTAATGCTTTTCATCATCTCATCTGAACCACATACAAGGTTTTATTCTCAGGTTAGTCTCTGCTGCAGCTTCGTGTGTTTGAGGGAAGACTTTGTAAAATTTCACCAGCTATTAGTCAGACTTTTGAAGGATCTTTTTCTCCTTTGGACCGTGTCGGTAAATGCTGCGTTACCTGACTCATATTCAGACAAGCATAGAGTCTTTTTAGACTTTAAACAATAGACCATCTTAAATATTTAAGACAGAATTTTACACGAACTGATTAAAATGCACATAATCCTCAGTCCACGCTGATCAAGGACACATATGTCATGGTTTGTGATTAGTTTTCCTGTGTTTCTGTTGTATTTAGTTTCTCGTTTTATTTTGTTGAGCTGATCAGGTCATTGCTCTCTCATTGTGTTATGTCTTGATTAGTTTCACCTGTGTCTCATCGCCCCTCTGTTCCCCGTGTCTATATAAAGCCCTGCCTTCAGCTTTGTGTCTCACTGTTTCTTTGCCACGTTCATGTCTCTCCTGCGCCTAGTTTTTCATGTCTTGTTCTTGTCTTCATAGTGTTTAGATTTTTGTTTTGGCCTTTGGTTTTTTCAGCTTTCTTTGTTTCATTAAATACCTTTTGGCCTACTCCTGCCTCACCTCTCTAAGTCCTGCATCCTCACCTTGCAACCTGTCTTGACAATAAATAAACTTTGTGAGCTCAGAAATCAAATCTTGTGCATGTATTAACCTGCACGGCAATTATTTAAATGCCACCATGTTTAAGATGAGATAAAATAAGACTTTATTCATCCCCGTAGGGAAATTAGGGCTAATACTGATGTTTGTGTTCATGTGAGGACTGGAACGGTCGTCTCTCCGCTCTCTGTGCTCACCTTAAATAGATCATGTTTCCTCTCAGCAGGAGTTTAGATAGAAAGTTAGAAAGTTCACCTGTGACGTTACAGCTCTGCTGGTGTGTGTTTGTGTGTGTGGATGCATTTTAAAACGGTCCAGGAGCACAGACAGTATCAATACTATTGAACATTAACCGTGGAGAGGCTTTTACTGCACTAGTGAATCTTACAGGAAAGTGTTAGCGGCTCAGCTCCGGAGTTAAACAGCACTGATGGCTGACGCGGAAAATAAAAGGAGAGACACAAGGTCGTGAACTCTTAGGCCCTTCTCTCCACTTTCATTCAGAAAGCTGGATGCATGTGTGGGAGGCACGTCTGCAAACATAGCTAAGGTTTAATAGACCTGCAGCCATGGAATGACTCAGGCTTTCAGCAGCCTGAACATCCAGAGAAAGAACAGCCTTAAAGAACTTTAAATAATAGAAGGTGAAGCTTTAATGCAGATTTGAAACGGCAGAGAAATTAAAATATTCAGGTGCATCTTTTTGCTGCAGAGCTGTAAAAGTCTATTTGTTCTTCATCCTGATAAACTGCCATGAAGCCTGAGGATGCACCTGTACCCAGGTTATGTTTCTGGCCATTTGTGGCTTTTATTGCAGCAGTGGAGAGAAACAGAGAGGGAGGGGACGGCACGCAGCAAAGGGCACAGGCTGGAACTGAGCCTGTGTCGCTGTGATGAGGTCTGCAGCCTCAGTTCACGCGCCACCCGCTCAACCAGGTGACCTCTCCACTCTCTTTCTTTCTCTTCTTGTTTTGCTCTGTTTAATTCTGTTGTCTCTCTGGCTAAAAGGGCCGAGCGAATCGTTTTACACGTTGGTGGCTTTCGGGGTCGCTTCCAGGTGATAGTCACGGCCGTGCACTCGGACAGAAACTCTCACCTTCTGCTGTCTTCTTGACTTTTGGACCGATTCAAATGCTGCAGCCTTAAACTGAGGCAGAGGTGTTGATTAGTAGACCTGCTGGCACTGATTTTGGATTTGTCTGGTACGTCGCTGCCACAGCAGAATGGGCGACATGTACGACCTGTACGACCCTCAGACTCTGAGGCAGGAAGAACTGCCAAATCTTCTGACCCTGGACACAGATGATTTGAGTCTCTTCCCTCTGGCAGAGGGCAGAGGTGCATCAAGACAAACCTCTGACTCCTGACCTTTGACCCCTAACCCACACACATGTGTCCACTCTTATCCAGACTTAATATGCATGACACCACCAGTGTCCAGTTTCCTTCATATTTAAAACAGTTCCTTCTTTACTTAAATCCAGACATTTTACATATTCTTTCTATATTTTATTCAGTTTTTATTTCTTACAGAGACTTAGTGTTTATTGCACAAACCACCAACACAAAGTCCTTGTATGTGTGAAGATATGATCAGTCTGGGAGGTTTGGTGGTGGATCTCATTATAGGGCTTGCAATTCAACAGTCCTCCAGCCATTCAGAGCCATAGCCATATCTAATAATAATAATAATACATTTTATTTAAAAGCGCTTTTCAAGATACTCAAAGACACTTTACATAAAAAGAAAATTAAATCAGTAAAATGATGTGAATAGAACACTAAAAACAGACAGAGCTAAACATTAAAGGCAATTTTTAAAAGGTGTGTTTTTGTCAGAGATATGAAGGTCGGTACAGTCGCGGATGTGTTTGGGGAGAGTTCCAGAGGGAGGGGGCAGCTACAGAGAAGGCTCTGTCGCCCCAGTGGAGTTTCTGGAGGACAGGAGTGATGTGATCACTTATCTGTATTTGATTGGCCCACCAGATCTTTGCTGGAGCAGAATCTTGAAAAAGTTCCACTCCTCATGCACCGATGTTACTGATTTCCATCCTCTCATTGGATATTTACTCTTTAATTTACTGTTTTAATTGGTCAGGAGTGAAACTAGTCCCACGATGACGCACTGATGGAGACACAAGCGTGAAATGTGTTTGATAATTCACTGCTGCTGTTGTAATATGGGGATATAAAGCTACTGTAGGGGCTTAATGTGTTCAGTTACATAAATATTTAATCATGCGTAGTTCTCCACCTCTCTGTCCAGCCTTTGACCCGGGTTCAAACTGACGATAAAGCAATAAAGATAAACTGAAAATGCTGCAAACTCACTTCCTGGTCAAGGTGGCTGAAATACAGCTTCATATATTTTATCTCCTGCACTTTCCTCCCTCTCTCTCTCTGTCCTTGCCATCTGCATTATCTTTAGTTGTTGAGACAGGGACAAACCACGCTGCAGGCCTGGATTCATTCCTGTATTAGTGTCTGACAGTGCACTCAGTGCTCATGGACATTCCTGTCTACTTACAAGTATGGTGAGAGTTTATGGAGCATTTGAAGAATTCACCATGAGTAACTTTATCCCATAGTTTCCATTAAAAGAACTGTGCACCAGGGCTACCTTCTGAAATCTCCAATTCATCATCAGAAAATTAAAATGAAGATATTTTAACACCAGAGCTGCAGCTCTTTAGCCTTTTGCCACGTTGCAGAGCAGACCGTGTTCTTTTGTACGCTCACAGCTCTACAAGACAAATAGTTCCGAGTTTGATCTCCTGTCACACACTGATCACCTCAGCTGATGAAGGATGTTTTATGAAAGGGAAGGTCACGGTTTCCAATAAAGTTACAGAGCCACAAACCCTGCCAGGTTATGACGTGTCATCAAACACCTGAGAAGCTCGGTCACTGTCCTGAAGTCACAGTTTGACTGACAGGTCATTTATTGGATATCCAGCGTGCAGAGAAAAAAATACACAACGCACCATTTTTCTCTGAGACATATTGGATGGTGACTTTTAAATTGGATATATCTGACTGGAGTTAAGAGCCTGTAATGGTAGGTCATGTGTTTGTGTGTAGGTGAGGGGAAACAAAGAGCGGCTTCATCACATTTAGTCCCAGACTATTTCTGGGCTGTGTAATTTGTGCTGATTAGTTAATAAGCTTTTTTCTCTTGAGTTAGGAAGTAAAAACAGGGGGCGGTTAATTGTGTTGGTGTATATTTGTGTGTAGTTTACACTCTGCCTTTTAAACTAATGTCTTTAAGATAAATGCAGTCATTTAGATCAGCTGTCATTTCAGCACCATGGACAGCGCCGCCGGCTTCTCTCTGCTCTCAGCTGCTTCTTCATGTTTTCATTATTTTACCTGTTGAAATAAACTCTCACATTTACAACATGTATATTATTCTCTATATAAGAGTCTATTCTGACTACACACATGCAAAGTCTGCATCAAACATCCAGACATTCAGGAGACACACACCTCATGTATACACTTGCAGCTACCAGCAGCAGCTAATCACCGTGTTTAGGATTGTTGAGCTGAAATTGATTTAACTGAGGTTTCTTAGAAAAGATTCAGGAGGCTTTAGTTGCTTGGTACACGCTGTGTTTCTGGAGGCTGAGTTTTCATAATAATAACATGTTCCCATAACTTTAAGATCAGTCTGTGACTCATTTTCCCTTTGCACTGTTACACATATGGATGATTTATGTATTCAATAAGAAAACAGCTAAGGAGCTGAAGGACTACAGACCAGTAGTCTTGACTTCGTTGCTGTGCAGAAGCACAGAGAGGGTCCTGTGTGACCTCCTGGCCAAAATACTGTCCCACAAAATGGATCCATTTCAGTTTGCCTTCAAGGAAAAGCACCTGGACTCTCCACACCCTCACACCAGGATCCTATTTATGGGCTTCATAGATACCCCGCTGTATCCCTGTTAGACCTCCACGTTTACCCCACACTGGTTTTATGGATCAGGAGCTTTTTGAGAGACGCACCAGGTGCTTTGTAATGGATTTGAATCAAACAAGCTGATTTTAAACACAGGTGTACCTCAGGGTTACACCAACAGCATCACCTGTGACGGTGAGGGAACGAACCTTAAATATGTAGATGACACGGCCCTGGTGCTCACATGACTGACGCCGCTGCTCCAGCTTCCTCCCACCATCCAAAGACATGCTGCTTGGGTTCATTGGTGATTCTAGATTGGCCGTAGGTGTGAGTGTCTCTCTGTGTTAGCCCTGTGATAGACTGGAGACCTGTCCAGGGTGGACCCCTTATCTCTAGACCAATGACAGCTGGGACAGTTTCACAGTTCGTCTCCTGAGCCCGTTCATTTCTTCCTTTCACTTAAAGGAATGATTAAAATAATCGTCCTGCACTGATCGAAGCCAAACCACCACTTTGTTTTCTATAGAAACTATTTCCTCGAGTGTCTCAGTCACTGTGACTGTTGCTATGTGCCGCTGTTTGGCAGCATCTGTGTGTGTGTGTGTGTCGGTCGGTAATGACATGATGCTGAACCCTGAAAATCACAGGTTACTCACAAAAGAGAGCACAGTCCTTTAAAATGACAAGGCTGCAAAGTATAGTCCTGGGTCAGATATTTACATGTAAATACATAACAACAACAACACACAGACCGCACACTGCACATTTGAAACGTGGGCGCAGATTCACCAATGGTGGAGGAAGAGGTGACATGATCAGTCACAGACATCCAGAGTCATAAATATTACAATCTAATTTACAAACAAGGACCACACGATCAAGTGTCCTTGTCCAAGACATGTGTGTGTGAAATGTTTGAGTACAAATAGCACGAAAAGCACAACATACACCGATCAGCCACAGCATTATGACCACTGACAGGAGAACTGAATAACATCTAAAGCATCTTGCTCCAGTTCAGTGTTCTGCTGGGAAACTTGTGGACCTGGCTTCATTCATTGGTGTGGATGTTACTCAGACATGTAGCACCCACCTAGACCAGACCAACATTTACTGACCCATTTCTATGTATATTAATACGTTAAAGCACCCACATGTTGATTAATGACTCCATTTAGCACCATAGCGTGCATCACTGCTGCAGGTTCCCATATAACACATTAATAAAATCATTGCCCATAGCGCTGCTAGAGGCCAAATTCCCACCGGGTGCCTTTGTTTCAAGAAAAGTTTCACATCACTGACATCCGTCTCACCTCTCTGGCTCCTCTCGCTTTACCCACATCTGGACCTCACCCTTCCACAAGCCTTAGATGTTTTTGTAAAGACTTACATTTGTCTTCAGCTTGCCTCATTTAAACCAGTGACCTACTCTCTCCCACTGCTTACTCCTGGCACAGACAGTCATTATTGTTTCCAGTCACAGGCCCAGAGGACACAAACACAGAGGACAGAATTCCCCTGCAGACTGTTAAAATAATCCAGCGGGCAGGAAGAGTGGAAGCTGAACCCTGAGGTGACGGACTCGGGCCTTGTTTGCTGACAAAATGCTTTCTGTTGCAGAGACGTGCAGCGCGGTCCGTTCTATCCGGTGTAGCTTGTCACCCTCTAGCTATGTGCTGCGTAATACCACAGAGGGCAATTTGTAGTGTGATGTCTGCTTACAATTGATCAGTTTTATTTCTCAGACTGACACATTTTGAAGTAAAAGGAAGAAGAGAGAAATGTACCTGAGTAAATTCAGTATTTTTGAGTCGGACGCTGGTGGATAACTGACGGACAGACGGGGGGAAGCTGTGAGTCAGCCTGCCCTTCACATTTTAGCCCATTTCCATTCACATGCCTCCAGTCCTGGATTATTACTCGGTTTAGAAATCCTCCCACACTCGACACACCACCTGGTTGTGTGGATCTCAGCACAGCCGTCAGGGAAGAAGCTCTCACCAAACCTCTGGTTAAAGAGTCGGCCATGAGCTCAGCACCGTGAAACCTCACGGGGAGGAGGTGGGGTGGATGGAGGGCCCGCTGAGCTGCGTGTCACGGGAGATAGAAAACGTATAGACACAGATATTCTAAGTCTTCAGCCACCAGATGCACCGTTACGAAGGATCTGCGCCTCAGCTTTGCCTTTGCACAGATTTAAAAGCATAACATTCACAAGCCAATAAAAGAAAATGCCCTAAAAGCACATTGTTGTACCTGGGAATAAAGCACAGCCTGGCGACAGAGCGAATGGAGCTGTCTCATGGGTCGTGAATTATTCATGGGAATAGATTTTGTCCATTTTATGACTAGAGCTGCAGAAAAGACGCCGGCAGGCAGGGATATGTTGACTGATGCGATCAAACGCACACAGAGGACTACAGTGAATTACTTTTATTTCCTGAAAATTCACCCCAGACTTAACCCTAACCTCTCACCCTGGTGGTAACACCTAAACAAATACACAAAGACTAGTAGTGGTTTGTAGACCTGGGATGTTTGCTGCCACTGTGGGGGACTAAACTTGAAGCTGGGGCTGATTTATTGGCAGTGACAGCCTGATGTGCAGACAGGAGTAGAGTCGTGGGGGGAGGACACAGGGGGCACTGTACCGTCTGACCAAGCACAGTCCAGATACCTTCATGTGTTCTTGCCCTGACCATTTCATCCATGATGCATGAGTACCGTCAAGCATGCAGCTGTCCTGTTTCCTCCTGTCGTCCTCCAGAGTTTGGACTTCAGAATGAAACTTGGTCTGACCTGCCAAGTACACGAGTCTGAAGGTCGCGGCTCCGATACTGATGATCAGCCAAGAAAAAGAGAGGAAGAGCTGTTAGGATCACGAGCCCCGACCAAAGCCCTGACCTCAGACCCACGGCTTTCAGAAACTTTAAATTTAGTCGTGTTGCCTTCAGTCGTAACCGTGTGACTGCAAAAACAACACAGACTTTGATGGATTTATAAGATATTAAGGAACAAAGAGACGTGGAAGAAAAGCAGCAAAATAAAGAATTTAGAGAGATGAGAAAGATGATAATGACTTGGAATCAAAAAATGATAGAAAAGGGATGAAAAAGAAAGAATAAACACAGATTCTTAGTTGCTGAGGACGTTTGAGGAAGAATGAAGTTTTAGAGATGTTGCAACCAGAAAGCATTGTCATGAGGAATTATGGATTATTAAAATCATCTGTCATGATGTAAATGTGACTGACACATATTTCATTTGGTTTCCTGATGTTGGCACAGAAGAAAACAATGTGGACTTTTGAATGAGCTCTTAAAATGATCCTTGCTTTGTCTTTAACTAACAGATAAGGGCTGAACTCTGTAAGACCAAAGAAAGAGTCAGTGCACCCTGAGAAAATGACATCTTCTTTATGGTCTGTCATCTATCAGGAAAATGTCAGGACATCTGTCCATGAGCTGAATGTGAAGAGAAACTGTGTCATGCAGCAAGACAAGGAGAACCAAGAACACAAGTGGTTCTACGTCAGAACGGTTAAAGAAGAACCAGATGAATGTTTAGGAACGGCCAAGTCAAAGTCCTGACCTTAATCCAAGAGAAATGTTGTTGGACCTGAAGCAGCAGTTGATGTGAGGAAACCCACCAACATCTCAGAACTGAAGTGGTTCTGTTCTGAGGAACCAAGCTGCAAACGATAATATTCAACAATGACAGTCCTCTCATGCATATAAACAGAGTGAATAAACAATAATCTGAATAAAAACCAAACGACAAACATTGTCTTTATGGTCCATCAGCAGAAGACACTGAGTATATATTAGTTTCATGTTGGGTCAATATAAAAAGAGCTACACAGAAGAATAAAGGCAAACAGGCCTCAGGTAGGATGTTAATTAAATGAGGAGACATTCATCCATCCTAGAAAAACCTGCAGAGAGAAGAACCACTCATCTGTCTAACGCTTAAAGCAGCTGGAGGCTGGAGTCTCCAGTGTCTCCAAAAATAATGAATAAATAAATGCTAATGTCATTCCATTCAGTATTGTTGCATTAATTAGATTTCAATGAAGGCCTTGCCACAGACCATTCTTCATTCTCTTGAATGCTGAACACAGAGGGAAGAGTTTAGTAGAAGATCTCACACAGTGCAGACTCTACTACACAATGCTTTCTCTACTCATTTCTACTTTCTACTTATAAAACAACTTCATTTCACCTTCAGGTCATACAGTGATGTAACATAGACATCCTTTCATGAAAGCAAAGTGGATGTTACTTAGACATGTAGCGCCCACCTAGACCAGACCAGGCAGCCATCCCCAGCAGTCGTTTGTCTTTAGATCTTATCCTTAAAGAAACACAAGAATGTTCAGAAATCCCAGACATCAGGTTTGGTTTTGGTCAGGACAGGGTTTAATGTTTGGTGGTTGCATCAGTTGCGTTGCCTTAAATTTTAGATCAGTTAAACTCTGCGTTTGTATTCCACGGTCTCACCTGACGGCAAAGAAGAGACGAACCTTGAAGACAAAACTATAGGGCAGCACAGCGGTGTGGTGGTTAGCACTGATGTCTCACTGAAAGAAGGTTCTAGGTTCTAATCCAGGTCGACTGGTTCCTTCCTGTGTGTAGTCTGCATGTTCTCCTCGTGTCTGCGTGGGTTCTCTCCACGTTTTCCAGCTGCCTCCCACCGTCCAAAGAGTGGAGAAGCACAACCTCTGAATAAAGCGCAGTGTGTCATTTAATCTGAATCTTTAAGGTAAAATATAACAGGTAGTGTTTGTGCAGTTCGTTTATTTAGAGTTTACAGGAATTAAAGAGCTCCACAGCAGAACCAGTGAAAATGAACCGCTGAATGAGGAAGTGTTGTCCCTGTCCTAATGCTCCGTATCTCTGTTCCAGGCTGCTTCATCTTTTATCCGTTCACTTCTTTGTTCTTTATCCGTCTCCTCTACGTCCTTTCTTTCTCTTTACTAGATCTTGTTCTCTCGTTAGCTCTGCTTACTACTCATTTTGTGAAACTTTTTTCTCTCATCCCTCCTCACCGCTCCAAGGTTCATAATAAAAACCTTACCCAGCCTTTTTTTTCTCTCTCTCCTCTTATTCAGGCATCCCTCTGAGATTTGCTGGAACTGAGAGGACCCAGTTACACAAACTCCTGATTTAAGTTTAAATAAAAATATAATCTGACAACGCTGAACTGAAGAAACTCAAGATGGAAATTTGGGGGTAAACAGGAAACCACTGGGACCATGAGTGACACCTAAAATCCAATGATATGTGTAATGAACCTCAGTGAAGGCTTGTGAACGCAGCGCCTCCTTCAGGTGCAGTATAAAGGCTTCAGGTGACTAAGTTCAGCCTCTTGCTCGTTCTCTTTTTAGACCAGCCTTTCCATTTGTTTTAGCTTTATTGGTCCAGGTTTATTTAGTTTGTTTGGTCCCTGGCTTTGAGATTCTGTCTAAATAGCAGTTGGGTTGTATTAACCTTTTTCTGCTCTGTTTCAGGGAGTTTTTGTTCCTTTTTCTGATTTTCAGTGCAGCCTGGGTGTCGTGAGGTGGGAGGCTAGGCACCGTGGTGAAGACCTCACCCCCGATGCGTGCAAGAAGGCACCGGAGCAGCTTTAATGCATGTTATGTAGTGATTGTTTTAGTGTTGTATTGATAACCAGTGCTGGGTATAGTTACTTTGGAAAGTAGTTAGGTTACTATGTTATCGTCAATTAAAAGTAATCCGTTACGTTCCAGTATGAATTAAAGTAACGTGTTAGAGTACTCATGTGTTACCAAACATTAAAAGCCGTTTGCAGCTCCTCACACATGCTGCAACTCAGCGATACACAGCCTCCTTTAAATGCACCGGAAGTCCTGACAATGAATAACGTCATTGATCCAACCAAATTAACTCTACAGGAAAACAATAGCAGGGTGATAGAGTGGTGCTTCTTTAATACAAGATGTTTTTTTTAAATTGGAAGAGGAAGCAGGTCAGCAGGGGACAGACGCATCATCACAGCACTGAACTCTGCTGACACATTACAAGTTACGTGTACTCTAACACGTTACTTTGAAATGCGTTACCCAAAACGCTGTTGATAACAAAATCGTTTTCCTGTACTTGCCTTGTTACCTTGTTTCTTTCAGCAGTTCCAGTTTTTTTTATCCCTGCTTCATTCCTTAATTAACATTCCCCCTCTCTTTGCCACACATGCATAGCCATCGACTGGAGGAATTCAGCTTTTACCAACAACAGATGAACGAATGAGAGCGTTTATGCCAGACTGTCCTGCTCCTCCGTCTTCTTCAGCCATGCTGAATATCTAGAACACACTCCTAGTTCTCTACGTTTGACAGGACCTTCAGAGTCAGGCCTTTATGAGCTCTAGCAGTGGGTTTTAAATTCCATGCTGTCGCTCTCACATCATTTAACATGAAGACTGTTTTACTTATTTATTCTATTATAGTTTTTTCCCTCTGTTGAGCAGCACAGTGGCGTAATCTCTCATGTGGCTGGTTGGTTCATAATCGAGGGATCAGGAGCACTTGATGTGTCACGTTTTAATTTGGAGGAAAAATTGCTTATTTGAGATTTTATTTGTTTTTTTTCCCTTTCACTGCAAAGATTTCTTTTGGGACTATAAATGCACGAGTTTAATATTTCCCTCTGTTTGATTGGTTCTCTCTAGCTGGAGCTCGCTGACCACGCTGTAGCTTCTGAGGCCTGATCAGGGAGAAGGCAGCACCTTCTGAAGGTAGCATTCATCAACGGGGAGCTGGATTAGTTGAACCTCGGGCTAAGTGTGCCTAATTAAATGGCAGCTGAGATTAAAACGACAGAGAAAGAGTTTGAAAACAGCGAAAGGTGAAAACGGGGCAGAGAAGAAAAGAAACCGAGAAGGAGCTTGATGAGGGGAGCAATAAAAAACGACAGGCAGAGAAAGACAAGAAATATAGATTGTGATTCCAGTGATTTATGAGGGAGAACTGTGGAGAGACAGCTTTTTTTTTTCCTTCAGCGGATCCATTCAGCCAAACCCCAGAAACCCAATTATGTCTAAAAAGCCTTTAATGTCTCCTATTATGCCGCGGGCGTCGCCGTCATTCAACTCATTCCTCCAACACGTTGTGAATATCAGCTGCAGCTCTGCAACACTGAGAGCCTATCGATGTCCTTACAAGGCAGAAACGTTCTGTCGCCCTTCTGTTCTTTAGAGGTTGATGAATGAGCGGCCGTTACAGAGTTATTCCAAGTCCAGAGCTACGCGAGAACGGAGGAAGGGACGACTGTCAGCTGTTTGCCAGACGGGGCTGATAAGCACATGGCTGTCTGGACGGCTGGTTGTCAGTCTGAAGGAGGTCAGGGTCCACTAAGAATGATTCATTCAAACTGAGGTTTCAACAGCATGCCAGAGAAGTTTGAATGTTTACAGCTGAAGTACAACACAGGAGCTATGTGAGGGATTTAAAGGAGCAGTTCAACTCAAAATCAGGCACAGACCCTGACTCTAACCTTTGCATAAATAACTTTAGGTTGTTGCTCCTTCCACTTTTATGCAGACGATACCCACATTAATTCATTAATTAACAATTAAGCAAACCTTTATTTGTCCTGCAGTGGGGTGCAGTCTGCTCTTGTCCTTAGCAGAGGCTGCAGGTGGTGATGGACTTAGTGATGCAGATTGAATTTCTTCAGCTGCTGCAGGAAGTACGTCCTCTGCTGTGCTTTTTTAATTAGGGCGCTGATGTTCAGTTTGAGGTCCTGGGAACAGAAGGATACTGCATAAGTTGTACACAGTAAAATAATAAGAAGTATAAGTGTTGAACCTTGAGGTGTAATAATAATATTGCACAGTGTTTGTAGTGGAGCCAAACAGCAGCAGGAAGGAAAGACCATCTGAATCTTTCCTTCACACAACGAGGGTGAAGCAGTCTGTCTGTGAAGCCGCTCCTCAGTCCTGTCAGGTCACCATGCAGGGGGTGGGACTCACTGTCCAGCATGGAGGACGGTTTAGCCAGGACTCTCCTGTCAATCACCTCCCTCACTTTTAGCACCATACAGGCCAGCTCGTACCTTGAGGTACCGTACCTCGGGCAGAGGTCTACTGTCTGTTAAACTAAAGGTAACAGGGCGTACGCAGCCATCAGGTCAGCTGATTCTGTGAACTTTTTAAATCTCTACTTTTATCTGAGAGCCTCTCTTGGTCTGACATTGAGTCTTTTATGTTCTTAACTGTATGGTTTTGTGTTTTTCTTTTAACTGTTCTTTGTTTTATGTGCCTGCTTTCAAATTAGTTTCTTAATGTTTTTGTGTAACGTCGATTTGAAAAGTGCTATCCAAATAAAGATTATTATTCTAATTTTCCTGAACCCAGTCAAATGTGCGGCACTTTGAAGCCATTGAAGGAAGAAGTCCACTCTGTTTACTGCAGCTCAAACTCTCTGCACGTCGTCCCTCTATCAGGCAATATTGGAGGACGCGTGCTGTCAGTCAGGTTTTTTTATTATTACTTTTTCATAAAATTGTCTTCTGGGTCAATAAACCATTGACCGGTCATAAGAAAGTGACTGACGGCATTTGATGGTGTCGTTTACTGGATGAAGAAAAACTCTGTGGCATCATACATTAAAGAAAGCGTCCATCAGAGAGGACACCTACGGCCGCAGTTTGGAGTTTCTAAAACGGAGCCGTGAAAATGACCTTAATCATGGCATTTTGGGCAAAATGTAAATGGTTTGTGGTTAATCAGAGAGAGACAGGGTCATGAATGCAGCAGCAACACTGCAGGGGGGTGTAATTTACTGGAGATAATGGTGGATGTTGGTCATTTACAAAATTGCTCTTCTTAGAAATCAGTACATTTGATTCCCATCGAAGCTTTGAAGTAATAATTTATGCAGTTTCAGATAAAAGCACTGGAGCTTCCATGTTCCTGTACACGCTGTTAATAACTGACATCAGTCGTCATTTAACAGAACATTAGTAACATGTTGCATATTGTCTTGGCAAAGGGCGTCTCTTAAACGTCTCACATTAAAACATGCTAAAATATCATGCAGTCTCAGGAAAACTAAAGTAACCCAACACAGAAACACAGAATAAATCCAGACGCCTGGAGAGTAACGTGAGCACCATGTGAAGGCTTTGAAACATGCAAACTGAGGGAGGACCAGGGGAAAGACGAGGTTTAATATCCACAAAGAACTAATGATGGAGCAAGACACAGGTGAGACTAGTGAGGAGCAAACAATTACACAGGCAGTGAAACACAAGGGAAGCCAAACCAACGAAAAGACGCGGAGTCAAGGATCGTAATTTAAACAGGAAGAAAGTGTGGTGCCAAATGAGCACTAAAGCTCTGCTGAGTCTTTTATCTTCGTAAAATGTATAATTTATTAAGCAGAAGTAGTTTAATAAGTAGAAGCACATGAGAATTAAACTTTAGAACGGTGGTCTGCACAGCTGCTACAGTCCCACTGACAAAAGGGTTTTCTGTGAGCGGAGAATATTTGTCAAAGACAGGAAGAGAAACAAGAGACAGTGTGATCAGCTGCGTCTTTACTGCCACGGTTACAGAAGCAGGGATGTCAAACATGAGGCCCGAGGGCCAAAACCAGCCCACAAAGAGAGGCCCACAAATTTGCAAAGTATAACAGTTACATAGAAGATATTAACGGCAATGTTTGAATAAAAGTAACGGCTATTTTGAATTTTTCCACCCTTAAGATCAAATCAGGTCCCTGTATGTGGCCCCTGAACTAAAATCTGTGTTACTTGTATAAAGATGAGTGGAACTTTTAGGAAAAGGCTCAAACTGAATAAAAGTCAAAAACAAAAAAGACAGAACAACAAGGACATGATGCACAACACACGTTTTAAACTGCAGGATATTTAAATTTAATGAAAGATGAGTTTAACTATTTTTGCAACATCCACATCCTGCACATCTGTTCATATACACAGTAATAATGTGCTGAGATGGTCCGAGCCTCTTTGATTAAACTCCGGTCTCCTGCAGTCGAATCCAGGAAACGTGTAACTGGACATGATGACACGGCAGTGAGGGAACGATTCCCTCTCTCTGCTGCATGTCTGGGTTTTGGCGCTGAGCACAGACCACATGTAATTACATGTGCTGAAGCCTGTGTGTTTGTTTTGACCCTGTGTGTGTGGGGGGGTGGGGGTGGGTGGCTGTCTGGGCTTCTGGAGGTGTAAGCCTTCCTAAGATAAGCTATCTGCAGCACCCAGACACTATAACACAGCACTGATAGACACATCACTGCAACAGAGGCGAGAAAGAGGAGAGACTGCGGTTGAGCAGAAAGAAAGAGTGGAAATAATAAAAAACAAACTGATGCAAAAGGCTTAAGAGGCCAGGTTAAACGCCTCTCTATTTAAAGGTTACATTTCCCTCCCTTTGCTTATCATTGCATCAGGTTTGGGAAGCAAACGTATCACAGTTCACTGTAAGGTCTGTTTCCTGGTTTTTCTCTGCAGGCTGCATGTTCAGAGACTCCTCACACCTGGACCAGAAACCTCCTCCATGATTTCATCCCTGTCAGGAAGAGCAAGAGACAGACAGTCCTGTAAACACGGCGTGATGCTTCTCCTTTCATTTATGTTGTCGAACACAAACACAGAGGAGGAGAGAAATTAGGCCTGGGAGACTGAAGAGACAAGAGAAGGGCTGGAGCCGAGCATGAACAAGGAAGAAAGATGAGAAAAACAGAGAGAAGACGGGATGAGGACAGTTGGAAGATGAGATGAGGGAAAGTGATGTAAATAAGAGGAGGGTGATGAAAAACGAGAGGAGAGGAGGACACCATGGAGGACAGAGAGAGAGGGGGAGCAGCTGATGCAAGAAGACGAGAGAGAAACCGGTAGATGAGAAGATGAGAGGGCAGAGAGGAGGTGGTTAAAGAGAGAATGTGTTGCTGATGAAAGACGAGAAGCTCAGGGATTTTTGTTGTTTATTTCATTTAATCATCAACTTTTTTCCTCCTCGTCTCTGAGGATAAACGCGTCGTAGCCGTCTTTCATTTAATCAGAGTTGCACTAATATCCCTCCATCTCCTCACGCTGCACTTCTAAAGGATTATACAGTAATTCTTTCGTGATGCATCGAAAGGTTATTCTCTTATACTGATGCCATAAGAAGATTTCCTATTAACAGAATACGTTATGGGCTCTTTAGAAGGCATCAGAGAGCTTTTAGGTTCATCTGTGCTGCTTTTTTTTATTAGAAACATTTCCGATTGTCATCCAGATGCTTAGACGACTCTTTAAAAGTTCTGAAAAGACGATGGAAACCGCAAAAAAGTTTGAAATCTTTCAGAGAATTCACTGGTTAACTTTGACGCACGGCTGTGTCTTCAAAACGGGAGCGGCCATCTTTTATCTGGTGACGGTGAGAGAAGCTGGGGTGGAGATTTCAAGCAGCCCAGGCGTCATATTGACCAGCTGCTGCATACACTCGCTGTACTGTATGCTACTGGTCAGAAGGACTAACTAAAAAGACTCGTAACTGTGAGGCGTCTAGCTACATGTGATACAGTTTTTCCCACAGACTCACGTCTTCCGTTGCAAGTGTGAATCTGCAAATCAGTGTCAGACGAGTTCTCACCGACTGGAAATACTCTGGTTTAGTCGAGGAAGTTGGCGCCTTGTAAAGACCTCAGGAGGAGGAGGAGGAGGAGGAGGAGGAGGAGGAGGAGGAGGAGGAGTCAGCTGAATTACACCTCCAAGCTGACGTCTTTACTCCGTGTGTTTGGACGTGTCTGGAACAGCAACGACAGAGTGGAAAGCGATGCGCTGCAGAAACGTCATTAGCCTGGTGCTTTCTCAATAATTAGCTGCTGTATCCACACAGACAGGCTCATTACACAGACCATGCACCAATGAGCTTTTAGGATAAAGATGGTTTGAAGAGGAAGCCTGAGTGATTCTGATATCTGCATCCAGTCGATATGTGGATAAAGATGCAGAGCACGTGTGAAAGGAGGCTAACTTTTAGCATTGTTTGGTCACCGGCGTCCTTCAGATCAGTTTGTTGCATTTAGTGCAGAATAAATCATTCTGTGTCAGAGGAAGGAGCAGCCTTACAGTGTTATGTTCAAGTCCACATGTAGGAACTTATTTGTGCACTTACTTGCCAGTTAATTAGGTACACTAGTGAATGCATTCTAATATAACAGCGCTGCATTTAACCTACTCTCCGTGAAGGTTCTGGTAGTCAGGATTAGTTTCTAGTCTTCAGTTTGGAGGCTGTGGTTTCTAGAAGGTTCTCAGTCGTCCAGGTCACAGTACAATATACAACTGGACTACTGGACTCATGGAGTGTCTTGAAGAGACGGGTAAGTATCTAGTCGTTGATGGACACTAGTCGTCATAGTTTCTGTTTGTTAACAGAAACAAGTCAAGAAAATTTCTGATGGGCTACACCTCCAGATGTTCCTATTTAAACCTCAACTCCTCCACCAGTCTCTCAACTACTCGGATGAGCTTTGAATGACCGAGAACCTTCACAGACAGTGTCTTGATGATGTTTCACCGCTCATCCCAGCAGCTTCTTCGGGTCTGGGGCACTGGTGAAGGCTGCTGATACCTCCAGCCTTAGCTGTTCACCTCCTGTGTCGCTAAGTTTGTTGTTTTTTATGGCGGATACCGTGACGGTGATGAATTTGCTCTGGTGTTGTGGAAAAGTTCCATCGTCTTTCCTACATGTCAGTTCTTCAGATTTGTGTGGATGTGCTGGATCATGTTGCAGAAATACAGATTCATTCACACTCACACCTACGACCAATTTAGAATCACCGTGTGAAGAGTTGCGTAAATTTCTTCTAAATCGTGATGTAAGCTCAGATTTAGAAGCATATCAAAGCACATTTCCTTTGTACATCCCAATCGAGTGTACCTGACTCCTCCCCGTCCACGTCAGTCCCTTTTAAATATCCACCTTATGTTTACTTGCATTTGTTCATTATGTATGATCTGTACACTGATGAATGAAAATGTTTCCAGTTGACATTTACTAATTCATGCCATGGTGCTTTTCTATCAATGTGTGTGCAGTCGACCCGATCGGTCGGAGTAATAGTTTTCACATTGATGACAGTTTCCCAGCATCACCTCTAAGTGTCAAAGCCAAAGGATCCACATCTGTAGAATCCTATGTACGCCAGACACGTCGTTGGCGTTGGCACGTACAAAGTTCACGGACATTTCACTCTTGATACATCTGAGCTTTTACGTGAGCGAGTACGTTTTTGACACCGTTTCAACATTTACTGAACATTAGGACATAGGTCATGAATTAGACATTAGAACACACTCATGTTCACTAGTGTACCTAATGTTCAATAGTGTACCTTTCATTTAAAATACACAGGACAAGATGTTACTATCCCTTGTGCCGAAATCCCAGGCAAAACACGTTTAGAGGCCCTCTTCGACTAAGAGGCCCTACCAAGCCTGCAGTCATGTAATATGAGCAATAACCTATATCCTATATCCATCTCACATAGTAAAAAATAAATACAAACTGCCCCCAATTTTACTATCCACCATTATCCGCCTTCCATTACAGCCCTATAACCTCACCCCAGAACACATCTTCAGTAGTGAACCCCAGGATCATAGAGTGTTTCGGCCATTATCACTAGACACTCTCCCCCAGGGAAGGCCCCGCTGAGATTGATCATGTCTCAGGGTGTGTTCCTTACAGTCAACCCCTCCAACAAATCCTCTCAATCCTCCCAAAATTATTGGAACCAAAGAAGTAAATTGTCCGACCAAATACAACCACCTTCAACCACCCTATGCCCCAACCTACCTCAGAAAACCTTTCCCCATTCACCTATTTCACACCTACCTCTGAAATTCTAAAAATGATCTAATTCCTGTGTTCCATACACCGCGCAACCCCAGGATCTAATGCAAACTCAAACCAAAGCCAAGAAGAATCCTCTTACCTATATGTTCCCATCCAGCAATAAAAGATCCTTCCCTCCCAAAACTCTGTTGTGTCCCCCACACGAACTCCTCACCTTATTATGGTGTCCAACTCACCTTCCCTATTCTAAGATAATACCGAAATAAACCTCTATCCCAACCTCATTACACTCAACCCCATCTAATATTCTCTGACCCATGCCCCACGTCCCATATTTATACTCACTAGCCGGACAAATCGTATTAAACAAATCTAAAATACCACCTAATGTTTAATGGGAATTATTTTAGAGCCACAATTCACCTGAGATATAAACTCATCTTATATTCTGTGTTGCCATCATCTCTCATTCCACCTTGAGAAGTAATCGTCCTTATTTTTTGTCATCTCCTGCAAATTCCAGTAAAAATAACCAAACTCTTTTTGATGAATGTCCCTTTTTTTAGTTTTAATGTGGGAACAATCAATAATTCATGTTCTGAGACGATGTGCAGGGAGTCGTCGTAGCCTGGCTCCGTTTCTGACTTTTAGTCACATGTTGGATCCGTCTGGGGTTTAGTGTGTTGGTTAGATAATTTTGGGGTGTGATGTGATGCGTCCCCCCTCCCATCCTTACACCTCCCTCCCTGACCTGCATATCTCCCTCCAGGTCCCTCTCCTTTCTGTCTCCATTTCATTTTCCCTCCCTGCAGTATTTCCTTCCTTGCACCTTCCCCAATTATCCAGTCACATCTCCCACCCGGTGTGTGTGTGTGTGTGTGTGTGTGTGTGTGTGTCGCAGGTTCCCCAACATCTCCATCCTTACAGATAATTGGATGTTGGGTCATGACATCAAACAGCTGCCAGGGGAGGATGTGTGAGAGAGAGGGAGGAAGAGGAAGAGGAAGAGGAAGAGGAGGTACAGAATAAATTTCATGCAATTTAATGGAGCAACTCACAATAATACATTGAAAAATAAAAATTAAAAAAGATAACTCGTCAAAGACTCACCCACTGGCACAGAATACAGTGGAATCAGCAAAAAATATAGAATAGATCCTCAGAGACAGAGACACACAAATACCTGTCCACAATCACAACTTTAGAAAAAGATGGAAGACAAGGTGAAAGAATATAGAGATAGGATGTGGAGGCATGTTTTAGCCAGTCCTGCTAATATACAGGGCAATTTCTTGGAAATGTAATGCTCTTGTCATCTGTTAGAAAAAGGAAGATGTGTTTCTTGTCCCCAGGAAGTCTGACACTCTGCAATGAGAGAGAAATTATTTTTGATATTTAGTGCTTTTGATATGTGACACATTTCATCTGAGTAACGTCCTTCAAGTAGATAAAACGAACCCGATCAAACCCAATTAAGACAGAAATGGTCTACAGATGTATTTGTTTATTCAGGAAAGTGAGACAATTATACATAGACATATTGACCACAACATTATGACCACTGACAGGAGAAGTGAATAACATCTAAACCATCTTGCTCCAGTTCAGTGTTCTGCTGGGAAACTTGTGGACCTGGCTTCATTCATTGGTGTGGATGTTACTTAGACATGTAGCACCCACCTAGACCAGACCAGGAACCCCCACCCCATAGCAATTACACTCCTTGATGGCAGCAGCCATCCCCAGCAGGATGCAGCCACAAAAACACTTTAGGAAGAAGAACAGCACAAGGTGTTGACCTGGCCTCCACATTCACTAGATCCCAAACTGATCAAGTATCTGTGGGATGATCCACAGAGGCCCCTCCCCTCAAAGACCCCCCACTAACAACAGACACCATCAGAAGAACCATGTCCATTCTCTGATGAGTCACCACAAGAGAGACCTGCACAATGTTAGGTCATAATGATATGCCTGATCGGTGCACCTCTTGGATTGCAGGTTCAGTTTCAAGGCCAAATTATAGTCCATCTGTTCAGGAGTGTTTCAAGAGAAAACACTCTAAGGTTGTTGGTTCAAGTCCCCTATGATTTTCATTTCATTCCTCACATGTAGAGGAGCAGTGTAAACCTTTGAGATTCAGCTCAATAATCTCCCTGCTGGTTTCTCTCTAGTTGGAATAAATCCATTCTCTCTGAGCATGTTTGCTCCACGTGGGGTAAAAATCAGGTGAGGGGTTTCCAGGAGAGACAGAAACATGGAGCTTTTCATATTTCTGGTAGTTCTGATGCTCCACAGCAGCAGAATCACTCTCTCAACCAACTTCTCTAGTGATTGATGTTCTGTAATCACAAACACAGCTGAAGAAATGATGCCGTCACTGATTTCGTGTCGTGTTGGCGACGTCCAGAAAGCTGAGGCATTAAACCCCTGGACTCCAGCAAAGGCGAGATTTTCCACGGCGTTTTGTTCTAAGATACCCCAGAGGGGTTTGACATCCGTGGAGATAATTGCCTCTAGTTTTCTACGCAAGTCCACAAATGGGTGACATCTTAGTAGGGGCGCGCCGCCGTTGTTCTCTGATCGATCACATGTAAATGACAACAACACATTTGTGCTGCTGAGCTGTGCTTAAGAGACGGAGATAAAAACAGAGACCGGCACAGGGACAACGAGGGAGAGACAAAATGGCCTTGTTGTGTAAGACTGAGTGCTCAGAGCTGCTTCCTCATGAGCGATGAACAGCAGCGACCCCGAGCCAACACGCGGCACTGATTCCCCTTTAGTTCACTTACTAGCAGACATGTTCACCTTTGCAGTTAGACACGTGGATCCTGACCTGTGACGGCTGGCAGCGTTTCATCGCAGGTCACCATCGGTCAGGAGTGATCTCATTTTTCTTGTGCATTAAATTAGACCCTAGAGGCCAATTTCTGCGATTGATCTGATGCATCTCTGTCCTTCGAACTTACTTTAAATAAATAAATAAAGAGGCCTTTTATAAATGTCGAGGGGCTCCTCAGATTGCAGCCGCGGGGAGCCTCCAGATTGCTCTTTGATGATTGTGGCGCCTTTGGTTCATCAACCCCTTCGGCACTTTGAGTCACAACGGGGATCGCTCCGGAAAACACGATAGCCGAGACAGGCAGAACAGCTTGCAGCTCGACAGAGGCTAATGACAAACACAGATGAATTACTTTACAACACATTTTAAATGCAGCCCACACGCTCTCAAACACTCAAGGTTTCACGACTGCACGTAGAAGCAGTTCAGAATTCTAATGACACTCACTATCAGTGCTTTCCTTCTTCTTTCATGAATGAATGTTGAGGGGTTTTGCTAACTGCATGCCTCTCTATCGCAAAGTACTTTCTGGGTTGTTAATACACCTGGTTTTGACTGTCTCCTGACTTCTTCAGCATCACCTTAAGGTGACCTGTTATTGCTATGCATGTCGCGTCAACCAGTAAATGGACAAGACAGATGTTCATGTGCAGACATTCATAGATTCCTCGTTTCTTTTTCATCTGCAGCATCAAGCAGATTTGTATGAACTTGGTCAGAGAAAACATCTGTTGTGTTAAAAGTTAAAAGAGTTGACCCTGAAGCACCTTTATGAAGAGCAGAGGTCTATAGTACAAATGTTTTAGCTAACATGCTAGCCAACTCAAACTTTGCCTCACAGCGGGGGCGGCTCGATAAAACCAGACAGCTGACACAGACGGCTTGCAGCTGAACATACAACATACGCACCATCAGTCACCGTGAAATCACAACATACATTCAGCCCTTTGCAAACATTTGACTGATTAGCAGCGTAGTGTTTGTCAAGATGTGTGCAATCACGCTAACTCATTCTGTGCAAGTCTGCCTATTAGTCAGCACCGCTTTCTGCTGTTGCATTTGTCTTCCAGAGTGTTTTGTGCTGTTGGCACCGTCTGTCTGCATCGGCTTCCACACAAGCGCTCTACGCCCCGTCCCTCGTTTTGTTCTTAGCATTTGTCTTCTTGTAGCTCCGTGGTCCTGGAGGAGCATCTTCTCATCTCACTATGTCCTGCACCTACTGCTACATCTACACCTCCAGTGTATTTGCAGGTGTAGATAAAGGATAGAGGACGCCACTTTTTAAGCTCGTAACATGTTTTTATTCCTCTCCTGTTTCGTCTCCACTTCCTGCTGCACCCCTTGAGCCGTAGTCGTAGCAGCTGTTAAGAGGCGACTTGTGGCCCTCGTTGCATTTGTGCTTGTTTGTCTGTCTCCTCTTCGCCTCAGGATCCTGTCCTGTCCTGTGCTGCCTCCTCAGCTGCATCTCATTGTCCAATTAACCCTACCTGAGGACTTTCTACTCTCCCACTTATTGACAGTTCTTCAGTTATTTCTATGGTAGCGCAACCAGAAATCAACGCTTAGTCTTGATCTAACAAACTGATTTTCTCTGTTTGCTTCAGGTGCAGCCCACGCTCCAGTTTTTTTGTCAGCCAGCTCCTGTTGATCTTTAAGTTTCTTTTGGAACTCTGCTCCAGGTTATGTTCTTATTAAAGTCCCGTCCTTGTGTCTAAACACTTGAGACCAGCGCCTGGGTCCTTTCCCTTGAGTTGTCCACATCATAACAGCAGCTTATTGAAAACATTTAAGTTACTCAGTTTTTTGAGTTACTTAAACACAGAGGTCCATTTATTTTTTTCCACCGTTGCGTCTCTTAGTAAACACATGATCCATTTCCATTGTTATGCAGATGACACATAATTAAGCCTTCGCCCTAAACCCACTAGTAACGTCTGCCTGGCTCACATTAGATACTTACATTTTCTCAGTCTTAGTGACTCCAAAATGAATATCATCATCATCATCATCACCGGTCTTGGCTCAGCTCTTCGCTCTGGAAACACTACTGACTGCTCCACGGCTGGTTTGGGCCTAATTCCACTTATGTTAAACAAAAATTCCCGTTTTTATTTTAACTCTCAGTTGACAAAAGGTTCGCTGATAGTTTCCTTCAGCTTGGTCTAATCTCTTGACCCTAAACCCTTTCAACATCGTACATGCGTTTGTGATTTCCGTACTCGACTGCTGCAGAGCACCTCACTCTGGTTTATTCACATTGCTCGTCTTCACTGGCTGCAGGTTTATTATGTTTGATGGTAGCTGAATCTTTTAACTCCTTCTAAAAGTGGTTGCATATGTGTCCATCAACGAATTGCTCCTTGTAACCAGGGGTGATCAGTTTTTGCCGTGTTCGAGTTATGGAATTCTCAA
The DNA here is from genome assembly GCA_005024645.1 of Planiliza haematocheilus. Lineage (NCBI taxonomy): Eukaryota > Metazoa > Chordata > Actinopteri > Mugiliformes > Mugilidae > Planiliza > Planiliza haematocheilus. The sequence goes on from SRSE01000736.1 coordinate 354,953, forward strand.
CCAGAGGATCTTAAGGTGTTTACATCAGTTATATTGTCATATCTGCTCTGCACATTTTCAGAAATCTCCACATCTTACTTAGTTTTTCTGACTCTCTCCTGATGTTTCCTTATGGCAAATCTACTATGTATTAAAAGTCTATATCCAATTTAATCAAATTATGCTGACAGGTCTTTGTTTTTCCTCACACATACCGTTTTATGGTCTAACCAGTTTAACATCTGACATAAACGTGTGATTGGATAAGAGGAGGGACCATGAAGTGCACATGAACAAGCTACAGAACAAACCTGGAGATCAACAGCATCGCGTTTAGGTGCTAAAAGGTCCAAGTGCAGCGTGTTGAGGTGAGTGGTTAGTCGTGTTGAGAGGCCCAGAGGTCTGGCAGCTTGCAATCAAACATGACTTTAAAAAGGTTTCCATTAAGCTACAAGGAGATGATAGTTGCTCTGGGATGTGTGGACAGTAGAGGAATATTTAAGTAGTGTCCAAGGCTTTTCAGCAGCCTGTAGTTTTTTGTGACCATGCACGAAGCTGCAGCTCACTGGAGACATTTCTTCTCTCTAAAACTGACGTTGACGTCTTCAGCATCACCACAGGTCATGGTTCTGTTTCGAGGATTTTCTGAAGAGCCTGTTTTGTAAAGTTCTTCCTTGGCTTCCTGTCTAGTGTTACTTCCTGCTTTGATTGTTTCATTGGTTTGTGTTTCTGTGCTCCATCCTCATTAGTTTCACCTGTGTCTCGTCACCTCTCTGCCCACCTGTATTTATATCCCTGCCTTTCCCTTTGTTCTTGGTCATGCCATCTATGATCCTTCCTGTTTTCTTATATGCAGCTTCTGTTCTGTGTAAACGTTCCCCTGTATGACTTGTACCTTCATGTTCCTTAGTTCTATTGTTTTAGTTCTCACCTGTTTTTTTTTGGATTACCCTGCCTCATGTGCACTACCTTCGGTTTTCCATTAAAGACATTTTGTTTAATACTCCAGCCTCGTCCCTCGTCCCTTGTCCCTGACACCATGTTGTGCATGTCTCATCAGTCACTGGATGAACTGCAACAAAATCTTGGATTATTTATTGTTGATGATTCCTTATTTCTTTTGTTGCATGTTTGTACAAACTTGTTCAGAGAAACCATCTATTGTCGGTTTAAGTGTGTTCAACTGATTTAAGCATTTGTTTTGGTTTTATTTCTGATTAAAAGGTTTTGATCCTGAAGACATTTACGAATTACCAAGATGCATATATATACACACACAACAGATCTGAAATCATGTACCAGTGTATTTTAGCTAACATGTTACAGCAGCAATATGATTCTGCTTGTGTTCCTGTTTATTCTCTGGATTAAATTAGCTTTAATTATCTGGCTATCCTTTTGCCTTAACTTGACTGAAAAAGGCAGAATGAGCTTAATGCAGAGGTTCAGCCTCCTTCACCAAACAGCCGACATATCAGCTCCATGTCAACGGCAGAGAGCATGAAATATGGGGCCTATTTGGGCTGTTGTTTCTGCCTGTGTCAACCTGTCACCTCTCAGCTTCTTCCTTTTATTCAGAATAATATTAGCATTTCTTGGCATTGTTGTTTTTGCCCATGGAGCACCAGCTGTATGCACAAAAAAAATAAAAAATAAAAAAAATAGGCCGATGTAGGAATCTTGCAGGGGAATGTAGAAAATGGAGCTGAAAAATGTTCATGGTCCTGAAACCTGAGTGTACACACATCATTCCTCTGGGGTTTGGAGTTTTTGGTCTCCACCAGTTCTTGAGAAAAAAAAAAAAAAAAGATCTGGCTGAATGCTCCACATCCTCCACTGGGAATACGCCTACTGTTTGAAAGCCTGAAAGCCAGCCAGAGTTTCTCCGCTGGGAACGTGTCGTGCTCCTGCAAAGATCTGCCGGGCCAATCAAATCCTTTGGGTCGGCTTCATGTAATGATGGACAGGCGTGTAACAGTGATACAGTCGTATATGTCATCCAGTTGCGTGCAGAGGTGTTTTATGGTTACAGCTCATGATGAAATCCAAATGAAATCTGTCACCAGACGGGTTTGCCATGTTCAGCCAACATAACAGCTCCAGCCATGCACTGGCAGAAAAACATTTAATATGAAGGAAGGAAATCAAATTAGTCTCGCTCCCCTTTTGATTCATTTCAGAGGACTGATGCTTATCTTCAAGGTTCTTTTTTTGCTGTTGTTTCTGCCTGCATGTCTGATCTGCTTCCTTTTATTCTCACTGATATTTACATGTCTTAATATTATCAGATGGAAGGAAGAAGGGCGCTCCAGCTGTGTGTGCAAAATGATTAAAATCCTAGAGTGCAGATTGTCCTTTCGAGGGAAAGTGAGAAAGAGGCCTCACCACAATCTTCTGTTTGGTGACAGCTAAAGCTAGTTGCTGCTGCTGGAAACCCAAACTTGATCACTCCAGAGATGTTGAATAAATACTACAGCCAGTATATTAAAAGGACCGTGGCTCAGAAATGACAGATGCATGCATTAATATCTAGATTTAAAGCGATGCTGTAAGGAATCAGAGGACGGCCATGGTGCCGTTAGCCTGCAGAGGACCAGACCGGCTCATTTCCTCTGGGGGGGAAAAAAAAAATGTAAAAACCAGAAGAAAGAAACTTATCAAAAGTGCTCTGGGCTTCCTCACTAAAGGCTAATCTCCCCACTGTGCAGCTCCATACTCTATCCCCTGCAGAGTACAGCAGTAATCACTCACCTTGAGAACACAGAGCAGATCCTGGTGTGTCATACCTTAACCTCCCTCAACAAAGGGCCCTTTAGAGAAGCACTTTCTGTGTTCCTCAGGTACTTTAAGACCCTCATCAGTTACTCCCCATGTGGTCTGGCCCTAGCTCTCCAGTCCCCGTGCCGTTCTGGAAGTCTCTTTTACTCCCTATAGTTTCATATCCTATTCTGTCCGTGCCCCGTGCAGTGACACTCCAGCACCTGGACCCGTCTAATTCCCACTTAATTGTTGCCAATTTTTGGACAAATTGGCTCATTTGAGCTTTTTGTCTCTGGCTGCACAGAGTGTGAAATTACAGGGAAAAAAGAGTTTTCCCCCCGATTCTCAAAGGCAACATCCAGACAGCAGCTCCATGACTCGGTGCAGTCCTTAACCTCACGTGAGATGCTTCTTTTCTCCTTCACACTAGAAAATCATCCTTCTGGGAGCAAGACTCAAAACCTTTCATGGTGTTTGGCAGGTGAGGTGCATTGACTAGGTACTGCAGAATAAATCAGTAGAATGATAAAAGATGCATGGATTGTATATCTCACAGGTCTGTTCACAAGAAAACATCAACTATGCTGGGTGTTTGAGAAGAAATGGGGAGAAAGGTCCACAGAAAGTTTACCGGATTCATCCAAGCTGAGCCGTCACAGGGTGAAGAGAGTCATTGGACTCTCTGTGTGTGGCCCTGCCATGTACAATATTTCTCTTATTCCATTTATTCTGAAAGATATTTGTATGTTCTTTGTCTTATCAGATGCCCACACTGCAAACTTTGTTTACAAAATGCAGATAGTAGGAACGCTGATGACGAAGTGTTTGTGATTTAAAATAAAATGACACCAACACTTCCAATGACACATGTGCATGGAACTCCTCTTTGCAAACAAAATGGTGCTAAAAGGGTTAAAGTCTTCATCTTCTGTACCCGTTTAGTCCTGTTAGGGCTCACGGGGGTCTGCTGGAGCCTAACCCAGCTGTCATCGGGCGAGAGGCAGGGGTACACCCTGGACTGGTCGCCAGTCCATCGCAGAGGGTTAAAGTGAAAACCCTTTTAAAAAGAACATAAAATGCTTTAATATCCACACGTTTCTTTACAATCATGTGCAGCCTCATTCAGCTCAGACTTTACAGCTTAGCTAGCAAACTCATTTCAGTTCAGGGGCCACATATGGACCCAGACCAGATTATTTTCCATTTGTTTTAGAGCCTAGAAGAGCAGGTAAAATAGGAGAATGTTCACATTTAAGGTTAGCACTGATGCCTCCCAGCAAGCAGAAGGTTCTAGGTTCTAATCCATGGTTCTACTGGTTCCTTGCTGGGATAGGCTCCAGCCCCACTCCAACCCTTTACGGGACAAGTGGACGAATGCAGACTCTGTAATCTTCGCGCTTTGCAATTTCATGCTGTGGGCCAAATTAGACCCTCTGACGGGCCACTCTTGGCCTACGGGCCTTATGTTTGACATCTGTGCTTTACAGAGTTGAAGGTGAGAAAGTTTGTCAGAAATCAAAGGACGAGGGAATCTGTGTCTAAAGGTGAGGACGACTGACAAAACCAAACACGACCAAGGCTGCAACCACCATATATAAAAATGTACATTTGATGAAGATGAATGCAGGTGTGCTGGTTCAGGAGCATCAATCTTGATCCATGGAAACATAAGCAACCTTCACCTGCTGCTGCTTTTCATTTTATTATTTGATGTTTGATCTTCACTGAAGAAGATGACGTGAGTACAGCTTGGTCTGAAGCTCGTACGAGTTTGAGGTGGAGACGTGAAGCCTGCATTGAAAGTACAGAGAATCGAGTTTGATTCATGAAGCTGGCTTACATCCTGTCCTGAAATAAAATCAATCACGTATGGATATTTCAATGAAGGAGGAGTCGATGCGACTCTAAAAATCAGCCACTACCGTTTATTTTTTTCCTTTAAGGGAAGCTCATGATAATTAGAAGCAGGGGATTTTTCTGGATGGGCCCTTTAACGGCAGCGCGCTCCCTCTGACTGACAGCCGACAGCAGCGGGGGGTGTGGGGGGGTCGTCGACCTGACATTCTTCAGAGTTGAAGGCAGGAAAACACAAACAGCACACTCATGTGTCACCAGCACTCCTACACACAAACCTTTAGAACATGTTTCTACATCAGCACGTACAGCGCTCTCCAGGCGTCCTCCTTCAGATTTAAGAGTTTTCTTTTTGAATCTTAAGGACACATCACACATGAGTCACTAAATGAGTCACTACGCTACCTCCTCATGAGGTGGCCTCTCTGGAACATTCACATTGTAGTTGCCCTTATAAAAATATAAATTTCATGCCACATTAGCTCCTGCAGGTCCTGATTTTATTGCCAAATAAAGCGTAACGTCACAGAGAGGTCATGCAGTCGGCGTTGATGCTGGATGTTAAACCGAATTGTTGCTTGAGCTTAATGACCAGAGCGTTAGAGCTGTATTCTATTTACCACCTCAGTAATAAAGCTTATTAATTTTAAATTCCCAGCGAGACCGGAGCCTTAACAGGGATTTAAAGCCTTCAGCCACATGAGGCATTTTTAGGAAGCTTAGCGTTAGCATTATTTCAGCCAGTGGACCAGTCTGTGTGTGTGTGTGTGTGTGTGTGTGGTGTGAGAGTCACTAAGCGTTCTCCAAATGTAATGAGAAATTGATTCAGGTTATTCTGTTATTTATGCTCGTTGCTCTTCTTTTTTATTTATTTGTGTGTCAGCTGGATGGATCAGAAGATCATTAACATGATTTGTTCTGATCCTTGGGGCATTTTTGCAGATCCTCTTTTATAAAGAAGAACATACACACAGCTTATGTTAAACTTGAGATAGTTAATGTCCTAGTCTAAATTTTGCAGATGCAAAGACAAAAGAACCTAGAGGCTGTTGGATGTTGATCAATCGTCTGATCTCATGTTAGATCAGCAGACGTATGCTGTGTTGGACTAAAATGTCAGGCTATGAACGATACCAAAAACAAAACCAAACTTCCCATCACTATCCCCCACACTCCTTCTAAACTCACTGATGCAGTGTTAACTGATGGTTAACACTGCGCTCTGCTCTACCTCCACCAGTTACTAAGACATGTTGGATTATAAACTGCACTCATTTTCCCCCCTACGCAATTTTGCTGAGAGGTTGTCAATAGCAACTGTCAATCATGATGTCACATCCTGTTTTTTTATAGCATCAAATAATTAAAACAAAACTTCTCAGAAGAAGAAGATGGACACGGGACACATTAACTGCCTAAAATGATGAGTATTTCAGTGACCCAGGTCAAGGGGGTGGAGCTTATGACCTATGCTGCAGCCAGCCACCAGGGGGAGCTCTACACGCTTTTAGTCATGGCTTTCACTGCTTTTACAGTCTGTTCACCAACTCTGAGCGTCACGTTTTTGGCTTCATTTTTCAGCTGGAGGTTTTTGCGTGTGTTGCTGTGCGAGTTTGAGAAAAAAAGAAAAATCTTATATCTTCCTGAGCTGTGAGGTTTTTCTGAAGTGACCTTATTAAAAGGATCCCTGCTGAGACCGAGGCAGAGAGTTTTGTACTCTGAGAGGCAAAGAAGGCGATAAAGAGGGATCGCTTTGTTAACAGGGAGGGGAAGGAATGAAAGACAAACGAGAGGAAAAGAAACTAACAATACAGAGAGAGAGAGAGAGCGGTGAGGGATAGAGCAGAGTGTGCAGGCTTCATGAGTCCTTTAATGGACCCACTGCTGCTGACTGACACATTCTGTTGCAGCTCGTCTTCGTACTGAGCTGCTGAGAAGGAGGCGGGGATGCAGAGTGAGTAATAAAAGAGACATACAGACGGAAAAGACTCTCAGAGAGACAGCTATGGCTGAATGAGACAAGGAGGGAGTTCCATTCACTGAGGACATCTTCCCTTTGACACCACAGGTTTAAACATAATGAATGTAGGTCAGTGTAGGGAACACAAAAGCCTTTGCCTTAGTGTGGGGGTGTAGGAAGGAAAGATGGACCCAGATTTGGACAGGAGGAGGAGGCAAGAACAGGAAACAAACAAACTTTAATGGATTTTTTCTTTATATGGAATTAAAAGACGCTGGAACGATGTGGGAAGGTGATCCAAACAGTCCAAACAAAAGTTCCACAGCAATCTAAAGGAGGACAAAAACACGAGGAGTAAAGAAACACCAAGGGACAGGTGAAACTAATGAGGGACACAAGGTAAGGGACAGGTAATCAGAGAGACAAATCAAGACAAAGACAGGAAGTTAAAGAAACAGGACCTGGACACCAAAAAGGTGCCAAACAACTCTGTGACCGTATGATGCAAATAAACATTTATTTTCTGTTTATAATTGAATCAAAACTGGAACAAAAGACAAAGTTAAATAAAAGTTAACTGGATTTAAGTTGATTAAAACTAGGAGCTGCTCTCTGATGAAAGTGTGTTTTAAGTAGAGACTGAAGCTCAGATCATTCAGAGAAAATGATCAGACGAATGATAGAAAAGCAGATATTCCTACAGAAAACCGTCCCTGTAGACGATCCTAAGATCCTGACTGAGCGAGCGGCCACCATCTGTTGAACATGCTGAGAAAAAAGACTGGACATGGACTCAGAGGATGATGATGAGCACAAGTATGTTTCCAGATTTATCTGACCTGTAGTCAGTGAGTCTGTGAACCTTAACACACACCAGTCACATGTTATGAAGGCTGATATCTGCAACGGTTACATTCAGTCCAGTGTGTTTCACATCTAACAGCAGCTGTAGAAAATGAAAGATACGTCAAAAAAACAACAATACACCGTTTTACTTTTCCTTCGCTGTCAGACTCGTATTCATTCGTTACATCAAAAGAAAACCAAGGCAACAAACAAAGAGCCAACACATTATTTTCCCAGACATGGCTGCAGTCACTTATTATCTGATGGACGGTGTTCATGGAACTCTGGGAGAAAATATTTCCACGCCGCAGGCTGATGCCTTCCTCTGGAAGCTCATTGGTATTCTGCCACTTCCACCACCGTGGAAGACGGGACAAATGTAATGAAACTCATGTTTGTTTGGAGGTGGAAGTGAACGGAGCACAGAGGGGACAACAGCAGAAATAGAGGAGGGAAGGAAAAGAGAAAGGAGAGAAGAAATGGAAGATGGAGGAAGCAAGAATAAAAAAAGAGCAGAAATGAGGTGAAGAGATGGAATGAAAGAAAGACGGGGTAAAGTATGCAAAAAAGATGAACAAAAGAGCAAAATAACTGGAGGATCAGAGGAGTGAACGAGAGACGGAGCATGGAATGGAAAATAGAAAGTGGGTAGGAAGGATGAAGTGTGAAAAATAAAATAGAAAAGAGTTAAAGAGATGGAGAGACGAGTGGTAAGAAAAAAATGAAAGCCAAGGAAGAGAACGAGAACGAAAGATGAAAAATGGAAGAAAAAGGGCAGAGCAGGAGCTGGCTTTGGATCGTGTCCTTGTTTCTGTCCTGCAGCTGAATAATTAACGGTCGTTTCAGCTTCCTATCACACACACACACGTTTAAAGTCATGAACAAAGTTTGTCCATCACCCACACTGATCGTGTCCTGACACGTTCTGAACGTTCTTCGTATGAACCGGTGTCATCATGTGTGCCAGTTCCTCTTTAATCACCACTAATCTCTTTAACATGACGACACACTCCTACATCACATCAGCGCAGATACACTTTCTAAAACCCAAATCAGACACAGATGGAATTCATTTATTCAGCAGCCTCATGATGAAACAGCCGGACAGAACAACCCAACAAACAGAGAGTCTGTTCCTGCAAACATCTACTGGAGCCAATCACTGAGGTGGTGCTTCATGTGGACATCACACACGTCTGGAGTTTATAACGAGAATGCCTCAGACTGTTTGGAGGATTATCCCACGTGCATGAAGACGTATATATTTGTATCTCTTTAAATAAAATCTAGAGGACTTGAGTCAGTTTACTGAGACACTGATCATTTGATCACCTGAACCAAATCTTATTTTATGAGGAAGATTATATAAAAAACAACAACAACACTGCTGTGATTAAAGATTGAGATTATCCCACCTATAATGATTTCTAAACTCTTCCCAAATTAAAATATTAGCGCTGCATCTTTTTTTTTTTTGTTATTTTGACCAGTTGTGCTCTAAAAGGCAATTTTAAATTTGAGAGAGTTGTTGTAGAATGAACCAAAAATGTTTTTTTTTAATAACTACATCATTTTGCAGTGGTCTCTTATTTTTTCCACAGCTGTTTGTTGTTGTACAGACCAGCAGCACCTGAATGCATTCTGGGCTACCTGGCTGTACCAAGTCCACACTAGTTTCCTCCTGATGCATCCTCAATAAATCCAGGTACTGGTGTTGACATTTTACAAGATCAGACAAGAAAAGCATTTTGCATTAACAACCAGGATGAGACATGAAAGTCTGACACAAGTAAACAAAACATAAAGAGAGGAAGAGAAGACAAAAAAATGGAACGATGCATGAACTAGTCAATGATAGTTTCTTCTCTCTAATATAGCGGCAGTTTTACCAAAAGGTGCAAATCATGTTTATTGCAGATTTTAAAAGTCCTTTTTTTCTGATGTTTCTCCAAAAACTACTTTGTCTCTGCACTCTCTTCAGGTTTGATTGCAGCACACATTCACTGTGTCATTGTTTCGATAGCCGTCCATGCAGTAATTATCCAACAGGAGGCTCGTACCTGCCAGACTGTGTCTAAACTGATCAGACACATGCATGATGCTGCACAGCAGAGAGGCGTTTGTATCCAAACACAGACCCTGCTGCTGATGAAGCACAGCTATTATCATTTTTATCTCATGTTTCATTGTGTCGTTTGACTTTCTAATCCCAGATGCATTAAATGGACTGAGTGAGAGTTCACTGCTTTACAGATAAATATTCATCTGACTGAACAGCGCTGGCCTGCAGATGTCCCTGACAGCGTGAGGCGATGAAGGTTTGTATCTGATAGAGGGCATCAGTGGTTTGATATATTAGTTTATCAAGTTCATTAACATTAACACAGCAAGAGCGATCAGAGCAGAAATCTTATTTGTGGTTTTAATTAATTACTTGGAACCAATTCTCATATCAGTCCAGTGTCCACTCGCTCTGTTTGTCTGATCCTCTTTCCATTTAGTCATCATTAATCTGTGCTTTGTAATCACAGCTCCACACTCATTTTCTCTGACACCATCTCCTCCTGCCTGGTCAGGCTTTTCTTTGTTTGCAAAATAGAGTCAAACTGCTGTTTCAGTACGGACTTTCATTGAGTCAGAACCAGGACGTCCTGAAGTTTGAGCTGAGCGACTGGGTTTGCAAATACAAAATGCATGAAACAGGATGTGATCAGTTTGAAAAGGAGTACAAATATTTGCAAAGCACTCGATTAAAAAGACAAGTTCAGGAAAGACGGTATATGTCAGGATGAAGAGAAGAACAAAAGGCTCTGCAGTGAAGAGCAGGGAATGAAAACAAGAGTCCAATAAAAGACGAAACTCAAAGGAGAAATTAAGACAAGCAATCACTAAAAAAAAAGGCACACCAAAGACAATCAGAAAATATGAGCAGCAAAGACACAGAGGAACTGAAAAGAGCCAAAGCCAGAGGCAGGACTATATATAGAGACATGCAGAACTGATTGGGAAACGAGACACAGGTGAAACTGAGCACGCGACTAAAGACACGAGGCAGGACTGGTGAGTGCAATCACAAGGGCGGGAAAAGACAAAGAAAGTAAAATGCAAAAAGTAAAACTATTCAGAAAAAAACAGGAAAAGGTGCCAAAGTCAGACACTTCAAGATCCTGAGGGAGCATTCTGTATGTATTAGAGCTAAGGAGCTGCATCGTTTTCAGATATCACCTCAGCTCAGGAATAAGTTGGACTCCAGCGAGTCAGCTGTAAGTGCAGTAAAGAGATTTTTATGCAGAGTCATGACAACCAGACAAAATGTGCTGGAAAAATGTGTCACACAGTTTCATTCCAACACTAACTGCACACTTGTGTATGTGTCGCTACAGAAAACCAGTCCCTCAATTTAAGACGCTTTGGATTTTTCTTCACAAAAAGAAATAAATAAATAAAACGTTCTTTCCTCAGCATTCTCCAGCATTTGTCTCTCTGGGGTTTCTTTGTCCCTTTGCCCTCGTTAGTCACTATGCGGCGGAGAGAAGCCACAACGGGACGACAATTAGCCGAACCTCGCAGTACCAGGTGCAGTGGACTGCTGGGATTTGAACCAGCGGCGGAGGCTGGAAATATTTCATTTACAGTAACAGTAGGATGAGAAAAGATGGGGACAGTGAGTGGATGTGTGAAGGAGAGGAGAGCAGAGATAAGGTGAGACATAAGGTAAAGAAGAGAGAAGGAGGATGAAAACGAGGAAAACAAATGGATTTGAAAAGTGACACACGAGAAGGAAACAGCAAAACACAGTAAAAGAAAACAGGAGGAGTGAAAGAGTGATGAATGTACCAACAATTAAAGAAGAAGGGAGAGGGCGACAAGCAGGCAACATTAAAATGCTGTTTCTAAGAACGGCAGCGTGAGAAATCATCATTAAAAGAGCATTTACCTGGAGAAGAGAGGGAGAGAGCTTGACATTAAAATACCACTTATATTTAATAACAATATGTAAGAGGGAGGTAGGGAAAGAAAAAAGGCGCTTGACATTAAAATAACATTTACCTTTACATGCACAATGCCAGAGAAGGACGTGGAACAAAAGAGACAAACAGAGGGAGCGAGAAAAGAACAAACAAGATGAGTAAAAACATTTCTGAATCAAAAGGCCGAGAGGTGGCTAAGGTCAAATCAATACGTCATGTTAAACAACAGATTTTTGTTTTTTAAATCGTCACAGACTAACAGAGAACGTCCGGCATTGATTCAGCGGCGTGTCGGGTAAATACACCTGCCCTTTTTGTTTCTTCATAAACTCAAGCGCTAACACAGACTTCTTCATTTCTAACCTTCAACACCCAGCCCAGAGATCACTGACATTTACTGCTCTACCTTACAGACTCTCAGACCCTTTGTAGTAAAAAAAAATACCCTGATAGGAATGATGCACACACTCATTCAGCTTCCCCTTAACAACAACCGCATCAAGAGTTCATAGAAATACAACAAAGCACAGCTATTCTACAGAGGTTTCAGTAAAAACTCAACCAATTATGGTTTTATCACTTGAAAGGGAAACTAACTATAAAATACTGCTACGACTTCCACTACAGGAGACAAACTGCAGATTATATTCCACCTGTTCATCAAATGCAACATTTGTGCACATTATAAAATCTATAAAACATATATATTCCCTCCAAAACAAGTCACCAAGGCTGTTAGATCTCAATGCAAAGCTAACCATCAGTGCAAAATGGCTATACTGTGTAATCTGTAGTATCACCTTCAGGTCACTAGATGGGGGCGAAGAACCACATTGAAACTGAGGAACAGGGCTCTGATCCTGTTAGACAAGTCACCATGTGATGCATAGTTGATGGTGAATTATGAAGACGGGCATCAAAGGCTACAGTAATGTCATGCCACAGCTCTATAGCTACAACTGTTTCACACAAAGACAAGACTTTAGAGATCTCCAAGGGGAATTTAACTTCCAACAGTGGCAGGTGGATAAAAAAATACGATACAGTAAAAGAAAGAGTAAAGATATTAAGGGTAAAGAAATATTTACAGTGTGATGCTGAAGTGAGTAACCAACTAACTACAGGTTGGTGAAAAATCAACCAAAGAGAGTAGAGATCCTGGAAGCTGAATATACATCATGAATACTGATAAACTCCAAGTATTGCTCCAAGTTCTTAATGCACAAAGGTTACACGATGACTAAAATACCTGAGATATATGTAGTGCACCTGAAAAGGCCTGAATTATTGCACAGAATGAAATCAAAAGCACATTTCTTGAGATAATAAGATGTATTCTCCAAGGTGTGTCTGTGTCAGAGGAGACAACAACCGTCCTACGAACACTGACGTTAAAGAGTCTGACTGCTGTAGGTACAAAGGATGTTTGGCATTGCTTTTTCTTGCACTCTGGGAGCAGCCGTCTCCGACTTAAATCTCTGACCACCTCCGGTTTTAGATCAGTTTGTTACTATTCGTTGCATCATGACCAAAAGCAGGACACTGAGGCAGGCTGTGAGGCAAGAAAAGGTGAGCTTAGCTCGTTGAAGCCGATACAAAATCTCAAAAACAACGCAAGGGGAAAACAAACCAAAAGACAAAGGTTCCAACAACAGCTCAAGGCAGAAACTGAGAACAAACAGGAGCCGCTTTGGTTGGAGAGCACCGAGAAACTGTGGGACAATCTGGTGATTCTCTCTGGAGAATCGACTAGAAATACCCAGAGGGCTGACGAGAAACAAGACATAGGTGGGAATAAAAAATGTGCTAAGCAGGACGTCAACACATTGTAGACTGGTTTAAAGACTATCCTATTGATGAGCAGAGGTATATTTTCTTGAAACGCCCTATAATGAACTCCACATGCAGTGGCCACACCTGGCTAGGCTGATTAGGTCTAAGAGTTTGTACAAGGAAGAGGAAACCGCCGTCATACCAGAATTAATTTTTCCCTTTTAACAAAAAACAAGTCTGGATGCAGCAAAGAGCATCACAGCTGGAGTGTTTTGGCTAACGGCTGCTGTACGTTACAGTGCCTCTGCTGTCAGCCTGAATCCTGGTTCCTGTGCCCTTCTCTGAACCCTGCTGTGGTTCAAAGCCAGTTCTCTGAGTCCTTAATGCAGAGGGATGTTACAAAGAGCCTGACTCGAGCCTAAAAGCTCCTGCGAGGTTTCCTCTTTTCTAAAGTCGTCTCTGGATGTCCCGGTGCTGTCAGGCTTTATTTACACATTTCAAAGCCCTCGGCACACACATCTGACTTTTAAATACTTATCTGTCCTCCTTTTGTTTTACATTTCCAGTTCCCAAACACACCAGAGCAGAGGCTATCTCTGGTGCCGCGGCAGAGCTGAACATCTTTTCTCAGACTCATTGGAGTCTGCAATCATCCGCTCCGACACACGAAGGCAGACGTGGATGTGGAAGTTATTCAGCCTGAACGTGAAAGTGTTGTTTAGTTAACGTCCAACTGGGATTACTTGAGAGCGCATGAGTGCCTTCAGGCCCAATTTAAAGAGCCAGGGATGTGAATTAAACTGCTGTTTGATCATTTGTGAGGAAAAAAAATAAAAAATAAGATTTCTAGACACTTCCTAAATGACCTCTTGAACAGACTTATTTGCTAAAAGTTGTGGCAGCTCGTTCACTTGATCCTTTAACTTTATTTCTGAAAATCCCAGTGAGAAAATGCCAAATTAAAGCATTGTTTGAGCTGCACTCACACCTATGGCCAATTTAGAATCACCAATGAACCTAAGCAGCATGTCTTTGGACGGTGGGAGGAAGCTGGAGAACCTGGAGAGATAAACAGGAGCTGTTATTTAAAAATAAACGGTTGAAATCTAGTTTGCAGACGTCTGTGTGACAGGATCCCATCTCATCTTTTATTAAAAGCAAGCGTGTGACGTGCCCTGGTCGTTTCTGCCCTTGCTCTGTTCTGTCAGTTATGCAGATTTTCCTGTGCTGTCCCTCGTCTGCCATTGGAGACCCTTTGCCACACCCCTTTGGCAACCGTTGTCTGATTGGTTGGGGGTCCTATTTAAACGTGGCGCTGACAGTTTGACCAACACTGCTGTACCTTCACTACCTTAGAAGTATTTAGTCAGGGAGAACTTTAAGCATTTTGTTTCGTTGTCTAACAGCTGGACTGGTTCAGTCTGATGGGTTCTGAGTTTGAAAAGTTTTTCTGTTCAGATTTAATTCTTAGGAAGGACTCTGTCCATATGTTTAGTTTCATTTTGTTTTGCTAATTTCTTTGTTTTGCTCAACCTCCTGCTTTTAGTCCTGCTTTAGTGCGGCACATTCTCCTTGATAAATCCAATCAATGAAAACATTAAACTCACCATAAACTGTTCAGTCTGGTTCAGTGTTGCTTCCCTCATCCCCTCTAGCAGAGCTGGCTCGTAGCAAAGTGGAACAGTTGTAAAGTGATGGTTAGAGTTTATTGTGATCACCTCCCCAATATATATACATATAGTATATGTAGAGCCAAAAAGAAGAGAGAAAAGAAAAACTTCAGTGCTTCAACCTATAACCACTGTCTCCTTTTTAACTCAGTTTTGATGACTGTTACGTCATCTTTATGCATCTTTCTACGCTCAAATCTAGCCAGTGATTGGACTAAGAAATGTGCAAACACTCAGAAGAGGCCAGTAAACCAGCGATGATGTTCTATCATCACAGCAGAATCACCAAGTGTGGAACAGTCAATGTGCTTCTCTACAGTCAGCGACGGGTCTGTCATCATTGTTTAAAGCTGCTGGAACCGTTGCGCCACATCTGTTTAAATGTTTCCATAAAGAAGCTGTTAGCATCCTCACGCTCACACGCTCAGTCCACTTTCATGAGTCGTGCGTCATTTTATTGCCTCCTCAATTGATCCTGACTCATTTTTATTGTGTTCAGTGCAACAAAAGGTATTTTCATCCCTGTTTAAAACAGGCGGCTCTTCTTAAAGTTTGAAATTGCTCTTGAAGCTGCACTTATTGATTTTTAGCCATTAGTGAGCTTTCACCCTGGTCTTTTATGGCTAACACATTAGCAAACACAGCTCAATATTATCATCCCAATGGAGTGATGGAATCCAACATTGATCTACTCAGCTCAGGTGTTTGCAGACGTATAGTCTGAGCTCTCAGGTTCACGTGTCCTGACAGCACAGGCCAGGGGCCTCATGTACAAAGACTTGCATGGATTTCCTACCAAAACGTTGCGCACGCTCAAATCCAGAAGCACAGGGTCAACTGGCACAGTCCTAATTGTTTTTACATTTATGAGTTTCCCAGCATCATGGAACGTTTTTCATACATGAGGCCCCTGGTCTCCTCTGGTGTTAAACTCAGACCAAGGAGCAGCCAGTATCCCAGGTTCTTATCTAAGGGCCTCAGGTTGTGCACAGGTTGTTGTGGGGAAAGCAACGATATGTCCTGGAGCTCGGCCATGAGGAGCCTTGAAAGCAATCAATAAAAGAGTAGTTGGTGTGTTTTCCTGGTTTAATGTGAAAGACTAGAATCAACACAGAGTACAAGCTAGACTTTATTACAACTTTTAAAAAAAGCTAAGATGATCCTGTATTTAACCCACCGTGCAGCAGGAGACAGTTTAAGGACACAGGACATAAAAAGATGCCAATATTTGTATGAATACGCATCTTACATGTGTACGGTACTGTTTGTACAACCACCACACAAACTTTTGGAATGTTTTTTTTTTTTAAAAAAAACTTGCAGGTGTGATTTTCAAAGTTGATGCAACAACTCAAAAAGATGTTTGTGGTGATGAGACAGAGATGGATGTGAATGTGTTGTTTAGTTAACGTCCAACTGGGATTACTTGAGAGCGCATGAGTGGTTTTTGGGCCAACTTAAAGAGCCATGGATGTGAATTAACTGCTGTTTGATAATTTGTTAAGAAAAAAATAAAGATTTCTAGACACTTCCTAAATGACCTCTTGAACAGACTAATTTGCTAAAAGTTGTGGCAGCTCGTTCACTTGATTCAAAGCTGAAGCAACAATTCAAAAAGTCTTGATGTTTGTGGTGATGAGACAGATGTGTCCTGGTCAGTCAGTGGTTTAACATGAATCTAAGCCTACAGTAGATGTAGAGAAGTTCAGACCATCATTTACCTTTCCTGCTCATTTAACAAGATGTGATTTACCAACAAGCTTTGTGAGGAAGACAAAAACCATAAAAACACTCTCCTCTGGACACTTCCTCTTTGAACCGTTGTGGTCCGGCTAATGGTTTCAGAGTAATGAGACCCAGAACTAACAGGTTGAAATACACTTTTCCACATCTGTTGCTGCTGGTTCAATCATGCCACCTTGTTGCCTCATGTCCTTGAGTTAGAGAATAGCAAAACACAACTTTGTGCACAGTTTCATTTATTGTACAATGACAATAAAGTTAACTCATTCTTTCATTCACTGTGTGGCTCTAATGTGACTAAAGGGAAACTAAATGTGAGTATAACTGAAATAAGACCGGGCCTAACATTGAACCTTGGGGAACGCCGCGTGTCTTTAGAAGCAAAAGTTTAACACAGGAAAAAGAAAGTCTAGCACAGGAGTCAGAGCGCTGTCAGTCCGACCAGGACGCTAAAATCCATGAGTCAAACACTGCACTCAACAATAAGACGGGAGCAGTATCATTACAGTTATCTTGGTTTGCAGAAGTTGTGACGATTTTTACAGTGAAAAGGTTTCGCGTCCACCAAGTTTTTTTTGTTATCTCCTCGCCTCAGACCGAACCAGTCTACTCTGAAGAGTTTAAAAAGCTGCACTGAGCTGCAGAGATGGAGGAAAATCCTCCTTGGATTCATCACTACAAGGTATTTCTTAAGGGTTTCTTATGAATGAACCAGCTAAATATTTTCACGTCTGTGGAGAGAACACATGCTGTCAACGGTGGAATGTCTGTGTGTGCATAAAGTACATTCCTTCCAGAAATAAGGTTCATCAGTATATTCTAATATCAGGTGTATAATGTACAGTATGTTCTGCTTTTATAAAAACTCATTATGTTTCCTTTTATGAGGCTTTCTAATAAATGCATTAAAGCTCATATATGTAGCCTGTACAGTGACTATAGCACAGCTGCATGCTTTATGTAATGACAGCGTTCAGTCTCTTTACATAGTGATTACATTGATGGATTTTGTTATTAGAGCATATTTTGTAAAGCCCTAATGAGATTTGTAATCAAATGAGAACTGGCCTTATTTAACAGGCTCCGCATCAATAATTTATCACAGCATCTGAACATCAAACAGCTCTCTGAGCTGCTGTTGGTAATTCAAACCTCCACTCCTCCCTCACTCTCCCTCCCTCCCTCCTTCCACTAGCCTTGTCATGACCAGTTATTTCCTTCTCACAAGATGAAAAATAACACTGGCGTTATTTTCCGAGGCTGTGATCAAGCAGCCACCTTCCGGTAAATGATCTCGGCCCCGGTGCTTTCCTCGTGCTCTCTGGCTTAAAGTGTTTGTCTGTTCTCCAGCTCATAATAAATCCATTAAGAGGCGTAAGGTCCGCAGAGTTCACAGCGCTCGGATGCTTCCGATGGGCCCCCGTCTCCGCCTCGACCGATAACCGCGCTCCCAGACACTTTGATTACTTGGGGAGAAAGTTGAGGAACTGCAAAGCAAAGTCAGCAGCCTGATTAGCGGCCGTGAGAGGAGGCAATAATCATTACACAGCAGAACACACAGAAGTAGATGGATGCAAAACGGACAGACAAGTTTGGTGTTCTTAAAGGAAGGAGATGGAGAGTGCAACGTAAGCAGAGGCTGAGGTGACAGGATTTAGAAACCTCATGTGTGAGCTCTCTATTCTTATACACTATATTACCAAAAGTATTCGCTCACCTGCCTTTACTCATTCTATGAACTGAAGTGCCATCCCATTCCTAACTCATAGAATTCAATATGATGTCGGTCCACCTTTTGCAGCTATTACAGCTTCAACTCTTCTGGGAAGACTGTCCACAAGGTTGAGGAGAGTGTTTATAGGAATTTTTGACCATTCTTCCAAAAGCGCATAGGTGAGGTCACACACTGATGTTGGTCGAGAAGGCCTGGCTCTCAGTCTCCGCTCTAATTCATCCCAAAGGTGTTCTATCGGGTTCAGGTCAGGACTCTGTGCAGGCCATTCAAGTTCATCCACACCAGACTCTGTCATCCACGTCTTTATGGACCTTGCTTTGTGCACTGGTGCACAGTCATGTTGGAAGAGGAAGGGGCCCGCTCCAAACTGTTCCCACAAGGTTGGGAGCATGGAATTGTCCAAAATGTTTTGGTATCCTGAAGCATTCAATGTTCCTTTCACTGGAACTAAGGGGCCAAGCCCAGCTCCTGAAAAACAACCCCATACCATAATTCCTCCTCCACCAAATTTCACAGTTGGCACAATGCAATCTGAAATGTACCGTTCTCCTGGCAACCTCCAAACCCAGACTCGTCCATCAGATTGCCAGATGGAAAAGCGTGATTCATCACTCCAGAGAACGCGTCTCCACTGCTCTAGAGGCCAGTGGCGGCGTGCTTTACACCATTGCATCCGACGCCTTGCATTGCACTTGGTGATGTGTGGCTTGGCTGCAGCTGCTCGACCATGGAAACCCATTCCATGAAGCTCTCTGCGTACTGTACTTGGGCTAATCTGAAGGTCACATGAAGTTTGTAGCTCTGTAGCAATTGACTGTGCAGAAAGTCGGCGACCTCTTTGCACTATGCGCTTCAGCATCCGCTGACCCCTCTCCGTCACTTTACGTGGCCTACCACTTCGTGGCTGAGTTGCTGTTGTTCCCAAACGCTTCCATTTTGTTATAATAGAGCTGACAGTTGACTGTGGAATATTTAGGATTCTGGATTTGTTGCACAAGTGGCATCCTATGACAGTTCCACGCTGGAATTCACTGAGCTCCTGAGAGCGGCCCATTCTTTCACAAATGTCTTGTTTCACAGTCTGCATGCCTGAGTGCTTGAATTTATACACCTGGGGCCAGGCCAAGTGATTAGAACACCTGATTCTGATCATTTGAATGGGTGAGCGAATACTTTTGGTAATATAGTGTATGCCTGATATTATAGGGATCCTAGAGGAATGTTTTTGAGGACAGAGGTGTTGCATCCCTCTGGAGTTTGCATGTTCTCCCTGTGTCTGCGTGGGTTCTCTCCAGGTTCTCCAGCTTCCTCCCACCATCCAAAGACATGCTGCTTAGGTTCATTGGTGATTCTAAATTGGCCGTAGGTGTGAGTGTCTCTCTGTGTTAGCCCTGTGATAGACTGGAGACCTGTCCAGGGTGGACCCCCCCTCTAGACCAGCTGGGATAGGCTCCAGAGGACAATCAGTTACAGAAAATGAATGAATGTCAGTGGCTGTGCTGTTTGAATCCCTCCACTTATAAGAAATATATGACTTTATTTGCAGCGTTGCAGTCTTTCCCCTGCAGAGCCGGGTCATTAATGTTTGGATCGGTTTCTTTTAAAGTGTTTCTGTGACTTAAATTGTATATGATACTGCATATATACATACAGTAATGGCACACAGTAAACCTTTGATGTAAATTTACAGTGAAATCTGAACAGTATTTTACAATATTTTACTGTATTCATGTTATACAGTATCATACTGTAAACCGCAATGCAATATGGGAGAAAAAAAATGTGATTACAGAAAATTACAGCACTTTAGGAGAATGCCCTTTTTTACAGGATTATACTGTAAACGTTACTGTAAACAGCTGAGCATCATGGGAAAGTGAAAGCAAAGTGCGGGAGCTAAAGTTTGAACCGACATGGGAAGACCTTTTTATTATCTGGCAAAAGGTTGTTTTTGCAGCTTGAGTTTTATTTTTGTTGATTTTACTTTGGTGTCAGACTGCCAGCCGGTGTCTATCGCCACGAAGGCAGACACAGGACAAACCACCTCAGCCTTTTTTCACAGATGTCCGCAGCTGTTTGACGTCCTCCACTAAGTAAGTTTACATTAATTCACTATTTTTTTTAATGACTTATGAAGAGGATTTAAGGATTTCTCCAGTTGAATTTTCTGCCATTTGGAACAGTTTCATAACGAAGCTGTTGAAAAGTTTCGTTTTTGCGAGCTAGCTAAAATTAGAACATGTCAGCATTTTTTCTCAGTTTATAACAGCATTAAAACAAAACTTGCTTTTGCTGGAAGATACCGGAGCAAGTTTAACCTATAGTGCTTTGTATGTATGTTTCTACATGGATAAAAACAGCCACGAAAAGTTTCTATTTGCAATGTGCTAGTTAGCTAAAATTAGCGAATGTTAGCATTGTGTATCGGTTTACATTAACGAACACTGTTATGAATAAAGAATCTAATCTAATCTAATCTAATCTAGTAGTAAAATTAGTTCAATGGCACGCGATCTATACCTTCGCGATCTGGTTTAAATACTGTAAATATACAATATGATAGCGACGTATCGTTGTAAATTTACAACAAAGAACTGTATATTTATTTACAGTAATATACTGTAATTCTGAAATACAGCTAGATACTGTAAAACTACAGTAGTTTACTGGCGAAGCTGCTGCCAGTAAATTACTGTAAATTTGCGCTAAAAGGTTTAACAGTGCACTAGTACAATTATCAGGCGTAACAGTGCAATGACTTTCAGGGCTGAGCAGGAAGTCTCAGCGGAGCTTTTAGACTCTGCGTTAAGGACTCAGAGATCCGGCATTAAACCACAGCAGGGTTCACAGAAACTCACAAGAACCAGAATTCAGCCCGACAGCTCTGGGACGGCGCTCTAATGCACTTCAGCAATTCCCTGAAACACTCCAGCTGTGATGCTCTTGGCTGCATCAGAGAGGCATACAGTGTGTATGTACTTAAAGGATTCCACATTTCTGCATACAAATGACTCAAAACATCAACAAGTTGAACTGAAATGTTCTGTTTTTGTTTGTATATGTGAGGACATTAATCATTTGTACAGATCTGTGGCGTTTAAAAGTAAGTGAAGCCTTGTTTTCAGTCTGTAACTTCTTTAAGCAGCAACAACAACTAAAGTCTTCTGGATACACCATGACCTGGATGGAACCTTCATCCTCGTCTCAGGCTTTTAATTTGAAACTTTGTGGACTTTGTCCCTCAGTCTTGTGTTTATTTTCCTGTATGTTTTTAATTTACAGTGAACAAAGAAGCAAAGTGCACCCACAGGGGAAAACCTCAGACTTTATAATTACACCGCTGTCCCGTTTTAATCGTCCTACGCCCCTTTAATTTGACGCTGTCGGCATGAAATGAAAGAGCAAATACCGTGGCCTCGATGCTCGGCTTGTGTTGTAGGGGAGTGGGTAATGTCAACGTGTCCGCCCCACCCTCTACGTCCTGTCCTATCCCGTCCAGAAACACACACCTGTATTTAAACGTCCCCTGATCTAAAAGCATTTCAGTGATGTTGTCCAAATAGAACAGGGCCACTGTTACATGGGTTACATGAGCAACAACAGAATCCATGTTAATGATATGTTTCACTGCTTGAAAAAAACACACCTGGGACATGATAAGGGTCCCTGATACAATCTGTGGACTTTTGTCTTGTACTGGTCTATCTTGTCAGTTTAAAGTGCTCTAGCTACTTGGAGACATCTGATGGAGCTTCATTACTCTTTATAATATGACAGAAGCAGTGCACATTTAGTATACATACACTCTTGTATCTATACACAGATCAGCCACAACATTATGACCACTGACAGGAGAAGTGAATGACATCTAAACCATCTTGTGACAGTTCATTGTTCTGCTGGGAAACTTCTGGACCTGGCTTCATTCATTGGTGTGGATGTTACTTAGACATGTAGCACCCACCTAGACCAGACCAGGCACCCCCACCCATAGCAATGACACTTCTTGATGGCAGCAGCCATCCCCAGCAGGATGCAGCCACAAAACATTGTAGGTACCTTGGAGAACATGATGCAGTAGACCAGCAGAGTTATTTAAGTGTTGTCTTTTACTTCAACCAGAACTTTAAGATTTCATGAGAGGGTTTGATTTCCTAACCACAACGGCCAGTCCACCCTTTCAGCACTATCATTCTCTTGCACAACTTATTTGAAAAAGAAAAGAAAACGTTGGAATTACTCAGAGATTTATTTATCCAGAATATTACTGCAGGATCATAGTGGGTGTGGGGATAAGATATGAGCAATGTCCTGCAGCTCATGTGTGTTTTTTTTAAATTTATTTTCATCCTGTAAAACCATCACTTCTCTTGTCATTGCGTCCTAAACATATGAAAAATGAATGCATTGGATGTGTGCATACAGCGTGCCGCTGCTGTAAGGAACACAAACACGTTTAACTGGACCCTGGGGAATTTGCAGGACGTCAAGCGAGCCTCTGGAGACACCGAGCTGAGTTTAATAAGCCAGAACCGTGCAGAGGATGCACACTCAGAACGTTTACTATCTTTTTCTCATGCACACCTTGTATGAAGCGCAGGGTAAAATCAAAGTAATGAACATGAATAAATTAGATTAATATGGAACAATGACACAGACCCTGTCAGATCCAACACAATTCAGACTTAGTGCAGCAATTATTAGAAGATTAATGTCGGTTTAAATGTAAGGATTTATCTTTTTTTCCCCCACTGTTAAAGTAATCTGAATATTTAAGCTTCATTATGAGATTTGATGCAGAATAATTAATCGCCTCTCTCAAGATGACGGCAGCCGATTAATTTGTTCTCGCTCATAAGTGGATGTCATGAAACCGTTTTTGCTCCAGGTGATGCCAGGTGTGAAAGAAAAGCTGAACTCTTTGTGAACAGAGGAATCGACTCCCTAACAGCCTGCTTCACCACCGTGCTATTATTCACACTGCCAATTTCAAGTTATTACTCCGAACAGCCCTCTGCTCCAACAACAAGCACTCGGTCCCAAAAGATAATCATGACTGAAGGGATGTGACGTGTTTTTCACACACTGATGAGGTGAATGTTTGCAGTCCTGAGAGGAAATGGGGGGAACTATGTTTTCAGCGCACGCCGACACAAGAGGAAAGTCGTCTTCTACTACAGCCTGCTTTAAATCATTACTGACTCCAGCTGCTTTTACCTCGACTGACACCAACAAAGAATTACAGCAGAATATCAGCGGCTCTTTTATCGACACGGTCTGTTTCCTACATGTCGGTAAAGAAAGAAACATGAAACATTTTTTTCTTCCGTTTAGAGTTTAAACGATGGTGTCACATACAGCATCATAACACCTCCTTTCACACGGACTATTTTAAATCTTGTTTCACACATTCACCGACTGTTTATCCTCCACCGAGTGCCCGACATCTGTTCAAAAAGAGGCATCTTCTGCTTCTCTTACATGAATGTTCACTCACTCAGCAGTTACTGCTGCAGTATCTGCCAGAATCCACATAAAGTAACCTGAGCTAAACGTGCAGAACGCGGGCTCACTATCATTTATTTATCCTGCAGGAAGTGAGAGTTTGTTTCAGTGATTTGGCACGTATAAGTGTAGATACACTCTATGTTTGGCACAATTTATGAATGTGATCAAATTTATTCAAAAAGCTGCAAAGTCTCACATATTTCTGGTGTGAAATAGTCACACTACACAAACAAATGTGACAAGTACGTACAGAACCCCAGGCCTCCTGTCCCAGGTCTGTGTATTTAATCTAATATCCACAAGGGGGAGACAAAAACCTCCACACTGCAGCTTTAAGTAATAATTTCTTCCATATGAATGTAGGGGTTTCTCCACTTTTGGTGCAGGAGATACTTCCCTTCATCTCAAACTCTGTGACTCTACAGAGGAGACTAAAGCTCAGGTTCCTTATTTCATTTAGAATAATCAGGAGCTCCTCTTTCCCCGCTTTGCTCTGAGGATGCTGTGTCTTTGCATGTCCTTCCGCCTTACTGAATTTAAATACATGTTTGACTTATGCACATTTTAAATGAATGCATGCGTTTGTGGTGAATGCGTTCCTTGTTTATAGCCTCAGCTTTCCTAGCCGCTGATAAGCAGAATAGCAACAAAGCATTAGTATATTTATTCATCCTCTCTGCGTGTGTTTGTCCCTTTGTCTGTGTGTTATACTAATCATTGTAATGACTTTCATGGCTCCTGATATACAGAGAGGAGGGAACACTGTTTATTTCCTCATGTGGCAGCGCAGACATTCCTGTGTGTCCTTTCTCCTACAGAGATGATTTTCATTACCCATGATAAGAATAATAAAATGTCGACTTATCCATAAATCCTGCCTGTGTTGCCCGTGTGTCTGCTGAGATAGCAGCACGGCTCACATGGGTGAAATGTGCAGTAAACCAAGTGGAGCAGTATAGGTTGGGATTACTCTGCTGGACTACTGTATGCTTTAGTCTGTAGCTGGACTATTATACGCTGACTAGTGTAGAAACCTGAAACGATTTCAGGTGTTTGATTCTCCATAAAAGCCAATGATTAGCGTGACTTTTATTTCTTTCTCTCGCTTAGTTTTAACGCTAAGAGGTTGTTGAAATGAAAGGAAGCACAGGTCTATTGATAAAACCACAGAATTAACCTCACATCGATATCGCTGCAGAGGTGTAGCCTTGGTGCGCTGGTGTTCTCAGTGGCAACAATAAAGCTTAATATAAATGTTTTTATGTTTAATGTGCAAGTACTCGTGCAGTGAGGGAATGTGATCAAGCAGCAGAGCTAGTGATGCTGATGCTTCTTGATTAATCCATGGCTAGTTAAGGGCAGGCAGATTAAAGGCAAAACAGTCGGGACACGAACAGATGGCGGGAGGGAAGACCTGCACAGGATGAGGTCAACCTGGCAGAGGTAAGTCCAGCAAAGATTTCTGATGAGGATGACGGAAATTCAGATCCAAGCATTTTACTTTGCAATGGCCTAGTTGGTTTGACACACCAGCAAACACTGAACGTTTAAAGGAAGAGAAAAGTTTCCTGGAGACAGCGTCAAGGAGAAACATCTTCCAGAGAGGGTTAGGGAGTTTATGGCAGCGTTGGATGAGCAGAACATTTCTGGAGGAGAGAACACAAGGTTTTCTGAAGCCACATTACTGTCGACTGCCCTGTTTATTACATTTAATACAGTCAATCATATGCACAAATATCATCAATATGAAGATTTCAGGATTGGATCAGTGGAGGCAGGGTGCAGAACCAGCCCAGTCTTCATCTCTACTCTATCCCTAGCTATGTTTATAATTCTCATGGACTGGAATCTCAAGGTCAGGGGTGACAAATATACGGCCCATGGAGCTAAAAACTGCTCGCTAGAGGCTCCAGTCTGGCCTGCAGGTTGAATTTGCAAAGTGTGGAAATGCTAAGTTGGTCATAAAATGTTTTGTAAAAAGGTTCTTTATTAAATGTGAACATTTTTCTAATGTACTTGTTCTCCTTTGCACTAAAACAAAGAGAAACATCTGAAGTTGTCATTATTTAAAGGTTGTCATGTCATAACGTTACTGGTCTGACCCCCTTTGAGATCAAATTGGGCTCCGTGTGGCTTCCTGAACTAAAATGAGTTTGATGCTCATGCTTTAGCTGGAGCTAAGGCGTGCAGAGCATCTAGTTGATTCTCTTTGCAGATGAGGTTTTATCTGCTGGTTTCATCAGATTCTCTGGTGGTGATTAACTCTGCGTATTATTGCCAGCTGTTGTGGACAAATACATCTGAAGTTGAAGATCTGGGTGATGATGGAAGTCATGACTAGAAGATTCCAAAGTGACGTTCCTCTATGACATGACTGGCTGTTGTTACCCTTAGAGATCTGAACTCTGGACCCTGGAGTAGAGCTGCTGCTTGTTAGCTCAGTAAGGACCAGTCGGGGCGTTTCAGCATCTGATCTCAATGTCTCAATGTCTGAGGATGTATTTCAGGCACATCCAACTGAGGAGACCTTGGTCAGACCTCAGTGCCCTGGAGACATTGGTATTCCTGAGGAGTGGATAGTGAGAGGGATGTCTGGGTGGTACCTGGTTTGGTCGGCTGCCATCACGGCCCAGATCTGGATGAAGCCGTGGAGAAGATTTATTTTTTAACAATAGGAGGACTATCTTTCATCCTTCCCTCTATCTCGAGCCTCTGGAGTCTTGTTAGATCAAATGAGAGAAGTGAAAATTTGTGTGTAATCTTCCCAGTCGCCCCAAAATCTGCCATCTGTCTCGCTCGCCTCTTAGATTACGTGCGGTGATTACGCCGCGCTCGTTAATCCTGACTCTAAAACTGGTCTGCTGTGAGGAAGGCTGAGGAGGAACACGTCCTTCCAATTCTAAAGAACAATCACGATAGCTCCACTCCTTACTGGCTTCCCTCAACCAATCATTCTCCTCTTTGTTCCTCCATTCAGCAGTCACTGATCTTCCTTTCTCCTACTGTTTGTCCTCTTCTTCTCAGCGTCCCTCCTTCTCCTCAGACCCTTCCATACATTCCTTATCCTCAGCTATTTCCATGTCTCTTGGGTTCAGGCCTGTGTGTGGATGTGTCTGGGGCGGGTGGGGGCATCCATGTTTTGTCCCGAGCTGAATGTGCATCTGGGATTTGGTTGTCCAAGTTTCAAGCTGCTTCTTCAGAACACCCTGGAATAAAGAGGGAATGTTTCACCTTCCAGCTCCATGAAATATTAAAAACATCATGCATCAGTGATTCACTCTATACGGGGCTGTATGTCCAAGGTCTGAAGGTATACATCACTGCAAACACGGAGGAAGCAGAGCGGAAGCAGGAGCACTGGCGTTCTTCTCGACGAGCTCCCCAAGTCAACTGGTGCGCTCATAAAATATTTAAAGATAAAATCAATACAGCATTTAAAAAAGACACTGTATAGGCCCAGTGGTAATTCAGCTTGGGGACGAGCTGGTGCAGGAGGCTCAGCTGAGACTGAGGCTGCAGGAAAAGAGCATCCAGTCATTACCTGAACAACATGAGATGCCTCAGTGACCTTAAGCTTCCTCTCAAGGTGCTTAGGAACTTTTACACCTGCACCATAGAGCATCTTGTGTGGGAGCATCTCCATCTGGATGGGAAACTGCACAGGGCAGGACTTCCTGGCCCTCTAACAGGTGGTCCGTACAGCAGAGTGGACCAGAACCTCCCCTCCCCAACCTGCAGGACATTTACAGCCCAGACACTCTCTCGTCTCCCTGCCGCCATCAGGCCGGCGTCACTGTGCATTGTACTATGTGTAACTGTGCATGTGCCAAATAAAACCCATCTCCTCTCATCTCCTGGGAGGAAGGAGCTGCAGGGGGTCATGGAGGCCACTCAGAGAATCACGTTGCATCAGGGATGACCAAAATTATACTGGAGGCCTCATCTGTCACAAACTGAAAGAGTTTCTATCAGACAGCTATTAATGTGTTAACTGGTGATGGAGCATAATTCATTCATGTTCTCTAAGGGATTGTGCAACAACTGTCGAATATCTGTTACTCTTTTGCACTGAATGCACTGAGGTTAATGTCGTTGTACGTGTTGCAGTGAAAGTAATGATATCCTATACTATTCCACCGTACCCGTTTAGTGTATTATCATGTCAGAATCATCTATCCCTCAGTTTCCGTCCTCTTTCTTCTTTCCAGCAGCAGCTTTGTCTTGTTTGTGCTGAATTGCTAGCGTGTTTGGCGGTGAGCGGCGTCAGGGGAGATGGGACCACGGCACGAGTCTCTCACATGAGTCACGGCTTCAGCTCCTTCACACAACTCGTCTGTGAAAGATTCATGTGTACGTTTTACCAGTGGAGAGGGAGCGTAGCGGAGGTGGGAGGAGATCCAAGGAGACGGGAGGAAGCAAAATAAATATATAAATATATGGAAGAGACAAAAGAATTAAGAGCAGAGCTGGGGGAGATAAAGAAAGAACAAAAGGAGAAAGATGACAGGGGAAGCTGGGGGAGAGAGAAGGTTACGAGAAGAGAAAAGAAGCCACAGCGTGAAATCTGATTGTAGCTGTGATTCTTATTGAGTAAAAACATGTAACAACACAAGTTTACACTGTAAACATTTAATCCCCATTTTCTGTTACCAAGGTAACCACAGATACCTGCCAAATCAACCTGAAACTGAAATCATCAGAGAGGTTACTAATTTAAAGCTGCAGAGGGCGACGTACGTGTAAATGAACATCCAAGAATCCACGACGAGTTCACACGACAGCTCCAGGTGGAGCTCTGGCAGTGATCTATCAGCAGCAGATTACCATTGGTCTGGCTCTTTCCACATTGGAGACGTGACTGAGGGCCTGTAGGCTGTCAGCATACTGCATGTTGACAGTGTTCACTGCCAGAAGGGGATGCAAAAGATCTGCACTGCAGATTTAGAATCAGGGGCCATTCTAGAGTAGCAGGCAAAAATCTGCTCTCAAGTCTTGGTCACAAAAGCTAGAGCTAGAAAACAGGGGGATAGATGGACAAATTTACAGAGGAGCAGGCAGGAAACCAAAACTGAGACTGAAAGTAAATTAAGACACGAAAGGAAGGAACTAAATAGAAACTGGAAACGCAAAGAAAACCAAACAGGATTATAGAAAATGTTCAAACCTCGACACCTTGGCCGGAAGTTGGTCTGGTTTCCACTGTAATTTTCTGCTTTCTGCACGGACAGGGAAGCTGGCTGTGCGCGTCTCAGATTCCAGCCACTTTGTCGTGTTTATCTGCGGTTCCCGTTAACGGCTCCAGAGTACCTCACAGAGACGGTGCATTGAGGTAAGTGACACGTGTTTTTACAGAAAGCCACGAGTGGGAGGAGGACGGCATAACTACCAATACACTCAGCTGCCTGCAGATCAAAAGTTCCACACTGAGTGTGTGAAGTCTGACATCCCTGACGCTGTAAACAACACAGAGAGGACAGAGGGAGGAATCAGCAGAGAGCGGAGGAACAGATGAAAGAATGATGAAGACGCTGCAGACGAGCAGTGGTGATGTGTGCAGCAGAGCTCAGTCCAAACTGAAGTGCCACTCCTGACAGAAGACACAAACGGCTCTAGTGCCCGTGCCGTGATGCTTGATGTGTTTGTGAGGCGGCGGCGAGGACGTGGAGCTCCACCTGACCTCCTCTCAAATGTGATGCTGTCAGCCCAGTCCCATCTTTACTGCGGAGCAAAGACAGGAGCAGACAGCCCGAGGTCCAGCCGGCCGACGTCCAGCCTGCAATCACAAACACACGGACGTGTTGAGTCTCTGCAGCACGGCACCGGATCAGAAACACATGCTTTGGAGTTTCAGCAGTGATTTTAAAGCTTTTAGGAGTGAGATGAAAACTTTGAGTTCAACAGGCCTTCATCAGCCTTTTGTGGATATAAAACTGTATTGCTTTTTCCAAAGAATTCATGTATATTTCAATTTATCACTTCATGTGCACAGAGATTGTTTTTTCTGGGGCATGTCTGTAAAGTTTGGACGGATGTTTGGCTGCAAAGTCAGGATATTTGACTTTGCACAGCATGCAGACCATTTCACACACTGCAAGGACGAAATCACAAAGGTTGATGAGACAGATGTCACGTGTGGCTGCATATTTCACGTCACGTTTTGCAGAGGAATAAAAGGTGTGATATTAACCATATATGGCATGCAGTGGAGAGGAAGCAGGAAGTAGCAGAAACGTCACAGCCAGAGATAAAGTCAGTTTATTTATTCTGTGTAAATGCATCAAAAGGATCACAGGGGGGACATTTCTGAATAACATACGCGTGCTCAGGTAAAACTAATCCCGTGGGAACAAGGCTTAAGTTAGGTCAGAGCTAAATGCTGCCACCATAGACCCAGTTAGTCTGAAGTCCATGCTTTGCTGGAGCACCCAGAGACTTATATCAGGACGCCTCCACAAAGCAAGGTGTTGTGAGGTGCTGTGATTGATGGCAGATTATATCTCAGTTCACCTCCTCCATTCATAGAAGGACTTTCCAATTTGATATAGACGCCTTCCTTTACTCCTCTTTCAGACCATCTGTCTCCTCCGGCTAAGACGGGACATTGTTGTCCTCTTAAGAGTCTCCTTCATCCTTCAGCTGTAGGTGGACGTCTGGATCCTGGCCTGAAGAGCTGCCTCTCCCGTGTCGCTTTGTGTCTCTATTATAGAAGTTGTATCTTTGGAGTGAGCGTGTTCCTGGGTTTGAAGTGAACGAGGAGATCGTCCGGCCTCGTCAGGGCTCACAATGTTTCTCATCTCGTTGTTTTAACCCAGTTTATATTTATCCAGAACACAAAGCCGTGCTTTTACCTCATGAAGTAAAAAAAAACATCTCCCACACAGACTAAGACGATTACACACATACAGGCCGGTGTGTTTGAAGCGATGCTCTGCAGCATGAAGGAGGAAAAAACGGTCAGAGCAGTGACTACTGGAATGAAATAGTGTTAAATCTGTAAAAAGACAAACTGTGATTCATCTTCCGAAGGCCTTTTCTTTTCTCTACTCCATCGTATGGAGCTCCTCTGTCTGCTGCGCTGAGTCACCATGTACAATAAATATACTGTGGTTTGTCAAAGTGAAGCTGGATGCAGACACTTGCTGTCAAGACGCTGATAATCAGAGAGTGTGGGATCGACTGATTAGTGGTTAACTCTGGGATCTTTTAATATCAGACAGATTTTTTTTTTGGGCTGATTTTTTATTTTTCCACTCTTAGAAGAGAAACATCCAAAAAAACTCAGCTTTCAGTTGCAGCTCTCAACTCACACGCTGTCAAACTGTATTTCTTTTTTTTACTAGAAACCCATTCTAGTAAAAATCAGACTCAGTAATGATGTTCACTCTCGTTAAATCTTGTTCACATACTGCATAAACCTCCTCATGACAGCCAGCTGATCCTGACGTTCTCCTTCTCCTCAGATGGACAGCCTAGTCTTTGCTTTGACGCGTCCTGGGACCGGGATGACGTTGTTGTTTCACTTTAGAGGAGATGCATCACGTCTGACTGTATGTGTTCTGAATCTCTTCTCTGGGTGAGATCCATTATTCTTAGCTGGATTCAGAGTCTACAAAACAAACAGACCTGCAGGCTGCCAGCCTCCCTGAGTCAGACAGGATTCTTACACCCACCTCCCCCAGCTCTGTCTCCTGAGCAGCAGTCCTGCTTTAATTCACTGGATTCTGTCTAGAATTGTGCTTTCATATCTCATAACCAGGGCAGTAAATCAGCTTTGCTCCAGTGTACCCGGGGTTCTGAAATGTCAATTTATTTGGTTTACAAATCAGGTCATTGCTCAGCTGAGGTGAGAGCAGAAACTTACCGACCAGAACGCTGCAGGTTCTGCTCACGCAGAGTTTCTAAAGCGAATGTCATCTCACGGTAGGATTTCCTTTTTGATTTAAGTGCGATGCACAGTTGCACGCTGATAAAACTGATCCTGTCCGCTCACGCTGACTCTCATTGTCTTCCTTCAGGGATGCTTTTAGACACAGAAACAGTCGCAGACGTCTCCACTGTCTTCATTGATTCTTTCCACCAACATCCTGCATCAGAATGAAACCACTGATACTTTGTTTACTCACAAGAAACTCTAATATGGTTTCACGTTAGAGGTTTGAACCTTACATTCTTAAATGTAACCCAGCTGGTAGCCTCGGGGGTTTCATCTTTTCATCGCCTCTTAGACCAACCTTCCATACATACAATTTTTTGGGGCAAAAAGTTGGTCTGGAGTTTGGAACTAATTCTACTACGGGCCAAATGAAAATGTTAGGGCGGGGCTTTATGTGGTTTACACTAAAATGTCTGTGACTGGTTGTAGGACTGTCCTCTTGGTGTAGAGGTAATTGGTCTCATAATGAAGTCCAGATGGTGTGTTACTGGATCCATAAGAACTGAGTCTGCTGAGCTGGTGTTACCGGCTCAAATCACCGGACTGACGGGAAGAAAATGTGTGTGGGTGGAGTGAGTCAACAGACACAGCTGAAGTGCCCTTAAGCAAGACACCTAAGGCCCAAATATGCTCACAGCTGTTTGCCTGAATGAATGGATGTAGCATGTAGCATGTAGAATGTAGAATGTAGCATGTAGCATGTAGCATGTGGCTACTCCGTCACACCCCGGGCACAACGTTCCTTTCTTGTTTCCTGCCTTTGGTCTTGGTTGGTTGTTCTGACAAACCTTACTGATGACTTGGAGCTGATGTGTTCAGACTGTATATAAATATGGACAACACATCTCCTCTTCCTTTCATTGGCCAAACTCATGCTATTTCCCCAGGGATACAGGCAGCAGCATCTTGTGAATTTGCCGTGATATCAATGCCCCGCCCACTTTGACCAGACTGACTCACATTTTCATTTAATTGATAATAATTGAAACTCATACAAAAAATTGCCTATTGAACAAACATCATTATATTTACTATCTAAAGTAACAGAAACCATCCTTGATGATGTATTTTAGCAGTTTAACCCAAGTCCCGCCCACTAACATGGAGGGGGAGGAGCTTATGACCTATACTGCAGGTAGCCGCCAGGGGGAGCTCTTCTTGCATTTCCGGTGTCCGTCTTTATACGTCTATGGTTCAGTCCCATCTCATGGTTTTAGCAGATCCACATTTAAATGTGATTTGGAGAAAACATTACAAAACGTTTTATTATTAAATGTATCAGGAAAAATCGTCACAACAACTAATTTGTCTCAACCTTTGTTATGCTTTCTTATATTTCATGAGCTAAGGTCACCAATAAGCAGCAACTGGACGTAGAAATGCATGTGAAAATTAGATTTGCTCCGACCTTTCAACAGGGAAATCTGTTCTTTGTGAAAGAAACAAAAAACACAACAGATGATCACTGCAAAGCAGCCACAATAGCGACTGGAAGACAAACGGGACATTGGATTGTCAGCAGTAAATAGTAATGCTCTTGTTTACCAAAAGATGCAGATTTATGGCAGAAAACTAAGACGTTAAACATTCAAGAGACTGCCAAATGATGCTCAGCTAGCTCTCTGCTGGTGCTACATATGCCGTGGTTCACTGGGCAATGAGCTCAGCCCTGGTTTCAGGTTGTTAAGGTTAACGTATAAGCAGTTGATTGGCTACAGTAGATCCACACAGGAGCGGAGACGACACACAATCCTTGTAGCTGCGTATGTAAAACAGACATGCAGTGTAAAAACTCCACTATGAGCCATGATTAAAATGTCTGTGTTGTCTCCTGATACCGTGCCTTTAAGAGTTAGTCAGTCTGAAATGTGTTAAGGAAGCCAGAATTAACCTGCAGGAGCTTTTGATGACTCACACAAAGTGTTTTGCTTCCAAAAAGGAGGAGGAAGGAGAAGAAGTTTCTCCCAAATGTGCTCGGTGCATAAACAGAACCGCAGCTTTAAAGAATTTAATAGTTTAGGGGGACATTTTGCTTTGTTTTGCTTTGCTCTATATTTATGCTTCGCTCTTATCCAGAACAGCTTGCGGTATGTGTGAACAGGTGGGAATTCAGCGTCTGTTCTGCTCAAGAGGGAAACCGACTCGACTTTGGTTTCTCAGTCACACATGAAAACCAGAATCATTTCTTCCAAGGCTCTCTGGGCCGACGTCTTATAAAACTTTGAAACCTTGAATTACTGTGAAAGACTACAAAGGAGTCTTGACTTGCAGATAAAACAAGTCATTTGTTGGAGCAAATAACACTGAGCTTAACAGGCCTTAAGCTCGTTTAAATCGGTTTAAGTGGAGTGTGCTGTCAGAGATCGCTGCAGGCTGCAGAGATAATGTCCTTTCTTCACAGATCCTGAAATAAACGTGATAAAAGACAATGTCTGCCTGTTCTTTAATAATTGACAAATTATTGCATCTGTGGGAAAGACAGAACAGGTGACAGTGATTTGAGAAAAAGAAATAAAGGACTGAGTGCGTGATGAAATGAAGGAAACAATGGACCATTTCTAAATTCAAGAAAATGAAAAGAACAGTGAGGGGTTTAATGGGAGCGATGTGAATACCAGAGCGTCAGCACATTCTTTGATTGCATGATTTTTTGATAAATATTCACAGGAAAGCTGAAGGAATGATTCCCACAGGAGCACTTCCCTCCACGTTCCTGACGCGCCGATCAGAACTGCATCGTGCTTCTCAATGAGGACCACAAATCCCCGAGGGATTTACACGTAGCATCAGTAAACGTGCATGTCAACCAACACAGTTATGCTTTCCGCACTGTAAATCCCTCTTAATCTGTCTGAATAATTAGTTCTCAGATTGAATCACGGATCTGAGCATTCACACACTGACTAACTAAATGGATCATTTTCCCAGGAAGTCAGATGTAGAAGAGTAAGCGTAGGTGCATGTTTCTTTGGAGCTATATGCAAGCTGTCACCACCTGCCAGTAGAGATCCAAACAATCTCTGGCTTTATGGAAAAGACCTATAAATATATAAATCTTATCCTGTCTCCTATATGCTTTATACAGCCTCAGAATTAGGACCAACCTCAAAATGTTTGCAAGCACATAGAGTTGAGAGCACAAACTTTGTCTCGATTGCCCTTTCAACGAGTCCCTGGAACAAAATCAGCCTTAACACATGGGCTCCAGTTTATAATGAGGTTGATTTTCCGTGGATGTGGATGACGGAGAATAAAACAAAACCTGTTCATAATCAGTCTCTTTTCCCCGATCACCACGGAATTAAGAAAACGAGAGACGTAAGAATGTGTGCAGGTTATTTCCCACGTTTGTAAAGAAACAAAACAAATGGGGACATGGGAAATAAAAAAGTAAGACGTTCACAGTTTCTCGGTGAGTGGGAAGAATCTCAAGGGATTTTCAGTGCAGCCCACACGGAGCGTTCGTGTTTACATACCTGGCACACTGTGCGCAGATTGTGTTCATTCATCTGTTTCTATATGTGTGCTGGCAGCAGACATGTGTAAAGAAAGGACTGGATATTCCCAGTTGGCAGGTCTGTACAGTGTAAATGTGTGTGTGCTCTTCTATGTGCACAGAGGACGCTGCAGTGGGTCCATTACACCAGCGCCGAAGTGTGGCTGGCTTTTATATGTGTGCATAAAATGACTGGGTTGCGTTTGTGGACACGCATACAGAGTTGTTGTATTACTATTTGAGCCTTTTATCATTCATCATATGTGAGTGTTTGGCTCTCTCTCCACATATGGTACATGTGTGGTGAGATTGTCTGGCATTGTTCCAGCTGAGAGCCTACACATAGACGAACACAGAGCCACAGCATGTTTCAAATGAAATTATGACGCTATGGCTCTCTAGGTGGAGTCTGATTTTCACGGCACAACAGACGAGCTGCTGTGACTAACAGTTATTATCAGTGTTTTCTCAGTTATTCTATACTGCTCTGTAATGAGACTCTGTTCTTATTCGAACATTATTCTGATAACAATGAGTGTTTTAGTCGATACAGAGAATAGAATACCTCAGCACACAACAGATCAGAGCCACTCCACAGTGCTGTGACTGTTACTCTTCGGTCCATCATCAGTTTAACTGGCCTTGCACATCTTTGCTGGAGCAGAATCAGTTCACAGCAGCTTTTCACCACAAAAAAACAACAAATAGGATCTTCACCTGGCTTCCAGGGTAGACCTAAATAGATGTCCAGGAGATGACATGCTCCTCAGTTAGTGTGGATTGACTTGAGGAAAAAGGAGCGTGTCTTACAATGCTCCAGAAAAGCTGTTAATGTGGCTTAAAGCATTTCCTGAATAGCAAAACAGCTAAATTGAAGAAACAATCTCCCCGAAAGCTCTGACGTTTACAGATAAATAGCAATTTATAACAAAACCAAAGCTTACAGAAAGCCACAGATGCACAGTCCCACACCATGTCTTAACGGTGCCCCTACGTTTTAGCCACAAGGATCTGCACCGACTCCATGTGCAGCCAAAAATTTGTCATTGCTTTGAGCACTCCGACTGTGCATGCACCTGGGAAACCATACCTTCATACATGATGGAGAGAGCAGCACAAAGCAAAAACACATCAAACTTTGTCTGGAGGCTTTCAGAAACCATGGGAGCGCTGTGTGGTTTTCTGTTTTTGATTTAAAAACATCATGGCCTGTTGTACTTGTACATGGTAGAATTTAAAAGAACTTACAACCCAGGTATATACAGATGAATTTATATGCATTGTTTAATAGTTATAAATAATTCATCCCTGGATTTAGTGCAGACTGCAGAACATACATGTCTTTACAGTACTTTGTTATGTGCTTTGCAGGCAATACAGTGCTGCAGCTTTGTTATACGCAGCAATAACCCCAACATACCGGCCCATTTCTGTTTGAAGAAAGACATACGTTACAGCAACACTTGCCAAAGGTGACTGCATTAACTGTCGGGTAAATCTCCCACATGTATCTCTAGGAGTGAGGAGGTTGGGTTAAGGAGGACGTGACAGGAATCTGAATTAGAGCTCCAGCCTCGCTCACCTGGAGAGCGAAGACTTCTGCGAATCAGATCTCCTCTGATACTGCGATCCCTTCATGTCGAGAGGTTCTGGGGTTAAACACATCCCTGCAGCATCATCACAACCTCACGTCTGTGTGAGGATGTCTGCGTTTTACAAAAGTACAGCAATGAGGAAAAACACAAAGACGGAAGTTTAAATCCACTTCTTGCTTCCCGCGGGCTTGTTATCTGCAGTAAACAGCCGAGTGTGCATTCCTTCTCTGCAGAGTGATAGAAAACCATGTTGTGTGTCTTTGTGTGTTTGTAGTCCAGGTTAATCCCCAATAGTCTGATAGGAAACCCAACCACAGGTTTGAACATAGAAGCAAACAGGAAATAGGTAGAAATGAAAGAAGGACGGAAAGAAAAAGGATTAAAAAATGTCTAAGAAGCAAAGAAACAAAGGAGTAGAAATCCTTTAAAAACTCAGAAAAACGAAACTAGAAAAAAAGTTGGAGCGAGGGATAAAAAAAAAGAAGAAGGGGAAGGTAAGGAACAAGTTAGACCTGGAAATAAGTGTTTTGTGTGACATTCTGTCTGCCGGCATCCGGAATCAAAATGGCCACACTCAAAGGGGGTTTATTGGACGTGGTGGGGAGGACGCAATATTGTTTAAAAATGGGCACGATGGGAAACAATCTCTCCTGGAAGACACTCCGCAGTGTGCAACAAATAGTTGGCGGTGTGACAAATGAAAAAAGAGAGAAGTGGTTGTGATTGTCAGATTTGGAAAGTCCCAGAATCAACAGAAGGCAGCTCTGACAAACGGAAAACACAGAACATCAAACCGTTAAGAGCAGAAAGAGCAGAGGATGAAAAGATGCCTCAATCCAGACAGAAGAAGGAAGAGAAGAATCAGGAAGATGATGAGAAATCCATCAAGCTGAGAGCAAAGACGAAGAGAGGGGGAATGACGAGGGGGCAAGGTTTGAGATGCCACACACTCCAGTTTTTTTCATCAACCAGGTCATTGTCAGGAAAATTTCTACACAAAACATGAGGTCAGTGCAATGTTAGCTTATTCTATATATATGAGTTTAATAACAAAGCCAGAGGCAGCCAGAAATGCAAACCTGATACCAAACACCACAAAGACCAACCTAGCCATAAACCAGTGCTGGATGAATTATTACTGTTTCAGGTAGGGCTAGAATTGAACCTTTTCTGCAGCTACTGCTGAATTATTTACATTAGTATAGTCGGCACCATAAGCACAAAGATATTAACTACACACTTATTTTCTGAAAAACAAAAAGCCCTACTATAAATTAGTTGTAAAAAAATTACGTAGGAAATTTTAAAAATACAAAAATACAACAATATGTCATCTGCATAAAAGTTGAGTTTGTGTCAAATAGAGTCTTGAACTCCTTTATATGTATTTATTTTACACAGGGAATGTGAAGAATGTGAAAACTGTAGAATTTGTGAGACCTGGTGTGCAGACTGTGACAGAAAGGTTTTTTTTTTGTTTTTGTTTTTTTAATAGCACCGGCCATAGTCAGGAAGATTTCAACAAAGAAACAACCATTTGCAGTAGATGGACGGTGTTAGCTTACTTTGGAGTTTATTGAATCATTTCAAACTGCTATAAATTAAGAGCACTACAAAATGACATGTAGGAATCTTTAAAATAAAACAATATGTCATCTGCGTAACGGTTGATTTTATGTTGTCAGGCAGGGCTTTGACTTCATCTATTTTCATTTTAAGTTACTTTGCTATGATTGGTACATAAAAGGACTGGGTTTATTTATTGAAATGTTTGTTGTTGATAGCCACTGAATGGTGAGAAAAACATGGAGGGGGTGACTCCATGATGCTGGAATTCACTATGAAGCCTTCTCGGGGTGTCGTGGGCCTAACTTAAAGAAACATCGGTGAAGTTAGGTGCCCACTTGAAAACCAATGACATGCTGCACACTGCTGTTGACTAGGCCAGGTATCTGATGCCTTCATGTTGATTGGTAGCTGTATTTCCTTGTTAATTTAGCTGCTGAGCAGGCCATACAAGCCAGCAGCATTTAGTTAAACACATTGTGTGTAGGTTTGAACTGACTGTAGGTTTTCTCAGCTGGCCATGCCTGAAAGCTTGGCACGAAAGATTGTAACATCTAATCCTGTGTATTAATTATTAAGGAATCTAATTGTGTGCTTTTTTTTTTTTTTTTTTACAGTGACTGTGAAGGTCTTTGAGTAGGCACCTTTTGTGAGAATCGTAGTAGAGAATTTTGATCCAGTCAATGAAAATGTGAGTCAGAAGCTCAGAGAGTGTGCAGAGCTAAAAAACAATTTTTTTTATTGTAATACATCTCTTAGACGTGTGCATCAGCCGCCACCACATTAGCAGTTCAGCCTTTGGAAAAGAATTATAAATCTGTACTGAGTGTGAATAGGAACAAGCTGACAAATGAAACCGTTAATAACATGTCTTTAAAGACAAAACAACATAAACTACAGCAAACTGTAGATGATGGGCTGATGGAGGATACAGTTATAGATGGTGCTGAGCCTGATGAACTGAGGAGTGGATGGAGGGGGGCGGAGGTGCAGGTGGAGGGATGCCAGCTGCCTCAGCGGAGACGAGAGGCCTCCCGCTGGGCTTGTTTGTTTGTTTGCTTATCTCTGATGTATTTGTTCAGTCTGGTTGTCTTTCATTTCCTGTTGAACAGCGAGGCTTTGATGGAAAAAATCTGCTCCGGCCAGAACCTTGTTCTCTCCCCCCACCACCCCCCCGACTCTTTTTATGAGTTTCTCTGCGACACCTGTGGTTCCAATTTCTTCATCTCTTCCTCTCTCTCTTTTTCACTCATTTTTTGTCCTGACCTCAAATACTCACCATCGTTTCCTTACACCGGATACACGGTGCAGGTATGTGAGTCAGACAGGTCAGCCTTAGAGCGATGATTTAATTATCCCGAGTCGACTCTTGGGGACAAAAACGAGGAAAACCTTAGCCATGAAAAACAGTGGGGCATCTTTATGGCACATTTGTCTTCTAGTGGTTGCATGCAAACTTTTTGGAGGTCTCGGTAATATATACTGTATGTAAAATATAAAGATAAGTGTTGTCTACAAAAAGCCAGACCTTGTATTCCTGCAGGACTTTATTTATAAGAAGCTTTTCCCTCTGGCCTTCGGAATGTTCCAGACACCTCCCGGCATCTCGGTGACCCTGAAGGCTGCAGTCTTTATTTAGATGACATAACACAGTCAGTCCTCTACAGATTTTACTTGCCTTAGTTTCTTCTTTATTTCTACTCCTCGTCTGATCTGTTACTTCCTCTCCTTTTTTCCAGTCCCATCCTTTTCCTCTCACCTCACTTGTCTGTTATGTTCTCCTTCTTCCCTCTTGTATTTTCTCTTTTTCTTCTTAATTCTCTATTCTCCGCTTCACGTTTCACTCTCCTCCCTTTCGCTTCCTTCCTACCCTTCCTATCTTCCTTTTCCACTCTGCACCATTGTCCTCGTCTTCCTTCTCCTCTGCTCTCGGGGTAGGAGATAAACCCACAGTGTGATAATCTGTAGCTAAATAGACAGCTGATCCCTTTAAAAGCCGTGCTACGGAGGGGAGGAGAGTGTTTACACGGCCTCCAGCAAATGTGCCGCACTACTGGGAAATTAATTAGCCGGCCTGACTTTCACATGCTTCAAATTCTCCTGCTTCCCGTTTCTCTCTTCACATTTCAAGTTCTCTTCTTTCCTGAGATTCGATTGTTTTAATCCAGGGATTTCTTTATTTATTTTTTTGCCAATTATCATGTGGCAGAAAGACAAATTGGAAGGGAAGCGGTAAGTTTCAGTGCTGTGAGGAAACTCCCGGCATTAAACGTGGCTTTTTTTCCTCCCCGTCATTAAAAGGAGTTTAAGGCGATAAACAATGATGCAAGTGCATCTGTTGAAAAAGTAACCACAGGCTCGGTGCAGTCTGTCCATTTTGTTCCACGAATAATTGCTTTAAGCTTTTTGAAAAGTTTCTGTCAGATATTTAAAAACACACCATCTGGATCTTTGGAAAGTCTGTGGCATGGTTGGTTTGTTTGAATATTTAAGAGCAGATTTGCTTTGTCTTCAAACAAATGCATGAAGAATGATTGTTACGTGAAAGGCTTCGCTCCTCCTCCAAACTTCCTGAGTGGAGATAACTTTGTTTGGCATAGAGGAAGTTCATTTGTTCGCTTTCTGTGAAAAAAAGTATGATCGCACTTACTTAACTACTGTAAGAAGGATTATGTACACAAGCAAAGCACTTGTGTAGGTTTGTAGACAATCAGCTTTCTGCAGCAACCAATCAATGAAGCTTTCAGTGCTGCCCACATTCATTTGTAGAGGGATAGCATGCGGAGGGAGGAGATGTGTTTTTTCTGCACAGGACCTGAAGGCTACTTCTCATGAGTTTTTCTTTCAGATCTTTGCAGGACGCAGCTGTGAAGTCTTTGTTTGGCTCAAATTGTCTTGAGGCTCATGAAACTGAAAGGTTACCTTGTCCTTGCAGCCAGCTGTCCATCTTAGACGAGCGCTTTCAAGCTCCCACCCTTCAGAACTCGCCTCTAGTTCAAAGCCAATGTGTGTGTGTCTTGTTGTTTTGTTATCATTCTGCCCTTAAAACAATTTGAGGATTAAAACATGTTAAGAATTGGTTTTAGGATATACTTTACGATCAGGTTAGAGAGCATTGGTGCTGTATCTATTCTACATTCATGCAGCCGTCTGAGCTGCAGTGACAGTCACTCAATCACTCAGTCATCCTCGACTCATCGTTCGACTGATCGTTGAACCAGCCGGTGTCTCCCTGAGGAAAGGAGGCAAACAGAACAGACAGGAAGAGCAAACATGAGCAGCAGAGTGAAGGAGAGCAGAGCGACAGAAACGCCGCTGTGAGCTGAACAGCTGGAGTGTCATGTGTTTCATTTACCCTCCACTTAACCTGTTCCTCCTCCACCTCTCCTGCCTCGCTCCATCAGACCCGTTTCACCTCCAGAGCTGCATGTGTTCCAGGCGTTATTTACTGCTTGTTGGGTTATATTAACATGTCAGCATGAGATACTATCCTCACCTGGACCTGGCATGACCCACCAGTGGCTGCGGTGGACGGACAGAACCAATCACTAGGGTTCAGCTGTTCCGTCTCCACTGTGACTCCGATAGTAACACACAGAGAGAAAAATCTAGAAGGACAAGGAGACAAGAAACTGGAGATAGAATGAGTTCAGGTTATTGTCTTCATTAAAGCAAATACACTCAAAACAATGTCGTTAAAGGACTATACAAACCACTGCTCAGTGCATCCAATACTTGGACCATAAACTCAAAACTGAAAACACATAACTGTTTACATGGACACTG
This sequence comes from Planiliza haematocheilus, assembly GCA_005024645.1. Classification (NCBI taxonomy): domain Eukaryota; kingdom Metazoa; phylum Chordata; class Actinopteri; order Mugiliformes; family Mugilidae; genus Planiliza; species Planiliza haematocheilus. Next base: position 397,128 of record SRSE01000736.1, read on the forward strand.
GAGTTTGCACGACTCAGTCTCAGTCTTCCAGGTCATGTTATATCCAAAAGAAATGTTAGAAGAAAAGCAAAAGGACTTTTTAAAAGACTAAGTAGCTTCTTCAGTTCTAATAAGTGGTTTAAACTTCTGCACCAGTTTGACGCCATAGCTGACATGCAGCTCCCCAGAAATCAGTTTACCAGGTTCTGTTGAAATACACCACGATGATGGTACCAATTATAAGGATGTAGGGTTAAAGGACAAACGGAGCCAGAGATAGTTTGCACATGTTAAGACGTAAGACATTGTTTATTAGTGGAATTTAGCATATCTACTTTGCATAAAATATCTACAAAAACAATGAATTCGATAGAAAAATTTCAAAAAAACTTATTTGAAAAATATATGCAAAAATAACAACACTCAAACACTCACATAAAATATATATAAAGACATTCTTGTGGTGGGTGAAAACTTTACAAATAAATAACTGTTAAACTATAAAAACTGATGGTGAGGTTGTGGTTCATGCAATATAAGGCAACGCAAAAAGCAGATTTTATTTGTGCAAAAATACAAAAAACATGTGGGTTAATGTTGACTCAGGCTGGTGTTGTAGAGCTGGGATGAAGGACCTATGGTAGCGTTCCTTCTTGCATCGTGGATGCAGCAGTCTGCTGCTGAAGGAGCTGCTGAGGTCTGAGACAGTGGGTGAGAGGGGTTGTTATGATTGATGTCAGCTTGACCAACATCCTCCTCCATGGAGTCCAGAGATCAGTCCAGGACAGAGCCGGCCCGTCTGACCAGCTTGTTCAGTCTCTTCTCGTCCCTGACCTTTGTGGTCCTAGAACCTGAACTCCATCTTCTTCTCCATCAATTATTATTTTTTATCATGGACACACTTAATTGAACCAAATGTCCAAAGTAAAACTGAATAAAAAGAAGCCAACTGTTTAGCAGACCTTCCAGGGACAAATGATTGTTGGGATTTGAGTTTCTTACCATCTTAATTTGACACCCTTCCGGTGTCACAGCAGACTTCATTAATTCAGTCCCTGTTTATCTCAAGTGTTGTGCATTATGATTCATTTATTCCCACTTGTCATATTTTTCTTCCCACACAGTTGTATTTAGGTGTTAAATGGAACCATTAGTCATGTCAGCGGGAGAAAAACCAGGATGATTAAACACAGGCTGATTTCTCCTTCTTTTTTTTAACACTTTGATGAAACTGTTCAGTTATTAATTTGTTTCTTAGTTTTTTTTTCTCCCCCCTCCAGTTGTGACAGTTCTATGGACGCGCATCCCGGATCAAACAGAATATCCGCCTGTTTTCCACATCTGCTCCGTCACACTGAGACGGAGACGCTTCATTTATTGAAGATGAGAACGGGAAGAAGAAGAAGAAAGGGTTCACACACACATTTTAGATTGTTTGACTAATTTAACGCTCAGTGAAGAAGAAGATGATGTGATTACTGGAGAAATGTATGGAAGTCCTTGACTTTTGAAGTAATATCATTTTTTTTTTAATGTCCTTGGAGTCAGAGGCTGTGAACGTCTATATCAGTGAGACTGAGACTACAAATCTAAACCCTGAAATCAGCGACTACTCCCACCGCCCAAAGACATGCTCCCACACTGACGCTAGTATCCCAGCGATACGGGATAAACTTTGTGAGTGTTTTAATGTGTTCACAGGCACGAGTGAACACATTATGCATTCGTGCCTCAGTGCATTTGAAGCACGAGTGCGTTGAAAGCAGTTAATGCGCCAAGAACACACAGTGCAAGTCGGTTTTATCCTCCTGATCTGTGCGTCTCCCAGGAAAACGGCAACAAAGCTGATGAACTTAGCCCTGAACGAACACAGGGACACTGCACAGCACATGACGTACAGTATACCTCCATATTTAGCAGCAGCAGCTAAAAACAGGATGCTTTATAGGCGTAACAATGCACATCTCCACAATTATGCTGGTTTATAAGTCTCATAGTGAGGCCTATGACTTACAGTCCAGTAAAAATGTTACAGACGGGTTAGGATTTAAGCATTTATGAATCTATAAGTAAATTAGTTCTGGCAGGTACAGCGCTTCGGACACAACACGAAAGAGAAGCAGGATGGGAGGGAGGACATGAGGAGGAGGAGGAGGAGGAGGAGGAGAGGGCAGACCAGTGACGAGGGGACCTCCATGGCTGCTCTGCTGCAAGAGATAACAGAGAAACAAAGTCATGTTCATGCAGCTCGTTGTAATGAGGTGGATTTAAAACGAAATAAAATGATTTCCAGGGCTCCAGATTTATTTCTAAAGTTAAACGCTTTGATTTAGGTGTAGTTATTCAGCCACGATAGCCATCTTAGCCCCTTTAACGCTGCCGTATGACTGTAGATTGAAGATTAGTCATCAATGCAACACAGTTTGTAAGACGACGACTGCAGCTCAGGAAAAACAGACGTTTCTCATCAGCAAACAAAACAGACAGACATGTATTATGATGAAAGCATGGAAAGAGGATGGGGAAGATACGGAGACAGAGCAGAGAGGGTGGAGGTCAAACTTGGTCAGAATAATTGATTCCTAATCAGTGTACACAACTAAACCATGAGCAGCAGCTCAAGTGGTTTTTATTTAGTGTAAAAACACATCAGAGAACGTTTTAGTCAGCAGCAGATATTTCCCAGTCACCTCTAAAGTGTGAAGGTGAGCGTCACATCAGCATTCAGACATAACCTCCTCCATTCCACCAGAGGCTTCATCAGCACATAATCCATCAGGTCACTGGATTCTGATTTGTCTCATCATTAAACGAGCCTCCTTCCTCTTTCGGGTCTGCTTTGGCGTAACGGGCTGAGATGGAGGGGCTCTGGCCCACGCTGTGCTAAAATGACATCCTGGAGCCTCACTCCTGCTTCAGATATGAGTACGTTTGATTCGAGGTCTCAGAGGGGAAGCGTTTTAAGAGGATGACTGTTTGGCGTGAAGCACCACCCGGCGCCGCGGCCCCACGGAGGACGGCTGAAAATCAAGCACAGCTCACCAGGGATCAGCCTGCCAGAGAGTTGATTCTTTTATATCCCAACCCCCAGGAATAAATTATGAAACAGACCTGTAAATGGAAACTCTTTGAAACTCAATGGAACTATGAAGAGACAAACTTGAAGACAAAATGTGTACGAAACCCTCCAGCGTTCTTCCAGAACTTTTTAAAGAGCACTACATTTTCCTGCCTGGAAGGGAAGAGTATTCATCACGTATTGTATGTGGGCCAGTTTATCTTCATGTAGCCGTGATTAATGTTTATTTCATTAGTCCATGTAGCTTCTATGAATGTGGACGAGCTGCTGCTTCGCTTTGGAGACCAAAAGGGTTTGATGGCAATTTCTAGCTCTGCTTTTAACCAGAGTGATTTACAGTAAGAGAAACACCGTGACCCTCCAGAGGACAAGCAGCTACAGAAAATAAATGAATGACTTTCTGTCCTCAGAAACTTGTAGTTTAACTGTCAGGTGGAGTGGATTTTAACTAATGTAATCTAATATGGTTTAATTGATATTATGACTTTGTCCTAACTAGTTTGGTCTCAATTCAGTCTGGAGCAGCACAAGTGAACAACAGTATCACTCAACCGCTCGGTGGCATCATGGATGGATGAATTTAGAGCAGGAGTTAATTAAATATAACGAAGGAACGTTCAAATGTCTGACCTCCTCCAGAGGAGCGATGGACGGTGTGTTAACCTACTGTATGTCCTCATGGTACTCCAGCTCAACAGTGGCAGACAAGAAGGCCCTGCAGAGGGTGGTGAGGGGCGTGGAGAGGGCACTGAATAACACCCTCAACTCTATCATCAGGCAAACGGTACCAGAGCATGAGGAGCAGGACTAACAGACTGACCCAGGAAGGACAGCTTGCACTTTGTGCTTTACTTATTTTATATTTTATTTACCTAAGTCTTTAAGTACTCACATTGTGAAAAGAATCCCTGGGATACTGGCACCAGTTAGAGACTCATCGTTAACAGTTTTGGACACTGCAGTAAACACTGGTCTCTCACCGTTCATGTTTACAGCACTCACAATAGTCCGTATAAAAGGTGTCTTCTTCTATTCTCAGCCTTATAAATCAGAGACTATGGAGGTGAACACTGTAGTTTAACCTTCATGTATTTATCAAGTGTTGATATTCTCACGTCATTTTGTTCTGCATTAAAGTAGAACGCAGCCTTCCCCTGACCCTTATCAAGAGCTGCCAACATGAAAGTTTAATGGTGCTGTAGTCTCTCGTCTCTCAGCAGAGCAGCTCTGTTTCACTTCTGAAAAACTCCCGAGGAAAACTTGTGCCTCTTTATCTGCCTGATATCCCACTTTCTTCCCCAGTGGCTCTTTGACTTTGTCTCTGACACTGGAAATACTTCACTAATAATTCCATTAGCTTGTCGCTGGTATGTCGAGCAGAAACGAACGCAGCTCTGGATTACACTGAATCATTTCTCTTGCTATTAAAACTTAAACTGCAACATTTCCTACATTATTATCACCAGGCTGTTCATTCGCTAAGTGGCTCTAAAGAGCACGCCATAGCGCTACATTCTCACAACATTAACATTTAGTATTTTCCTAATTAAGCGTTTAGTGTTTATTATCATTGCCAGAAAGAAATGAGATTTAAATATCCCAGTGCAGCCGCCACTCGCAAAAATAATGTTGATTTCATTAGTTTCTGTTGCTGAAGTGGCTTTGTGCTGCAGAGACCAGAGTCGGGTCACCAACAGTCGAGGATGAGATCAATATGATGGAGGATATTTAAATATGTGCCCTGATATTCAGCTGAATCCGTCAGCAGGGTGTTTGGTTCTGTCTTATCACGCAGCGCTGCTGTTTTACACACAATCACTGCCTCGGTGGTTCAAATGTTTTTCTTCCTCACACTGTCACATTGATTACTCTTCATCATCTACATTCAGTCTATTGATTGTCAGGCTTCTCCTCTGTTGTCTGATGATGTGTTTTTCCACTGGCCTGATCCCAAACAGAGAGCCGCTCTCCTCTCCGTTGTTGTCTTTTGTTCATCAGTCGCTGCTGTTTGCTGTGAAAACGGCTTTGTAGCTGCAGCACGTTGTCAGGCTGAAGCACGAGAAGAGAAAGAGGCACTCAGCCGAGCACCACCACTGGTCTTTTTTACTTTGATATGTGCAACTACCCGTTCAGTCAACAACCCTCACGGATAATGCTCTAACCAGCTCATTCTGCAGAAGCTGCATCGTTACATCTGCAACCAGCGCTATCACAGTTTAAAGGATTTTAACAGGGTGCTGTTCAGCAGTAGTAAATAACAACTCGGGCACATTTTGCATATCATAGCATGCTGAGCTTTTTGTCTTTACATGGCACTGAATGACAAGCGAGATGATTCAGTCGGGATAAGGACAGGGTTAGGATCTGCAATGAGATTTCACGGCATGAAATAACAAAAACAAGAAACAAAAATATCAGATATGTCCCGACAGCATGAAATGTGACTAATGATAATGTTACTCATCCACTGTCAGATGAAGCCAGGCTGTCAGAGATGACAAACTTTCCTTTGCTTCAGTTCAAAATAAAACGGAAGTTCTTGATTGATTTCGCTGTTTATGGCCATAATGCAACAGAAAGACAAACAGAAAGTTGCAATAAAACTTTATTAACAACAACCAAACTGAACCTGAAGGACTGATCAAATAAAAGAAGAAAAGGCCGTCAGAACTAAACTAAAACAAAAAGATGAAATGGGAATAAATGATAATTTATGGACCCAACAAACACAACAAACCAAGAGCCACAAAAACGCATGGTTCCTGCTGTGGAGAGACGAGAGAGAGCAGGTTCTAGGTTCTAATCCATGGGCGACTGGTTCCTTTCTGTGCATGTTTGCATGTTCTCCCTGTGTCTGTGTGGGTTCTCTCCAGGTTCTCTAGCTTCCTCCCACCCTCCAAAGACATGCTGCTTAGGTTCATTGCTGATTCTAAACTGGCCGTATTCATTTAGTTGACATTTTATAAAAAAGACCTGAGATTTGGTCAGTGTAGTCACTTAGAGTGAGTTCTAAACATTAGGGTTAGGGTTACATGGTTTGTTTGTTTGTTAAAAGAAACCATGTAGTAAAGTATGAATGCCAGATCAAATTCCCATCAATATTCTTATATTTGTGTTAAAAAAAAGGAAAAGAAGTCCACAATTTACTTCCAAGATTAAAAATCACAAAGTTCCTCCGCTCCTTTGTGGTAGAGTCTCTCTGCTGAGAAATGATCGAGCTCCAGTAAAGATCAGACAGGCCAGTGAAAAATACAGAAGCACCCAACTGGATAATCCTCCAACCAGTCAGAGCTCATTACTCTGATTGGTTGGAGACTATCCAGTCAGGTGCTTAGGTATTTTTACCTCTCTCAGTTGAAACCCCTCATGATGAAACTCAAATATCTCATATTCTGACAAGAATCGACTTCATCTGGCTAGAAAAGTTGCACATTGCTGATGTAAACTCATTTTTTTTCTTCCACCTCTTCACAAACTTCTCCCTGGTCGCCTTCTGAAGACGCAGAACAACAGGAAACCTTACAGACTAGTTAGCCTGAGAAAAAGTCTCAGCTTTCAGTCTTAACTTTCTGAGTTGGTGAACGAGAGCACAACTCTTTATTTTTCTTAGTTTGCGTCTGCAGTGAAAAGACGTGTCCCAGCATCCTCGCTGACGGCAGAGGCTTAGCAGCTGCCGATGCTTCTGAAAGCTGAGGAGTGAACGGGAAGATGTGCCGCGCGCTATTGTGTCCTTTGTTTTTATTGTGCAGATATAGAAAAAGAACAGCGTGCTACTAAATGTGTGTTATCTGTAGAGGCAGAGAGGACTGTGTTAGTGTGGGGGTGCAGGATTGTGTGTGTTTGCTTTTCCTTTCAAAAGAGGGAGGGAGAAAATCTTATTATATCATTTTTATGCAAGCATGAATTTATTTATGCATTAATTCAGCACAAAAACACAAATATCTTGGTTAAACAAAATGTAGAATACTGTGAAACACGTTGTCTGAGCCCAGAGGAGCTGAATTAGTTTACAGTAACATGGCTCTGATTGGTTGGAGGCCAATCCAGTTATGTAAAGAGGTTTTTCTGTGGTCAACACATTGTACTACTCTTCATGTTTTTTTGTGGGGGGTGGGGGTGCCTGGTCTGGTCTAGGTGGGTGCTACATGTCTACGTTGGTCATAATGTTGTGGCTGATCGGTTTATAGTCACAACGTAATTCTAACATTTCATATAATACCTCTCGTATAATAACAGGCTTAAAAGATAAACTAACCCTCAGATGATGAGCAGCTCAGTGTCATGTGTCCACAGAGGACACAGACTGTTCCTGGTCATGTGGCGTCGTCAAATATTTCTAGTTTCAAAGTGAAAGATCCATTTTCATCACGAGTTATTGTTGCATCCCCATGCAGTGGAGGGCTGAGGCCTCTCTGTGTTATTTAGAACACTAAATATTCAGTGGAAGCTCTAACCTTGCCACAGGCTGGACACACAAGCACCAGAAAACACACACAACAGACTCATGATTGACTAAAGAGGTGGAAGATAAAATACTTTTAGTTCAATATCAGAAAAAACATCAGGAGAAAACTCTTTTTTTCTTTATAATCTCTCTTTTTGTTTTTTTGATCTTGTTCCTCTTCTCGCTGCCTCTCTGGAGGTTTAGCGTCTTGCTCAAGGACACCTCAGCAAACAGGGACAGTCGCCTACGGCAGCGCACATCACCATGATTCAACGATACTGAGGTTTCAGCTGAACCGGAACGCATTGGGACTGTTTTTCTGTAGATTTATGATTCTAATCTGACACCAGACAAACTGTTTGAGTTCACCACAGGACACGAGCTGCTAGACAGAGGAAAGCTGAAACTCTTTAATCCACACAGTTTTAGACATACTCGTCTTTATTTCATCCAGCTCCTCCATCATTACCCTTAGACCACATGAGATGCACTGACTCCTCATTTTGACCTGCGTTCATTTTGGTAACGAAGATGGAAAACATCATTTCTTGACTAGTTTGAGGAGATAAAACTAATATCTAAGATAAAAACTATAATTAAACGTTGAGACAAGGCTAGACTGTTCAAAGTCAAAGTCAAAGTCAGCTTTATTGTCAATTTCTTCGCATATACTTGACATACAAAGGAATCGAAATTACGTTTCACCCCATCCCATGCGTATACATGAACCACGAACAACAGTAAAGTGCAGATTCACAAACAAGTATGACAAGACAAGACAAGACAAGACTGAGTGTTCCAGCTGTGTGCATTTAGAGGTAGTTGTTGTTGTAAAGGTGCAAAAATAGTCAATAGGCAGTACATGGACAGTAGTAATGGTAGTAGTAGTGGCCAGTGCAAATACTATAAGAGTTTGCAGCATGTGTGTGCAATTGCAACAGGTAATAGAAATGGCCAGTGCAAAAAATAATATAAATATAATATAAATATAGAAGTTAGCAGCAGTTGTGTGCAATTTGCATATTCAAGAGTCTCAGTTGTTGTGCAGGTCCAGAGTAACTAGACTCCTCCCTAGCCTGGTGTCCCTTCCGGCTGGGGCTGAGGGTGGGGAGGGGAGGGAATTCAGCAGTCTCACAGCCTGGTGGATGAAGCTGTTGGTGAGTCTGGTGGTGCGGGAGCAGAGACTCCTGTACCTCTTTCCAGAGGGCAGGAGGCTGAACAGACTGTGTGCAGGGTGACTTGCATCATTGACGATTGTGATGGCTTTGCGGGTGAGGCGGGTGGTGTACATGTCTAGGAGGGTGGGGAGCGATATTATATTATTTGATATGATAAGATGGTATTTAAATATCAGACGTTCAAATACATGATCTCTGTTTATCAAAACCTGCATCTCCTTTCATGTGACTGGATAACAGGCGTTAATCTACCTGATCTCAGGTATTAATGTAGCCTCCATCACGGTCAGAAAACTAACTCATCTAGTACTATGAGGTTAAAGAACTCTCATCTAAGTACTACAAAGTTAAATTAGTCTCATCTAGTACTATGAAGTTAAATTAGTGTAATCTAAGTACTACGAGGTTAGAGAAGTCTCATCTAAGTACTATGAACTGATATCCAGCTTTGGAGAGAGATCGTACTAAGAGCTGAGTGTTGATCCTGCCTGTTACCTGGATTCACATTTATTAAATCATTTTAAACTGATCTAAAGGGACAAAGAGTCTGATTGACGATGTGTAAAATAGCTGCAAGATTAAGTATGTTAGCTGTATGTTGACTAAAACACAATGACTTTTCACCGACTAAAGCTATGAAACATAAAAATGAATAAACACTTTCACCTGAAGACTGAGACTAAAAGAAAAACAGCATTAACACTGATACTGACAACATGTGACCCGTGTTCTTATGAAAGCCTGAACACATTATAGGATCACAGCCCTCTGTACATTAAAGCAGGATGGTTTGAAGGCTAGAGGCATCCCATGATGCAACGCTCTTTACACGGTTACATCAGTCCTCTTTCCATTCAAATCTAAAGTAACATGTTCCAGTCATCAAATATAACAGGATCACCATCATTTCAAACATGTATTACAGGGATAATTAGACGTTAGCATCAATGCAGTGTCTGATACTCTGCCTCTTACTCAGCTGTCCTCATTGAAAGCTTTTCCTCTGGAAGTGTCCCTCCCTGTGGAGGTGGACATGTACAGATGTGAGGGACCGTGATGTGGCCCCTCCATGTTGGTCGACATCATCACCTCACCCTTTCTCCCTCCCTCTGCGGCCCCCTCCTGTTTGCAGGTCAGGATGCAGCACATGAATCACGGCTGGACTTCTGGGGCCTGATGCCTGAAGCTCACTGAAACACAGCACACACACACGCACACACGTCCCCCTCGCCTCTGCAGCATAAATTATTCAGCGTGATATCAGAGAAAGGTCTTTCTTGGAGTGTGAGGGCGCATTTACACCTCAGCTGCTCTGACCCCAACATGTGATTCTCCTGCTGTGTGTCTATTTATTTCAGCCTCTGTCTGTCGTACCAGGTGTGTGGCTTAGAAATCCATTTGTGTGTGTGTGTGTGTAGTCATTAGGAATTCCACCTGTGGTCAGAGATGTGCCCTTAACCGAATGTTAACAGTAGGTTGACATTACCTGTGACACATTTCAGAGCTGAAAATCAGCAGCACCTGCCTTCAGCAGAGGATCTGGGCTCATGCTGAAAGCTTAGCTCATGTGCCTTTTTTCAGATACCACATGTTCACATCATTACAACTGAGTCTCTACTGGATGATGGCTTGTTTTTCTGAATTAAAGGGGATATGTGACTGAACCAAAGCTCTGTCTTTTCCTGAAAAATAGATCCAGATAAAGTGATTGCATCTGAGAAGACTGCCGCATCTATCCACCATAGATTCTACTCTGTCACCACTTAGAGTGTGACTGGTCATCTTTTTATTCTGTATTTGCATATTTGCAATTGTTCACTGACATCTGACTGGAGAGTTATCACCAGCATCTGTGAGTCTTGATCCCCAACGTTTGCATGATGGTAAATGATGGGTTAATTCACACTGGCTAGTTTTTAGCTAAGATAAGAGAAGATAAGACTTGACTGATGTGTACAAGAAATATTTACTGTGGCTGTACCAAGCTTGGTTAACAAACTAACTACAGTTTGGTGAAAAACCATCCAAAGTCCCATACGTTCCAGAAACTGAACTGATATTCCTGGTACGACACATCGTGAATGGAAGCCAGGCCACTGTTTGCACTTTTGTTCACTGCGTTCATTTGTAGCTGTGATAGATGTCAAGGCATCAAAGTTAGAAGCATGTGTACAGACCAGAACAGAAAATATCTGAAGAGCCATTCAGACCGTGATCTGTTGCCACATTTTAAATACATCTGAAGCCTCAGTCAGTTTGTGCTCTGTATGAAAATAAACACAGTAGAATACTGTAGCAGCTCCTGACTTTAACCAAAGGTCAAAGGTCAGAATGTTTATTGTCATTTCAACCATATATAGCAGGTGCATTATGTGGTGAGATGAGAGGACGTTCCCCCAGGACCATGGAGCTACATGAAGACATGGGACTAAGTACAATACAAGGGGCTGAGGACAAAGTATGTGTGTGCAAGCTGATGCAAACAATAGACAAGTGCAAGCATGAGAGACAAACAATGCAATGTGGACAATGCGAAGCACTTGGGAGACAATGCACCGTATAAAAAGACACCACACAGAACAGAGAGGAGGGAAGATTAATGCAGAGTATGAGTTAGGGCAGTCATAAGAATTTCACTGAGTCGCAGCCTCATGTTTCTCTTTAATGTCTGACCATAGCCAACCATGCAAACAGGACTCTAGCTGATGGTTTCTATATAAAATGGGGCATGTTTTACCTGTTCCAGTCAAAGAGCTGTGTGGCTGTTTGTGTCTAAATGCATCAGCTGGATGTACAATTAAAAAGCTCTCCAACAGTAGCGAGGTTGTGGTGAAAGAACCATTGAATTCAGCCGCTGTAATTAGCAGTGTCCATTGGTGTTAATGCAAACGTAACCACTCAGTTGGCAGGATCACAGCAGCATGTGACTGTAGAGTTTACTGTGGAAACAGCTGCAGGGCGCCTGAGGTTTAAATGCAGATCAGGCTTTGATTTACACAAACTACTGGGTTTACGTTTCATTTATATATACTCACATAAGGGCTGCTCATTAGGAGTATACTTTATCTGTCCATATCACCCCTCTCTCTCAGTCCTGTATATTTATTCATATATTCCCAGCTCTTGCTCTGTCAGGACTGCTGGCTGTTTGATCTCCTCTGTGACACCCAAGGGTCCCAGAGCTCCAGTCTTTGTTGTCCACCACCGCGCCTAACCGGGATCACCCTTCCCCCTACAAAACCTCATCGAGTGGACGTCAGCATCAGAGCTGGACAAAATGTTGGATGTATTATTCACACGTGTCTACAAAGCAGAGCGACGGTGCGTATGTGATAGACGGGTGGAGATTTTTACCGACGTCTTCCTCTTCCTTTAATAGAAGAAGGTGCTGGCTACGCTCCATCTAATAAAAGGTCAAGAAAAAACATTTAAATTTGAGATTAGTCCTTTCTGCAGAATCTGTCTGGAGTTTGCATCTTCTCCTCATGTTTGCATGGGTCTCTTCCCACCATCATCATCAGAAAACATGGCGCCAGGTCAGGTTGGCTCACAGTGGCGGTTCAGGACTAACCCTCCTTCACCTTATGCTATCAAGGAATATAAGCTTTCTTCCAAGCTCTTTCTGAAGGTCTGAGATCATCAAAGAAGAAACTGAGTTAAAAATGTAAATGTAAATGTACTTTATTTATATAGCACCTTACATCGACCGATAGGTGAACCAAGGTGCTTCACAACAAATTAAACAACAATTTAAAACAATTTAAAACAACACACTGGAAAACAGGTACAGTAGTAATACAAAGCTAAAACGAAACTAAACACAATGATAGGATAAAAAAAGTAAAGTAAAAATAGAATAAAAATAAATAAAATAAATATAAAAGTGTCACCACACTACTGGGTTCTAAAAGCCATTTTAAAAAGATGCGTTTTGAGTCTTGATTTAAAAAGGCCCAGGTCAGTAATAATACGCATCTCACTGGGGAGCTTATTCCAGAGCTTAGGTCCAGAAACTGAAAAGCCTCGGTCTCCCCAGTGTTTAAGTTTTGACCTGGGCACTTCCAACATAAGTTGATTGGACGACCTCAAAGTTCTACCATTATTGCGAATGGTCAGCATCTCAGATAGGTAAGATGGGGCGAGGCCATTAAGAGCTTTAAAAACAAACATTAAAAGTTTAAAATTAATTCTAAAATGGACCGGGAGCCAGTGGAGGGAATAGAGAATCGGAGTGATGTGCTCTCGTTTTTTAGTGCTCGTTAACAGACGGGCCGCTGCATTTTGGACAAGTTGAAGACGGCCAACAGAGGACTGGGAGACACCAATATACAGGGCATTGCAGTAGTCCAGTCTGGAGCTAATTAGAGCATGAATAGCCTTCTCAAGGTCATGACGGTTTAAAAAGGATTTTACCTTTGCCAGAAGGCGCAGTTGAAAAAAACTCAACTTGACAACATTGTCAATTTGTTTGTCGAATTTCAGAGAACTATCAAAAATCACTCCTAAGTTTTTCACCAACTGACTGGCTGTTGAAGGCCAGATACCAAGTCCATTAGACACAGATTCTCCAAACACAATATATTCAGTTTTGTCTTCATTCAAGTGCAGAAAATTTTGGGCGAACCACTGTTTAATAACCGCAATGCAGACAACTAAGGTACTTTGTGCATTACCAGGCTTCAGTGGCAGATAGATTTGCAGATCATCTGCATAACAGTGAAAGGATAGGTTGTGCCTGGCTATAATTGACCCAAGTGGTAGCATGTATAACGAAAACAGAATAGGGCCAAGAATGGAACCTTGCGGGACTCCACAGGAGAGAGAAGCACAGGAAGAAGACAAGTCACCAATCATAACAGAGAAGGTTCTATTGGAGAGGTATGACATAAACCACTTAAGTGCAGTGCCATGGATGCCAACATAGTGCTTCAGGCGTGACAGGAGGACTGTGTGGTCCACCGTGTCAAAGGCTGCTGTGAGATCCAGCAGCACTAAGGCAACAGGACACTTGGTGTCAACAGAGAGCGCAATATCATTGTGCACCTTTAATAATGCTGACTCAGTGCTGTGACGGGGCCTAAACCTGGATTGAAATTTTTCAAAACAGAGTTGTTTTCCAGAAATGGCTGTAACTGTATAAAAACAACTTTTTCCAAAACCTTAGAAAGAAAGGGAAGATGGGGAACAGGTCTAAAGAGAAGGGAGTTAACATCGGACTGAGTCGCTGTTGGGAATCTCTGGGACCTATTGCACTCATTTAACAAACACCTGCCTAGGTTTCTGGTTTCTGTGTGCGATGCTCCTCCTGCCTCATGTCTCACTTAGTTAATACCACAATGGTGACATGAAGATACTTCACCCAAAAATATCAAGTGCAAAAATGTCCATATTTAATGCCACCATTCTGTATCAGAGAGGAGCAAAACAGAAATGTCAGTATTATCGCTTTTAACACCTAAATGACTTCACTCTAACAGTCAGCCTTAATGCGCTCTGCTTCCTTGCCTGCAGTCATTTTTAAAAGGCGGCGGTGGGTTTTTATTTCTAATGACTGACACAGTTTTACAGCTGAGCTCTAAAATGAAACACGCGCAGACGGCAGGTAAAGACAGACTCCTGCACCCAGCAGATCGGTTATCAGCCAAGTGTCCTGGAGCAAGACAGTAAACTCCTGCTTGATCCTTCACCACATGTCTCTCTGCATAAAGGGGAAAAAAACACATCATTGAAAACTGGAACTTCCAAATTTGAGCGCTCACTGACATTATTCCCTCCCCACTTCATGTAATGTTCCCCCATCTGTTAGGATTATTATTTTTCTCTTTGTGATACAGAAACTTCCTCAGGTTAGCAGCCAGATCTTGGCTCTGAACTGAACGACGTAGCTAAACATGAATCCATCGACGGCGTATCAGCCCGGCAGCTGCAGGCTCTGCTCGGCGTTTGCTGGGTCGGATGAGGAAGTCAGCTGTCTGTGCTGATGGACATTACCGAGCACAGTAGTGAAGCGCTGCTGCAGGGAGGAACATAATGAAGCTTTATACAATATTTGGTTTTCATTCAGGGCGGCACAGCGGTGTGGTGGTTAGAGCTGATGCCTCACAGAAAGAAGGTTCTAGGTTCTAATCCATGGGCGACTGGTTCCTTTCTGTGTGTAGTCTGCATGTTCTCTCTGTGTCTGCGTGGGTTCTCTCCAGGTTCTCCAGCTTCCTCCCACCATCCAAAGACATGAGCTTAGGTTCATTGGTGATTCTGAATTGGCCGTAGGTGTGAGTGTCTCTCTGCGTTAGCACCTCTGCACAACAAAGTACATTCATTAAACCATTCAGCTGTCAACTGGTATTTTCCAATATGCTGAAGTATTTTAATTAAGGGTTTGACTTGGTGTGAGTTGTGTTTTGTATTTCAAAAGACTGACAATCCTGTCAAGTAAATGCCACATTTTGAATTCCATACGCACAATTAGTAGTGTAGTAGTGAGCTTGAAGAAGACCCAGTTTTTCCAGTGCAAAACCATCAGCCTTAACCTCCTGCCCCTGCTGCTACAAGCTCTGACAGACCCCGTCCTCTCTGGTTAGCAGCTAGCCAAGAGGGGCTCAGCCTCTACCACACATAAACTCCTTTATTCACCCTTTCATTTATATTTTTATCTCTAACACCGTTTGTTCCCATTGGGCCCTTTTCCTCTTCCTTTCATCCTCTGTTTATTCCGTCTTTCTCTGTTTTCTAATTTCCTCGTCTCCATCTGCATGTCCCACCTTCATTTTCTCCCTCTCTCCGTTTATTCGTCTCTTGCCACGCTCCCTCTGGTCTTTGATTTGCAGAATTTGGAAACCACCGCAGCCACGGGTGCTGTTATTGTGGAACGTCAATGCTAATATGCCGCATTTGTGCCTGTGGCAGACGGTGATAAGATTTACACAGACGCAGACACGTCGGGCCCCGTCCTAGCCAGCGGTTGGCACAGCTATAAAGAACGCTGAGTAGCATATCAGTGCTAATAAGAGAAGCTTGGCCCTGGTGGTTAACACTCGGTGACATATTTACATACACATAGAGAACCTGGCAGCGTTATCGGAATGATTGGCTGGGCTATAAAGAAATTTGAGGTAGCAGGGTTTTAGATTTGCGCTGGTGAAATTGTGTTTCCTGTGGAAATGTTCCCCGCTGGTGAGTCTGGGGCTGCAGCTGATGATAATAGAGGAAAGTAAAACACAGAGAGACATTAGCAACATGTTACTTTCTTTTTGCTAACATGAAAAAAAGACTTCCTAAGGCTCTTGAATGTTTGTAATAAGTAACACAAATGTATTCTATTTTCTTTTGCTCAAGTCTGAGAGATTCTGGTTTGCATCCAAGGAAACTTTAGCTGGCAGCTGCTGAATGACCGAGGGCTTCTGGATAAACAGTAGCTAATTGCTAACATAAAAGCTAACCCTAAGCTCTAAAACAGGAACATTCAGGGGAGGCAAGTGAGACAGTGCCTCATCTAGCATCATAAAAAGTAAATAAAATAAAATATGTTTGCCCATTGGTCTTAGCTTTAAATGTATTTTCTGCATGACTTAGTCAGTTAGATCATTTTCTTTAGGTATAATACAGTTTTTAAACATGTTTATCACATGTCCTGACTTTCCCTAGTCTAGTGAATGTATTCCATGTATGTATGTTAACATATTTGCCTTGTTGGAACCAGGACCCCTGGACTCAAAAAGGTTCTTGAAGATGTTTCACTGCTCATCCAAGTAACAAAACTGAAGAAGCTACCTGGATGAGCAGCTGCCATTTGTTTCAGTGTGTTTTTTGCATAGATATAATCCTATAGTTTCTCTCCGGTTCATTCATTTCAATTATTTTCTGTAACCTTTCGTTGTGTGGGCGGGTGGTGGGTGCTGGAGTCTATCCCAGCTGTCATCAGGCGAGGTCCACCCTGGACAGGTCTCCAGTCTATCACAGAGCTAACACAGAGAGACACTCACACCTACGGCCAATTACGAATCACCAATTCAGTCGGCCTGGATTAGAACCCAGAACCTTCTTGCTGTGAGGCATCAGAGCTAACCACCACACCTCTGTGTCACCCTTCTCTATGGTTGGCATCAATCAGATTCTTTCTGCACATGTTTTAATGGCGTTGGGTAATCCATCGTGGCTTGTACTGACTGACTCCTGTAATAAAAAGAAAAACCTCTTCTTTTGTTATGTCACGATTTGACAAGTAAAACCATTCTGTCAAAGCCTGTGATAGACTGCAGACCTGTGACCTGTGTTTTATTGTGATTGAAGTTTCTGAGACTTGTAAAAACAAAAGTCAAACGAAGAAAAAAAAAAGTTAAAATGAGATAAAAAGCAACATATCCAAACTTTTAATGAGTGAACTCCAGCTAACCTGAGGCCGGTGTAGCTTCAGGTCGACGGGAGCTCCACTCTGTCAGAGTTTCATGTTTGATTGAGAGAGATGTAAAGACAAAGCTGATCTGTCTAATCCACTGACTTCACCCGAGAGACGACGCAAAATAAAATAGTGCTGTGTCTTAATTATTCATGGATGTTAACTCTTCCAGAGATCTAACCACTCTCTTTACCGTGGCAGTTTTTGTGCAGTAGGGCTGCTGACTCACTACTGTGCATTTATGAGATGCAAATCAGAGCAGAGACAAAAGTTAAATTACAAGACGGAAAGAGAACGAGTCTGAGTCGGAAACAAATGTAAAATAAAGAGTTAGTCAGCGACGCAAACAAGAACATGTTCTGACCTCACGCCTCGGGCTTTTTGCACATTTCCATTAAAGGAAACTTTTAACAACTGTTCTGTTCTTCTTCTGTATTAATTTTAAAGGAAGTAAAAAAAAAAAGAAAGAAAAGTTAAAGTCATAAACGGATGACAGAGCTATAATTAAATACCAGCGGTCTCCAATCACTGTGTGTGATGAGCTGAGGCTAGTTACTGACGTCAACACCAGACATGATGTTATGATTCATCCATATCCAAACAGTGTTGAACAGTCTATTGTTTTGTGTTAATTGAAAGTCCATTCTCATCACGTAAATTGTATTTTGAGAAAGTAGTTTCTTCCTGAGCTTGGTCTGGCCTACATTCGTGTATTAATGTTTATTACAGTTAATTATAAGAAGCACCAACGTCAGTGCATTTATCTCAGAGCTTCTAATCATGAAATGATTTGCATACATTCTTAGGAAATAAGGAATTCTCAACAGTGTTAACTGAGCTGTACATGTCCCAGATGTTTTTATGTAAATTCTGTATGACATTAATTCATATTTCAGGAAGTTAAACTCTACGACCTTTAGCCAAGATAACCGACTTCAACGCGCTTCAGTGGAGCGGCTCAGCGTCCTGTAGCAGCTGACTCCTGTACAGCGGTCATTCTTAAACATACTGAGCTAAAAAAGATCCTTCTTAGTTCCAGAGAATTGGATGGATGCTCATAGAAGCAGCTTTTACAGCCAACTGTGAAAATTCATAGTTTCACAGAAGATTTGATTTAGAGAATAAACCCACTTTACGACATAGACGAGGATACGTAGACATCTTACCACTGTGGTAGACCACTCAAATGGGCCTTATAGTGCTCTTATTGGTGTCTAATTCTTTGCCAAACTCTTGGCCTGACGTCCGGATCTGTATCTGGGCTCATGAGCCAGATCTTTTGTGGCATATGTGAAGTCAGACAGCAGGAAGTATCTAGTGTACTGTGGATGTGAGGTGAGGTGGTAGTAGCTGATCATCATCCACTCAGTCAAAGGCTGCAGCCAAACAACAACAACAAACACTGAATGTTTCCTGGAGACAGCGTCAAGGAGAAACATCTTCCAGAGAGGGTTAGGGAGTTTATGGCAGCGTTGGATGAGCAGAGAGAACACAAGGTACCAGCTACCCTCTCCACACTACATTAACTCTGACTGGAAGATTTATTGGACTGAATCCAGTCCACTCTAGAAGAAGACAAGGAAGACAAGGACAGACTTTAGGAAGACACAGGAGACCAACTCTAGGAGAAGACAAGGAAGACAAGGACAGACTTTAGGAAGACACAGGAGACCAACTCTAGGAGAAGACAAGGAAGACAAGGACAGACTTTAGGAAGACACAGGAGACCAACTCTAGGAGAAGACAAGGAAGACAAGGACAGACTTTAGGAATACACAGGAGACCAACTCTAGGAGAAGACAAGGAAGACAAGGACAGACTTTAGGAAGACACAGGAGACCAACTCTAGGAGAAGACAAGGAGGACAATGACAGGCTTTAGGAAGACACAGGAGACCAACTCTAGGAGAAGACAAGGAAGACAAGGACAGACTTTAGGAAGACACAGGAGACCAACTCTAGGAGAAGACAAGGAAGACAAGGACAGACTTTAGGAAGACACAGGAGACCAACTCTAGGAGAAGACAAGGAAGACAGTCGCCAACTTAGTTTGTCAGAACTGTACATTTGCACGCATGAACGAAAGCTACAACTGTTTGAAAATGTAAATGTTTTAAAATATTTAACAGTACTTCACCAGCTGGTATAATCTGAAATCACATCACTCATTTAGTTCTGCAGTACCATCAGCCATCAGCCAACAGCAGACCACTCTGGGTACATTTAAAACGGCTGCAACTGTACCTGACCAACATATCTGAGAGGAAGCTCCACCTGCACGGCTCGGTGTGGGCTCTTCTCATTTACATTCTGTGGGCTCCATCACCTCCCCTCTGGCTGTGCTCAAAGAGCTGCAGCTGATGGGCACGAAATGACTCATTATGGGGAGCAGAGAAAGAGATTCGTCTCAGATCTGCCACGAGTCCGAAAAATCACAGGCGAGGAGTGGGAGAGCAACTCCAGCAGTCGTCCATGTTCAGTTGTCTCCCCGCTGCAGACGGGACCATCCACCCCTCACGCCGCCGCCGCCGCTGCCTCTTTTGCATTCACACTAGTGCGACATTGTTCTGGAATAGTAATAGGAGGAATGTCAGGCCGTGCAAAGTGGACACGTAATTTCCTCAACTTTATTCTGCAGCATGAAGCCAAACATCAAACAGTAATAAGCTCAAAGACATACAGACACAGCCTGGACTGTGTTTACTACAGGCTGAACCCACAAACTGTCCCAGTGTGCAGCTACTTGATGATTTATTCGTCCAGATTTTTGCATGTCTAAGCCTGTTACTGTTGTTTCAGCTACATTTGATGACTAGATTCAGCTCAGTCCCTGTGCTACTATTACCCCTGGTTGCTATTGCTCTTTTGGAGTCAGTTGCCATTCGTCATCTCTCATTCTTGGGTCCTTCTCTGTCGTCTTTTGAATCACAAACATTAAAATGATAGTACAATGTAAAATAAATAGCAAAGAAGAATCTTGGTCTTAGTGGCCTCCCAGATTTAAGATGAGATGTTTTTATTCTCCTTCATGTTCACTCAGACTCACTCAAACTCCAGACCAGTTCTTCTTCTTTTCCATCAGATCGGCTGTAGAGGAAAGAAAGTGAACCCATCTCGGACTTTTATTAAAAACAGGAAGCGCAGGCCGCTGGAACTCACCGCACTTCAGTTCACTTTATGAACCTGTCATTTAAGGAAGGAAAAGATCAAATATTGGAGCCGCACATTTCCTCCCCGATCGCACTCTTCAAATAAAAAGAAAAGAGACGAGAGCAAAGCCTTACGAGGAGGAACACAAATAGACCCCGTTTCTCACCCTCGATGCCAAACAATTAACACTGTAATTTACCCCTCACCTCTAATTACTGAAGCTCCAAAACTTGAGCGAGAAAAACAGGATTGTGCTAAAACCCACCATGCTGTTCTGCTGTTAATTTAGAACATGAAATAGAAAAAAACACAACTCTGCTGAGCCTTCTGGCTCTTGTTCCATTATGAATGAGCGCTCATGCTTCTCTCCTGCATTACGCTCCAAACTTTAATCCACAACTATTTCATTACAGACATTTCCAGGCATTTTAATAACCATAAACCAGTACGCCAACATTAGCAGCCCTTCAGCTCAGCTGTGACGACTCAGAATCAGTGTGTGGGTTCGTTTGTGAATGCATGACTCGTGTGTGCGCCCTTTAATCTACATGTATATGTTCAGTCAGTGCGTGCTGGTCAATCAGGGGAGCTGTGATACCCTCTGCATGTTAATTCAGCTTTCTTGAAAAGTCATTACAGAAACCATCTCTCTAGCAATTAGCCACCACTGTAGTGTAATTGAAGCGCCTGTGTGTGCGTGTGTGTGTGAGAGAGAGAGGGAGAATTTCAACCCTGACTGTTTTCATTAGTGGTTAATTTATTTTGCAAAAGAGGCTGAGGTATGTACGTGTGTGTGTGTGTGTGTGTGTGTGTGTGTGTGTGTGTGTGTGTGTTTGTGTGTGCGCGCGTCTGTTCCTCAGACTTTACGATCTGAGTGTGTGTTGTGTAACACTGAATTTGAGCACTTGTTCACTCACTTCATGTGCGCCTCCGTGTGTGTGTGTGTGTGTGTGTGTGTGTGTGTGCACCTGCTGTTATAGATGTTCTTGTGTATTTTTGCTCTGGCCTGCAGTGTGTGTGTGTGTGTGTGTGTGTACAGGTCAGTGCTGATTCAGATTCTGCAGCAGATTCCGTCTTTTGATTAGAGGGGAAATTACATCGAGACCCTGAATATTAATAACTCTGTTCTGTCATCCACTTGGTAACAGCCTAGACTATTTATAGATTCTTTTAGAAGTCACTCTGTGTGTGTGTGTGTGTGTGTGTGTGTGTGTGTGTGTGTGTGTGTGTGTGTGTACTGCTTGCATCATACATGACTAATAAGTATCATACATTACGGAGATGTTATTGATGCATTAAGGTCAAACACAGACAGATTTCTTATTAGGTTTAAGCATGAACGTACAGCTCGTGAATGCCTGTCTCCAAAGATCAGAGGCTTCACTAGCCCATGATAACCAGGAGAGCAGAGTCACCTCCAGCACTAAAGCTTGTTTTATACCTGGAACGCTAAGTCCATGAGAGCTGGGGGGTGCTGAGAAGAAGACCAGTATAATGACGTCATGTGCACCGCCGGATTTGAATCAGAAATCCAGATGGCTACCAGAGAGACAGGGATCCCTCGCTGCAAGAAATGAATCAATACTTAGTAGGGGGATGGGGCTTTGGTGGTGACTGGAGTCGTGGACATGTCAAAGATTAGCAATAAAACTTATTTGACTGCATCAGTATTTTAAATATAGTGGCAGATATTCCCTCTGGACACCTTAGTGGCCAAACATGCCCCATTGACTTCCATTCAAACCACATTTTTAAAGACATTCTTTTCTGAGACACGTTAAAGTACAAAACTAATCCAATGACTACCTTACTGGTCAGTTACAGTCTCAGTCATTGGGGCTTTGCCTAATCCACCTTTGAATTGTAAAATGAAATAAATACACTATAAAGTGTTTAAACAATAAATTCACACATGCATACCCATTTTTTTTTCATTGCAATTACAGCTCCTTGCCCATTGGTGGTGCTGCAGTCCCTCTACCTACCTACTTTATTTACACTCATCTACATAGAGTCTGTAAAAGTGTCCTACGTATTTAACATACGTGTGCGCTGGCTTGTCAGCATCATTCTCTTATAACACCACTAAAAGCTGTGTTGAGATTTTTCGCGTACTTCAAACGGTGCTGTTTGGAAGTGAGTGGCTCATGTTGGAGGTGGCGCTAATAAATATGAATGAAATCACTGCAACAGAAACGAGAGAGGACGTCTGAGTAGATGGTGTGTAGGAGGTAGATGGTGTGGAGGAGGGAGAATGTTCTGTGATTGTCCTGCTGCTGAGATCCATGGGTGAGGAAATTCACTTTAAACCAAACAAAGCTTTAAAATGCACATCAGGCTGGTGCATAGGCTGCTCTCATTCTTTTGGAAGCCAAAGAGACGGAAGTGCTGCCTCAGACTCTGAACCTGTTCCTAGTGATTCAGTCCATGCTAAAAAGCATTAAATACATCTATAAACAGATAAACGGTTGAATTAGATGATTGAAACCAAAGTCAAAACTCTGTCTGTGAAGGTCCTCCATCAGCAAGGTCATCTTGTGTTCCAAAAAAAGCTGAAACAAAAGCAAGTGGACTTGCAGATTTTCTTGAAGGCCTTTCTTTTTGAAGCAGCTGTTTCCTCTACCAGACAGAATAACATCGGTGTGAGTTTCTCCACTCACCACTCCTTCAAGTAGTTTCTTCAGAACTGAAACGTCTTCTAGAAGTCCAGTTGCCCTTGCTTCAGCTTTCTTGGATGTGCTCAGGAATGTTCACACAGATTCTCAGTGTGTCTAAGTAATTCTGTTTGGTCCATAAGAAAGTCAATGCGTTTCAACCTACTGTCCATGTATCATTCATATATTCTCCTGTCTGCAGTCCTTTGTTTGAAATGCAGTCAGAATCTGCTGAATTAATCAAGGACACATCCACAAATCATTACCTGTGCTGCAGAAGAAACCCAAAAAGAAACCCCAAGACACTGACCTCATATTTGGGGTCAGGTGGATGTTGTTTTATGCAGATACGCTATTCTGGATCTTTTATTTTGAAAGTGTTTACCAGAGCGGCCGTGCTGCAGTGAGCCCATGTCGTTCATTCTTTAAGTCCTCGTGAAAAAGTAAGGAAACGTGTTCCTGGAGTTTTAGTTTCATGTTCTCAACATCCGCTGGAGCACTTTAAAGAAACAACATTAACCAACAATTAGATTGTGGGCACAGAAAAACACAAAGGTCCCATGGAAGTAAATCACAAGCCTGGCAGCACAGGCTCATTATGGTGAATTAGTCATCTCCATGGTTCACTACTGCCAAGTCATTCTTTGTCTAATCTATGGGGCATAGGACATGATGATTGTTAAAACCCACTGTAAACAGAGATGTTGGCTGACCATGTACCATAGATATATACTGATTAGCCAAAACATTATGACTGGTGAAGTGAATAACATTTAAACCATCTTGTTCCAGTTCAGTGTTCTGCTGGGAAACTTCTGGACCTGGCTTCATTCATTGATGTGGATGTTACTTAGACATGTAGCACCCACCTAGACCAGACCAGACACCCCCACCCCATAGCAATGACACTCCTTGATGGCAGCAGCCATCCCCAGCAGGATGCAGCCACAAAAACACTTTAGGAAGAAGAACAGCACAAGGTGTTGACCTGGCCTCCACATTCACTAGATCCCAAACTGACTTTGACTGTCTCTGCAGATCTTCAGATTTTTGAACAGATCCTAGAAATTCTGGTTTCACTTCACGTATTGCCTACCAATAAAAAAAAAAAAAAAAAAAATCCAATAAGACAGAAATGCAGGTAAAGGATAGATTTTCATTTCTCTGGGGTAGAAACACTAACTTGTGGTTATCCACAGGAGAAGGGCAAAAAGTAGAAAAACATCACCAGGCTTTGAGACAGCGCTGTAAGTACTCCTGTTACAGAGAGCGTTATCTCTACTGGGACATTAGACAGGCAGGCAAAAGTTCATCCAGAAACATCGTCCCAGGGCAACGCTGAGTTCAACCAGAGGACGAAGTGAGAGGCAGCAGAAGCAGCAGCGTTGGTGAAGGCGGACGCTGGCTGAGGAAGTCCAGGAAAGGCCTTCAGGAGTGTTACTGAGTTTTACACAAATATTTAACGACGTCATTCAGGATGTAGATGTTTGTATCATCTATGAATGACACAAGGCGACCAACTCAATCAAGATGGTTCTGGATTAGTCCTGAAAGAACAACTGAGGTACGTTTATAAACCGTCCATGCTCAGAGCTACTGAGCATGCAGCAAGAGAGAAATAAGAACAAATACTAGTTTGTAAAGCTTTATGAAGATATTTAAGGTATTTGTTGTTGGCCTCTCCCTTTAATATGATGTGAAGCACAGGTAAAAGCATAAACTACTGTAGTATTTAAATAACCTGTTACTTAAATACCAACATATCTTTTGATCTGGCCTCACTGTGAGAGGACTTCAGTCCACTGTAATGTGAGAAAGTCGTGATGGCTGGTTGTTTGGTTCTATCCACAGAGATATACTTAGTGTTGATTGCTGTGACATTTTCAGTAATGGTAAATTTAATTCATAGCAGTGAAGCTCCACACTAAGAGATGAATGATTATAAGACCTTAAAATGTTCCTGCGCACTGCTAAGAAATAAACCGAGTAGTATTACGTGCAGGGGCAATTATTTGCTCTCTCTCTCCCCCCTCCCTCCTTTAGCCTCCTCAGGTAACGACTGTGGATTGGGTTCACCTGTGTGGTCAAGCTGCGCTGCTCATTGGTCACAGCTGCTAATCTCTGCTCTGGTCCCACTATAAAAGTCTGGAGAGGAGCTCCCTCTTAGTCTGTGCACATTTACTGTAGACCTGTGTTCTGTTTGTTGGCTCTACTTCCTGTTTTTTTTGTGTGTGTGTGTCTCTCTTGTTTGTTTTCAAATCTGTGTTAGGATGTTGTGGAGTCTGGGGTAATCTGTACACTTTACTTTAGGTTCTAGTTGCTGAACTAAAAGCCTGTATTCATGACTTTCATTTGACTCTGTTGAACTGTTGGTTGTGTTGCTGGAGACCAACCCAGGGGCGTTAACAGTATCTGTATCATGACCCTCATCAATCATCTTTGACCTCTCATTTCACAACAGGCAGATTCATTTGTTCTCCTGCTCTTCTTTCCACTCCCTTTTCTCAGCCACAGCAGCCTAATGACCCCGTGCAGAATTCACTGAAGCACCTTGTTTCTAATTTAATTTGGATGATTTGTTGTCTGAGAAGAACACGTGGCTAGAACCATGACTTAAGTCTTTTTGATGTCCCTCCATTGTGGCTTAGAGGCTGATTGTTTTTGGCGACTTGTGATAAAAACCTTTCATCGATGTAACAGTTACTTTATTGCAACTACACACTGACTATTCAACATGCTAATACGACTCGTAAGGTGTTAAATATCTTGTCAACGATGCATTTTATGAAGTACTGCTTCACGGCCTTGACATTTGCCTAATTAGCCAGTTTGGTTGCAGATATTCACTTATTCCTCTCCCTTCTATTTCTGCAATGAAACGGAACGAGAGGTTATTAAATATGAGTGCTGGGTTACACTTTGGGCTATTTTTCAAACTGAGTAAAGAAATATCAGATCTTGCTGTTGCATGTGAACATCCAACATTTTGTCAAAGCTGCACTGCACAAGTTGAAATCACTCAAGGGATCATCAGACTCATTAGCTGCTAGCAGGGAAAAGATAAAAACAAATATATAAATGATTTGGTCACTGTAAAAGTTAAATAAATGCCATTGTGTAGAATGAGCTGATTTGCATTTTCACACGTCTTCAAACTAAATGAAACATATCCTTTGATGAGGCAGGGGCACCTTCATATGCACGTGTCTTAACCCAAAGGCTACGCTACTGAACCCTGTTTCTAAATATGGAACGTTGCCCTTTAAAGGCTGTTACTTTGATGTGTGATTGGCAGGTTAATTAATTAGCTAGTATGGCTTTAGAGAACGTTGACCGACCAACGGCTGCACAGTAAGTGTTCATACGGGGGGGCGAATACGCAACGTAATCTGTCTGATATGGAGTAAATGATGGCACTAATATACACCAAACAGGCATAACATTATGACCATCTTTCTAATACCTTTGTGGGGGTGCCTGGTCTGGTCTAGGTGGGTGCTACATGTCTAAGTAACATCCACACCAATGAATGAAGCCAGGTCCAGAAGTTTCCCAGAAGTTTGTTGTGGCAGTTTGGTGTATATATAATGGTAGAAAAAAACATTAAATGCAGCTCAGGTTAGGATCTAAATGTTAGAAAGTCAGTGTGGTGCAACAAATGACACCTTCCAACAACAGCAGTGTCTTCGATTCTTTTGTTTCAGTATTCGTTCTAAACTGAGTATTTGATATATTTTTGAACTTTAAACACATTCAACCTCTCAACATTGGACTGAAGCTGCTGTTCGCTTTGAATGTCAAACTGTTCAATAATAATAAAAAATAAAAAAAGACAAACGTTGACATCCCTGCAGGATACTGCACAGATAAATGCCTTCACCTAAATAAACCTTTGCATCTCAGGTCCAGCTGCCAGCTCCCACTTCCTGCTCACGTTTACATCCACGTCAGTGAAGCTCTCCGCTCAGGCTTTGCATCGTTCTTTGCTGAGATGTGCACACCTGCCAACAGTTACACAACTGCACCTCGATGCTTCACAGGAACTTCAAGCTAATTTTGGAGCTGTGTGGAATCTGAAATGCTGTCACCACGTTGGGTTCTCTCTCCGTGCTTCAGTGCAGTTAAACATATTGTGAAAGGGTTCTAAAAAGACGTATTGTAGCTCTAGCTGTGTTTAAATGTGCAGATGGTTTTGGTTTACTTTTTAGAGGTTTTGAGAACAAGCGAAAAACCTGTTTCTTGTCAATCTTGAAATAATTGACTCGGTTACCTTTGTCTTTAAGAAGATATTGCTTGGCCAAGACACTGTCCTGAGAGCTGGAGGTGTTTCTGAAGTGAAACTTCCCTTGACTCATGACATTAATGTCCCCTTACATGACCTCCTGATGATATTAACGTACTGTTTTTTGTTTTGTTTCATTCCATTTGCATGCATTCTTTAGTTTAAGAGAATATATCACACAGTAGAAGTTATTCACTGTGTCTTGGAAGTGGCAGAATTAGAGTACGCTGGGAGATAAAGAGAGGAAAGGACAAAAAAGTTTGCACTTTACATTATAAGTAGACAGGAGAGGATATGAGAAAACAAAGGCGAGGCTGAAAAGTCAGGATATGAAAATGTCGAAAGGAATGGAGAACAGTTCTAGTGGTGGTGGTGGTGGCAGGCAGAGGAGAGTAGAGATATGAGGAAGAGGAGGGAACGCGCTGCTCCTGAGGGATGTTTTAATGAGATGCTGATGACATGTTGAGCGTCCTGATATGGGCTCACACACAGGTAGATACATGCGCCGCCTTATCTCAACAAGAGCTCGCTCACGTTCAAGTTGAGACGTCTCCTGCAGGAAAGTTTGACAGTTCATTAAATCTGCGTGTTAGCACCGAGCGCCTGGGCCGGCCAAGGTTAATGAGGCCATTCAGGCTGCAGTAAAGGTTTGACTACAGACTGATAGACGCCATAAAAGAGGCTATTTGCTCCTATCACGCCGCACTTATAATGTCTGATAGCGCGCTGCACGATGAATGTTTTTGGTTGTGTGAGGCAGGAAAACAGATTATCCTCATTAGAGCAACATTTTTGTTTGGATTAGAGTAAGAATATTAATGTTTAAGCAGCTGGTTGACACTTTTATACGCAGAGGGAGAGGAGAACGAGGGTGGACCTGTATTGTGTCGCCATTCATCTGGAAGAAGTGCAGTTGTTAAGCTGTAAATATCTGCAGCATGTCCCAGTGTACATAGATGTGCTGTGCATAGATTACGTACATATTCATAGTCAAATAAAGACTGCTGAATAAGCATCCATCATGAAGGTCTTGCATGTTTGCTTTCTACGTTGTTCCCGTTCATTCATTAAATACACATCTTGACAAACAGAACGTTTGCTAGAAAAGGAATGAGTAGCTGCAGGAAGCCACGCGGCCTCCATCGTCTCTGCTTGGACAGTAATGACTGCCTCCAATGCCTCCTGCGTTCATTTGATATGAGCTATTTTGGCATAACTCATGAATCACATGTACGTGTGTTATATGCTGCAGTTAGAAAGTTTCTCTTTTTGCCTTTAAACCAGTATTTTATTGGTGCCAGCTATTCTCCCTCGTGTATGTGGACTGCAGCTGTGTTCTGGCTGCTCAGACCTCCAGGTCAAGGTAGGACGGAACCACTTTGGCAAGTGGCTCATTTCTGTTTTGAACATTTTTATTTTTTTTGTAATTTCAGCTCTGTTCTCACCTGCGAGTCCGACCAGAATAGTAACGAGGATTTCTCCCAAACCTTGCAATTACCACTTAGCCCCTAGCTTGAAAGTACAGAGCTGGCTGAGTGCAGTTCCTACTCCACCTGAATGAGTGATTGAGGTTTGTAGCTATGCAGGTTACAGTGAAACACAAGTTCAACAAGTTTAGAGTCGTTTCATACCAGCGGCATGCCCAAGATGGACTAAATAACATCTAAAGCATCTTGAGACAGTTCAGTGTTCTGCTGGGAAACTTCTGGACCTGGCTTCATTCATTGGTGTGGATGTTACTTAGACATGTAGCACCCACCTAGACCAGACCAGGCACCCCCACCCCATAGCAATGACACTCCTTGATGGCAGCAGCCATCCCCAGCAGGATGCAGCCACAAAAACACTTTAGGAAGAAGAACAGCACAAGGTGTTGACCTGGCCTCCACATTCACTAGATCCCAAACTGATCAGGTATCTGTGGGATGATCCACAGAGGCCCCTCCCCTCTAAGACCCCCAGTAACACAGAATACTGCACACAACCGTTAAGCAACGTCAAACTAGAACCGGTGCAAGGCTTTGGGGACGTGAGCCTGCACCATCTGATCACTGAAGCTTTTTTGGATCTCCAGGTTTAGTATTCCCATCCTCCTCTTTGGACTGGACTTGTCGTGAAGTACTTACATTCAGCTGCAGAATTTAAACCAGAAACCAGACTCTGAGCTGCCAGGCTTTAATATGACACCCATGACTGACAGCAGCTTTGGAAGTGTCTTCAGTTTGAGGAAAGTTTCTACTGAAAGCTTTGTCACCAAAGTCTTAAAGAAGCCAGTCATCACCACGGGACCAAAGGAAATCAACAATAACGTATTGTTTATACGTCTATAAAAAGCACAGGGTTGATGGGGGAAGTAAATCTGTGATGTGCGCTGTTCCTGGAAAGAGTGACAGTATGCATTATTCAACATTTAAGTGCCACCTCAGGGTCTATCCTGGGAATACAGCGCTGTCAATCAGACTGCTAGCTCGCAGGTATGAAATCAGCGTAGTCATGCACAGGACCAAGCTACAGGCGTACAGAAGGACCTAATAGAATGCTGGCCAGGCACTTAGAGGATTTTCTTTTTCTAAACACACACACATGTCCTCACATTATGCAGCTGCTGATGCTGTGCAGAACACAGACTGGGAAAGAAAGCAAGCTGGGACATGTCAGGTTCAGAGTGTCATCAACTAAACCATGCCGAGCATTATGGGTAACTGGAGGGTCGAATAATCTGACATGGTGGCCATCGATGAAGAAAGGCAATATACACCAGACATAACATTATGACCACTTTACCAGCCTCCTGAGTCTAAGAGTGGTAGTGGTAGATGGTTTCATAATACAGATGAGTACAGGCTCATTCCTGGTTGTCACTTTACCTGATAGGCATGCATTTAAAACCAGAACCATGAGTTTTTCTTTTTATTCAGCGTCCTGAAACACACGTCAGACCTCTGCAGTATGGATCTAATAAGCCAAGAAGCAAACTACAGCTAATAACTCTGGGCACACTGAGCTCAAATTGGCTAAATGATGGTTACGAGAATCCATAAGCCTTTTATTTGAGCGTAGTAACAGTCGCTGGCTCGCGATAACAAGGTCAAATGAAAATTATAGACCGGCCATTTAATCCCCACTGTTAAAGTTGTTATTAAACTGTTTTTTTTATTATTATTTTCAGTGAAAACCTTTGAATGCCCTCTAAAAATGTCAAAGAGTTTCTTAATCGCCACCGGCTAGAACACACACACGCATAACTCTCTGGAGTAAAACTGCCTGTAAGACGTCTGAGTCCCTCTTAAAGAGGCAGAGATGGACAGCTCAGCTGGGCCGCTAGTCCGGAGCGTGGTCTGAGAGGTCTGCAGCATCTAAACACATTTATGAAACCTTATGTGTTTCATATGGATTAGAAGTTAATGTTGCATTCAGAGGTCTTGGTTTGCCTTCCTGTCAGAGCACGCTCACAAACGTGTTGTAGTCCACACAGGTATCCCAGTGATTCACAGAATCACAGTGTGGTCCCTACATCGATGCATACCCCTACCAACACCCTGAGCTTCTCTCTAAGCTGAGTTGATGGAGCTCATCTGTCATGTCTGTGAAGAGGCTTGTGTGTCTTAAAGACCTCCAGAGTTACGGTTGTGGGAGTTTTTATTCCCTGCAGCTTCCACCAAGCTGGACTGAGACGCACATAAACATGTCAGCTCTCCACCGTAGCAGCTTTAGAGTCCTCATGTTCTCCCTGTGTCTGCGTGGGTTCTCTCCAGGTTCTCCAGCTTCCTCCCTGTTACGTTTGGAGATTGGCTGCCACCTGTGGGTTCCGGAGCAGGTGTTGTTGGCCCACCCACCAGCCAATCTCCAAATCTCATCTGTGTGACAAGGGAGAGAGAAAAACAGACACCTACACGTAACACTCCCACCGTCCAAAGACATGCTGCTTAGGTTCATTGGTGATTCTAGATTGGCCGTAGGTGTGAGTGTCTCTCTGTGTTAGCCCTGTGATAGACTGGAGACCTGTCCAGGGTGGACTCCACCTGTAGACCAATGAAAGCAAACCCTCCAGAGAATGAATGAAAACCAAAGACACAAAAGATAATGTAAAACTTAGCTCCACCTACTGGAACACAGAACAACTACAGATAAACACAAACTGTGACTTCTCAGCTGCAGTATATTCAGCTTCATTTCAGTTTATGTAAAATTCATGCACTAGCATCTCTTCTTGCTTATTATTTAAAAGCCCGTTTAAGTATTTGAATGCTTAATGCCCTTTAAGTGAATCAACCCTGTAATGAATTTATAGTCCTGTTCAATCCAGCCTCTAAGCCCTGAGGCTCGCCTCCGTACTTTTAATCTGAGTTAACCTAACAAGGTTACCTGTGGGTGTGTGAGAGAGAGATCACAGGAATTTGTCCGGGTAAATTGGTGCAGAAACAAATTCATAAATGAAAGGACACTTGACTAAATCAGTGTCCAACAGTTCTTCACAGCTAGAAGCACCACGCAGAACAAAAATTAATTTCCCTCATTTTTATCTCTGCAGGACGATTGTTTTATGCATGGAGATGGTTCTAGATACCACACTGGAAAGTAACGGAGCATCTTCTGGTGTTTGGTCTTTGTTACCAAGTTAACATGATGTCTATCCACTTCTTATGTCTATAGTTTACATTTACTTCTGTCTCTATTTCTTACTTGCTTTTTAAAACTATATTCACCTATGTTTCTTTTTATTTGTTGCTCTTAAATGTGTTTTCCTGTGCAACTATTACTGTGACCAAGCCACTTCCCTTGTGGATGAATGAAGTCTAAGTCTTAGTCCACGGCATTCATGCTTGTCCAAGAAATATTTTCCTCTCCTTAAGCTGGAGGACAGAAAACCTAAAGCCTCTAGAGACAATTGTTATCGACAGATAAAACTGAATTTAAGTTAGAATTGGGTTGTTTGTCACGGTTATTCCTTCAGTATGACCCACAAAACGCATGATGAGCCCATTGTAGACGTGGAAAGGTGAAATTTATTTCATCAGCAGGATTTACAGGGCAGGGGACTTTGAGGTTCAGGGAAGACGAAGTAGACGACTTGGCACATCCACATTAACCTCAACTACACAGATCAAGTGTCTAATGATGGTGATTCTGCATCACACTGACGTTCTAAAGCTACTTGTTTCAGATTGTTTAGTAACGAAACTAAGCTGGCAGTCACTTCACAAAACATTTCAATAAAACAGAAAACATGCTCCGCTGTGCTGCTACCAACAGAGTCCACATGGGTCAAAACATGGAACTACAGCAATGATTCAACGTTTGAAGGGCTTCCAAATAAAACGGCCGCTGTGTGTAAATCCTATCCGTGCACTGCAGTGTCACCTCAGACGACCGCATCCTGCCACGTCTGTTCTCACTGATTGTGTTTCCAGCTCCTGCTTCTTACAGTCGCAGCATCGGTGCGATCTAATGATGACAGGAATGCATAAGTGACCACACATCAACTTAGAGCACGGAATCAGGTTTATCAATATTCTCATGGCATTCTGGCCACACTTTGATAAGCGCTATAAATGCAGCCTTTCTCCGCCTCGCCCTTATCTCCACCACTAAAGCCTGCCCTCCTCCTCCTCCTCCTCCTCCTCCTCCTCCTCCTCCTCCTCCTTGATCAGATCGATCACCCTGCAGACCCTCCATTAAAAACCACTCAGCGCTGAGGCACAAGTAGCATACTTTTATCTTCTGTCTGATTCTGTCTCCTATTCTCCGTCATCACTGAAGACAAACACACTCTTATATTATTAAATGCTCCTTTTTTCTACATTTTGTTGTTCAGGACGGTGACAGGGAGAAAGCATCATGATGTTTTAGTGCTTGGTGGCCAAACACTCAGATCTCAGAGTGCTGACTGAACCAGTGGCTCATTTCTAGCTCTAAAATTACTGATGACATCCAACGAGTGACTTTTCGTGCAAAAAACCTCCATGTTATGCAGGTAATGAGTCCGAATCTGTAAATGATGCATCACTCTGGACATAAATGACATCCTGTACTTTGCCGTTCAGCCGCGTGGAGCTTGTGGAGCTTTGTCACCTTCATGTGACGCCCTGTAGACCAAAATAATTTCCTCCCGTCACAGGACATGTGTCAAACTCTCCCACGACGCTGTTCAGCTCGACTGGGACCTGATTCAGCGTGGGGATAAGAAGGCGGTGATTACAGGCTGCTGCAGCGTTAATCCTTTGATCGGAGGTTTGACCACCGGGACGAGAGCCACAGGATGCACCAAGGACCGATAATCACTCAATACCAACCTCCTCGGGGGCCCTTAAAGAAATCGATCGACGATTAAACCGTTGCTGATTGGAGGACTCTGCCGTCAGTCCCTTCAAGCTGAACTCATCTCTGGTCAATGTTTCACAGAGATCCAGAGTCGATCTTTAAAACATTCAGCAGCGCTCACAGGTTTTATAGATAAAGGAATGAACAGGAGGAATGAAAATGACCCCAGTCAACATTTTATATTGCTGGAGTGTTGCAGCAAGGATGCTCTAGTTTTCTGGCACATAATGAGGGACAGATGAAGAGAGGTCAAATAAACTCTGAACAGTCTCTTTCTCTACTCTCCTCTCTGGGTACGAGTGTCAGTCCCTTACCTAAACTAACTACAGTATTTTAGCTTGAGACAATTTAGATTCATTTAAAGCTGGTTAGTGAGTTTTGCAAGAAAAGAAATCACTGATTTCAAACCAGCAGACTAACTACCACCTTAAAGCCCTGTTTTTATATTTTAACATGGTGGAACCAAAGTCATGGACGGTGTTTCCTTGTGGCAAAGTTTTAAGGAACAGTGTGTTTACAGGCGTTGATCAGCTGCGTAGTTTTCCCTTATTTGCAGACGTCTTAAAGGTGAGATTAGCTCAGCTGTGCATCACCTGTGCTCACCACCTTGCTTCTAGTCTTTGCCTTTAGATATGCACTTATAGACCTATGTTTCCATAGCAACACCAAGTGTCACCTGCACACTATATTTTTTCTTATTCGTCCCAGTGTTCCACTAAAAACGTCCCATTAAAGATTCTGTTAAATTAATATAACTATTACTATTACATTCACACAGACTCGACTCTTACCAGAACTCTCTGATCTGCTGTGCTGCATTTTGCCCAAAGGTGTCATCAAGTTTCTCCTGCAGTTGTTGCAGGCCGAGTGGATGTGTGTGGTGTATGTGCACACGGTTCTTATGTCTCTTTTATTGCAGTGACTGTGAATGGAATCGTTTTGTCACAAGAATCTTATCAGAGTCTGCTAAAGCCATTTGAATTTGGATTCTGAAAGCATTCCTGTATTATGTGTTGTAGAGGTATGCATTTCTTTGCCTATTGCTCTGTATACATCAGTGGTGGACAGTAACGAAGTAAATTTACTTGAGTACCGTACTTAAGTACAGTTTTTGAGTATCTGTACTTTACTTGAATATTATTTTTGGGGGATACTTTTACTTTTACTCCAATACATTTGAAGGACAAAAATTGTACTTTTTACTCCATACATTTCTGTTGATGCTCTCGTTACTCGCTACTTTTGAGCTTACGTCAGCTGATTATTTTTTTATTTTATTTTATTATTTTTTCAAAATTCTGAGAAACTATTTCTGCTGATTCGCTGATTTGCCATGTCATGCCATACAATCCATACAATGCAGGAAGAAACTGGAAAAAACACCTGGAGAAACTCCCATGTTTGAGATTTTTGCCACAAAAAGTGACTCATTTCAGTTTAAATGTTTGTTGTGCTTACCGCAAACAAATGATATCACGGCCTACAAGAACTCGTCTTCCAACATGAAAAAGCACGTCGTGGTATGTAAAGTAGCTACTGACGTTAGCTAGCTTAATGTTTGATAAATTGCTGATGAACATTTTAAACGTAGTGAGGCTGTGGATTGTAGAGTAGAGTGGATTGTATAATGACAATAAAGCTACTTTCCTTTCCTGTATTTCCTGAAATACTTTTTAAATACTTTTACTTAAGTATTTTTTAAGCAAATACTTTAGTACTTTACTTAAGTAAATTTTTGACTAGGCTACTTTTACTTGTATTGGAGTAATATTTGACAAGGAGTATCTGTACTTTTACTCAAGTAGTGAAGGTGTGTACTCTGTCCACCTCTGGTATACATACACCAGCTGATTGAAGGTCTAGGTGGAAAATACACGGCCCACCACCAATGACCTCTAGCCTCATTCAAAACACGTCTTAATACAATCACTCTGACTTCACAGCTGTAGAAACCATCACCATCATCCAGATACACAATAAAACAGGGCGTAGCATGGTAGACAGGTATCTCATAAAGAGATGAATGTCATCACTAAAGAAAGAAACTCACTTAGAACAATTCTCTGCAGCCACCAGCTCCACATACGTCAAATCCAGCAGAAGCATCAATGTCGACCCAATAAAGTGACATAAATCTACATAACAGATGTAAATATAATTCATTTAACTCACCAGAGCTTTAGTTCCTATTCAGAGTTCTCCTCAGAGCCTGTCAACCAAGGCTAGCGCTCATAGCTGCTGACCTGGGTCAGGCTAGCTAGCTCCAGGGTTGGGCGGCCTTTGCTCACAATATCCAGCTTTTCCCTCAAAGTCCAAAGTGAAAATGTCTTTCTAAGAAGATCTGCAGCCACATGGATAGCCTCTGCTCCTTCCTCCATGGTGGCTTCAACACATACACTATATTACCAAAAGTATTCGCTCACCTGCCTTTACTCATTCTATGAACTGAAGTGCCATCCCATTCCTAACTCATAGAATTCAATATGATGTCGGTCCACCTTTTGCAGCTATTACAGCTTCAACTCTTCTGGGAAGACTGTCCACAAGGTTGAGGAGAGTGTTTATAGGAATTTTTGACCATTCTTCCAAAAGCACATTGGTGAGGTCACACACTGATGTTGGTCGAGAAGGCCTGGCTCTCAGTCTCCGCTCTAATTCATCCCAAAGGTGTTCTATCGGGTTCAGGTCAGGACTCTGTGCAGGCCAGTCAAGTTCATCCACACCAGACTCTGTCATCCACGTCTTTATGGACCTTGCTTTGTGCACTGGTGCACAGTCATGTTGGAAGAGGAAGGGGCCCGCTCCAAACTGTTCCCACAAGGTTGGGAGCATGGAATTGTCCAAAATGTTTTGGTATCCTGAAGCATTCAATGTTCCTTTCACTGGAACTAAGGGGCCAAGCCCAGCTCCTGAAAAACAACCCCATACCATAATTCCTCCTCCACCAAATTTCACAGTTGGCACAATGCAATCTGAAATGTACCGTTCTCCTGGCAACCTCCAAACCCAGACTCGTCCATCAGATTGCCAGATGGAAAAGCGTGATTCATCACTCCAGAGAACGCGTCTCCACTGCTCTAGAGGCCAGTGGCGGCGTGCTTTACACCATTGCATCCGACGCCTTGCATTGCACTTGGTGATGTGTGGCTTGGCTGCAGCTGCTCGGCCATGGAAACCCATTCCATGAAGCTCTCTGCGTACTGTACTTGGGCTAATCTGAAGGTCACATGAAGTTTGTAGCTCTGTAGCAATTGACTGTGCAGAAAGTCGGCGACCTCTTTGCACTATGCGCTTCAGCATCCGCTGACCCATCTCCGTCACTTTACGTGGCCTACCACTTCGTGGCTGAGTTGCTGTTGTTCCCAAACGCTTCCATTGTGTTATAATAGAGCTGACAGTTGACTGTGGAATATTTAGGAGCGAGGAAATTTCACGACTGGATTTGTTGCACAAGTGGCATCCTATGACAGTTCCATGCTGGAATTCACTGAGCTCCTGAGAGCGGCCCATTCTTTCACAAATGTCTTGTTTCACAGTCTGCATGCCTGAGTGCTTGAATTTATACACCTGGGGCCAGGCCAAGTGATTAGAACACCTGATTCTGATCATTTGAATGGGTGAGCGAATACTTTTGGTAATATAGTGTAGAGTACACACATAATACATATACATACAGTGTACTTTTAGGTCTGCAAAGCTGAGCAATTAAAGAAGAAGAGCAGCGGTCACATTGGACTGGATTTGAGCATGAAATATGACATGCAGTTATACTGTAGATGAAACACTAAACCGATCCACCCTCATTTGTTCAAAGCAAGGCTCATTGCTTTTTGTATAATAAGTACTTTCTTGAGTGCTCAAAGTAGAAACACCTTTGCTCTCATCTCTCTACAGTAAACGTAGCATTAGCATGATAAATGATTCGTTTTGTAGTAACAGCACAAATAAATTCTGAGTGGCGCCTCTCGTTAAGTTTTCTCATATGTTTAAAAAGCCAGCAGAGTGTTTTAGCGACGGGCTAACGTTCTTTGTCCTTGTGTCACGTCTGAGTGGAGCAGTGCCAGGTGAAGAGACGAGGCAGTGTGTGGTACGACACAAGCATTCCTTGGCTCTCCCTCCACTAAAGCTCTTGATCCTCTCTTCAGCGGTGGGCCGCGGCGCTTTAGACGCTCGCTCTATTTTAGAAGCGATAGACAAAGTGTTGGAAGTGCAGCCAAACATCCCCCAGCTGTCACATCAGCGCGCAGATGATGGCCTTGTTTTCACGGGAAGCTGAAACACGCTCGTCTCCCCTCGTCCTTTCTTTTCTCTTCCCTCCTCCTGCTTCTCTTCTTCTTGCACCCCTTTATGTTGACTTCACTTGTCTTAGCGTTTCATCCTCCATTTCATTTTAACTAAAAAATCTTCAGCATGTGGATCCAACTCAGGGACAATGTGATTTTAAGTTGAAATACTTTTAATAGTTCTTTTTTTGTTGTTCTGTTTTGCATCATTAGATGGCAGTGGCATCTCATAATGTCACTGGGGAGCTGGGTGAATGTGCACAGGTGGACTACGGTCCTCACATTCTAACTACACTGTCTCACTACTACTTTAAATAGCAGCACCGATCAGCCACAACATTATGACCACTGACAGGAGAAGCAAATAAGCATTCATTGGTGTGGATGTTCCTTAGACATGTAGCACCCACCTAGACCAGACCAAACACCCCCACCCCATAGCAATGACACTCCTTGATGGCAGCAGCCATCCCCAGCAGGATGCAGCCACAAAAACACTTTAGGAAGAAGAACAGCACAAGGTGTTGACCTGGCCTCCACATTCACTAGATCCCAAACTGACTTTGACTGTCTCTGCAGACCTCAAAGCACCCCCCCCCCCCCCCCCCCCCCCCCCCCCCAACAACAGGACACCCTCAGAAGGACCATGTCCATTCCCTGATGAGTCACCACAAGGGAGACCTACACAATATTAAGACAGTGGTCATAATGTTATGATTGGTGTAAATTGCAAATTCAGTTAGCAACATTTTATTTGACAGCAGAGGATTTTGGATTTTGAGGAGTGCAGATATAGACAAACATGTGTTTACTGATTTATTCTAAACGCTTTAATCTCCAGGAGACAAAGATTTTGTTTGTGTGTCGTTCATCAATTCACATCATTTAGAAACAAATCCGGATCGAGGAAATGTGGCAGCAACTCCGGCTCTCAGCCACTAGATAAGGCAAAAACACGCCTGATTAGCAGTCCAGAGAGAAGTTTAGAGAGTGACTCATGTTTACCTCAGCTGCCCTGGAGTAGTTCAGAAGATTCACAACCAACACACACACACACACAGTCCTGAAAAATACTGGCCATCAGCTGCACTGTCATGTCTTCCAAAAACAGAAGCAGGCTCAGATTATCCAGATGAGCCTGGTTACAGCATGTTGTGTTCAAAACGATTTCTAATATAATTTAAAACATGCATTTCTTTTGTTTTAGCTGTTGCAGCTACTCGGCCTCTTTCAAGTGACACGTGGTTACAGAAAATGAATAACTGACTGATGAGCTGACCCCAAACATGGCACCATGGGCACTGACCACTCCGCCCACATGGAGGTAACTCTTAGACAAAATCCCTGCTTCACTTTGTAGTCAAGCCGAGGCCACCGGAGTTCAGACTCACCGGGGACCAGGATTTCCGAGCAGGTGTTAAGATTGAGGACGGAAGCTTTGAGTTGAAAAGCTTTTATTACAACAGCTCTAAGCTACTGCTGTCAGCCCCCTTCACACAGCAGACGCAGACAGAGGAGGGCTGCACCAACCCCAGATCCATCTTTAAAGCTGCGACTTCTTTTTCATGTTGTCACTTTAAAGCAGAGGGCGTGTAGGTACACACTCCCAGCGGCGGTGACATGTTTGCCTCCAAACAGCAACGCCACATGCGTCTTACCTTTTTATTCTGAAGAACACTTGACATTTAAGTGTTGTGACTGCACTAAACATAATTATACAACAATCACTTTGGTGTTCGGAACACGTAGTCAGGATTAGCATATTTTTACCTGCACGGCAAGATGTTTACTGTTAAAATCACATTTTACCTCGTCTGATTGTTCGGATCATGAGGCCACAGCTGCTGCCATCTTTTAATGTATGCACTTCCTTAAGTTTATAAGGAACTGATTGTGTAATTATTAGTATTTGCATAATTATCACTCTGATTATAGCTTCACAAAAACTCCAAATAAACGGAATAAAAAACAGCGTGAAAAGGTTTTCCGTATGTTTCCTGTTAGATATTCATGTCGACACTCCTCCCACTCCTGATCGCACCATTCCTCTGTGCTCTGACTGCATCACTCTGACACAGCCATGCCAGTGAAACATTTACATTACGCATTAATAATCCAGAGTGAGTGACCTCCATAATGTGATAATGTCATAAAATGGATTCCACTTTTTTATTTTTGCATCAAGTAAATCCCATGCCTGTAGTGTTTGCACACTTTGCAAAGTCACAATGAATCATAGATAACATTGGAAAGTGTTCACATGCTTCATGATTTAATAAAAGACTGTCCACTATATTTAGACATTTTCTTTCCGTCTGTCATGTGATTCCTCTGCAGTGACGACCTGCAGCTATGAACGCCTGCATGCTTTAAAGCCAAGGCTACTGACTGAAGAACTGATTTCAAGCCTCTTCAGCTAGGCTGACGGCGTTCCACTTCAGCTCCCGCGGCATATATCGACCTCACACGTGCATACAGCCTTCATCCATGTCCCTGGCAGACTCAGGTTCAAGATCACAACCGTATTCACGTTCATGGAAGGTGACAAGTGGCATGTGGTGAAATAAAGTCAAAATCCAAAGGAGTTTCGTAGATCTTAGACTTAAATAAACTTTATTGATCCACAAGGGAAATTACCTGGTCACAGTAGTTTAGTTACACATAAAAATACTCTCAAGAACCACAAGTAAAGGAAAGATTAAGTAAATAATATACAATAAATATAAGTAAAATCAAACTTGTATGAGCAGAATTAGCATCGGCACAAATGTACAGGAAACAGAGACTGAAGAATATATATTATATGATAATAAGGTGCACTAGTGTCCATTAACATGAATAACATGGTGTTATGTTGTTGTCGTCCAGCTGGATAGAGGATGAATGACATCCGGTAGAGTTCACTGTGGGAGTCCATGATGGAGAGACGTTTGTCCAGTGTCCTCCTCCCTCACTGAGACAAAAGTCTCTAACTCTCTGCCAATAATGTGTCCAGCCTTTCAGATCAATCTGTCCATCCTGCTGATGTCCTTTCTGCTGCTCCCCCAACAAACCACAGTCAATAGTTAGAAGACCTCAGCTTCCCCAGGAAGTAGAGTCTACTCAGGTCCTTCTTGTCCACAGCATCATGTTGTCCCTCCAGTCCAGTCTGCTGCTCATGTGGACTCACAACTTCCACCTCTTCCTCCTGAAGTCAATGACCAGCTCCTTGGTCTAGTCCATATTCAGGACTGGGTGGTTTAACTGGGACCAGTCTACAAAGTGTCCTGTACTCCTCCTCATGTCCATGGCCACTGTAGAGACATCAGAGAACTTCTGCAGGAGTCAGGACTAGGGTTGTGTGATATTTCATTGTTTACGATACATCGTCAGAAACATTCCCCACGGTAAGAATATGTAATCACGTGATAAAAAACGATAAATTCCCATTGATGACGTATATATGTGCGCGACACACTCTCAGAACCAACACGTGTGGAATATTGACAAACTGACAATGGTGGAAGGTGGAGCAGATACGCCGGCAGAGGAGCTCGTTCCTAAACGAGGCTCCACCTCCATTATCTGGTTTGGTTTTAACCCCTTAACGCCTCAATTGATTTTTCAATTATATAAAGAAATTAAATATTTGTATTTTTGTTACCACTCCGGCCGGTCCTACCAGAAACTAGTGCTTGCAAAAGGTTCCTAGGATTTTTCTGAATGTGCACAAACCGACATGGGAGTATTACATGCGTTATTTCAGCTGCAGTCTGAACGGAAACAGTACGTCGTGAATTAGCGACACTAGGCATGAAGGGGTTAAAAAGTCTGACGTGGAGCAGCAAATTACAACATGCAAGGTTTGCAAACAAATAGTGCATAAAAAGGACAGTAACAGCACTAATTTGTTCCACCACCTCAAACACAAGCACAAACCAGAATATGAAGAAAGACAGAAAATGAGCAAGGATGCAGAAGCAGCGTCGACTTCATCCAAAGAGTCCGGGAAAAAAACAACAACGAGTGATAAAACTTGATGCATTAGAGTCAAAAAGATTAGGATGAACTGGTGTTTATTTATTGTTACTGTGAATTAATCCAGAAATTATCAGGATACATGTTTTAGTCCATATCACCCATCCCTAGTTTGGACCCAGAGCTTGACTGGAGATCAGAGGCGTAAAGAGTGAACAGAAACTGGGGCCTGTCAAACACTACCAACACATTTCAAAGCACATATTAAATGTTTACTTCTTCTTGTCTTGTGTGCACTGTCCTTAATACTTGATTTCCCCACCATGAAAACAATTAAAAGGATTATCTTAAAACACATGGAACTGTAACCAGGTACACACACAGGGTATTTTATTTTGCTGTTAAATAAGTAATAGTCTGCTATCATGGTGGCATAAGCTGTTTCCTGGAGGTACAGATATGGAGGCATCCACCTTGGGGTATTCTGTCATTTTAAACAATCTTAGAATAGTCTTAAATGGTATGAATGTACACTGATTACAACACTGGTGTAAAACTACAGCGGAAGCATCCTGTCGTCTGATGCATCTGGATTCCTGCTCGTCTGCCTCTAGCACAGTGCCATGAATAGATCCAGCACTCAGAATCAAAAAGAGTGTCAGTGACTCCTGGAGACATGGCTCCGTCGTGGTGGCCGGTCACGACTCCTCTAACTGGATAATGACCCAGAACCTCTCATGATAAAAGTGATAAATCTCTGTCTCTGCTCTTTTTGGTTTATTGCAGAGGTCCAGAGTAAGAGCACACAAGTGTTTCACAAGAGCAGCTTTTCTTCATCACTTACACCGTTCTGCAGAAAATGGTGCCGGTTCCCAGAGACTCATGCTCTCAGCAGCAGACACTGAGGGGACGCACAAGGGTTTGTAATTATTTGATTTCCTCAAGTCAGTTTCTGAGCAGGCATGCTTTGAATGACGGTACGCTGTCAGTGAGATGCAGCTTAATCACTCACTGCTTCACCGTGACTGGCCGGTTTGTTCAGAGATCCAAAGCTAAGATAAAAAATAGAAAATTCTTTTCCAGTCTTGATGATTTTCCAATCATGAAGCATCATTTTAGTCATCTTCTCTCAACAATGCGTCCCTCGATCAGATTATTTTCATCTCTAACTCAGTAATATCTGAGCGAGGTGAAGACGGGGTCACTAAATAAGGCCTTTAAATATAACTCTAGCACTTTGTGCGGTGCCGTCTGTGCACCCTCTGAGAGCTGTGGAGTCGCTCTTGGGCAGTGATGCTGGCTTCAGCTGTTCTCCTCAGCAGGGACTCTCAGTCCTTGAAGGCTTGAAAACAATCTGTCTTTCAGCGAGCGGCACAGTATGGGACCACACATATCATAGAAAACTAAAGTGCAGAGAAACTTCTCTGTTCTGGGAAGCA
The DNA here is from genome assembly GCA_005024645.1 of Planiliza haematocheilus. Classification (NCBI taxonomy): domain Eukaryota; kingdom Metazoa; phylum Chordata; class Actinopteri; order Mugiliformes; family Mugilidae; genus Planiliza; species Planiliza haematocheilus. Next base: position 440,285 of record SRSE01000736.1, read on the forward strand.
GCTGTACTGAAGCGCCATTATCCGCTGGTTGGTGAGAGGCCGAAGCTGTGATAATGAGGACGGTCAGTCCTCATATGTGAAGAGGAAAAGGGTCCATTTGTCGGTAAATGATCCAAAAATGTTCTTAACTGACATTTGGATTTGTGCAGTGTGGTTCAATTTAGGAAACTAAGACGTCTCAGTTATACAAGACTAACTGTTCTATGTGTCGGCTATTGGTCTGAGGATGGAGCTGGAGTTAAAAACTGAGCCGTTTAAAAGCAGAACAATGTCTTTGTTTGATAGACACAATGATTCAGTGTGACTGACAACAGGCACAGACTGTCCACCCACATACAGGCCAGCTGACAGACTTGCCTGGGCCCGGGACCCCAGCAGGATGCAGCCACAAAAACACTTTAGGAAGAAGAACAGCACAAGGTGTTGACCTGGCCTCCACATTCACTAGATCCCAAACTGATCAAGTATCTGTGGGATGATCCACAGAGGCCCCTCCCTCAAAGACCCCCACAGGACAGGACACCCTCAGAAGGAACATGTCCGTTCTCTGATGAGTCAATATTAAGAAGATGGTCATAATGTTATGCCTGATTGGTGTAGAATGTTAATGTAATAGAGCAGAGACAGAAGAGAGATGGAGCTTTTAATCTTCCATCTCCAGACCACAGGTCAGACTGATCTTCTGACTTCATGTCTTTCTCTAAATTGGATTCAGTAAACATGTGAAACCTCAGCCACCAGTTCTGGTAACTCTGAGGACGATGGAGGTCACGCTGCAGGTCGCCTACAGACAGGATCTGTGCCGAGTGGGACATACATGCGTGTCGTTCCGCTTCTGAATTTGAATTTCCCCAGGTTTCATCTCTTTCCACTTGAATGTTCCCGATGAGGCTTTAAGATTACCACTGTATTCCCACAGAACTGTCTTCTTCTTCTTCAATCTGAAAAGTCTGAAACAGGTTTTGTCAGACAGGGCCACGGTGGAGTATGACGGAGAGAGAGAGAGTCTGAGGGAAGAGTGATGAAGTAAAACTAATGCTAGCAGGCAGACTCAAACTTGCAGTGTCAGGGATACGAGTAGCATGGGAGCGAGCGCCTGAAGCTTTCATTTTACTAATTTAACAAGCCATGAAAACGTGTTTTTCTGTTTGGCCCGAGGGTCATTAAACCGACTTCTGTCTCCAGCTGCAGCGGCCGATATCATTCCTATCATCTCGTTAATAAACTCCATCATCTGTGACAATCTGAATGTGAGAATGTCAGAGGAGATATGAAAGGACTGTATGCAATCCTCAAAGGTTACGTCCAAAATATGCCTGAGAGCTGAGCGCGATTTAAAACCTAAAAGTAGGTCTTAAACAGATTCCGTCTCAGTGTCTCATACGTGCAACCTGCCAGCTGTGTCATCGTCTCCTGGAGGGAGGCTCCACTTTAAAAACATGATCAGAGAAGTGTCGGCTTTGGTTCAGCTGAAGCAGAAGTGCCACAGAATGCCGTCTGTATCCGAGGCTAGGCGGAGGGAAGCGACGGGAACAATCGCAGAGAGGGGCGGTGACACGAATACGAGGCGACGTGAAGCTGTTGCTGCTGCCAAGTTAGAGGAGTTTGTGGTTTGAGGACTTGTAGAGACGCAGACTCATGAGAGTTTTTAAAACGCTGAGATTTCAGAACGTTTCACAGCCGTAATCTGCGTGTTTAATCTCAGTCTCCCCTGAGGAATCACACCCAGGTGGTACTGACACCTGAACTACCGATAATTTAAATATACATGTTCTAGTCCTACTTCCTCTGGTTCTCAACGAGCTGACAGACAAGAGTTTCATAGCTTTATTTTGTTTCTCTTCTATGAAATTCAGTTCAGGTTGGTGTTTGTGGAAAAAAAAGCCCCTCTCCACTGACAAATCTTAAAAGCAGAAAGATTTGACATTTTACACAACAGACCGACAGGAAGGAATGACGCAAGGAAAACAGAGAAGATGTTATCCCACAGAACCAAATCTACAGTGTCAGGCTGGTGTTGTATGAAGCCACCGAGCTCCTCTCTGATGCTCTGGTTTGAAGTTTCGGGGCCTTTCAAGCTGTTTGTTCCAGCAAACCGTCATGATCAGACACGGATCAGTGGTCCTGAAACTGATGATACTGTCGTCTGTGTTTAAACACTGGCATTAGTGTTCATACTGCACTCATACGTCAGCCGTTGATTAATATGAATGATGGAGTTGTTGTCCAGGGTTGTTAGTCTGCACTGCTCTCTGTTGTGTCGTGTCTTTTACTGAAAGCTTTGTCTCTCATCTTTGCTCTGATGCATAAGTTTGCACGCTTTGTACTCCATCTGCTACCGTATGATGATAAAAAGACTTCTTGACCTTGTTGCTGCCATCAACAGTTCACACTAAACCGAAGCTTAACTGACCTTCTGCTTCTAAGTAATCCATGTTACAAACTCTGGTGGTCACACTGCTGCAAGGTCAGTGTTGCCAGATGCAGCTGATGGTTTCCAGCCCAGAAGCTGTTGGAAAACTGCCGACACCACCCAGGTTGCTTACGCCAGTGTAGTCTGTCATGAAAAAGCCTTGAAGCAGAGAAGTCATCCAGCAATAAACTACAGGAATCAGCCTCCACGACTACACACCACACACACGCTGTATTGAGAAGTAAAAGCAGCTTTTAAATCAACATTTAAGCTGAATGTTGCCAAACCAACTCGATTTTTACTCAAAAATAAAATTTGAAACCTCCCAGCTCCTTTATTATATCTGGAAGAGAAGGCGGCACAGTTGTGTTCTCTCCAGGTTCTCCAGCTTCCTCCCAACATCCAACAGTGATGGTCACAGCAGTAGACCCTCCAGTCGGAGTCCTCTGCTGCTGCTCTTTCTTATTATCTCTTCCATTTTCCCACGCTGTCAGAATCAGTTCTCAGTTTCTACGTCACTGCTTTCAAGCCACTGTCATCCTGTCAGTCTGTTCTGAAACCTTCCTCCTCCCCCATCTCCACCTCTCCAACAGGTCTTCATCAGAGGTCTCCTTCATCTTCTTCTTCTCCAGCGTCTAGACTCCAGGGGTCTCGTCTCTATCTACTTTCATCTTCATAGAGATGCAGCTCTATGACAACGCCACTCTTACAGTCCAACCACCAAACTATTACCTTACATGTTTCCTCAGTAAATGTTCATGCTTCACCTACCTGATTGTTCCTTATTATTATTAAACAGTGAACTGTCTTTTATCTGTGGCTGTAGATGTGTGATTAGGCAGTTTGGTATTTGTGTATGAATGGATCGCTTACAAGCAGACTGACGTAGGTAGACAGAGGTAGCCCAGAGATCAGGCCGTGGGCTCAGACAGGTTCTAGGCTGTATGTGTGGTGTGTTAGAGAAGAAGAAACAAGTCTGAGACAGACGGCAACGGAAGAAGAGCAGAAGCAAAGTGAGAGTGAAGGAGGTTAGAGATGGAGGAAGAAAAACCTAGTAGTGAGTCGTCTCCGCTTGCTGTGCATCAACACGTGGAGTCCTCTCTGCAGCGTGGGACGCACTCGCTAGTCGACCTGTCTCGTCCTTTGGTATTTATAAAGAGCTACTTAACATTCACCAAAGGAGCAGCGTCTGCTACGCAGGAACTACCTGAAAAGAAAGATCAGCTGTCAGACGGAGGAGGAGAAAAACCCCAAACAAACCCAAAGTGGTTGTGAACAAACCACCTCACACGAAGGAAAACAGACAAAGGCTCCTCCTCTGGAGCGACGGGACGCCGTCTTCTTCCCGTCAACTCGGAGGCGAGATTGACGCTGTCAGTTTGTCAGCTGGAATGTGGGACGACTCGTCTCAGTTCTCCGCCTTGTTTGTGGAGAGAAGAGCAGGTTTCAGTCCCAGGCTCAGGTTCTAGGAGTCTGTTAGTCTTGACAGCTGGTCACGTGATCAGTGTTGTTTCCTGGGGTCCCTGGGTGGTCTGGGTCTTACAACGGTCAGACCTCGGCTTGTGTCCAAGCAGCATCCTGTCGCCCCCTCCCCGCTGAGCTCTCCTCTTCATCCAGAGCCATCTGGACTCTCTCTGCTCATGGCTCTTCTTTTGTTTGCACCAGTTCTGCCAAGTGTCCCGTAGGCTTTGCCCAGTGAGTGACTGGTGTATCCCCCACGACCCCACCTCCACTGGCATGCATCTGGTCTTCCACCCGTTCACCCAGCGCCTGCCCCCCCTCCGTGCAGACACGTCACTGCTCTGTGGGTTCCTCCCTCCTCCACTGAAGCTCCTGCAGGCGGAGTCGTACTGGGTTGTTGTTTGGCTTCCAAATCCGGCTCTGCCTTGCCTTTCAGCCGAGTTCTCTCCTGCTGTACTGCCTCAGCTGCTCTCCACTTCCTCCCCGTGCTCTCTGATTGTTTTTACATTCATGTTTTTAATTAAAAAAAGAAAATACTTGGCACAGATGATTTGGATGTGTGCAGAAAGTAAAAATGAGGGTTGACGCTGCAAAACATGCAAGTAACAAGCGTAGCAGAAAAAAAGACAAGTATAACTGTACATGTAGATCCAGCCTCTTAACACGATGCATGCTGGGAAACTTGATAGAACTGAGTTTGACTCGTGCTGCTTTTGAAAATCCATGACAACTTCATATAACTTAACATATCTGATAACTGTGACTGTCAAAAAGAAGTTCTGGTCTCTCACCTTCGATGTCCACCTCGCCTCACTCTGCTCCCTGCACCTGCATCATGGTTCATAATGGTTATAAATGACTCACTGCAGACCGGACCGGTGGGAGCGAGGCTGGAATACCACCTGCAGGAAGACAGAAGACTCCTGTGAAGGACAAACAAGACAAACCGCCCTCTACCTTTAAATTCCCTGAAACTACATCACACTTCTGTGTAACTGCAGTTAATAGAGTTTGTGTATGTCTGACATTTCCTTCATTAATTCACAGAAATGTACGCTCAACAGTAAACTATGACGGCGACAATGAATCCAGGAGTGAAGGAGAGAGAGACAGCTATTCGCTCTTTCAGTCTCTCAGTGGAAACATCAGATGGAGAGGAGGATGAAGAAAGAGAGACAGACGGAGAGACGGACCGTTGACGGAGACGACTGTAAATGTCAGCGGTTCTGTGATGGACAGACAGACAAATAAAAGGAGGTAAAGATCAATCTAGTTTTACATGAGCTGACAGAAAAAAAAAAGACGCAATCAGACACTCAGAGTCCGGAGCAGGAGGGCGATGCGTTTGTGTTCTTAAATGTAATTCAGAACACAGACATGAGTGAAAAGGTTAATAAGGACGCTGTCACAGTCTGAAGCTGATTACGGCGTCTCATGTGTCAGAGTGGCACAGCGGGTTCAACACCCCTGCAACATGTTTGATTCTTATGGTGAATAGAAACTAAGACCAGAGGAAAGAAATGTATATGTGACTTAGAAAAGAAGACTCAAAAACACAGAAGGATGGTGCCTTAACGTGTCTGAGCGCTTCTGATCGTCTTTCACACTCGGACTGACCAAAACAAGAAGCTTGGAGAAGCTTATTGAAACCATGATAGAGAATGAGTGCTGCATTCAAAGCTGAAGGTGTGTGGGACCTTTTTCTTTTTGGCCAGGCAGTGTATTTACCAGACATAGACACTAAAGAAGGAGAAACAGAGAAGTGGATGGAAGTGTAATTGTTGTTCCTGCTCTGTCCTGTCACCCATGTCTTTCTATTTATAGGCTGACATTTTACCATCTGCAGAACAAGCCCAAACGCCGCGGTGATGGATAGATACCGAGCGTGTGTGTGTGTGTGTCTGTGCATTCCTGAGGAACACATGATGGATAGAGAGCGCTGGTGCATTTCACAGTTCAACACAGCAGCAACAGTTTGGATGCTTGGTGCAGATTAGTGACTGATGTCTGTGTCAGTGTGTTGGACATTGTTCTGTTTATATTTGTGTGTAAAGGTCAGTCAGCTCCGTGTTGATCCACCGTGCAGGAGTTAACCTGGAACTAACCGACCTAAGGAACCGTAACGCTGCCTCCACTTTCTATCCACATGACGTGATTTGATCCAGACGGTACTGAGACAGAGAGGCAGAATATTTAGATCCGGTCTGTTAAAGCAGGATTTACCAGAAATATAAGAGGAGAAATGTTTTTACTGACGACGCAGGAAGATGAGTGATGTCTCTGTCCACATGGATTCCAGCTTTGTTTTTCTACCTCCATGTTTCTGATGTTTAACCCACGTGGAGCAGCCATGCTCAGAGAGAATGGATTTATTCCAGTAACCAGAGAGAAACCAGCACATCAGGAGTCTACATGGTTATTAGGAGATCAGAATATCTTCTGATAAAGTCTTTCTGTTCTGAATTGTTTATTTCAATCATTAGAAGAATTCTAGAGTCCATCTAAACCTTCCTCATGGACACTTGTGGGAAGAGAAGTCATGAACTGGACCATCAATCATATGATTTCTGATCATGTCTGGAAAATGAAGAAAGTTCTTTCATGTGAAGGTGTTAAAGGTGAAGGTTCCAGGGTTGTGGTTCGTCCCGTGACCAAAAACACGTCCACCCACAGCGCCCCACTGACCAGAGGACACAGGGACTCTGAGATGACAGCATTGTCATTGGAACCGTTTTTAGACCTTAAGAGCTGGACTTGGAGTTGAAGGAAACTTTGGATGAGTTCAGTCTTCTGTGAGGAATACACATAAGGTGTTTGTAGTTGTGGATTAAATTCAGTAGAAAGCTTTACGTCCAGATTGTGTAGGAAAACAAGGACAATGTGTCCAGACCGTTTGCTCAGAATAAGTGAAAGCTAACAAGAAGAATGTGTTCTGCATCCAGGCTTCCTCTGGCCTCGTTTTCATTGCAGTGAGAAGAAGCAGAAGTAGGCATAATTTGCATCCAAAGAAGTACTCCCTGGGGTGCTTTGTGCACGAATGTCAGCCCATTCTCTGCACCCCCCTGCTGAAAGCCTGCAGAGCATAGATCAATGTGTCTTATTGTGCTACTAAAATATGATTCAATCAATCAGTTCTGGGACTTTGTCTCACCTCAGCGTCCTTTGGTTCTGCTTTTTATTTTCTCTGATCAGAAGCAGCTCTACTACCTTTAGAGGTTACATAATGAAATGAGAGTCACAGCAAAGTGTCACATACAGCACAGGCACTGATCATGCAGAATCCATGGATTTAATGAGGCATACAGTTCACCTCTCTACTAAATATACTATATTACCTAATGTATTCTCTCATCTACATTTAAACGCTTGTGAAATTAAGTGACATCCCATTCTCAATCCATAGGGTTTAACATGACGTCAGCCCACCCTTTGCAGCTGGAACATCTTCAAATCTTCTGGGAAGGCTTTCCACAAGCTTTAGCAGTGTGTTTATGGGAATTGTTGACCATTCTTCCAGAAGAACATTAGTAACCAGCTCGGGTTGAGGAAGTTCTTCCACACCAAACTCATCCATGTCTTCATGGACCTTGCTTTGTGCTCTGGTACTCAGTCGTGTTGGAGCAGGAAGGGGCCATCCCCAAACTGTTCCAGCAAAGTTGTAGGAGCGTGGAATTGTCTCCTGGCAACAGCCAAACCCAGATTCATCCTTCAGATTACCAGATGAAGAAGCATGATTCATCACACTTGTCCATTTTAAATCAACAGCATGTCGTTGGTGAAGAAGCCTTGAAGCAAAATGCATCAGGTGTCAGTCCTGGATGAACCACTGAGGGTGAAACTTGAGTAAAATAACCAATGAATGCACAATTCTCAAACATCTCTGCCTGAAACAGTACAATGTTTAATTAAGCTTATCCTCAGTATCAGCAGTAAGTTATGAGTGCATGCCACCACGCTACACGTCCTATCCGTTAACAGAGTGCACAGTGATCTACTGAGGATCGCAGCATGCCGTGTTCTCATTACTCAACACCAAACCTCCCACAATCCTCCAGTTCTTTTCTTGTAGCTGAGCGTTCTGCAGCTGAGCCCCATTCCTTGGCTCTTTTTGATTTATGCATGTTAGAGGAGGCTGGAACATGGCTTTTTTTTTTTTTTTTTTTTTTGCCAGATTAATATTTATGATAACACCAGTGTGCTCATTAAAATATTATGTATAGATACCTGAAGCAGTTTAGTCTAATTCTCAGCACACACACAGAAGAAGAAGACATCTTACTTTGGCTGAGTTATTTTGAATAAAATGCCAGATAGTGTTGTAGTCCCAACGTAACTCAGGAAACAAAAGGTTTTTAGTAAAACACTGGGATGTGTGTGTTCATTGTTTGAGAAGCTAAAACATGCCAGCATGGTTTCCTGTCTGTATATGCAACAGAAATGTGTAGTCACACCCGACTGGAGATAAATGCATCAACAAAGACCCCTCCTCTGCTTTTACTTTAATCGGTTTTATCTTTCATAACTTCAGTCTCATTTTAGTCCATTAAAAGTTTTTGCCTTTGTTTCAACTTTTAATTATTCCATTTAGAGAAACTGCAACTAACGGCTAAATACTAATCGTTAAAGAATAATTTCTCTTCCCTACTGCTGGGGTCAGTTTCTCTCTGAGGAACATGCCAAGGCCATGGTCCCTCTCTGGCGTCTTCAGTCTCACTCTCTGGGGGACACTTTGCATTACAGACACAGCTGTAGAGTTAGATAATAACGCCCTCCGTCACTGTCTGACACTTTGCATTTCAATGCTTATGTTCATGTTTATGCACAATAGCCACTTGGATGTTGAGACATCCAAGTGCTGCCTCGGTCCACCTTCTCAGTATAAGACTCTAAGCTTTAGTGTTGTGATGATGAATCTTCAGTTCTCCTCGATCGAGCCTGAATAAACTCCTCCAGGCATAAGACATACAGGACTCTGGTGCTTCTTCTTCTTCTTCTTCTTCTTCTTCATCCGCATCACCACAAATTCCTCCCTAACACTAATCAGAGTGTTAGAGCAGTTTAATGAAGCTTCTGTCTGCAGCAGAAATAATGAATCAAGGCTGGATCAGCACTGGTCTCTTTTTCCACAGCTGGATTTTTATTTTATTTTTATTTTTTTAATATTTTCTCTCTCTACTACCTCTGCAATAACATGCAAATATATAATCCCTGTAATTCAATTTGTACTTTATTCACTTTACTTCTCCAGTCATGTTTACATCCTCCATTAACAGTTTGCTAGTTAATACACTTAGGACATAGATATTTGTATATACTGTGTATTATTCTACTCAATGGTGCCTTGAATTGGCCCCAGGGACAAATAAAGTTGTGCTGTGTCGTCCTTGATTATTTATAAGGTTGGATCATACATTACAGAGAGATAACGGATAGTTTTCTAAATGTTAATCCATTCTCCACTCTACTGTCCACTGTTTAAATACGTGTCGATAATAAGTCAGGGCAGTAAATTCCTGTAGTGTAAAACATCAGCTAGTAAAGTGCTTAGATGAGACTAATTTAACTTCACAGTTATCTGACTGACCGTCATTGAGGCCGCTGATCACATCAAATAACATCCTAGTCTCATCTTGTGAACGTTTTCTCATAGTTTTTATCGACAGATATTCATTTTAGCTCGTTAACATCACGTCTTAGTCCAAGAAAAAGTTGAGGTTGATGGATCTTTTTTTGCTGTCCTCCTTTTTAACAAAATCAAACCCTAGTGAGCATCAGAATTCCTCCATGTTGAATGCTTTTTCAGGTCTAATTTCTTTAGACACATTGCTCTGCAGCTTAAGATTAGTTTGTAGTTCACATCACTTCCACGCCTCCTACGCCATAGCTAGGATCCTATAACATGACATGAACAAAATGATCAGTGGTGCAGTCTCCTCCCAGGTCAGCTCTGCATAGACCACTTAAGGGAGTTTGAACTAGGCCAATAAAAACTCCCACATACATATACGTGCGTACGTGCATTTATATAACGCTGCACAAGCCTCTTTCAGACTAAAATGGACCTTTGCACTGTATGCATCTGCAGTATGGACTCCTCTAGACCTCTGAAGGTGTTCCTGCAGTATCTGGCACCGTGCCGTTAGAAGCAGATCCTTTAAGTCCTTTTGCTCAGCACATCCCACAGATGCTGGATTAAAGAGAGAACTTTAAACCTTGTTGTGTTCCTCAAACCATTCCTGGACCGTTTTTACTATCCTGCTTAAAGAGGCCTCAGGGACTGCTGTGTGCTGGTATGTGTCAGAGTAACATCCACATGAATGACAGAACGATGTGGCTTTATCTGAGTGGTCCTGCAAATAAAATTAAATGAATTTCAGGAAAGATTAAACTAATTACTCTGTGGAAGAGACCAAAGGTTCAGCTTCAAACACCAAATAAAACCTGTAAATGTAACAGCAGCTGAGATAGAAATGCATGAAAATCTGTTTTCTGAAACTCAACTGAAACCAACGCCGTCAACTACACACATGAGCTTTCATTTCATTCAGGTCTCATTTTGATCCACAATAATGTGCGTTTTATCAGAGAGGCACTTCTTCCTCGGGTCGAGTGTCTTTGGAAGTTTTTAAATATCTTTTCTCTGCTCAGTCACAACATGCGCTGAGGCTGCGGAGCGCCATGCGACGGCGGCACAGCTGTGGCTCATTCAGGATGAGTGTCAGGCGAGTTAAACACTCATCTGGTATCAAACTGAATATTTAATCAACCCGTCTCCTCTCTGAAGTGACAAACAGCGAATCCCCATTCTTCCCCCGTCCCCAGCATCAACCCCTGCCCCCTTTTCATCCTCCTCTGGTGGGATTTTGAAGCATTCTGAAACTTTTTGTACTCAAAGTACCTGAAGCAAACATCAAAAGACGAGTCCCTCCCGCCAAAGAGAGCTTTGTATTTCCTCTTAAACGCCCTGCTGTGTTTTAATCCTCTTACGTGCTGCTGATGATCAGACATACCATAAAAGCAGACAGATGAGCTCAGTGATTGCTGCTCAGTGGTTGTGGTTTATATGGATCGTAATTGAAAAGCAAAAGGGATTAAGGTTTACTGGAGATGACTTCATCAGAAATAATGGAAGGCCTCATATATTTTTTACAGCGCCATATATTACATTTCCTTTTGGTGTTAGAGGTTGTGCAATAAGAGCTGGACAGCGGTTTATTGAATCTGAGTTCACCTTTAGGCGGTTTGTCTAAAGTTTAAAGTTAAGAGAAGTTGCTTTGAGTGACAAACTCAGGAGAATTAAAGGTGCAGTGTGCAGGGCTCGGTGACATCTAGTGGTGAGATTACAGATTACAACCTAATTAATACTTTTTTTCTAATGATTAAAGAGAACTTACACTGGTCACAACTTGAACTACGGTTGTCTTGGATGGGGAAATTAACAATAGGGAAACCAAAACTGTAAAGTTGGACCTTTTAACATGGAGGTCTGTGAGGACTGACTTGCTGTCTTTATTTTTCAGCCTTGGAGGATGCTACTAAGAAGCAACATGTTGGACTTCATAGGTGGATGTGTGTCCTCTCATTCAGAGCTAACGCTTCTTATTTTTAGTTGATCATACACAAGTGAATGTCTGCTCTAAATACTCCAGATCCACACACTGTGGATAATAGTGAAATGTCAGGAGATCATAGTAACATTCTGTTTACCATCCCTGAGACGTTGGACTGAGGGGACATTATGCATTTGTGCTGTGCAATTATGCAACAGATTATTATGCAAAGATTTATCTGTTCTTGACTCAAGTGCTCTCGGCTTAGATCTTGACCTTGGTTTAAAATCCATCTCCTGACAACTGCAGTTTTATGACCAGGCCACAGAAATGAACTAGAATGATGACTTCACGGTATTTTCTTCTCATTAGTCTTCCTGTACGTCTGCTCCTGAACATACAACATGAGAGCTTATGTCAGCCGTCAGTGCTAAAACGTCTGCAGTGCTACTTTAGTCGCATATACATTTAAATATTTTGCCACAGCATGAATCACACTGAAAAGGGTCTTTTTTAAACCCTCAGAAGACAAAAACCATCACAAGTCATCACTTTATAAAATAAGAGGCGGCTCAATTTCCAGAGAAAACCTGTTAAATAGCAGAAAAAAAAACAGAAAGTACAGGAAAGACAAACTAAAAGGTCCACATTCTTTTAGGATTCATTCCCCTCATTATCCACAGCAGTTTGTTTAAGTGTGTGTCTTCCAGATGGAGAGATGAATGTCCTCCAGCAGAGTGACGCGGTGAAATGGACGTGAAAGCACAACTCGTCTCACTGACGATCAGACAGACGGCTGGAAATAAGCCCGTCATCTTTCTCCGTCTCTCTCCATCTCTCTCCGTCTCTCTCCGTCTCTCTCCGTCCTTCTGTTCCAGACGCCACCACTTACTTCTCTTTTATCTGCCGTTCAGACGGGGAGACGTCTAGCCTGTCTCTGCGTCTCGTGCTGTCTGTCCCTGTCCTTTATTAGCCCGCTGTGTCTCACTCTCTCTCTCTCCACTGTTACACGGTCATTATCACTTCCTCTGTCTTCGCTCACTGCCGTCTGTTTGTCTGGAGACAAACATCTCTGACAGTGTCACGACTTATCAGGTGAAGGATAAAGGATCCAAGTATTCAGGGTTTAACAGAATGAAAGAGTCTCAGTCAGAACAGACTGAGACAAACATCTGTCTAATTGGACAATATCACATATCCTGATTACTACACTGAAAAACACTTCAAGTCAGTAAAACTTAGAAACCAAAGTTGAGCTGTTGCCTTAAAAATGTGAGTAAACTCAACCTGAAGAAAAAAAAAACTCAGTTATAACTTTCTAGACTGGAAATGATCAGCTGTTTCTCTCTGGCTGGAATAAATCAGTCTCTTCTGAACATCTTTTCCCCACAGTAACGGTAACAGGAACTGGAGACATGGCGACAACATGATCGTCTTCTACTGACTCAGTTCTTTAAAGTAAAACTTCTTCTTCTTCTGTTACATTTCCAGCAGATTTGATGCTAAATGCAGCCAAATAAAACCTCATTGTTGCCTCAAAACATCAATCAGAACAACATGCTTATGCACTTTGGAAGAATTTTTTGTATGGGGCTGTGGCTGGCGACCTGTCCAGAGTGTACACTGCCTCCCGCCCAATGACACCTGGGATAGGCTCCAGCAGACCCCACGACCATTCACAGGAACAAGCAGTTACAGAAGATGAATGAATGAATAAATTAATGATGTCACTGAAATCATTATGGAGCAGCATATAAGCGAACGTGGAAATCATAATAACTGCTCACAGAAAACACATTATTAAACGCTGTGATTGGTTTGAATGATCACGTTTTCAGGGTCGTGTCAGGGCCGGCTGGGTTAACAGGATTTGGAGAAAAAAAAAAAAAGAAAAAGCTATGGAGAGAGAAAGAAGGAGCGAGCGAGCAGGAGAGAGCCCTGCAGTGTCAATTAGCCTTATTCGTGACTTCACACCGGCTGCCAAGATGAGCGGAGAGGAGCTCAATCAGGAATATGGATCTGCAGCCACAGGAAGTGACTCCTATATGTCAGTGTCTGCAGCGGAACAACAATGGTCTTCATCGCACGGCACCTATTAAATGAACAAATTACATGTAAAACCTCAGTCAGCAGTGAAATTCCTACATGTTCCGTCCAGTCGTTGCTCTAATTTGCTCAGACTTTGTTTCTGGTCACGTGTCACCAGTAACAGCTGTGACTGGTACAGAAAGCGTTTCCTTATCGGTACCTGAACAAGCGATTCACAATAAACTGATCCACTTCATCACGAAGAAGGCTTTGGCTTTGGGTGACGACCAAGAGATGCCTCAGGCTGATCCAAATGTTTGCTGTACTCTGGGAGGAGACCCTGTGGCAGATCTGCTGGAGGAATTTTGTTCTCCATCTGGCCTGGAGATAGCTTCCATCGATGGGGCTGATTTTAGATGTACAGGGCCTGGTGTACCTTCCCTAACCCTCCTTCTATCACATCCAGAACCACATACTGTAAATGATGCTACATTGGAATAGAAGCAAGACTTAGTCCTTGTAAATAAATCAGTAAAAACACCTGCAGAGGTTAGAAACACAGAAGATATCTGGAGTTTATACAGAGAATACACTTCCCTGCACCGACTATATATAACAAGATTATTTAGATATTAGAATACATGGACTACAGGGACAAACAGACATTGTGTACATTTGTTTGTGTGCGGTATCTTAAGTTTGACAGATAATAATACAAACACGCAGCGACTGTAAAAACAAAAATAGATATCCTGATACTGAACGCAACACCACAGCAAACCCCACCAGGAAAAACAAGAGATAAGAAATACTGACTGGAACTGTTATTTATCCGCTGTCTTTAAGGTCGGATAATGAACTGAAGAAAGGCACCAAAGCTCGCCAAGACAAGGAAGCACCCAGAGACACAGCCGGCTGCTTTCTGCAGGAACACCAGCGAATAGCAGAGCGCCAGCCTTCAATAAAGCTACAGTGGAGTGAATCCTTCAGACATCAGAGACCTGTCATGTTTGTTTTCATATCAGCTGTAGGTCTGCAGGAGAACACAAACGTCCAGTCGACCCAGAGGGGGCGGAGGATTGTTGATGGAAAACCGGACTGAACTGGACTGCAGAGAAAACACCTGAGATCTGACAGCTCTGATTGAGTCTGTGCTCTGCCAGACGCTCAGGATGGAGCCTGCAAATATCTGCCCTGATTTTAGTGCAATGTGAAAATGAGTCCAAATCTCTGGGTGTCTGGACTGCAGGGAGGAAAAACCAGGAGAGGGGGGATTCATTTCTTGGCAATGGTTGTTCCTGGCTGTGATCCCTGTTTCCAGCCCTATCTGCTTTGATTATCTCCCACTAGATTAGAGGGAATATGCAAGATAGCAAAGATAAACCTTCCAGTGGAGTGGAATTTTGATAAGAACCCAAAGTTACGACTCCAGCTGTTAAAGGGTAAATGGAAGGAACATAAAATAAACCACATGGCAACAGGTTCATCCAATGGTTGATTAATAGGATCAGATTTCACAAAACACAATGATGTAAACAAAACTTCACCAAAGTTTAACAAGTAAAAAAACACATAACCTTTGAATGAGCTTAAAAACAAACCAAACATAAACCAGGAAGGAGTTTCAGGACCAGTGCATTTTACAGTTTGTCAAGTTTACTTTTAAAACCAGAAACAAAAAACTGGAAAAACAACTAGTATGTGATGTTTATGTTTAAATCCAAAAACAGTCTAAAACTAAAAACAGAAAGTTAATCTTAATTAAGTTCCTCCTAAGGTGATTTCTTGTCCTTAAATTTAGCAGGAAGTAGTCTCCATGGTGGCCACTGGTCCAGGTTGTCACGCAGCGGTGTTTTTGGTTTTGTGTTGTCTCGTCATTTCCGGTTTTATTTTGAAATTCTAACTCTCCTCTCGTTTCAGGTCACTTGCCCTTCCTCTTGTGTCACCGGTCTGATTGTCTTCCTGATTCCTGATTGTTTCCACCTGTTCCCCATTACCCTCGTGTGTGTATATATGGTCTGTCCTGTGCCAGTGTGTCATGTTTCATGTCCATGAGCGTTCGTGTTTCCTGCCATTGTGTTTTCAAGTAATCGTTAAGTATATTCGTTATATTTGCTACGTTTTTTCCTCTGAGGAGTGATTTTTTATTGGATCTTTTTGTTGTTACCAGAGACTTTGAGTGTGTGATTAATAAAGTGTCACGATTTCTTTCGACCCTCTGGATCTGAGTCCAGCTCTTTTGTACCTGCTTGTCACAGGTCTGTCTGGTCCAGGAAGTAGTCTCCATGGTGGCCACTGGTCCAGGTCTCTCTGGTCCAGGAAGTAGTCTCCATGTTGACCATTGGTTCTAGTCTCTCTGGTCCAGGTCTCTCTAGTCCATGCATCAGTGTGTTCAGCTCTAAATAAACCTGGTTCTTCCTCAGATTCAGAGAGAAGTTCTGATGACCAGATACCTTGAGTCATGTCCATGCTCCAACAGAAAAGATTTGAAATCACTGACTGATGGAAACTTTTTCTTCTTCTTCAAAAACACGTTGCTTTTATATGTATCTAATAACCACTGGTTTCTCCTTTACTTCTCTTTCTGGTTTCTGGTCCAGACTCGGTGCCCTCTAAGTCAGGTGTATCTAAACATCCTATCACTGTGTCAATGCGAAGAGAAAGAGACAGGTGCGTAAACAGAGCAAACACAACTTCAACCTGGCTCTGGCTGCAACAACACAGTAACCAGAGGATAATAGTAGCTTTCACGAGCGTGCACAAAGGCATTAATTAAAACACTACTCCCAATCAGATTTACAAAGACAAAGAGAAGCCGAGGCCAGCTGTTCACATCCCAACACAGCTGCTTCAAACGGCAGTTGAACCAGGGTTTTAAGCAGGTGTCCTGATGATGGCAGCGATGGTGGACTGGTCGACCAATGAGTTAAGGTTGGAGATGGATCAGAGCAAGAACCAGGAGGTTTTTCAGGCTCGTTGACCTAAAGAGAAAAACTGTAGGCCGTGAGATCCATAAAGTCAACAGTGTCCTGTTTGTTGATCCATATTTTGTGTCCAAGATGCATGAAAGTACCACAGCATATTAACTTTTAGCAAAACTCCTCTGCTGCAGTGAAACGTCTTCCAGCAATAGTTTTTCAGACAAGACTCTTTGGAACAAGCTGAACAAAGTGGAAACCCACTGTCCCATCACTGGCTGAGCTAAACCAATGAGCTCCCCTCTTATCAGCACACGTAGTAACCCACAGTGAATAAAAAAAGAATCCAAGTAATGCAGTCTCGTCTACTTTCCAGACGGATGTTCATAATCTCCTGTATTCCAGTCACTCCCAGGAGCTGAATCCATCCCGGACTTATTCAGGTCAAGGTCTTCCTTCAGAAAAAAAACCTTAATTACAATTCATCCAGTGCACCTGATTTACATTTAATGTCACGGTGAGCAGAAATATGACTCAGAGAGAGAGAGCTGACTGTTTCACCACTAGTTCCTCTTCACATAAAACACAACTCTCAGGTGTTTGCAGAGAGTTAAGGCCTGGAGGTAAATGAGTGGCAGGATAAAAACCAGTGGTGGCTTTGAGTCTGGAGAGAAGAACAGGCAGACGTTTTCTTCTGTTGGTGAGGCAGCAGGCCGAAGCATTCAATCTGACAGTCACAGAGCACAACAAAGACTAGTGAGAAACTAAAAGGTGATGCTGGACACCTCCTCCGTGAATGAGCCTGAGCAACAGGACGAGTAAAACTGACCTGTTTACTGTTAAAGTATGAAACTGTCTAGACTGAGAAGAGTTTCTAGCAGAAATAGAGAATTTGATGAAGCTTAGTTAGGAAGTAAAACATCCATCCTCCTCGTTGCCTCGTTATTACATTTCTTCTTATCGTTCCTGCCTGTGAACACAAGGCCTCCCTGCTCTGTTGTAGAGACTTGACCTTGGTAAATGAGGTTTACAGCAGCAGAAACACTGCGGGGAGTCTGCCTTACTCATTAGACAGCTGCAGTAATGAGCTTTAAGAGCCCTAATATGATCAAGTTGGGTAATATTTATCCTCAAAGTACTTTTTACAAAGTCGGTTGGAAACAATGTTCACAGCATACACGCTTAATTACAGATTCAACAACTGAGAAATAACAGCAGCTGTCCTTGGAGTCGGGATCATCGAGAATCAGAACTTTAGTCGGAGAAGTGAAGCAGAGGGACGGAGACGGAGATGAGTCCATGTTCATGTAGAGCTGGTGTCCAGATGGATGGGAATTTACTGCTGGTGGTCACAGCCTCTAGAGAGTGATCCCTAAGTTTATGATGCCTGATGGCTGAACTTGTTAGTGTTCAGAACCAGCCCAAAGGATTTGATTGGCCTGGCAGATCTTCTAATCAGTTAATCAGATAATCAGTTCCCAGAGGAGAGACTTCAGACCAACTCAAGAAGCTTGGTCTGGCCTCCAGGCCAATGACGATGAAAGCTACGACTCTGTCAGTGCTGCCAACGACATCGATGCCAAGTCGCCCAAGTCGGTTTGTCTTTTCAGGTGTATTTTCAGAAATCTTTCATATAAAAGAACAAATTTAACTTTTTCCAAGCCATAGTAAAGAATTTAGAATAAAACCAAGCTACATTTGGTAGAAAAAGATGAGCTGAAGCTGATAAAAAAGACAGATAGTTTAGCATTTAGTGCTCTAATGCTTTTATGGGTCAACTGTATGGACTGATAAAGCTTCAGAGCGCTGAACGGTTGCTGAGGCAACCATGAGACTCTGGTGAGTTTGTTAATAATGTTGGTAGAGAGCTGATTGACGTACCTGCCTGATGCCAAGAGGAGGCACGCAGTACACCTACGGGCTCCAAATTCAAGGCCCGGATGTGACCTTGAATTTGACATGTGTGGTCCAGAGGAAGTGTGGGCAGGTCACCGTTAACGTGGCTCCACTTTCAGACAGCACCGTCCAGACTCTGGCTCCAAACTCACGAGATGGCGCCGCCCGTATCCCTGGGATACTAGCGTCAGTTTGACCAATGGGAGGAAGTGGAGACACGTCGTCCATTTCTTTGGTGTGAACTAGGAGATAAACCTTCACAGAACCATCTCAGCTTTATAGGCGGAGGTGGTTAAAGAGTTGAGCTGGTCTAGGTGACGAGCGCTACCACTGGCCGTGACATAACAGTCTGGTAAAGATTGCTGCAGGGATGATTAGTGAAGGATAAAGTGAAACATTAGAATCAAATCTGTATATTTATATCAAGTAAATGAACATTCCTACATAAGGGACATGATGAGAAGCCCGTTGATGGACAGGGTGGCTGATATACAGCTTGTCTTATGTAAAATAATGGAGAAAGACCCAAACTAAACACAACTAACAAACCTTCACCGTGTGTTTTTACATGTTCTCCTCTTCCTCTTGTTCTTGAGCCTCAGCAGAGAGCAGCCGCGGCGCTGCCTTTCATCTGAGCGCTGTGTAAACTGAGATTCTCCACGCTTCGCTTCTGTCGACTCGGCCTCAGAATGGGTTTATTCCTACTTTCAGATCATTGTCACACTGTAAGACAAAGGCTTCTTCATGTTGTTCTTTTCCCTCCAATTACATCTAAAAGATTCTGTTTTTGTTTTTATTCTCCTTCAGCTAATGTTGCTACTGGGAGAAATATCCCTGATGCCACGACAGAAAGATGAAACTGTGGAGAGCGCGGCCCCTGTGGTCATTAATGGGATTATGATGTGGAGTGGGCGTTTTAAACACATCACAAAGAACGAGAAGTCTTCCAGCTGCATGAATAAAACTTCAGGAAAACCTGGAGGTGAGCAAAACACCATCAGACATTGTGATTAAACTGAATATAAAACTGAGTGTACGGCTGGAAGCATGGAGAATGAGAGCGAGCTCCAACATCTGGAGGAAAACTTAAAACCACAAGAGGCTGTTCCTGCAGAAACGTGACACGGTGTCATGGTTGGGTGTCTAAATACTTTTTTAAATTTATTTTGCGAAGTAGGCCACATAGGTCACACCTGCTGCTCCAGAGACACAGAGGATCTCTGTGACAGTTGTTTCAGGCCGACTGATAGTGAATAATTTAAACGTTTAACCTTTTTAATGTATATGCAGCATTCAACATGAGACTAATACTAAATAATTCAATAATACCATGTAATATTTACTCTGTGTTTTATGCATTAGCATAAATTTAATGAGAGGGGACGTATTGAAGACACTGGAAACAGGATGACTGGACTACCAGTTATCTGGATCAGCCATGCACATATCTATGTAGTCATGTGGTAGAGGTTTCTTGGTACAGACCGTTAAAAATTCCTGAATTTCACTTTGCAGCTGTGGAAAAACAAGACCCTAACGTCACAGCACAATCAAGACAAATGATCTGGTGTAAACCATAAATATAAGGCCTAATATCTTCCACGATTCTTACAGCTTTTCCAATCTACGTTTCATCCTGCTGCAGAAGACGCCTCCATTGTCTCTTCTCTCATGTTCTACCCATCCATCTGTTTTCCACATATTCTCCCTTCCTCTCTCCAGTGCACGCGGGGCTGTCTAGCAGCCGTCTAAATCTCTTCAGAGAAGAAATAATCTTTTCTGTCACACGCCCAGGAGTCCGTCGTGATGCCATATGGTGTAAACAAACACGACTGTAAATGAGGCTACGGCGCCAGAACAGGAAAAGGAAGAGCGGAGGTTCTCCCACCTGTTACGCTTAAGTAACGAACGTCAGACGTGCTTGAGTGCAGATGACTGACAGGCGACAGGAGAGTGTCAGTCTCAATTAAGACTCAGCCATGTTCAGGACGAGGAGGGGAAATGAGCAGTTTCTCCCTCAGGTTGAGGTTTAGGCAGCTAAACCTGCAGGAACAGAATCAACTCAGAGACATGATACTGATGTATAATCACATTCTGAGCTGCTAATGGACAACTTGACAGCAATCTTTGTTTGCTTACACATTCAGAAGTTACGCAGCAGCGTTGTTATTAACTTGGAGTCGTGTTTCTGGCCATGAGGCAGTTATTAAAGTCTAATATTAACTCACTCTCTGCATTTAGTGTCTTCCTGCTCCTGAGGGAAATATAGCTGCTGAATACATTATATCCATGGGAGAGTCTCTAACTGCACGTAGCTGCTGCTCAGTGCAGAGCAGCTTGTATACAGGACTGTGTGTGTTTGTACAAAAATGATGAATGAAAGTTAAAAGAGTAGTGTCCTTGTTTGTTTTAGAATTAATTAATAAGATTTTACTGATCACTTTTAAAGCACTTCAGGGGCTGGCTCCAAGTGACATATCAGAGATACAGACACCTTATGAGCCAGCCTGCAGCCTTACGTCCTCAGGTGGGCGTTTGACTTTGGAACGTCCTGCCTGAGGACATAAGGCTTAAACAATCTTCTTCTTATTTCACTATGTTTTAGTGATTTTATTTTTGTTATGTGGTTGTTTATGTTAATTGATGAACTGCTTTTTATTGTCTTCTTATTTTGCCTGAGTATTTTATTCATGCTCGATTGTTAAAGCACTTTGTAAAGGTGCTATATAAATCAAGGTATTATTATTCTTATTATTATAAGTTGCTGCTGTTTAATTCTTGCTAAGTTCATCACCATGGTCATTAATAATGCTACAGTTTAAAGTATAAAACAAACCATGCAATAAATAAAAGAGGAAACAGGTTAAAGGGTACCAGTCCTTCCTTTAATCCCACAGCAACACTAAATAAAGTGTTTGCATGAACATAAATATCCTCCTACCCTCACATGTTTGTGTTGATATTTACACGTTGATACCTCTGATTTGTTTCCACCACTAGAGGCTGATTATCCTCCTCCTCCTCCTCCTCCTCCACCTCCTCCTCCTCCTCCTCCTCCTCCTCCTCCTCCTCCACCTGCACGCCCGTGTTCACCTGATTATCTCTTTAGACCTCGGGGGTGCTTGTCCTCCAGCCTCGGTTCACGTTGGCGTCCTGGCGAACCTGTTATGTGTCTGTGTGGGTTCTCTCCAGATTCTCCAGCTTCCTCCCACCGTCCAAAGACATGCTTCTTAGGTTCATTGGTGATTCTAAATTGTCCGTAGATGTGAGTGTCTCTCTGTGTTAGCCCTGTGATAGACTGGAGACCTGTCTGCAGGTATCACTGAACACACCTGAGTCTGCAGCTGTGCAGTCAGTCTTTGTGAGACGTCCTCTCTTTACAAACCACGTCGTGTCCTTTGCTTTTCTTCTGCATGCGTTCTGTGTCTGTTTGCTCCAAACAAATGATTTTAGCACACATGTATGTATCCCGTGACAGTATTAGTGTCTGGACGGCTGCAGGTCTCCGTGTGTTTGTGAGCTTATCACATGTTAAAGCTGCTCTGTTCTGTCTGTGATTACAGCAGCTTTTAAATGTTTGCTGTAGCTAAACATATAGACGAGGCGACTGCAGCTTTAATCGCGTGTTTCCTGAGGAAACGTTGGAAGATAAGGTGCTGTTGTTGAGAGATAGGGCCGACTTAAAGTCAACAGAGTCGGGTTTATCACCTCCTACGTAGCCGGCGTCTCCCCGCTGTGTGTATTTCACTCATAGCCTCATACTCCTGGTTTTTATGTGTGTGCAGGAGATTACAGCTTCTCCTTAATTATCTGATAAGTATTCTTTTCTTTTATTGTGTGTTTGCGTGATGATGCTGTTAATGTGCCCCCTGCTACTTGAATTAAACATGTTCCTATTAGTTCTGGATGAGGCGGCGCAGCAACTAATGGTCATTTCATCGATGCAGACATTTTTTCTATCTCCTGAACTAAAGGCACATTGAAGGCAGTTAAATGCACGGTGGAGCTTGATGTTTCTCCTGGGAAATCGCTTGCTGCTGGTAGCAGGAACAAAGCCTCTGAACCACTGACATCCATATCCTACAGTGGAGGGTAGATGCCTTTGATACGGCTCAACACTTGGAAATGGACCAAGAATGTGGAAAATAACGACCAGACAGAAACACAATGCAAATTCTCCTAAAACTATGGAGTAAGCTGCAGAGACGGCAAAACATTTATGAAAAGACAAAAGAATAAATGATGAAATATTAGGAAAAACTGTTAGTCTGCAATTTAATTGTGTACGTCTGATTATTGGACAAGATGATGAAAAACCAAAGAAACAACAAGGAGCAAACGTCTACAACTCTAAGATTGTGTATTAGGAGCCTGTCCCACTAGGTCCATCACTCTTTCAGGTCGACAGGAAACATTTCTATTGTTGTTAACGTCTCTTCCAACAAATGTCTGAGCCTTGCACGTGTGTTTTTAATTTTTCTTAGACTCAAGCTTTAATTAGTTCTAATATGTTGATCTGAAATGACCTAATCTGCACCTTCATGACCAAGGCCTGCAATACCATGTCCAGATTTCTCCCGTTTCCATGCATACTTAATCCTTAGGAATAGTTTCCGTCTTCTATGTCTCTGCACAGTTTTATCTGAACATGGTCATGTGATCTGCAGGTGTTTGTCACTCTAAACTACGTCTAATTTACCACAGGTGAAATCCAGGCATGTTCTTTGCACATGTCAGGGTTAATTAAACCAAATAGGATGCACCTGACCACGCTTTGGAACCACAGCAAAGAGTCTGAGTGCTTTTTTCTTTTTTCATTCATTTCTGAAACTTTTTTTTTTTTACCACTGAGACATTTATTCATTTAAAATAAATCTACAATAGAGGGCAGAGCAAAAAAAAAGCAAAGTGGGTCTGAATAAAGGAGGCTGCACATTACACACAGTCACTTGATCCATTTATGACTTGACATTTACCGGCGCCGCTTTAAAGCCTTTGAAAAGTGCCTGAAGTTGCACTGAAAGAGAAATCTGCACCGGAATAAATAGATTCATCCGACGTCCCTCTTTCTATTTCTTGACATGTAGAACTCTACAAGGTTCGTTTAAAGCACTAGATCCGGTTAACGCTCGCCTTTTCTTCCGCTCTCTTACAGAATCATTTGGAACATTTTGGTTTTCACTCTCAAACTTTTTACAGCGTGCTCCCATAACGGTGAAAAAGCTAGAAAGCCGGTGGTGTCCTCTCGTTTCCTGTGTGGTAGCCCGCGGTTGAAGAAGGAGCTGTTTTATTCATGACAACAAGAAAACCCCAGTCCCATGAGTGGTTAAGTTTGTGTAAATAACTTAACCTGAATTAAAGTTCAACTGGTGAACGCTCGGTGCTTGAATGAATCTGTCCACTAACATCATCCGCTCTCTTTACCGGCTCACTTTTCAGCATTTGCTCGCTTGGTTTTAGGAAAATTCTTAAAATGCTTTCTGGAAACATATTAAATATATATATATGTGTGTGTGTGTGTTGTGCAGTTTGAGGCTTTAGTTCATCTGCAGTGCGTGTGTGTGTTGATGTGTTTATTTTGAGTCTAATAGCATGTTCTCTCCTGTGTCCTCATTAGTAGTTATCACAGCGCTGTCATGTCAAGCAGCGACAGCTTCCAACCTAGAAAACTCCCACCGGCTCTCCACACACACACACACACACACACACACATGCATACACACACACACACAATCACATGCATATACACGTGCACACACCAGCATTTTCACATACAAAGCTACTTTTCCTCTGGCTGTGTTTCTCTGTCCTCCAGATCTGCTCCATCAACTTTTTTTTTAGTTAGTGACTGGGGACTTGAACTGATCTCTGAGATAAATAATAAATAAATAAAAAGCAATCCCTTATTCTGTGCCTTAAAGCACAATACTGGTTTATGGTTGCAGTTAGCTCCAATTAATCCAACACTCAGACGTAAAGAGGATCTGAGCCTGCATCTTCTTTTTTATTTATCAGCTGTCTCGTGTGAATATCTGATAGCTTTATGCATAATTAGCTCCAGACATGGCAAATACATTAATCCAGTTAATGAATCAGTGTGGACGTTAACTGTTATCACTTAAAGCAAGAAATTCTTCCTTCTGAGGACGTTACTGACAACGCCTGGATTCATGATGCACGAGCAAACCAGCACAGAGCTGCAGATGCATGACTTCATACACCGATCATGCACAACATTATGACCGCCTTCCTAATACTGTATCTCTAAAACAGAGAATGGACATGGGCCTTCTGACGGTGTCCTGTCCTGTGGGGGCCTTAAAGTGGAGGGGCCTCTGTGGATCATCCCACAGATACTTGATCAGTTTGGGATCTAGTGAATGTGGAGGCCGGGTCAACACCTTGTGCTGTTCTTCTTCCTAAAGTGTTTTTATGGCTGCATCCTGCTGCGGATGGCTGCTGCCATCAAGGAGTGTCATTGCTATGGGGTGGGGGTGCCTGGTCTGGTCTAGGTGGGTGCTACATGTCTAAGTAACATCCACACCAATGAATGAAGCCAGGTCCAGAAATGAACTGTCACAAGATGCTTTAGATGTTAATCGCATCTCCTGTCAGTCATAATGTTGTGGCTGATTGGTGTACGTTAGTAGTTGTGGTGGTTGGCTGGCGCATTTTGTTACTGAATTATTTCTATTCTTCTCCTGGATCTTTTATTTATTTTTTTAGTTGGGCCACATCTGGGTGGTCAAAGTACTAAACAGAGTATCGATCAAATATTTTTTGTGTGTTTTGGTTCTTCTTCTTTTTGAAAAGCCCATCGACTGTATCTGACATCACTCTGTGGAGGTGGGCGTCTCAGGCCCTACATGCCGTCTGGCTCTGGGCCCAGAAAGTAAAGGTGTCTGAATAAACTTTACCTCACTGTTCAACCGAAATAACTTCACTAAAGTTTGGAGAGGCTCCACCTCAGCCCTGACCCCATGTTAAGAATTTGTGTTGGTGCATTTACTTTTTATTATTCTTAGTTTGTCACTTCTACCATTTTCCACAGAGTAAATATTAGTCATGTCCTATAGCTACATGGTAGAACACTTGTATGAAAAGTATTTTGTGTATTATTATTATTTTATAGTCATTTTTTGTCCAAATGTAGATTTACGTGACAAAAACCATTGTTTCATGAACACACACAGGCTCCTTCAGGACTGGCATCAGAGACGGCATCTGCCAAAAAAGAACACCCCATGCTGAAATTTGTTGATTGATTCTGTATCTGATGACATCGGGGGGAAAAGGCATCACCTGTTCTTCTGATGGCAGCTTAGTTTCTGGACGTATCCTGTTGCGAGGCTAATGCAGCTTTGCATCTGGAAGCCGTCCTTGCTGGATTTCCTCTTCCTACCTTCCTCCTCTGCACGGCACTGCTTCCACATCACCTGCTATTCATGTATGCATCAGAGATTATAGATTATATAGGACTTCAATTACTGTCCTATATGGCCACCTTGAGTGTCCAGGAGAATATCATCAAATAAAAAAAACGATAACTCCATTACTGTAGAGCTATTTTACAAAATACTAAAACTGCACTTCACAGTTCACCTTCCATCCTCCATCCCTCTGCAACACCATATTTTCCTTATGCTCTTAGTTGACAGAGGAAACACTCAAAGTCAGACTGTCTGGCTCTCTCTTTTTAGTTGGCATCGCTGGGAATGCAACCTTCATGTTTGAATAACGTTATTGGAAAAGTCGGCGGACAAAATCGATCAGAGGTTTCATGTTTAACTTCAGCGCGAGCGCAGTCATCTGTCTGGTGGCTTCGCTCTTGTGTTTCCTGAAGATGCTGCAGCGCATTGAGTCGTCTCCGCCGTCGCGTGAAAGGAATAATTTGACATTTTGGGAAATGGCTTTATTCGCTCGCTTGCCAGGAGTGGTATAGAAGATCAATGCTGCCTGAGCAACAAATAAATGTTTGAGTCTTTCACCTTAAAATGCAAAGTAAACTGTTGATTATAAAGGAATGGATGAATGGATGAATGGCTACTGTCATTGCACTGGAAAATACAACTACATTTAATGTGGCTCTGTCACACTTCATCCAGCTTTCTATACAATAAAACACTACAGTTAAAACCCTCAGACAACAATAACACACAGAATTCAGCCTCGTATACACCATCTACTTTAGTTTTTTGTCAAATTAGATCAGAAATAAAAAAGGCTGATGCGTAATGAAAAGTCCCCCAGCAGCTTAGGGCTATAGCAGCATAGCTAAGGGAAGGTTTGTGGTCACCTGAGTTGGCCCTAACTATAAGCTTTATCGAGAAAGAACATTTTAATTGTAACTTTAACAACAGAGAGGGCGTTTGAAACCAGAAGCCAGTCTGGGAGCAGTTTCCACAGTGATATGGTACATATGAGGTCTTTAAGACAGAATAGAGCCAGGGCTTTAACGGGCTTGTATATAAAGAGGAAGATTTTAAACTCTACTCTGGATTTTAAGAAAGCCAGTGTAGAGATGCTAAAACAACGCTCACGCTGCAGCATTGTTAATCAACTGGAGGCTTTACTTGATAATAAGGAATTAAGGAGTCTTGCTGTTGTTATTGGTGCAAAATGTTTATGCTATATCAGTTCATTATCAGACAACTGCATGAACTAGACTTTCAGCATCACTTTGAGACAGTATGCTCTTAATTTTGAATATATTACACAGGTTAACGATGCAGCCCTGGTCACTTGATTAGTGTAACAGGACGTATCCTTTAACTGGTGCCGGCCCTGATAGAACGAGTCTATGTAAAGACGCTGCACTGGTGGGAACTGAATGTTGGCTGCTTTCTGCTGCACCTAACACGAGGTCTATTTTTATCCAACTTCACACACGGGATGTCACCTGTGATTGTTACTGGGATTCTCACGCGCTTCATCTACGTGAGCTGCTGCTATATTTACCAAGATCAGATGAGACTTTATTGTTCCCCAAGGGGAAAATTAGATGCAGGCCAAGACAGGTGAGATGAGATACAAAAATAAGATGAAAAAGGTGCAAACAATACTGAAAGTTGTTGCATCAAACTGAAGTTAAGTGAAAAAGTGCTGGATGTTGAACACACAATGGGGACTTTATGCGTAATATGGATAATGACGGCTCTAACAGGAATACAGGACATGAGGAAATACAAATATTGAACATGATGAATAAGTTAAACACTTGAGCTACAGACATCTTGTAGGTGGTCCAGCATCCATAAATCCAAAAAGTAGTCAAAACACAGAGAACACAGAGACCACATGAAATAATGAGACACTGTGAGAGAGCATGGGTGAGGAACGACAAAAACACATAGACTGTTCCTGTTTGTAAATTGGGTAAATTCAGGTGAAGGTGACTGAAGCTGGTGGTGTAGGAAAACCAAACTAAATAAATGTCCAATCAGAGAAACAATGAAAATCCCAAACTAAAGGTGACATTTCCTTGGTTTTCACACACCACCAGCTTCATTCACCTTCACCTGAATTTATCCAGGATCATTTGTAGTTCATTTGTTTGTGCAATGGTGCGAGATGATGCTGGAGAGATTGTAGGCGACTGCCAAGAACTGCTGGTAGTACTGTGTGTTTGCTGGTAAATGGTCAGTTTGTAGGTTTATAATGTGCAGCGGTGAGGTTAACATCCACAGAACTTAACCCTTTATGAGGCGAGGAGCCATATTTGGTAACTTCAGCGCACAACGTGTCCTGGTGCCTCTCAGTGAGGTTTAGAAGCATGTGATTTTCACTCAGCCAATCAGAGAAGATCAAGGTAACATCTCAGGTCTAATGTGTTAGATGTTCTAGGGCTGTCTATCACTCTGTGTCTTTCCTGGTTTCCTTTCCCTTCTTGTTCTTTGTCTGTTTTTGTCCCCTGTCTCTGCAGGCCGGGGCGTAGCTGACCTAATTCTCCAACCACTCCCCCACCTGCATCCTCACCTGCTCTACTCTCACACCTGCATCTCATCATCTCATCAATCTCCTGCAGTATTTAACTCAGATTCACCCATGTTTTGCGCATTGCTTGCCACCCTTAGCCTTCACTGAAATGTCTGTTCACCTGCTCTCATCGACCTGCCTGAAGGTGATTTAGAAATGACCTCTCTACCTCCATGTTGCATGTAGCACATCTGCACAGGATCAAACTCAAGTCTACTGATATTATCCCTGCATTTCGATACTTTGAAGATCTGGATTGGATTGGATGATGATAAAACAGTGAGTCTGGAAGTGAAGGAAATCTTAAATGGGACTTAGCTAAAGAAAAGAATAATTGTTGTCTAATTATCATCTGACGTAACTGTGTAAGGCCTTCAGACTAAATTAGAGTCTGGCTGTAAAGGTCAATTAAAGACATTGTTTTAGGTGAATGAAACTAAAATGTCCTTGATGACGATGCTTCAGCTGCTGATGTGAGGCTAGGCCGCCAGGATGCATGTATGAGCATGAAGCGGGGCGGTCCTGGGAAGAAAGAAACGTTAATGTGAACTGACAGTGAGCTGATTACACGTTCTTTTGTTTTTTTGCACAATGCTGCTGCTCCATGCTCATACAGCGGAGTTAAACAGGAGCCATGACAGCTGAGAGCCTTTATCCTCCAGCACAGTTTGATCACATGTGACATGTATGTCTGGTGCATGTATAAGCCCGAGGCCCCGCCATGTTTACGGCACATGAAGCGGAGTGTACGTTGTATGCTGTTCTGTGGGGCTGGTGCATGACATCCTGTCGGGTATCGTCTGTGCATTGGAGGTAAATGCAGTCTGAGGTTTACTTACTCTCAGATGAACCAAACATATAAAGTTACCACACATCTCTCATAACTTAATTCAGCTACATTCCCATGACGGTTAGTTCCAGCTGGAGGAGAGCCAACTTCATTAGTCAAAGGATTACACCTACAAATACGCTTTCAGTGGCTTTTACATTTACACGGGCACTAATGATCAGATTAAACCACCTCAGATAATTCATTAATATTTCTCTACATTTAACCCATCAGTGTGTTCACACATGGACATGGACAGAAGCAAACCCGTGACCTTTCTGTCTGAAAGCTTGTCTAACCACCACTCCATGGTTCAACCCAATTTAGAATTAGTTTTCAATCAGACTGAGACTGAATAAAAGGATGGTGTAAGCTCTAGATGGCCTGGTTTCTCTCTGGTTGCAGCAAGAACTTGTCCTCTCCACATGCGACAGAGACATGGAGGTAGAAAAACAAGATGAACCAACATGGAATCCATGTGGACAGAGACTTTGGAGACGTGGAGACATCTTGGTCGTCTCTTTCTTCTACTGTAGCCGGAGATAAACGTGGAGGAAAGAATCTTCTATAATAATCATCTACTGTTTAAAAAAAACAGGTGCATAGAACAAAAGTAATAAAACTACCCCAAAATAGAGTTAAAACCTAATTAAAAAAAACTTCTCTGATAAAAAATACATTTAAGTAGTGATTTAAAACTGATCTGATTTCCTCACAGCTGTGGGGCCCAACAGCAAACGTCCTGTCACCTTCTGTTATCAGCTGGGCCCCTAGGACAGACAACGGCTCAAGGTTCATGTCGGGCCGGCCTGTACGGTGCTAAAAGGTCAGTGATAGGGCCAGGAGGCACGGCCACTGAGAGCTTTAAAAGTCATCAGTCAGATATTAAAATCTGCTCCGAAACGTAATAGGAGCCAGTGGTGATGTGATGATCTCTGCTCCTGGTTCTGGTTAAAAGCCTGAAAGCGTCGGGACACTCACTGTAGTTGTGAGATTGATTTGATGCTTCACAGCAGCACAACCACTTTAGAAATAAATACAGCTCTGCAAGTCACATTTTATTTAGCCTCCATGTAGACAGTGAAGATGGAATCTCTGATCAGACTGAAGAGATACTGTCCCTGTAAAAGCAGCGCATGTAAATCATATAGATTCTACATTATGCAGCTTATCCATCAGGTTCCCTTGTGTTTGCCACAACCAGAGACCTTTATGTAACAACAACACCTCCCTCTTTATCTTTCACCCCTCCCTCCCTCCCTCCCTCCCTCCCTCCTGTCAACATTTGAACAAAGCCACAACTGAACCAACACGTTACTCCCTCAAGGCAGGTGGCTGGACATTTTTCAATTTCACTCCAGCTATTGCTTTGTTCATCTCATTTGCGATGTCGACAGACCTCGTTTGACTCATGAGAGCGGTGGAATGCTGTTTCATCATCCAGGACGTTTCAAATATGAACAAAGCCTCATTGAACTGAAGCAAAGTGATGCTGATGACCTCTGTCCCTCCAGTCTGGAGCCGATATAACATTTAATACTGTGTATTAACATCATATGAATATACCGTTCCTATGCAAAAACCTCAGTCCAGCTCATGAAGATGCTGCGTTTAGTAAATTTATTGAGATGCACTCATAAATCCAAGGTATTCTAGTTCTCATAACTGCTCTGAGTGTTCCTCAGAGTGTCACTTTTCCAGATTTAATACTCAGAATCTGGTGCATGTGTGCGGTGGGATGAGAAGGAGGAGGCGAAAGAAGGAGGAGATCGCTGTCAGGTCTTGTTGGGCAGAAACACTGCCTCATGTGTGTAGAAGAGAAAGTGAGAAAGAGGATAGAAAACAAAGACAGAGGCAAACAGACCTTTACAACAAGTGACAGAAAGGGCGACTGCAGACATACCTGTCCAACGTGGTCGTCTCCTGCAGAGAGTGTGCAGAGGACGCGTGGTTGCATAAGACAGAGAGAGTCAGAGGGAGAAACACTTGTCTCCTCACGTTAGCGACACTCACATCCAGCACGCTCAGCGGCAGAACACGAGCTCTGTTTGTGACACTCGGCTCTGGTTTGGTCGACTTTTGGACACTTTGGTGAGCGTCCGTGTCAGAGTGCAAGTTAAAAAGGGTGTAGCCGTCCACGGGGGCTGGCAGCGCTGACGCCGGACTTGTTTGTGCGAACGAGAGCGCAGAGAAAGTGAGTAGGAGTTTAAAAGGGCTACCTGTCCTGCTACGTTACCAGTGTTTTAACTTGATGTGAATGTGAGAAGCAAAACAAACCGTGTGTGTGTGTGTTTGCAGGTGAACTTGTCAACCAGAGCAGAGGACACACATGTCTCATGTCCCCTCTTCTCTCTCGGCTTCTGGTCGTCAGCTGCTGCAACAACAATCACACGTAAACACAGAGGTGGACGTGACACACGTGTTTACTTCATCTCAACGTGATTAGGATTTATTAAAGATAATGAAGGCCACGTAATCACACTGATGCTTCACACTGATTACAGTCTGGAATGAGATTATTATGCACATGGAAACGAAGCCAGTGAAGAACGGGATTAGAATTGTATACATACATACATACATATACACCCATCAGCCACAACATTATGACCACTGAAGGAGAAGTGAACATCTAAAGCATCTAGTGACAGTTCAGTGTTCTGCTGGGAAACTTGTGGACCTGGCTTCATTCATTGGTGTGGATGTTACTTAGACATGTAGCACCCACCTAGACCAGACCAGACACCCCCACCCCATAGCAATGACACTCCTTGATGGCAGCAGCCATCCCCAGCAGGATGCAGCCACAAAAACACTTTAGGAAGAAGAACAGCACAAGGTGTTGACCTGGCCTCCACATTCACTAGATCCCAAACTGATCAAGTATCTGTGGGATGATCCACAGAGGCCCCTCCCCTTGGTTAATAAGATATCACATATTATCCTTATCCCGTCTCTTAGTCTGACCTCATCTCAAAAGGAAACAGATGCTGACCTGATAAATGTGACGTCGTCTCTGTGATTTTACTCCAATGAGATCATAACTGTGCATCAAAATGTTTTATTCCTGTTGAATTAGGTGGGGTTCCACTGAAGGGCATCTCTGTCTCCCTCCGACAAGCACTTTAACTTTAGGTTTAATATATTATGAAAGCACAGAGATGGACTTTTAGTGCTTTATGAGGTTCAGTCACAAGAGACAGTTTTTTTTATCACCCTCTAAATCTCCCTGATGGTTTATTCTAGATGCAGTCTTCCGTCATCTTAACAAACGCAGTCATTTGAACCCGTTCTGTAGTGTGTGGAGGAGGATTTCCAATAAATGCAGGGAGTGAATGGTGATACAGTCTGTCAGCTGGAAACATTACATGACATTTTATTTACAGCAGCAGTTTTAGGTTTGTTTTGGGGGAGACAGTTTGAGAACTGGTCATTTGTCTTTCTTCACAAAACCTGGTGACGTAACTGGCCAAGGCACATCATGGTTAACCCCTCCCACCGAACACATACGAGAGAAACATCAGTATTTTTATGGATTCTATAATGTGCACAATGGTAGAACTGCATGGTGTGCATGCTAAATAAAATGACCAAAGGCTGGACTGTGTGTACATTGCCTCCTGTAGTTGGAATTAGCACTATTTTGTTGCCAGGTTCCATGTCAAGAGGTAAAAAGTCAGTCTGACACAGTTTGGGTGCTTTGATTCTCCAGATCTTCAAATAGAAAGTCCGTCTGGTCCTGTTACTATCTACTCTAGATTATATTTAAAGATAAACATGTAAATCTCTCCTTTATGTCGTCACAAATGAGCCAGCCATAGTAAAATAGTAAATAACCCATCCACACAGACCAGGGTCATGGTTGTGCAACTTTTCTTTTGGAGCTGCTTTATTTTAGGAATGTATTTTTTTTAGTCAAGCCTCACCTCCAGGCACCCTGGGGCTTAAGAGGTTAATGTCAGGTTGAGTTTCAGTAACTAATATTGATCAAGACCTTCTTAAGGCTTATAAAAAATAAATAAAGTGAGGGCTTTTGGGGAAACAAAAACAAAAATAAATTGCTGGAAGAGAAGCAAACCTCATACTTTTCACAATCATGCAGCATTTTCACTCAGGTGGACGTTTTCAGCTGGAAAATACGCATAAAATCAGGTGGATGAAGAAAAGAATGAATGTTGGAGGCAGACACCTAAGGTAGCCATGCTAGCTTTACTCTATCTGCAGGAAATCAATTACGCTAAACTGCTACCAGCCATGGAGACAATCCAAGATGCTTAGAAACAGTTGTTTGGGGACATTTCGGGACTTGTAATGTATTTTCTTACGGTGAATACAATCCCATATAAACCACTGTGTGGGAGTCAGAATAAATCAGTGTCTCCATGAAATGAAAGAACCTGTCACCCAGAGCAACACTGCGGCTCACTGATGTATTTTTAACACATTGTGGACAATGAAGCCGTGTAGCACTGGGGAAGGAGATAAATGAGGCTTTGGATACACTTCTTAGAAGAGCGGCTTAATCATTTTAGTTGTTTATTGATTTGGTTCTGCACATAGGATTCTGTGACGATAACGAAATACAAAATGGAGCGTGTTTGAACGAGAGGCCAAGGCCGGCTCCGATCTTCTCTGACGAAGCTCGGTAGACGGACAAAGAGAGTTCTGCAGTGGAACTGGTCCTCATCCAGGCTTGTGGTTAAACAGTAAAGCCGTACCCTCAGGTCATCTTCAGTGTTTGGACGGAAATCCTCTTCCATCACGATGGACACCAGCAAATCCTCGGCATTCTCTTATTAACTTAAAAAAAATAGAGAGATTTATAGGTTCTTATTGTAAAAGTTGTTCAGATATCCTCCAGCTCAGTGATCTCCTGGTTTCTGGACCTGAGCAGCAGAACGTAGCAGCCCCAGGCCCCCAGAGAAACCACCACCAACTTGCTCCTTCCATGCAATGTTTTCTGGCATCAGCAGCCGAGCATCATCACAGAGGAACATCTACCTTTCGGTCATCCGTTGTCCCTCACTCTTGTTTTTATATCAGGGCATCCAAAGGCCCGAGCAGCATGAGTCTACCTCTGAGCACCGTGCTCACATAGAGATAAAAAGAGACTTCTCAGCTCTGCATGTCAGACTGGAGACTAGAAGAGGACTGGGTTTGGATTCTTCTATCAGCAACTGAAATTAATAAAGACTCTGTTTCTTTGTTGATCAGACTGCTGGGATTTATTCCTGTGGCTTCAGTATAACACAGTTAATTTCAAACTTGTTGTTCTGCACACATTTTTTTACTGCACATGAAAGCAGGGCTATATTTATTCTTCTTTCATGTGTTATAATGTGTACGCTGCACTACTTTCTGTCAACTATCCTGGTAACGATGAGTAACCGATGGAGAAAAAACACGTTCCAGTGAGTTTTATCTCTTATCGGGTCCAAACTAAACGTGAAGTTTCTTCCTGTTCCATCTGTGGATATAAATGAATCATATAAATGAAGGATTTCCTTAAGCAGCTTGACACTCACCCTGTGATAATTGTGTGGTAGAAGCTAATAGAGCTTCCAGCGATCAGTCATCAGTGACAGGCTGCAAAAATGCTGATTGGAGCATAAATACTCATTTCTGTCAAAGTGCCTGTCAAATGTGGTATGCAAAACACAATAAGCTGTGATATACAGTGACAAACAAAAGACTTTCAGCTTACAGCTATACACTGTGATGATTGTGCTGTACACCCCGAGCTTTGAGCTGAGGGTAGTCACATCCAAAGAGGAGGAAGGGTTTAGGGACGCAGCTCCTTAATGAAGCCCAGATATCCACAGGTGATAAGAGATCATTTCATTTCTGCAGTCAGGGTCTGTTAAAGCATCATGAGGAGCCGTGGAAATGATAAGATAATCCACGAGGAACAAGGAAATCTCTGTTTCCTGTTGACTGGTTCCAGAAATTCACTTCGATTACTGGAAAATGTATTAAAATGAACATTTTAGGGGGCTGTGTGTAAGAATGTTTGTAATTCATATACGCTTCATCCTGTTTGGATATAAAGCTGAGTTTGAATTTAAACCTCTATTCATTATGTGCTGTATACATACATTCTGTTAAACAGCTAAAAAAATAAAAAATATGTGGACATAACTGAACCCAAACAGATAGCATGCACATATTATGACAGCAACAGAAATAATGAAGCGCTCATGTAGGAGGGAACAACACAACCCGTCTTAGACCATCCTGCAGTTTGCATTCTTTCTCTCTCCCATTGGCCATGACTCACCGAGAGAATCTGCTTTTTTCCCCCACTTGGCTCTGCATTGAGGAGCTTGAAGGCACATGTGAGACTATGATGTGCAGATGGCTGACCTACAGTAGCAGACACATGTTCTCAATGTCCGGAGGGAGCCATTCTCCTTATAGCAGACATTACACTCTGTATAATACAAAGAGAAAAGAGAAAAACAAATGTTAAGAGATATAAATATACATATACACACACGTTAGACCATGATGACTTTGCTTCAGGTGTGACCTCCTCTGCTGTGATGCTGTTTTCAGATGCTGGAGCCGGGAGGTGACTGTGAACTCTCGGTGCCTTTGGCTTTATTTGTAATGGCTGCTTGGTAATTACTGAAATAAGCTGTTGTTGCTTTAGATGGCACAACTGAGACTTGGTTTTATGTCTTTTGGATAGAAGGATGACTTTGTTTCATTATCACACGCTTCATGTGCGCTGTCCCGAGGAAAATATGATTTTTTTTTGGCTCGTAGAGAGACAGCTGGAGTGTAATCAATGGACTGAAGTGTCTCTGAAATGGTCGCGCTGAAAGCACAAGTCGTGTTTTGATGTGTTTGGCATCACACGCTGCATCCAGAAGGCCCGTATTGGACTGAGATGACTTTGGCCCTGGATGGCGCTGCTGGGAGGAGCACGCTGGACCGGGCCGACTTTGGCGCCACGTGGTGCAGCTGGGAGGCGGATTCTGGATGGAGATGTCACACCGTCCGCGTCCATGTCATGTACGGCCAAGACACTTCACCATCTCTGCACATGGGATTAGATCAGTCATGCACACGTACATGCCGACGCTGGACGTCCTCCAAAGCCACGTGTCGGTAGTTTTACTGCGCTGGCTTTCGGCTCTCGGGCTGCAGCCTCATCTGTTACAGACACCGCTGGTGAGAGAACTGCTCTCTTCCTCCTCAGGGCTGGAAGGCACACAGCTGATTAAGTGGTTGGTTTAATCTGAGGGAAGCACATTTATTTCCTGCTCCTGCAAAGTGATCCAGTACATGCTGCAATGTTTGGGGCAATCTGTGAAAAAAGGTTATTGTGCATGTTCCTTCCATATTAGGTCCTGCTTCCTTATGTAAGTTAGGATCAATTAAAAAGAATGCTCTGGCTTTTTCATGAGTGAACTTGTTTGGATTGAAAGTCTAATGAAACAGAAACAAGAAAACATGAATACTGAAAATGGACTGGATTCATATGAACCTCTTTCTACCCTGTACCAGTTGAAGGATGTGACGGTTACTTCAGGAACAAGTCCACGCCTCAAACATCTAACCTCTGCTCGCCCCTTTGGCTCACTTCTTAAACCCCTCCTCCCCAACCCTCTCTGTTCTTTCTTCTCCTTTACAATCTCATTGCAGGAACCGAGGGAACAAGGACCCAAAGCCTCCAGAGATATGGCCCTGATATCACCCTGAATCTCACTCGCTGGGTTCTTCCATCCGAACACCAGGGGACCATCTGTCTCTGCATCCTCCTTCACCCCGTCTCCTACCTTTCTCTCCCCTTAATCTGGTCAAAATAAAGTTCCTTGTATATACTGAGGCGTGGTCTTGTTAGTGAAATTACTGCTTTTAAGATTTATTCATTTTTGTTGCATCAGATTTGTTAGAATTCCTCTCAGACTGGTTATTCTTTCACTGAGCCTTACGTCAGAAAAAAGAAAAAGTCTGGACTTTGTGTTTTAAACTGTTTCACTCAGAGGACCTGACCCAGATTGAGGACAACCTTTTAGCACTGTCCAAACTCAGTGAGGACACCAAGGACAAACAGTGTTAGTTAGTGAGAATCCACCGGGATCTCTGAGGAGATGGATAGAGGATGATACATAACATGCGCTTGAAGGCAGGGCAGACAAATAAGAGGAAAAAAGAAAAACACTGACTAGAAATAATATTATTTAAAAGTATAAAGAATGAGAAGAGTTCAGAGACGGTTCATGGTCTGCTTTAACCGCATTAGTCATGAAGAATAATGAGAACTACTGCTCTAGAAGATCCAGTAGATTTAAATTTAGTGTAAGATATAGTGACAGGAATGTGGAGAAAGGACAAGTGACTCATAGGAGTAGGAGTGATGAGGTCAATGAAACAGAAGGTGAGGACAAGGCCTGAACAAGACGTCTGTTTGGAGACGGTTCAGAAAAGACAGAACAGTGAAGACAGTTGTGTAAGACTTCCATAAGAGAGTTATGTAGTGACCTCAGTGGAATGGGAGCTGAAGGTAACGTAGAGGAGGAGATGAACGTCTGAGCCACAGCCTCTAACTACCACTGATACCAAAACAGGTCCGTCATGCCCTGACTGTTATCCGCTGTCGTTAAGATACTGATAATGTCAGTTTAGTCATGTATTAGCATTAAACTTAAATAACTGAATTTGTAGGAGCGTAGAGAATCTCTGTGTGGTCACTTGGCTCATATTTTTTAGTTATAGAAGGGTTTACAGACAGAATAAAGAGGCTGCTGCTACAATTATTCACCTGACCTGATCCTCAGGGCTGGAAGGGAATATAATATCCTTTAAAAAAAAAAGTATAATTACATAAAAAGGATAATTGAGGACTCGTATTGAAGAGAAAACGAGAACCGCAATGTAGGACACACACGAGGAAGCAATGCTGGATTAAACAAACCAGGACACAGAAGAAACTGAAAGTAAAACAGGAAGAACCAATGACTAAACCCAAACTGAATAGATGTCTAAAACTGAAAGTCTTGGTAGTACAGCAGAAACGACCAAACTAGAGAAACAAAGAAAACCCAACACACAGTAACATGACAACTCTCTCGTTTATTGACATCAGTTCCTCTTGGTTCCTGCCCACTTTGCGCTATCAAAGGTTTTTGCACCTTGTTATACCTCGTAGCATGTCCACGGTGCTGCCGGTCTCTTCCTGCATGTAATCCTCTGAAGACTGAAGAACAGTGTCACACTGTTGAACAGCGATGTTCTGCGCCTCGGTTCAGACTTACTTTACTACAAAGTACGGGTTTAAATAATGTTCAGAGAAGAAGAGACGTGGTGAAAGTTAAAAACAGATGCAAGGACATGACGGGACACCCAGAGGGACGGTGGTGGGGGGGTCGTTATGAGTTCAGGGTCATATCAAGGACATAGTTTAATGTTTCAGCATGGAGCAGTAGCACACATTTCACACTGCTGTTGCCAGTCCTCCCTGACCTCTAAATAAATGATCACAAACTTATGTCTGTCAGAATACCGATGTGTTCTCTTCACTTTTTGACCCACTTGCAAAATCGACATCCTGAAGAACGTAATGAACAACAACACTTTAACAATTTCTAGAAACGTGTGATAGAATTCAGTAGAAACATGACTCATCAAAGAGTGTTGAGAAGAAATGTACAAAGAGAGTTGACCGTATGGAGCCAGAGGTGAGGCAGACTCTCTGCATGTAACCTGCATGTGAGCTCAGCATGAAAGGTGCACCAGGAGCAGAATGGGTGGTTGCTCGAGGCACCTCCAGGGAATGAAAAGAAACTGACCCTGACGTGATTTGAACACGCAACCTTCTGATCTGGAGTCAGACACGCTACCATTGCGCCACAGAGTCAGCTGTTGACTTTTACAAATTCATGCCATGGTGCTTTTGTATCAATGTGTGTGCAGTCGATAGCTCTGGTTCCATTCAGAAACCGTCTCTGGCTGCAGATTGATCTTTAATGTTGACCTGTTCAGATGCATTGTGGGAATCTGATCTACCTGGCTGACATGAGGATAACTCCGTCCCACACGGCTTGCATGGCTCTGCTCAGGGTCGACTGGCTCAGTCCCGATCGGTCGGAGTAATAGTTTTCACATTGATGACAGTTTCCCAGCATCACCTCTAAGTGTCAAAGTCAAAGGATCCACATCTGTAGAATCATACGTACGACATCCACGTTGTTGGCGCTGGCACGTACAAAGTTCACGGACATTTCACTCTGATACATCTGTGAGCGAGTAAGTACGTAACGTTTTTGTACGCACGCAGCGTTCGTACAGGAGTGCCCAGGGGCCTCATGTACGAACAGTTGCGTAGATTTCCTACTAAATCGTGACGTAAGCTCAGATTTAGAAGCATTTCGAAGCACATTTCCTTTGTACATCCCAATCGAGCGTACCCGACTCTTACCCGTCCACGCCTCTTTTAAATATGCAAATTATATTTAAATTGACCCTGCACCTGAGATTCCGCTGTCTGCCCGATCAGAAAACGAAAACATAAGAATGAGCCACAATATTTACTTGCATTTGCGCATTACGTATGATCTGTACACTGATGAATGAAAATATTTCCTGTTGACATTTACAAATTCATGCGATGGCGCTTTTCTATCAATGTGTGTGCAGTCGATAGCTCAGATTACATTCAGAAAACCGTCTCTCGCTGCAGATTGCTCTTAATGTTGAACTGTTCAGATTGTATGGGAATCTGATATACCTGGCTGACATGCGTATAATTCCATCCCACACGGCTTGTATGGCTCTGCTCAGGGTCGACTGGCTGAGTCCCGATTGGTCGGCCAGCTCCCTCTGGAATGCCCCGGTTGCGAGGAACCCCAGTGTGGTCAGTACCTGTACGGACACAGGTAACGCATGGCTCCTTGCCGTGTAGCGCTTCAATGCCGGCCGAAGCTCTGCGCTCAGTTCCAGAAGGATTACCCTCGGGAACCTAAAGCGGCTGATGAGCCAGTTGTCGTTATTAGCCAGGAAATCATCTCTGTCTCTGAATGCACGCTCTCTTCTTATTGCACCGTTTGCGATATCTTCTAATAATGCTAAGGCTGCCATTGTTGTTAACGACATTTTCTGCACCTCTTTGCGCATGCTTTTATATCCACTCACATAATTACGGACACCTGGGTGTGTTAATCATCAGTGCAAATTTGTCGTGTTTCTCTGATGTGCACATCACAATAGTTTTCACAGTTATATGATGACAGTTTCCCAGCATCACCTCTAAGTGTGAAAGCCAAAGGATCCACATCTGTAGAATCATACGTACGCCAGCCACGTCGTTGCCGTTGGCACATACAAAATTCACGGACATTTCTCTCTTGATACATCTGAACTTTTACGTGAGTGAGTACGTACGGAACGTTTTTGTACGTACGCAACGTTAGTACATGAGGCCCCTGATGTTTGCCCAACGAACCTTAGTGAGGAAAGAGATGAAACTCAAATTGCTTCTTAAAGCAAAACTATCCGAAAGACAGAAATTGACCCTGACGTGATTTGAACACGCAACCTTCTGATCTGGAGTCAGACGCGCTACCGTTGCGCCACAGAGTCAGCTGTCGATGACTTCAGTGAACATGAACAGAGTCACAGTAGCATCTGGCACACTTCCTGCAACAGCAGCATGGCCGCTTCAGTACATAGACTGTATAAAGATGGAGGGTGGAACAGCTCCTCTAAAGTGAACTCAAATCAAGTAGAGCTCCTCCTGGTGGCTGACTGTAGTATAGATCATAAGCTCCACCTCCTCCATGTTAGTGGAGAACTGAGCTTTGACCTTTCTTTTGTAAAGTAGGAACAATGCACAGTCTATTATTATTTGTTACTTATGAGCGGCCTCGTGTACAAAGAGTTGCGTAGATTTCCTTCTAAATCGTGACGTAAGCTCAGCTTTAGAAACATTTCAAAGCACATTTCCTTTGTACAACATGGAGAAGCATTGTGGGAATCCGATCTACCTGGCTGACATGAGGATAACTCCGTCCCACACGGCTTGCATGGCTCTGCTCAGGGTCGACTGGCTCAGTCCCGATCGGTCGGAGTAATAGTTTTCACATTGATGACAGTTTCCCAGCATCACCTCTAAGTGTCGCCAAAGGATCCACATCTGTAGAATCCTACGTACGCCAGCCACATCGTTGGCGTTGGCACGTACAAAGTTCACGGACATTTCACTCTTGATACATCTGTGAGTGAGTACGTACGGAACGTTTTTGTACGCACACAACGTTCGTACATGAGGGCCCTGGGGCCTCATGTACTAACAGTTGCGTAGATTTCCTACTAAATCATTACGTAAGCTCAGATTTACAAGCATTTCGAAGCACATTTCCTTTGTACATCCCAATCGAACGTACCGGACTCCTCCCCGTCCACGCCCCCTTTAAATATGCAAATTATATTTCAATTGACCCTGCACCTGAGATTCCCCTGTCTGCGCGATCAGAAAACGAAAACATAAGAATGAGCCACAATGTTTACTTGCATTTGCGCATTACGTATTACAAATTCATGCGATGGCGCTTTTATAGAAATGTGTGTGCAGTCCATAGCTCCGATTACATTCAGAAAACCTTCTCTCGCTGCAGATTGCTCTTAATGTTGAACTGTTCAGATTGTATGGGAATTTGATATACCTGGCTGACATGCGTATAATTCCGTCCCACACGGCTTGTATGGTTCTGCACAGCGCCGGCACAGTCCCGATCGGTCGGCCAGCTCCCTCTGGAATGCCCCGGTTGCGAGGAACCCCAGTGTGGTCAGTA
Source organism: Planiliza haematocheilus (assembly GCA_005024645.1). Lineage (NCBI taxonomy): Eukaryota > Metazoa > Chordata > Actinopteri > Mugiliformes > Mugilidae > Planiliza > Planiliza haematocheilus. The sequence continues at coordinate 482,152 of SRSE01000736.1, forward strand.
CCTGTACGGACACAGGTAACGCATGGCTCCTTGCCGTGTAGCGCTCCAATGCCGGCCGAAGCTCTGCGCACAGTTCCAGAAGGATTGCCCTCGGGAACCTAAAGCGGCTGATGAGCCAGTTGTCGTTATTAGCCAGGAAATCATCTCTGTCTCTGAATGCACGCTCTCTTCTTATTGCACCGTTTGCGATATCTTCTAATAATGCTAAGGCTGCCATTGTTGTTAACGACATTTTCTGCACCTCTTTGCGCATGCTTTTATATCCACTTATATAATTACGGACACCTGGGTATGGTAATTGTTCATCAGTGCAAATTTGTCGTGTTTCTCTGATGTGCACATCACAATAGTTTTCACAGTTTTATGATGACAGTTTCCCAGCATCACCTCTAAGTGTCGCCAAAGGATCCACATCTGTAGAATCATACGTACGCCAACCACGTCGTTGCCGTTGGCACGTACAAAATTCACGGACATTTCTCTCTTGATACATCTGAACTTTTACGTGAGTGAGTACGTACGGAACGTTTTTGTACGTACGCAACGTTAGTACATGAGGCCCCTGGTGTTTGCCCAACGGACCTTAGTGAGGAAAGAGATGAAACTCAAATTGCTTCTTAAAGCAAAACTATCCTAAAGACAGAAATTGACCCTGACGTGATTTGAACACGCAACCTTCTGATCTGGAGTCAGACGCGCTACCGTTGCGCCACAGAGTCAGCTATCGATGATTTCAGTGAACATGAACAGAGTCACAGTAGCATCTGGCACACTTCCTGCATCAGCAGCATGGCCGCTTCAGTACATAGACTGTATAAAGATGGAGGGTGGAACAGCTCCTCTAAAGTGATTTTAAATCAAGTAGAGCTCCTCCTGGTGGCTGACTGTAGTATAGATCATAAGCTCCACCTCCTCCATGTTAGTGGAGAACTGAGCTTTGACCTTTCTTTTGTAAAGTCTCATGTTCTCATGTACAAAGAGTTGCGTAGATTTCCTTCTAAATCGTGATGTAAGCTCAGATTTAGAAGCATTTCAAAGCACATCCCACATACATCCCAAATGAGCGAACCCGACTCCTCCCTGTCCACGCCTCTTTTAAATATGCAAATTACAATTAAACTGACCGTGCACCTGAGATTCCTGTCTCTGCACGATCAGAAAACGAAAACAGAAGAAGAACTTCACAGAAAGTGAATCAGAGACGCTACTCACTGGAGTGGAGATGCTCAAAAATGCCTCACGTATGATCTGTACACTGATGAATGAAAATGTTTCCTGTTGACATTTACTAATTCATGCCATGGTGCTTTTCTATCAATGTGTGTGCAGTCGATAGCTCTGATTCCATTCAGAAACCGTCTCTGGCTGCAGATTGCTCTTTAATGTTGACCTGTTCAGATGCATTGTGGGAATCTGATCTACCTGGCTGACATGAGGAGAACTCCGTCCCACACGGCTTGCATGGCTCTGCTCAGGGTCGACTGGCTCAGTCCCGATCGGTCGGAGTAATAGTTTTCACATTGATGACAGTTTCCCAGCATCACCTCTAAGTGTCGCCAAAGGATCCACATCTGTAGAATCATACGTACACCAGCCACGTCGTTGGTGTTGGCACGTACAAAGTTCATGGACATTTCACTCTGATACATCTGAACTTTCACGTGAGTGAGTACGTACGGAACGTTTTTGTACGTACGCAACGTTAGTACATGAGGCCGCTGGTGTTTGCCCAACGGACCTTAGTAAGGAAAGAGATGAAACTCAAATTGCTTCTTAAAGCAAAACTATCCCAAGGACAGAAATTGACCCTGACGTGATTTGAACACGCAACCTTCTGATCTGGAGTCAGACGCGCTACCGTTGCGCCACAGAGTCAGCTGTCGATAACTTCAGTGAACATGAACAGACTCACAGTAGCATCTGGCGCACTTCCTGCAACAGCAGCATGGCCACTTCAGTACATAGACTGTATAAAGATGGAGGGTGGAACAGCTCCTCTAAAGTGAACTCAAATCAAGTAGAGCTCCTCCTGGTGGCTGACTGTAGTATAGATCATAAGCTCCACCTCCATGTTAGTGGAGAACTGAGCTTTGACCTTTCTTTTGTAAAGTCTCATGTTCTCATGTACAAACAGTTGCGTAGATTTCCTTCTAAATCGTGATGTAAGCTCAGATTTAGAAGCATTTCAAAGCACATCCCACATACATCCGCCAGACACGTCGCAGCGTTCGTACATGAGTGCCCAGGGGCCTCATGTACTAACAGTTGCGTAGATTTCCTACTAAATCGTGACGTAAGCTCAGATTTACAAGCATTTCGAAGCACATTTCCTTTGTACATCCCAATCGAACGTACCCGACTCCTCCCCGTCCACGTCCCTTTTAAATAGGCAACTCCGTGTCCACGCCTCTTTTAAATATGCAACTCCGTGTCCACGCCTCTTTTAAATATGCAAATTATATTTAAAATGACCCTGCACCTGAGATTCCCCTGCCTACGCGATCACAAAACGAAAACATAAGAATGAGCCACAATGTTTACTTGCATTTGCGCATTACGTATGATCTGTACACTGATGAATGAAAATATTTCCTGCTGACATTTACACATTCATGCGATGGCGCTTTTCTACCAATGTGTGTGCAGTCGATAGCTCCGATTACATTCAGAAAACCGTCTCTCGCTGCAGATTGCTCTTAATGTTGACCTGGAATCTGATCTACCTGGCTGACATGCGTATAATTCCGTCCCATACGGCTTGTATGGTTCTGCACAGCGCCGGCACAGTCCCGATCGGTCGGAAAACCATCTCTCGCTGCAGATTGCTCTTAATGTTGAACTGTTCAGATTGTATGGGAATCTGATCTACCAGGCTGACATGCGTATAATCCGTCCCACACGGCTTGTATGGTTCTGCCCCGGTTGCGAGGAACCCCAGTGTGGTCAGTACCTGTACGGACACAGGTAACGCATGGCTCCTTGCCGTGTAGCGCTCCAATGCCGGCTGAAGCTCTGCGCACAGTTCCAGAAGGATTACCCTCGGGAACCTAAAGCGGCTGATGAGCCAGTTGTCGTTATTAGCCAGGAAATCATCTCTGTCTCTGAATGCACGCTCTCTTCTTATTGCACCGTTTGCGATATCTTCTAATAATGCTAAGGCTGCCATTGTTGTTAACGACATTTTCTGCACCTCTTCGCGCATGCTTTTATATCCACTCACATAATTACGGACACCTGGGTGTGTTAATTGTTCATCAGTGTAAATTTGTCGTGTTTCTCTGATGTGCACATCACAATAGTTTTCACAGTTTTATGATGACAGTTTCCCAGCATCACCTCTAAGTGTCGCCAAAGGATCCACATCTGTAGAATCATACGTACGCCAGCCACGTGGTTGCCGTTGGCACGTACAAAATTCACGGACATTTCTCTCTTGATACATCTGAACTTTTACGTGAGCGACTACGTACGGAACGTTTTTGTACGTACGCATTGTTAGTACATGAGGCCCCTGGTGTTTGCCCAACGAACCTTAGTGAGGAAAGAGATGAAACCCAAATTGCTTCTTAAAGCAAAACTATCCCGAAGACAGAAATTGACCCTGACGTGATTTGAACACGCAACCTTCTGATCTGGAGTCAGACGCGCTACCGTTGCGCCACAGAGTCAGTGAACATGAACAGAGTCACAGTAGCATCTGGCACACTTCCTGCAACAGCAGCATGGCCGCTTCAGTACATAGACTGTATAAAGATGGAGGGTGGAACAGCTCCTCTAAAGTGAACTCAAATCAAGTAGAGCTCCTCCTGGTGGCTGACTGTAGTATAGATCATAAGCTCCACCTCCATGTTAGTGGAGAACAGGGGCCTCATGTACTAACAGTTGCGTAGATTTCCTACTAAATCGTGACGTAAGCTCAGATTTACAAGCATTTCGAAGCACATTTCCTTTGTACATCCTAATCGAACGTACCCGACTCCTCCCCGTCCACGCCCCTTTTAAATATGCAACTTCGTGTCCACGCCTCTTTTAAATATGCAAATTATATTTAAAATGACCCTGTACCTGAGATTCCCCTGTCTGCGCGATCAGAAAACGAAAACATAAGAATGAGCCACAATGTTTACTTGCATTTGCGCATTACGTATGATCTGTACACTGATGAATGAAAATATTTCCTGTTGACATTTACAAATTCATGCGATGGCGCTTTTCTACCAATGTGTGTGCAGTCGATAGCTCAGATTACATTCAGAAAACCGTCTCTCGCTGAAGATTGCTCTTAATGTTGAACTGTTCAGATTGTATGGGAATCTGATCTACCTGGCTGACATGCGTATAATCCGTCCCACACGGCTTGTATGGTTCTGCACCCGTTCGGTCGGCCAGCTCCCTCTGGAATGCCCCGGTTGCGAGGAACCCCAGTGTGGTCAGTACCTGTATGGACACAGGTAACGCATGGCTCCTTGCCGTGTAGCGCTCCAATGCCGGCCGAAGCTCTGCGCACAGTTCCAGAAGGATTACCCTCGGGAACCTAAAGCGGCTGATGAGCCAGTTGTCGTTATTAGCCAGGAAATCATCTCTGTCTCTGAATGCACGCTCTCTTCTTATTGCACCGTTTCGCGATATCTTCTAATAATGCTAAGGCTGCCATTGTTGTTAACGACATTTTCTGCACCTCTTCGAGCATGCTTTTATATCCACTCACATAATTACGGACACCTGGGTGTGTTAATTGTTCATCAGTGTAAATTTGTCGTGTTTCTCTGATGTGCACATCACAATAGTTTTCACAGTTATATGATGACAGTTTCCCAGCATCACCTCTAAGTTTCGCCAAAGGATCCACATCTGTAGAATCATACGTACGCCAGCCACGTGGTTGCCGTTGGCACGTACAAAATTCACGGACATTTCTCTCTTGATACATCTGAACTTTTACGTGAGTGAGTACGTACGGAACGTTTTTGTACGTACGCATTGTTAGTACATGAGGCCCCTGGTGTTTGCCCAACGAACCTTAGTGAGGAAAGAGATGAAACCCAAATTGCTTCTTAAAGCTAAACTACCCCAAAGAGAGAAACTGACCCTGACGTGATTTGAACACGCAACCTTCTGATCTGGAGTCAGATGCGCTACCGTTGCGCCACAGAGTCAACTATTGGTGTGTCTGCTGAACATGAACACAGTCACAGTAGCATCTGGCATGCTTCCTGCAACAGCTGCATGGACTGCCAAGCAGCAGATGATTCTTCCTACTAGGTAGTTTTTCGTTTCAGGGCATTTGACTCACTTTAAAGTGTTTTTATTCCTATTCCTTCACAACCTTAAGACTTTCTGCAGCACTAGCATGGCAGTCAGTCTGTTCATTAGTTCTTCTTGGAGGCAACTCTTAACTTTCTTTTGCCCGGTTATTATCTAGCAGTGAACATCTGCACCGTCCTGCCTCTACTAAAGAAGCTCATTCAGTTCCTCGATTCAACCTTCTACTAATTGCTTTTTAAATTTTAATTTCTATTATTATGGAAGAAATGAATGTGAAGACATTAGTTTAAAGTTCTAAATGAATAATTATGACGCAGTGCCTTTTTGTAATTCAATATTAAACCAATGCATTTAGATAAGACATGTGTTCTTATTCTGGAACCTTGTTCTTCTTGAAATGTTAAATCAGCTGAGCCAAACTTAGAGCGTGTTCTCTGAGCAGCTCACACATTCTCTAGCTTGCATTTAATTTCCTGAGGCATTTTATTCTGCTCGGCGTTTTCTCCTGCAGCCCCCTGCTTCACATTAATGGAGCCAGACATTCACACCTGCTGCCCAGCACAGTCGGCCAATGGAAGGAGAACACTGCTGGCTTCCTGAGCAGCCCGGTAATTACAAGGGCAAGGTGAACACTGAAGGCAAAAATGACAAAACAAACTTATTCAAATGACCGTATTGGTAAATAACCCAAAAAATGGAGCATGGGAATTCATTCTTAACAGGTGGTTGCACATATGTCACAGCCAGATATGATGACAATGCTTTATTGTATAATGAGCCTGGTCTATGACCTTTAACCCCCTTTTAGTCAGCATTTTGGTCTTCAGCACAAATATCATCCCCTGTTCCTGTCTTCCTCTGCAGAACCTGAGTGTTGGAAAGAGGTCGGTATACCCAAAGTTTAAATCCCAACAGGCCTTTAAATATTATGAGACTGCATCAAGATGGACAGAGATGTTCACTTCCCTTTTCTTTACAGCCAGAATATGGAGGAAATGGGCTCAACTATCTTAGGCTCAATTCCAAACGGCGTCTGTGCAACAGTGACCCGGAGGAAAGAGACATGGTGCTGAGGTCCAAGTGCTTAGACTGTCTGCAGCCTCTGCAGTCTGCACTGGGATGGAGGCCTGGCATGTAAAAAGAATGATCAAAGGAAGGAAAAATTATCGATCGCTTGGTCCTGGGTTAATAACACATTTCTCAGCTGAGACTAAAACACAGAAAAGGCGTCGACGTTGATTTTATGTGAAAGTTTGCTCTGATAAAGAGGCTGTGTTATATAAAAGGTCACATCAGGACAGCGGCATGGCTAATAGCATGTGTAATCATGGCGACGGAGCAGAAACCCCAAGGGTGGAAACGTCTGGACAGCGCAGCGTGTTTCAAAAGCTTATATTGTGAAGTGTCATATATGTTATATATTCCATGCATAATAACCCAGCAGCCCCCACCCCATCAGAATAAGACTCTTTGAACTCTTTGCGTCCTGTTAGTTTGTACTCTCTCAGCCGTGCACGGACGTGAATTTGCCTGTGATTATAACCCCGTCCTCTCTGAATGTGTTCGCTCAAAGCTTTGTCGTCAGCCGTTAAAGGAGCACGGCGTGCGTTTTAATCGTTAGCACGTTTGTTCAGTGTGAGCAGACATTCGGATGATTCCCAGAAACTTTATGTGTGCCTCGCTGAGGTGAAACATAAATTCAATGGGGACAGGTGATTTCTGAAATGTTGCTGTGCAGCTGAAGCTCTCTGCTGAGACAGAAAGCCATAACCTGGATGATTAGAGGCTAAACCAGGACATATGAAACAGAATGAACTCATGAAATCAGAAGTAACCGTGATCTTTATCTGTTACCCAGACTTAGTTTAAAGTCTGATCTCTTCTTAGTCTCTGAAACGTTGTTTAAAAGTAGCCGATGATTCACATGCATGCACTTTTTAAAAAAAGTGGTAACACTTTACAATAACCATCATTTATAAATGATGGTTATTGTAAAGTGTTACCAAAAAAGTTTACTAGAAACAACACCCAGCCAAGGAGCACCTGCTGAAGTTTTTGAGCCGGGGGTCCAAACACATCCAGCCTCCTGCAGTAACTCGCGTTACAGCGACGGCAGCGTAGGAGAGATGTGTCGGGTTCGGCTCAGGAGACACTCGTGTCTGCGAGGGAGAGAAAGTTGAGGGGACGTCGGCAGACTTTTCATAACTGTGCTAGTGGGAGCTCTGAGGCTGTGAAGGATAAGAACATTAACTTCAGCAGCTCCACACTAAGTTCATATGAGTGCGCTTAACAATGCAGAACCAGCAGTCAGCGTCTCTGTGCTTCCTGCTTATTTTACAGTGCCGGGCAAAAGGTCGAGTAGCTAACAGTCAAGAGATGATGTGTTAAAAAATAATACCTGAAAAACCTGCCTCCTGCAGGAGGAATTATCTGGAGCCAGATTCTCTGGGAGGAGGAGAAGAGGTGACACTCTTTGGATTTTTAAATGGTTTTATTTTTACTAAAGCCTTTGTAGAATATGTTGCTTTGTGGTATTTCTATGAACTCATGGTGCAGATCTAGTCAAAGGGATGCTGGGTGACTTCAGTGGCAGCTCTGTGAATGATAGCATTGCTGTCAGAGTGTTTTCTTCTTCCAAATCTAAAAGAAATCTGAATTTCTCTTTTGGTTTATCACAAATGAATCAGGTTGATAGTAGTGATTAGAGACACTGTGACTCTATTCTCTGAAGTCTCAGATATCTATCTACTGTATCCATAGAGACCAGGGTCATGCATATGGACCTGAGCTCGTCTTTGATCACCCTGGGGTTTCTTGCCTTCAACACATCCCCTGTTCTCCTGATTACACTTGCACAGTTTTTCCAGAGCTTTGCGGGTACATTGTCCACCATCCTGGAGATGTTTGTCTGTGGCTTTAATCTGTCTCATTTAATCTTACGCTGCATGGAGATGAGTTCAGTGTGGCGCTCCTGCAGGTTCCTCTCATTGTCTTGTTGCTCCAATTAATCCTGATCTACGGTTTCAGTCGTAGCTGCTTCCCTTTCACTCTGTGTCATACTTCCCTTCCTGTCTTTCTGTGCAGCCTTTATGATCATCGCCCCGCTCTCGTTGGATTCCAGCTGTAGTTCTGGGCCCTTTTTCTTCGTCGTTGACTTATTGGTAAAAAAAAAAGAAAAAAAAAAGCCAGAAATACAGAAGGAAGCAGAAGAAGAAAGAAGAGCGTGGGACGGAAAGCTGAAGGGCAGGGTGGAGGGTGAGCGACGGGACGACGGGGGCCAAGCTTTGACATGAGCTGTCAGGTTTGATGATGTGATGAGCAGCGGAGCAGAGGGGGAGATGAGCCGGCAGTTCGATTCCCTGTCAGAATCAGGGACTCTGCCAGGGCAAGATAGCTGCACACATGAGTGTCTTTCTATCTTTGAGAGGACAATCGATAACAATAAAGGGATCTAAACTGGTTGCTGGTGCTCACCTTGCTAACATAAATTTACAGCTAATCCACTGAGGAGGTCACTGCTACGTAATCCAGCTCACCTAATGCAGAGCAACAGAGCTGAACGAGAAGCCTGTTGATCATCTGCCTGCGCAATATTTCTCCATCAGTGTATGAAGCAGTGGAAGTCGTGGTCTCTGTTACAATCAGGCTTTTGTTTTTCTCATTTCACTAAGACAGCTGAAACTAATAAAGCTGCTTTAATTAGACTTCCAATCATTTTATTTATAATAAAGTTTTGTGGTAATACTGTGAACTACACTAGAAGGAACCCTCCCAGAAACGTCCACGTGCTTTATTGAGCATTTGTGAAGCTCGGCACAGACTCTTCTGCCTGGAATCCATTTCCATAGTAATGAATTAGTGGCTCCTGTTTTCTTTGTGACAGGACCAATCAGCTCATTGCTCTAATGAAAGCTCTCTCTTCCTGTCCTCAGCTTCATGAGTTATTATCTGAAAACAATTTCCTCTGTTGGTTTTTCCTCTCTGTCAGTAACTGAGTCATTCGTTTTATCTGACTTTCATTCTTCCCTCTGAGGCCCGGGAACAACGAGAACCAGCACTAATAACCAGGGGACGAACTAATGGGGAAGGTTGAGATGCAGCCTGACTGTTGGAGAAAGGAAATGTCCAATTAACAGTTTATAACATTTGTAATTTAGCACATAATATAAGATATTTAAACATAACATTTCTAGAAGTCTAGGGGCCTATCATTGTCAGTTCTATCACCATATTACTTAAAACAAGACAAGCTCATGCTCTCAATATAAAGTAATTCATGGGCTTTACCTCACTCCCTTCTGAACTTCATATGATGGACCTGCTGATCATTTTTTGTCATTTTTGTTTCAGATGTCTTCTAATAAGCCTGTCCTCATATTGTCTCCATTTCAGTCACACCAAATCTTTTAGTTTTTATATTCTCAAAGATTTTACAGAAGATTTTGTTCACGTATCATTCACTATTTATATTTTTTTAATGGCCTTTGTCAGTATTATTCTGATTTATGTTGTGAAAAAGACAAAACTAAAATTAATCCCCACTTTAGAAATGATTCACATTGATCAAGAAAGTGAAAAAACTGTGCAAATTTCAATTTGGAAAGTGTCTGTAAACTAGTATATAGTAAAAAAGATAAGTCTTTATTTAAAAGTTTCATTCCAGAAAACTCTCCAGAAGGAAATCAGGCGTTAGGCCACAGAACAGGGGACAGCACATCATGCTGCCGCCCTCGTCCTGAACACAGGTGCCCCGCAGCGATGTGTGCTGAATGCAGCGCCGTTCACGCTCTTCACACATGATCGCACCCCCATCCACATCTCTGACAGCACCGCAGTGGGCCTCATATGGGATGATGATGAGACAGGGTGGTCAAAACAGCACAGAGGACTGTGGGAAATCCTCAATCCCAGATCTACATTCAGATTCTGTGCTGTCCTGGGTCGAAGTCTGTTTGTCTCCCTGGAGCCTATCCCAGCTGTCACCAATGAACCTAAGCAGCATGTCTTTGGACGGTGGGATGAAGCTGGACACTGGACACAGACACAGGGAGAACATGCAGATAACAGAGCTAGTTTCCCACAGGATAAATAAATGATCTATCTATCTATCTATCTATCTATCTATCTATCTATCTATCTATCTATCTATCTATCTATCTATCTATCTATCTATCTATCTATCTATCTATCTATCTGTGTCTGACCCGTCTTTGAACAGCAGCTATTCACCAGATGTTTTATCATGTGTCTCTCGTTATGGCAGCATGAACTACAAGAAGAAGGCAGCAGTTTTCTTCTCTCTGTTCCTGTAGCTTGTGTCTCCCAGTGATCAGGGCTCTCTGGTTCAGCTCAGGTGTCGCTGTCTCTGGTTTAATTGTGTTCAGTAACCAGAGCTGTGTCAAATTCCTCTGTGACCCAGATCTCATCTGCTCATTGCTTGTGAAACGTGGAAGGAGATGAGTCACATCGGCTTGAAAATCAGATTTTCTGTCTCTGCACTCATTTGGGTTAAAGAGAGAGGCAGAGGCAAAGAGTCACTTACAGATTAGAGTTTTTAATTCACCTGGCAAAGCAAATCTGTGAGCTGATGCTTCTGTTCATAAATGTAGATTTATTAGTATTATTTTGTGCAGTACTGATTGTGAAGGATACTTTATTTAACTTATAATGGAGACTGGAACCTAACTTTCTATCACATTTGACCTGACTGAGGACATTTTTGTCTTTGACCTGCTGTATTGTTTAATTGTCTACGTGCAGAGATAATTGAAAGATGGAAAGAAGTGAAGCGTGAAATCTATAATTAAAGCTGACTAGTTATTCTTTAATAGCATTAATTCATATCAGCACGCGTTAAAGGGATTAAAGTATTTGTTGTTGTACTGGGGATCATGATACGTACAAACAAGAATAATGAAAAAGTGAAATATAAAATCGTTCATCAAAGATATTTGACAAAGTAACCCGCTTTGGGACTGAAGCAGACCTGTAACACTAGGATGTTCTTTTAAATAAAATAGTTTTTAGATTCTTGGGCAGCCAATAAGATCTTACCTTACCTTATGTCTATAATCACACGCTCCCAATGAGCACACAATGTACTATAATACAGTCACAATGACAAAGCCTTGTTGGATTCAAATATTTGTATTAATTTATCATCAAAAATCAAAAAATCTTAAACTTATCACTGATATTTTATATAGAAAATGGTAATGGGCCCAGGAGTGAGCCGTGGGGAACCCCTGGACACCAAGAGATACAGGGTGCATATGATACATGTTTCAAAAACCTGGGAAATAATGATCCAGGGCCACATTAAGATAGTTTCAGATACGCCAAATACACAGAAACAGCAAAGTCAATCTGCAACTTACAGCAAAGTCTCAAACAGATCCACGTTTGTGTTCAGTGGTCATAATGTTGTGGCTTTTTACATAATACTGCATTTCCTTTCTCCATGAATGACGTCCTCCTTTCAGGGCCTCAGAAGGTGATCCTGATATACCGTACTCTTCCAGTGAGGTATATTCTTTTGACCTAACACTTCTTTGTTTGATCGCATCTTTACTCCCTTTACAGTAAACACGTTCCCTCTGTGGACTGGAAGAAGCTTCTCCTTGTCCTCCATCTGCCAAACTCTGCTGGCAGGGGACTCCCTGTCTAGATCTGGCAAACTCCTGATTTAATTTTATTCAGCGCTGCTCTCTGTTTAGAATTCCTGTGTGACCTAATTCTGACCAATTCACTGCAGCTTCAGCACAAATAGAGGCGTCTGACTCACATATAGTTAAGACATAGGAGACATATGAGACATTTTAGGTTTGGACACGCCTTCACTTCAAAAGTTTAGGTTCATGTAAAGACCCCACGATCACTGGAGTATCTGCGGTAGAAGGGTAATGCGGTCTGATGGTTTCATACATGCCCCCTGATGGGATCCACTGTGGCACATGCATGAACCAAATGTTCCCTCTGTGTGCAGCCACTGTGATATTGTTGTTACTGTTACAGCTAATGTGACAACTCATTGCTGCATTAGAGCTATTACAGGCCCCTGTATAATTCACACACACCCAAAATAAATCCAATAGATGTGTGTAGTCCTTTAAGATCAGATTCATTTATCCTCCATCTATCTGGCTTTGTTAATGTCACGCTGTCATGGCGGCTAAATTAATGTTTATCTGTTGTTATTTATTTGGCAAGAAGTGCCTTTGTGCTTTTGAGCTAATGAGGCACATTTGAAATTAAAATTGATAGAGTGAATGAGACGAGAGTAGAAAGAACTAGATTACAAATGAGGCGTGTGTGTGCGTGTGTGTGTGTGTGTGTGTGTGTGCATGTGTGTGTGTGGAGCCCACAGGACAGGCGGCGGTCCTATTAGTGCTGATCCACAGTCACCCAGTGGGCTGTGCAGTCTGTGATTATTCAGATGAGTGTGTTTCTTTTTTTAAGGCATCTCACTGATCAGATGTGTCAGCTGCTGTGACTGCAACGCTGATAATACACCCGTCTCTGCAGTTTTACCACCATGAAGAGTGTCAATACAGGCTCGTCAGCCTCGGGTGGAACTACTCTCTGCTTTGTTCTACTATTACTATCGTCCTTAGTAATGTTAGATAACTAAGCAATGTCTGGAACTGTCTCCTGTCCTCTTGAAGTTTAACCCTGTGATCTTGACATTGTCATGTTTGAGTTTTGGATGTTTTCTGTGACCCTCCTTCTTGTCCTGCTTTACTTCCTGTGTTTCCCCCCTTTGATTGTCTGATTGGTTTCTCCTTGTATGCTCCGCCCTCATTAGTTTCACCTGTGTCTCGTCAACCCCTCAGTCCATGTATGTGTGTTAGAGTCAAGGACAAAAAAAAACACACTCCACAACCACAACAACAATGTCACCAATCAACAATGTTTAGCCATTAGAAATCATAATAGTAGTACTCCACAGTGTGTTGTAAGAGAGAACAATATAGCCAGGATAAAAATAAGCAATATATCTCTGAAGTCGTCTCCGTGTCCTGCAGCTAAAGGTCTAATAACTTTATGAAATAGTTGATGTGCAGCCTCCTTCTCTCTGTTGTTAACTGACTGCTGTCCAGAGGATTTAGCCCGTTCCTCTACGACTCACTGGGCTCCTCATTTGTCTTTTAGGAGGCGTCCTACACGGCAGCGAAGTCGACAAACTGACTACTCTGTACAACCCCAAGTGTGTGTGGATATACAGTATGAATGCTTTAGATGGCCTAACCTCCTACATGTAGAAACGCCCTCGACGTGCTGTGATACTGTAAATTAAGCTCAAGGAGGAGCTCCTTCTCTTTTCCCCTTTCACTGTAATAAATATGGAACATTCAATTCCCTTTCATGCAGAGGACACAGCTGGTTGCTGGTCTTTGTGGTGTGTTCAAGTGCAACCTTTCATTCCGTGCACACCAGACATGAGGGTTAGAGTAGTTCTAGATATTAGCTTGGTATGTGCACGGACTTAAAGCCGAGACAAATCCTCACATTATCAGACGAGTAAAGGAGGTTTAGCTTACCATTTTGGATTTTACAAAGTGTTCATTCAGAAAGCTCATCAATAAGAAACACATCAAATAACGAGACAGAGACGCAAAAGGATGCAGGAAAAGATGAGAAAACGGAAAGCATGCTGCATGATGCAAACGTGATGATGACATGTTGACTAAATGCATGATACGTTAAAGGTCACCAGTGAATAATACGCTGTAGATGTTGTGAAGATGAAGCGTTTTATGTCTCAAGTCAAAAGAAAGTGTCGTATAAAGAGAATATGTGCAGATAGATACAAACACAGAGTGAAATGCAGCATGTATATTTATTAAAAGGCCGGTGCAAACAATGCTTTAAGACAAACAGTATGCACACAAACACACACGCATAATTGATCATTTGTTGTCTCTTAACAAGGGTCACAGCAGGAAGCTGGATTATTATTTCCTCTTTGTTCAGTCTGCAGCAGGTGGGCTGCAGAAGAGTCTGATTCTAACAAGAAGCATACGACTGCTGTCAGCTCCACTAACATCATCCTGCAACACACACACACACACACACACACCCACACACACACACACACACACGGACAAAAACATTCAGACAAATGCTGACAGATAAAAAACAAACACAAGCCTGCTGTCACTATCTCAGATTACCACAGAGGAATTCACCACTGAATCTCTCCTGCATGTTATGAGAGTCAGAAAGCATCTGCAGGTATATTGAGATATAATAAGAATATTACCTGGATAGTTTCTGCAAAAATATATCAAAATATGTCTGCTGCTCACATTTACCAGGACATTATGGTTCATTTCACACGTCTATAGTGAGCAGCAGCAAATCCATGGCTTGCTTTTCACAAATGAGACGCTAATAAACGCTTACCTTTCCTCGCTCACACACGTTTGTGATGTAAGGAAACCAGAAATAGCAGCAGATTTTCTCTCGTGCGTCGGAGCTCTTAATAAACGAGGCTTTTGTGTGAAGCTGTCATGTCGGAGACGCAGTGCAGAGTGTCTAGCCGACGTACGCGGGGAGCCCGTCAGCGTTGTAGCTGTTCTTTGTCTTGTACAACACAAGGTGCTTATTAAAGATGTCATCTCAACACCTTCTGAAGAGAAGCTCAGGTGATACTTGCAGTGAGAGACTCGCATTGCTCAAAGACAGAGGAAAAAGAAATCCTGCATTGTGTCACTTTTTGTGAATTTCAGACACTTGAAATCGGTCAAATCCAGCTGTGGAATGTTACGTCAACATAAATATGAATTAGAAAAGTAATGGTGGATTTTAAATAATCAAACTGTGGGTTTCTTGTGCAGCTGTCAGTTGTTTGTGAGCAGCTTATGAAGGAGTTCTTTCAAAAACTATTGATATGTCAATTATATCTCTCAAACTCGAACTTAGAGGTCAGTAAGTCAGAATTTCAGACAAAAGTCTGAGTCGTAGTATACATGTGCATTTATTTATTCAAGAAAATGAACCGTTTGTTCATATCCATGAGTTGTAAAAGTCAGTTCCTCCTTGTGTCCAGTATCAGCTGTGTCCTCCTCCTGGTAACAGCTGATCAATGTTCTCCAGCAGCTTGGTTCCTCAGAACAGAACCACTTCAGTTCTGAGATGTTGGTGGGTTTCCTCACATCAACTGCTGCTTCAGGTCCAACAACAACATTTCTATTGGATTAAGGTCAGGACTTTGACTTGGCCGTTTCTAAACATTCATCTGGTTCTTCTTTAACCGTTCTCTTGTAGAACCACTTGTGTTCTTGGTTCTCCTTGTCTTGCTGCATGACCCAGTTTCTCTTCACATTCAGCTCATGGACAGATGTCCTGACATTTTCTTTTAGAGTTCATTGGTCCATCAATGAGGACAAGGCGTCCTGGTCCAGATGCAGCAGAACAGGCCCAGACCAGGACATTAGCTTCACCCCCATGTTTGATGGAGGGATGAGGTTCTGATGCTGGGATGCATGCTGACTCTCATTTAAAGCCAGTACCCAGAGAAAACCACCAGACTCAGGGAGAGCATTATCAGTCCACTCAGAAAGGCCCCAGTCAGCTGATGGATTCAAATCAAGCTCCTCCTTTAAATTTGGTGAGGTTTAGATGCTTTGCTCTTATGGATTCTTCTCTTGGTGAGATTTAAGTCAGGTTGCAGGAAGAGCAAACCTGACATCAGATAGAAATCACTGTGGAGTGACATTTTTTATTCCATTACTTATTCCGTCATGTTCCATCCTGCCCTGAAACAAAAAACAGATCGTTGATTTTAACTCATCTGATGATTTTTACTTTAAAGTGCAGCATCTACTGAACACATCCGTCCGGTTTTGGGGGAATTGCTTTTTTACAGCACCGTTTTGCTTTGACCTTATTTTAGTTATTTATGTGTGAGGGACCATGTGCATTGACATCAAACATACATTTTTTTTCATTTGATGTGTTTGGCCGGAGTCAGGGTTGCACTGCATAGGCCTTAAATGAGAATGTATATGAAAGACCACATGGTTTATTTAGTACTGCAGCAGCAATGATACAGAACTGGACTCATACTCAGAATTTAAAATGCTGGTTTGAACAAAAAGTTAAATGAGCCGCTCAGCTCTGGACATGAATCACAAAGTCAGTTCATGTAGAAGAGGATCTCAGACAGTTATCTGATTGTGTCTGAACATTTCTGTTTTTCTTTTATCATTCTTAAGCTGTTTCATAAAAAAACATATTCAGATTATTATTTAAAAGTCCAGGGACTATTTCAATGTTTTCAGCATTGATGAGATTATCTGTTATGTTGATTTTAGATTATTAAATAGACTGATCTGTTCATTACATTTTTAAATTAGTCGATCAAATCTTTGGTTAAGAACTAAATAATTAACAGAACGTTTATTAAACTTTTATTCAAACATCCTCTGACCACCAATGAGACTGAAGTCACTGGAGGAATCCAAACACTGAGAGGTTCAGCTTCTTCTACTTCTTTAAAGATTTTGGCCGTTGCTATTTACTGGTCATATTAAGTCACTGCAGCCCTAGATGTGTCTGATCACTCTTCCCTCTATGTTTGCATCCAAACATGTGATGCATTTGACACATATTGTGGATTTAACACTTGCGATGCATCACTGCCTCCTCTAGGCTCTTTAATAAACCGATCAAACTCTCAGAGTACGTCAGCCTCTTCAGGGTATCCACAGGACTGCAAATACTGAAGTGTGTTTATTATAATACGACTCGGTTTATGTGCACCCCCGGTGTAAATATTCTGTGAGATATTATGGTTATAAAATACTTTAAGTTTTGGTGTCTGACAAAGAAACCTTTAGAATAGGTAATGCAGTTTAAAAGTTAAAACCTGGCCACTGCTCCAGTCTGACTCTCAGGTGCAGAGATGCACTACAGCCTTCTAAAGAAGATGGATGGCTGCAATAAATGACTCTAATATGAAACTAAAGATGAAAACTTGCCCTTGGACGTATTTGTATTTTGTCAATGTGCAAACAGACTCTGAGGACCCTGATGAGAGGATTATTCTGAGGTTTCTATTGCCTGAGCTCATATATATATACACAGGAGCTCCATGATATTATTTTGCATTTTAGCCTGTGTGTATGTGCGTGTGTTCTCCTTCAAACGTGGGCCAGTGACCTAGAAAAGAGATTATTGTGCTCACTAGACACCTTCACAAACAAAGACATGTTAATTTGTCATTGTTATGGAAACTCATTGAGACTCTGTGCAGCCCACCCGGAGCGTACGGATTGTGGGAACCTCTGAGGTTGATAATTTTGGAAACTGCAAGCTCAGCTGCAAACCCCGGGTCGGTGCTGCATCCACCACATAAACACCACCACCCTGCAATAATGAATCCAGGACAGCAGTCCCAAGCCGCGTGTTACGTAACACTGCCCTGCTTCTCTGCACTCCACTGGAAGAGAAGGAGCTGCTGAACACGTGGACGACACGTCGACGCACGCAGAAACTTTTCCTCAAGGACGGCGTCAAAGACGAATTAGCCTGCAGAGGAAGGTCAGTGAACGCCTCTTTCCATTAAAAATTTAATTTATTCTTCCAGAGTGAAAAAAGAAAAAAGATACATGTGCCCGTCATGCGTAAGTGAGTTGTCACTCAGCTAATCAAATCACAGGCTCTGCTGTGTTCCAGTCTGCTCGCTCTCTTATTTAGAATCAGACCCATGAAAAATGGTTGGTGTGTCCCGTGTAAGGGACAGTCTGACATCTCTGAGCCCGTCCGGTCTCTGTCCACACATTTAAAGTGACGCTCATCAGACACCTTAGTGTTCCATTAACTGGTGCAGTTTTGAGAATAGTTTTATCTTGATTGTTTTCCTGCGACGTTACTGCTGCTCCGGAGAGATAGAACATTTTATTATTGTCATTTTCTGAGACTAATGTCCCAAAAAAACTAAAAAATCTGATGTATGGAAACATATGACGCTGTGTTTGCTGCAGCAGGAGCACAGACACTTTGAAGTAGTGAGAAGTGTAATAAACTGCTGATTAAAATGATTGTGCAGATTCTTTTCATAGAAAGAAAACCGTCACTGGACTGGGTTTCAAATATAGGTGGAGGTTTATCACATCTAATTTTATTAAATCCTCAAATGGCATTTGTAACTGAGAGCTATTAATAACTGCAAAAACATGCCCCTGGGATTCAAGTACAGTGGGTTTGTGCAATAATTCACTCTTAAGTATACGCCACAAAAACGTTATGTTCTTAATGGCGCCTGTGATAAATGTCCAAACCTCTTCATATAAACCTTTGTCTGGAGCCAAATGTTCCACTTCTACAGCCAACAGGGATCAGCTGAGTAAAATTAGCTGCACACATTTTAGCATTAAGACACTGATGCTCTCAGTCCTCCACACAAACACAACTGGGTCACAAAGAGCAGAACACAAAGCAGGTTTGTTATTCATCAAGTCTAAAATGAACCGATTTGTCCTCCGGAGAGAAACCCTTCACAGCGTAGCTCCTGCAGCACCTCTGATCCGGGCTGTTTGCGGTAATGATTCGTGGGCTCCCCTCTGCCACTGACCGCGTTGTTTGACAAGTGGCATTTAGCATCAGGAATGACTCGTACATTGATGGAGCGGCTGCAGCGTTTTTTTTTTTGGCTGAACAAATAGAAATGGATCCGTGGGAGGAGACCTCTGTGTATAATCTGCTGCCCTGGTGACATTTGAAAACCAACAACTGCAGCTACAGTAGGTGACTGTTAATTCACATCAGAGGTACAGAAAAAAAAAACTCACAGAGGAAGTTAGATCCTCCGGGAACATGCAGCTGATGTCCTCGGTCCAAATGCGTCTCCGGCTGAAAAGAAGATTTAATGTCCCAAGATTTGGAGGATAGGCGTGATCAGTGAGTTCCTGCTCTCTAACGCTGACCATTCAACTCTCTCTATAATATCTGGGCTTATGCTGTACCTCTCTGCAGTGGGATTTGTATTCTTATTTACCCCAAACAGCCACGTATACATCACTCATGGACGCTGTAGGTCACATTCTCATCTGCAGAGTTTACTGCAACACAGACTTTACTTCCCTGATATTAGCCCTTAATGCAGCACCTCCTCCAGGTCAACAACTACCTTCATAACAGTGCACTCTGTCTGGGGAGTGGTGCTGCCTTAAGGACAGTTACCAGGAATAAATATCCCCTCCTTCCTTTTTTTTGTTCCCCCAGAAACAACTTGTGCTAACATGAGAAAAAAAGGCTTGTTAGGCTGAAGACACAACTTCAAAACAGCCTGTGTTTACCAGCACTGAGACTGTAAGTTCATTAACAGCACTAGAACTGGTCCATCTGCATATTGCATAGACATAAAAAGTTTTCTGCAACTAAATAATCCCAGACTAGTGTTTCTGAAGTGCTGTGAAATGATCCAAATTCATTTCATGTTCTTTGAAGTTTGCTTTTCTTTTCAGATTCAGACTGAGGACCGTGCTTGTTTACACGTTTCAGCTGACAACCTGAGTTTAGGTATTGAAGTTTTGCATCATGAGCGGTAAAAGTGGAATGATGCAAGGCTTTTATTTATTTTATTTTTTTGTCTCCAAACCACCACCGGGAGAAAATCCAGGAAAGTCCCACACTGGTCTGCAGCTCAGTGTCTAAAAGTGAAACTCACATGAACAGGAAGTGACTGTGCAGAACGGACCTGGCATCTCAGATTAAAAGGTGGGTAGAAAGACGAAAAGTTGACTGAAGGGTTGTGGCATCAGAGCCACCCACGTCCACATCAGCTCAGATTAGAATGACAGGAAGCAGGATGGGCACCTCTGGATAAGTGGAGTTCTTCTGGGACATCTAGTTAATCTGGTTCAGTGTCTTCCTGTCTCCTCTGGGGCCAGCAGGTTTGCTGACTCTCTAAAGTGATTACTAATACGTTAGTCTCTGTCTTCTGTACAGAAACTCTGTTCTAGCTCTTCTTGACTCTTGTATTTTCTTCCCGTCCACCATGCAACATTCATCCCTGTACCACTTAATTTGTTTTTAGCCAACTACATTTTTGGACTCTTCTTTGCAGAATTCATGGGCAGAAGAATGCATTTATATGAAACTATTTGACATAAAGACAATTTGACCCAGAGGACAAAAGAAGTGTCAGCTAATTTTCCCATCCTCCATCTTGGCAGTGCTTCACTCCACCCAGCTAATTCAAACATGGTCCAAGAGGTGGAGGATGAGTGAAGCTGAGTCAGGTGGGTCACTCAGCTTCTCTACCCAGGAGAGATTAACGCTCACACTGTGAATATTAGCATTTCTGGCTTTCCACATTAACCACGCCCACTTCCAATTTCTGACCAATCACAGAATAGTTGCCAGACACCACATGAGAAATCTGGAAACCAGACCAGTTTGCTCTGGAGTCTCTCTGCTGAGAACTGATTCTCCTCCTGCAAAGAGGAGGGCGGGGCTTCACATGGTGATGGACAGAAGAGCAACAGTGTCATAGTCAGATGAGCGACGTGAAGCTCAACAACAAAATGGCTCTGACTGGTTGGAGGACTATCCGGTCACATGCAGACAGATACCAGCTCCAGATGACTACAGCCTAACAAAGCAGCTAACACACATCAGCTGTAGACTATTGGTTTCATTGAGTATTTTCACCCTGTGCATTTTGTCTGTGTTGTGCAGAAGAATTTAAACCTTTTAAATGTTAAAAAGCACAAAGATAAATGGACTATAGACGAGGAAAAGGGCTGCAGCTTAGCAATCGATGAACTCTGCGGTTACACACACTGAACATCAGTCGGCGCGGAGGCAGCGGGCTGAATACTGAAATAAAAAGAAATGAATAGGTATATACATTCACACACACACACACACACTCCGCTGGCTCCTATGGGCTCCGGCTGCTCTTCAGTAAATTATGTTTCTCATAAATAAGAAAATCATTGGCTCCTATAAATCTGCACATAAAGTGGGTTTTACACCAGGGCAGACCTCTGCAGGGGGACCGCAGTCACACACACTCACACACACTCTCACACACACTGACACGTTAGCCTCCAAACACACACATACACAAAGGAGCACACACCAATTTTACCCAGCATTAACACTCTCTGTGTGTCTCTATCTCACACATACACCATTAGGTCTCTGTCTGTTTGGATTCATTATGTCAGCACCCTGCAGCATTTATTTACTTTGCATTGAAAGTGCATCAAAAAAAAAAAAAAAAAATGTATAATTCATTGTTATTTATTATGAAAAGTGTTTGAAGGGAATTCTCTGTCGTCCCTTAGAGTCCTGAGGTTAGCGAGTCGGAGATGCTGCAGCTCCAGATCACTGAGTCTCAAACGGCGTCATCTCCCCTTTGTGGAATACGTGGGCTTCTGAGCAGCACTGATCTGATTCTGGCTGGATATACACACTTACAGCGAATCAACCATAAATGGATTTAGGAGAATATTTTGCGTGCGTGGTGATTTCCGCATGCAGCTCAGGCTTTGGTGAAATCTATTAAAAATCACAACTGTGAAGCCTCAGGCCTGACCTGAGAGGATTCATCATGTGTTTTTTTTAAATGAGAAAATCAATAATTCAGTCAATGAAGCACATGAAGTGACACTAATCTGCCTGACATAGTGGAATGAGGTGATCATTTTGCAGCTTAAAACATTTGTGATGGAGTCCGTGTCAGTGCCAGTCTAATTTTAAAGCATTAATCAGTTCCTGTCAGACTTTTTTTTTTTTCTTTTTTAACATGACTTCTGCCTCAATCAGCAAAATGTTAATGACTCTGCCTGGGTGGTAGGCTATGTTTGTGTCCTGAATAATAAATCATGCTGCTCTGCAAACCCTAACCCTAACCCTGACACAAAGAGTAGATACAAAACCTGAGCTCCTGAGGCTTTCAGTTCAGCTTTGAGGTTTCCATGTCTGAATGATGACGACTAAACAGTTCACTGATACCTGAAACAAGGACAAATAACACCTATTGTGGGAGGTCTTTGTTTCCTTCCTTCAGAGTCGTCTACCAGAGGCCTGGGAGCCTGAGTGTCTTGTAGAATAGCTGTATATAGTGCTGCTCTCTTCTGGACATAAACTATACTGCCAAAAGTATTCACTCACTCATCCAAATAATTTAAATCAGGTGTTCCAATCACCTGATTTAAATGGCCACAGGTGTATAAAACCAAGCACCTAGTCACGCAGACTGCTTCTACAAACATTAGTGAAAGAATGGGTCGCTCTCAAGAGCCTGTGCAACAAGTCCAGTCACTACTAAATTCTATTCCACAGTCAACTGTCAGCGGTTTTATAACAACGTGGAAGTGATTGGGAATGACAGCAACTCAGCCATGAAGTGACAGGCCACGTTAAAAGACAGAGTGGGGTCAATGGATGCTGAGAGGTCACCAACTTTCTGCAGAGTCAGTCGCTACAGACCTCCAAACTTCTGTGCATAGAGAGCTTCATGGGATGTGTTTGCATGATGAGCAGCTGCATCCAAGCCACACATCACTAAGTGCAATGCAAAGCATCAGATGCAGTGGAGTAAAGAACGGCATCACTGGACTCTAGAGCAGTGGAGACGTGTTCTCTGGAGTGACACTGACTGCGTTTACATGGTCTTTAGTATCCTGGTTTTGATTGGGTTTTTGAAGTATCCAGTTTTTGTGTTTGTCCATGTTAACACCATATCCCGGATTCAGAAATCGTGATCATCAAACCCGGCTTTGCCACCTGGAGTACTCCAATAGAAGCCGGGATACTGGAGCATGTATACACCTTATCCCAGTCTCTGACAGCTGCAAGAGACGCCAGGTGACGCACCAGAAATACAAACAACATGGCGGCAATGAGAACTACTCTTGGAGCGACGAAGAGATTGAATTTTCCCTTAAACTAATGAAAGAATTAAACATAACGACGTGTTTGGATGGTAGAAAACACCAGAAAAGCTATGTGACGCTGGTTTTCCACCCCGCAATCTGACATAACACACGCAAGGAAAGGAAACTCTAAAAGGAACAATTCCATGCTCCCAACTTTGTGGGAACAGTTTGAGGATGGCCCCTTCCTGTTCCAACATGACTGAGCACCAGTGCACAAAGCAAGGTCCATGAAGACATGGAAGAGAGAGTTTGGTGTGGAAGAACTTGACTGGCCTGCACAGAGTCCTGACCTCAACCTGACAGAAGAACACCTTTGGGATGAATTAGATCTAAGACTGTGAGCAGCTTCCTACATCAGCTTCCAAACTACAGAGCTCTATTTTGGTTTGCTCCACGATCATTGGCATGCCGGTCAGAGCTTATCATTCAGGATTAATGCATTTATTAATACAGCCCTGTCCTGGTGTTTGACATCGCTGCACTGTATGTATACGTATATAAAGGACCTAATGCTGAGCTGAGACAGCAGGTTTTTTACTATCCGTCCTGATTTTCTCTATAATCCTAAACTTGTCAGGGTCTACGGCGACTACGGGTGATATAAGAGCAGATCGGCATCCATCATATTACCCGGTAATCTGTCTCGCTACCTCATGAGATCTGGACAGGATTTCTCCACCGCTTGTCAGTAGGAGTAGACCTGGCAATAAATCATCCCAAAACCCTTGTCGTCTGAGCTCAGCAGTACAGACTCGCTCACAGAATTAGCTAATAATGTAACACGGAGCCTAGTGTCAAATTAAAAACCTAGTGGTTGATCTGGGATTCATTCAATATCTAGCTTTGCATGTTGACTGACATTAATGACATGTGCCATACTGTTAAGGCTGATCTGATGTTTGGTGTACACCGTCCAACTCATGTTCTATTTACTCCCTGAGACAAATAAGTTCAAGTGAGAGACCACATGATTGTTTTAGGCTGTTAGAAAACTATTAGATCTACTTTTTTTTTTCCAGCACTGTTCTCCTGGGTCATTAAACCTCTCCTCGTTAGCTGAGTGGCTGTGCCGCAGCAGCGCCACATCATCGGGCTTAAGAGCCTCATTTCCTCTGTGTGAAACATGCTTTTTAGTATTTAGGTCAATGCTACCTTCATCTCGGTATCAAAACAAACCTCTTCATCTCTCTGCATGGCTTCTTTTCTTCACATACAGCCATGCAAATGCATTCGTACGACAGCGTGCACAGAGCACACGTCCTGTATGCACAAACACACAAACGCACATAGAGCACATTCTGTTCTGTTCTCCATCCCCTCTGTCACAGAAGCAGCTGCAGACACAAAACACTCTTTCCCTCCTCTCTCGTTCTCCCCTCTCGCTCTCTCTCGTATGGCGTCTCATCACCTCTCCTTCTCTCTCCCTCTGTCCTCCTCCTCTTCTTTGTTTCTTCCTCTCTCCTGCCTGTCAGCTGAGCAGCAATGTGGAGCAGCGATTGACGCCCACGCCCTCCTTCTTTTTCATTGCCTCGTAGAGTGGAGGGAGGGAGAGAGGGAGGGAGGGAGCGGCATAGGTAAGAAAGAATGAAAGAGAGAGGATGAGAGGGAAGAGGAGCAGGAGATTTGACAGAAAACACACTATTCAGCAGCCACCTACAGCTCATAGATGGACAGAAAAACAAGCTTTAACCCTTAAGTCTGACCCACACATCCCTTGTCTTGTGATGGGTTGCGGGTGGGCCTATCCCAGCTTTCACTGGGCGAGAGACCAATTAACCTACTGAGCGTGTGCACGGACAGAACCCACGCAGACACAGGGAGAACATGCAAACTCACAAATATCACAACAATACGGCTTTTAAACAAACACTTGTGACCGTCATCGCTGCAGATGGCGTGTTACCTAAAACATGCCTGACGCTGCCAGTGTTTCCCTACAGGAGGCTGATTGGTCCAAACTGCTATGATTCAGCAAAAAGTGCAGAGTTTGAAGCCCTGGTGGGATGGATTACTGCAGTGGAGGACGTCAGGGCCTGCAAATCCTTCTCTGCTGGCCTAAACTTCTTTAGACTTACATTTTAATATTTTCCCATTAATCTTATTAAATTATTCCCAGTAGTTTGTTCTTATCATGTCATGTCTTGTCTGTCTCTCAGCTGTGGTGCTTCTGCCAATGTAGCTTAGCATTAGAGCTTTTATCCAATCATATTTCATCATCATGTTGCTGGGCCTTCACAATTAAACCTGAAACACATTGTTATGACGCTGTTCCTTTAACTAATCACATTTCTAGCTGGTATTTAGTCCTTCTCTGTGGCCTACGGTAGCGTCAGCGTTTTACCGTCCTCTGATTGGGCGGTCAGAGAGCCGCTGCATTTAAGCTAAGCTAGCGGTTCATGTTCATCTGTTGCTAACGTTTTGATAGCTATGTGTAGAAGCCACCATGGAGGAAGGAGCAGAGGCTATCCATGTGGCTGCAGACCTTCTTAGAAAGACATTTTCACTTTGGACTTTGAAGGAAAAGCTGGATATTGTGAGGAAAGGCCGCCCAACCCTGGAGCTATGACCCAGGTCAGCAGCTATGAGCGCTAGCCTTGGTTGACAGGCTCTGAGGAGAACTCTGAGTAGTTTCTAAAGTTCTGGTGAGTTAAATGAATTATATTTACATCTGTTATGTAGATTTATGTCATTTTATTGGGTCGACATTGATGCTTCTGCTGGATTCCCAAATGTTTTCTGACCACCACTCCTAACCTGGGGAGAACCGTAAGGTCAACAAACTCTAAAATGTTCCACAGGAGAAGGGAAACCCCTGCAGACATGTTCCAAAATCTAGAGGACAGACTGAAAGCAGAAGAGTTGAAGCAGCTACAGCATTAATGATCATTGCTTTTGCCATTTCCAGCAGCCATCATTTGAAGCTGTAATCAGCTGAGAGACCTCCTCACACTTCTCTTAAAGGAGCCAGTTTGTGCCCTCTGTGTGTTATCATACATTCAGGTCACAAAGCCATTGCTTTTTTAGTTTTGTGTTTTTAAATTGCCTGCTGATGTTTGAAACACCCTCTAAACCATTCCCTGCTGCTGCGTCTCCAGAGTCCTCCGAGATTCTTGAAACTATTTGGATAAAACATATTCTGTCCACTGAATAATAAAATACCAGTTTCACAAACAAAACAATGACTGCATCCTAGAACAGAAAATAGAGTCATAACTTGGAAACCTGGTCAAATATTTATCATTTAGTGGATGATTTATTATTTTTTTATCCAGTCAGAATAATCTTTGAACATATCTTCAGAACAATCTCCCACTACTCTCAGAAGCATCCCTGGATTAGTCTGTGACCTGAATACTGAGAAAGGCCACACACTTCTCTTTAGCTTTAAATCAGCTTTTCTTCACCACTTCCAGTCTGGAGCTGGAACACACTCGAAGCACAACAATGTGTCACGATTCTGGCTTTTTTAAGCATTTTCTAAATTTTGTTTTGAAGGTTTCTTCTTTGTTGTTTTGTGTCCTTCTTTACTTTCCTGATGGTTTCACTCCATTGATTGTTTGATTGGTTTCTCCTTGTGCTCTTCTGCCTCACCTGTGCCTCATTAGCCTCAGAGTGTATATATAGTCGTGCTGTTGCTGTTTGTCAAGTTTCTGCTCTGTTCGTTTATCTCCTCTCTTTCCCTGCATTTCTTCTTCCCGTTACTTTGTGTTTCTGTTCAGCTCCTCGTACATTCTTGTTCTCAGAGTTTTGCTCTTGCTTGTAAATAGTTTGTTGAAAATTAAACTGCTTTCTGTTGCTACCTTGAATAAATTTCCGTTAAACTGAACTTTATTACTCCATCCATTCGGGTCCTACCTCCTTGCAGCAAACAGTTGCCTTCTTTAATACCATGGAGGCAGATTAAGACTACTGTCCATCATTCTTTTCACATCGGTCTCTGCTTTATTGGGCCTTTGTTTTTGCTCTGCTAGCTCCTGCTACTCAGGATTGCTTACCATCATATACACAGAAAATGTTGCACTGAAACTCTACTTACTTTCCAAGATCCCCTCACACAACTAAAATACACAACTAAACTAAATGATGGACATAAACTTGTGCTAAGCATCAAAAAATAAATAAAATGGTGCAGTAGCAGGTCATTCAGAACGTGCAAATATTGTTTGGGGTACTCAAATGTGCAAATATGTGCTCATAACTGATATTTGCGGATGAGGCAATGAGACTCCGTTTTAAAAAGAGCGTTTCTGTACCAGTGTGTTGTCATCGTTCACTAATTATGCTCCTAAAACTGCCAGTGAACTGAGTTTCAAACAAAGGCATTTAAAACTGAGTAGGTCATGTGGAAGCTAATAAATGTTGAACAACATAAATCACTGTAATGCAGAAAAGACGTCCGAGTGTGTGTTACCCAGGAGAGAGAAGGAGAGAGTACTTGCCATGTTGCTGACAGACATGGATGAGGAAATGCAGTCACATCCCTGGGACACGGTACATCAGGCTACTGCACGGGTATAGTGGAGCTTCTGCAGAAGCAGGCCTACAATGTGGCTCC
The DNA here is from genome assembly GCA_005024645.1 of Planiliza haematocheilus. Lineage (NCBI taxonomy): Eukaryota > Metazoa > Chordata > Actinopteri > Mugiliformes > Mugilidae > Planiliza > Planiliza haematocheilus. The sequence continues at coordinate 509,869 of SRSE01000736.1, forward strand.
AATGAAGAAACCTAAACGTAGCTTACATGACGGCTAAATGCTCCATTACATTCACCGGCATCCCTCAACTCTATCTGTCTGCTGTTGGGATCAGAGCAGGTTGGAAAGAGAAGTTAAAATCGGCAATTCTTCCTCTGGAAACAGCTGCTGGAAACAATGCTGATGGCATGAATTAGATGGGTCCATTCACATACATCTGCACCTCCCAGTCCACAGAGAAACACACAAAACATCTTATATGTGCATATTTAATACTTAGAGGGAACAAATAAATATTTATTCCATGCATTTGGGTGATATTATATGTAGGCACTGTTGTGCTAAGCTGGTTTGTAAAGTAGGTCAAGTGCTTTATGTGCAGTTGTTAAAAAGATATAAAGGGTCAAAGGAACATGAATATACAGGGTGTTCACACAACAGTCAATGATGAAAGGTTCAGCTGAAGGATGAAGTGTACCGTGAAATCAGTCAGGAAGAGAGAAACGTATGCAGACGTACAGAAGACCACAAGGACAGAAAGACATGAGGAGAGAGACGGAGACAGAAGTGATGGCCTGACCTTGACCTTCCTGCAGCGAGGGACAGCCTCACCCATCTGAATCCAGCAGCAAGCACTAAAACATTGACAGGCTTTGAGTGTGTGTGACGCAGCATAGCACTGTAGTATCCAGTGACCGGAAGATTCTACCAACAAACAACCAACTGGATAAAACGAAGCTGAGAAAAATACATTTATTAATTATGTATGAAAGTATGTCAACAGTATGTTTAATCTGACATCTGTCATTCAGAAGGATAACTGCTGCTCCGTTTGTATAATAACGAGTAAGCTGAGGTTGGTCCCCCTCTGATCAGGATCCAACAGCAACGGGAAAACCAATTCACATTTCTGGGAATTATCACATCTGGCTTGTGAACAGCTTGGGATCAGCCAGGAAACAATCCCTACAGGACCATCTGACATTTCCAGATTATCACGTCTGGCTTTGGACAGATCTGGACATGAGCAGGTATACACGGCAGCCTCTCCTGGCCTGATGCCCCCTTAGAGGATGACAGTGCTGGTGGACACTACCCCAGGTGTTCAGCTCATCTATATGTACAGAATGAAATGTCGTATTTGTGAAAATCTCTCATTAGAGATATGGATTGAATTGAAATTCCTTTAGAACCTGCAAATGTATAAGAACAAGATGTTTGCCACAGTATTTCTGGATCAAAAGCTCACTCAGATCATCCCACAGATACTTGATCAGTTTGGGATCTAGTGAATGTGGAGGCCAGGTCAACACCTTGTGCTGTTCTTCTTCCTAAAGTGTTTTTGTGGCTGCATCCTGCTGGGGATGGCTGCTGCCATCAAGGAGTGTCATTGCTATGGGGTGGGGGTGCCTGGTCTGGTCTAGGTGGGTGCTACATGTCTAAGTAACATCCACACCAATGAATGAAGCCAGGTCCACAAGTTTCCAAGCAGAACAATGAACTGGAGCAAGATGCTTTAGATGTAATTTACTTCTCCTGTCAGTGGTCATAATGTTGTGGCGGATTGGTGTATAATATATACTGGGCCACGGTGCTAAACGACACCTCATTTTTTTTTCTCTTTGTCATGTCCTCTCATCTCTGTGCTGTTTGTCAAACGTATAGAGTCACCGACCATTCATGTGGACGTTAGCACTAATTGCTTTAATGATCTTAATGACTCTCCTTTTACAAATGCGCTAATGGACATCTGTTTCCTTTTGGAACGAGCAGCTCTCATTATTCCATGAAGGAGGTCAACTCATTTGGACTGCAGGTGATTTTTCTCCATGAGTCCCTCTCTCTCTGTCTAATGCTGGATAATTGTCGTCATCCAGGCCCTAATGAACAGGGAGCATGTTTTAAGTGTGTGTCAGACACTGCTATGTGTCTTTGTCTGACACTCTGATGGATCACAAGTTGTGTGATGTGTTTGTCTGTGTGTGTGTGCACGTATTCATGCAGCTGCAGAGGTGTCATTTATGTTTGTGCGTCATTATCCAGAAGAAAAATGAGCAAACACAGCTGCCATGCTTTTTTCTTTCACGGTGTCATGTCTGTGCAGACACAGCCCTGCCTGCAGGATTTCATTAGCGCTCATTAATTGGATAACACAGCCTAATGAAGCTATTAATCATTAGCTTATGTAGACATGCTGCCCACTTCCTCCAGCTCCTCCAGCTCCTCCAGCCAATGGACAATGGTACAATTCTCAGATCCTGCCACATACTGTATGTAGGTATGGTACACAGGTCACATGCAGTCTGAAGCTTGTGCATCGCTGCATGGATGGATCAGTGTAATCAGGCTTTGCATCAGCTGAAGACCATACATATCCCGCTCCTATTCAATGACAAACAGCAGCATAAGAACACATTCAATCCTCCTCCTCATCGTTTAGCAGCACAGCACAGAGTCAAGTGGTTGCTTAATTAGACACTTTGTGACTTTCCCTCTTCCGCCTGCTGCTTGTGTGGTTGATTTGTGTTTCTGGCTCTGGAGGCAATGCACAAAGCTTGTTACATACTCTATGAGAAGTGAGAGATTTGTTCTCACTCCAAGAGCTGCAAGAACAAGAAAAAAATATTTGTTCTGGTCAGGCCATTTATGCTTGACGAGAAACTCAAGTTCCAAGCTCCGGGGAAGTCCTCATAAGACATTATGTCCTGATGTCGGCCAGTTGTTTTGACGCCTGTGGCTGTCGCATCACGCTGTTCATTCAGCATGTCGATCGTGTAAGAAATTACATCGTTTGTCTGTATGTGATGTGGAAAGATATAAAGACATGAGCAGGATGAGAGAGGAGATACAGACATGTAACTGAGCTAAACATTTGCTGTCCCATCTGTATTACATCAAAGGGTCACTATCCTGGGAAAGACAGGATACCCCCAAACACCAAAGCATCAGTTGTTATGTAAAATCTATTTTATGACTGTTGTAAATAAAGATACCTTCCTCCCTGTTCTGTATTTAGGTGCAAACTTTTTTACCAGTTCAGGAGAGAAAGCTTCTGCCTTCCCTCCATGCTGCGTGTTATAAACAGATCTGATTCATACACTGGAGTCTGGAGTTCTTCTGAGACTTAGCAACTCTCTACCTCACAAAGGAGAATATCCACTACAATCTCTACCCCGGAGAGATTAGGGTCTGCTTTCCACATTAACCTCTCTTACTTCAACTTTCTGACCTATCACAGAGTAGATGTTGGACGCCACACAAGAAAAAAGTTCTGCTCGGCTGATGTGTCAAGAAAAGGCTGCAAGAACAAAATGACACACCTGGATGTGTGTTTGGTCCATCTGTTCTGTTGAGGATACGTAAGAAGGTAACTTCTGTGTACTTGGTACAGCCAGGTGTCCCAGAATGCTTTGGGTGCCATCCAGTACCCTGTCAAGTCTAAGTACTCAAGTCTGAAGTTGTGTGAGGGTCTGGGCTGATTGAAATGGTCGACTGAAATGCTGAGTGCTGTTTTCTCCTTTTAGGCTCCCACTAAAATGTTTCCCTAAGGTTTTGTGTTTTAGTTTGAACCTGCTATACAGTACTTACAGGAAAAATACTATTGATTGTGTACTATGCTCCCCTTACCTTCAACGTTAGAGTAGTTACACGTAGATAGACATAAGCGTATAACCTATGCATGACCCTTTATGGAACATCTCCATGGTTGGATTTCCAATGTTTTCTCATCAGCCTTCACAAGGTCATTGCACTGAGGATGTTATGAGCAACAACTGATACAGTACTGATAGTACGCACGTTACCATGGAAACCGCATACCAAGCTTACCTGTGTGTGTAGGGGAAGTAGCGAGAGGAGCTTCTCTCCAGAGAGAACCTGTAATTAGAGTCTCTGTGAATCGTTGATTAAAGAACTTTTGACCTGAGTCTCTCAAAGTTCTTTTCCCATCAAACACACCAAAACCTCTGCTTCATTATTTAATGAGCTACATGAGGAACATGTACATTTTAATAGTTTTATTCATGATCTGGCAGTAAAATAAAAGCCTAAAAACGGAAAGTAATTAGATTTTCTGTTTCATAGACAGTGAAAACATTTGAACGACATGGACCCTTTGACGCAGCTCTCCATGAGCTTTTCTTCGCTCATCTCTGTCTTTATCCTTCATGATCAGTTCATTCATAAATCCTTCTCTTCTGAGAGCTCAGACAGGAGAGACTTGCTCCTCAGCTGGTGAAACTTCTCAACACGTTCTCTGTAACAGTCTCTCCACAGTAAACACTGATAAAACCGAGGCAGCAGTTTAAGGAGATGCTCCCACTGGACACACAGTCAGATTTATCAAGGCCAGTTCTCCTTTGCAAAGACATTATTTATTTTTTTCAATCTCAGTGGAGTCCGCTGGCTAAATAAACACATAAATGTCATTTCTCTTATCGGCCCTTTTTCTACCAGCTCACCTGAATCACAATGTATGTGTGATGTGCATCTTCACGTCTCTACAGATCCACTGTCGCCGCTCATCTCTCCTCTGAATGTGTTTCCGTGGGCTGTCAGATGTATGCAGTGAGATATGCTCCACAGCAGTCTATCATTACTTTAAGTTAGGAGCATAAGTCATACAAAAAACTAAAAAGAGCCACTGCAGACAAACACTGACAAGCCTGCAGCTGAAAGTCAATTTAAAAGCTAACAAAAAAATCAAAAGCATGCTTTTATTTTGGCACCTGCAGGTGGGAGCTATGTGTTTGGGTAAAAGCACTGATGCATACAAGAAACTGTACAAAGATGAAATATTTAATGTACATTTCTTTTAATTTCCTGTCTTTCTATGACCACAGCTGGACCCATGGCTTCCCCAACCCAGAAAAAAGGCAGGAAGTTGGGAACTGACTCTGCTTGTGCAAAGATCTGCTGGACCAGTTAAACAGATTGGGGCCACCCACTAACATGGATTTATGACAACTTTTCTAGAAGCCCTTGAGCCGGGTGTTAACAAATAAAATTCACGTCCATTCAGCTCAGGAATGTTTAGCGTGGCTCTATCTGCTCAGTGTCGTTGCTGTTCACTAGTTTCAGAACAGAATCATTGCTTAGATATGCGAGAACTAACTGAACGTAGCATACAATTATTAAAGCCAGCATGTGTCTGACGGTGTAGCTTGACTTGGTTTGTTGTAAGTTTGGAAAAAAATCAACTTGAACAAGATGAATTTCTGTCTAAAGTTTCAGATTCCCAAAGTTTCATATTTCACAAACGCTCCTCGGAGGAACGATGCACATCTCACAGATCCTTACTGACATCTGATTGGAACAAGTTGTCAGATATATTTACACGTGTCCACACTTTGGGCTGCATGTCGGTTGCGGCTGCAGCTTTTGGCGACGGGTGGAATATGCTCGGGATCAGCTTTGTTTATGACATGTGTAGCTGTAGGGACACCTTGTCACGTCAGTCAGTGTCAGAACGCAGCAAATTCAGTGTTTTTATTTTATTTATTTTTGACTCAGTGACTAACAGTGAATGCCGCTTCGTTCAAAACTCAACCAGTCATGTGGATGTGGTGCATTCTGGTCAGTTTACTATACTGCTCCAGCGTCTCTCCATAAATGCACATATATGTGCAGAATTACAAAGATTTATTGCAAAAAGGAAATAATAGCAGCTTTTTATTTAAGCTCTCACTCAGATGCAGCTCTCTCTCTCAGACAGAGTATTTTGGATGCAATCAAATGCTTAACCGTCTGAGAGAATGATCATCTGAAAGCTGTGAAGTAGCTTTAAGAACTCATGAATATAGTACTCTGCATCCTGCAGCTAAGACGGTTTGAAGAGCAGCCCGTAGCTTCATCTGTTCTCTGGTGTAAATAAGGACACCTGTCTGTCTGAAAGCCTCCGATGAGCAGCTCCTACACTTCAGTCGGCACAGACTTTGTTACAGACATCATAGATGTTGAGGGGGGAGGAGGTAAAGAGGTGCTCAATAAACAGACGAGACTCTGGTGGTGATGAGAGGAGGTGGACGAGGTAGAGGAGGGTCTAATGACGTCTGACACCAGCGGAGAAGAAACAGATTGCAATTTGACGTCAAGGACATGATTGGCTGAGACTGTGGTAAAGACTCAATGGTTAACCTGGAATTTCCCAGAGTCAGCTGATTACAGCAGCAGGACGAGAGACAAAGATAGAATCTACAGCTTTTATTCTCTACGAGCTGTTGTTAGAGTTTTTAGAAGGACTGTGTGGCAGTAATAACAGAGTGAAGTAAGTCTCGTTGGTCTATGATTAAACTCCCTCATAGATTTGAGTTAATGGTGCTTAAGGATGTTCAGGCGTTTGTAATTGAGCAGCAGTTGGTTTAAATTCCTCAAAAACCCGAAGCTTCAGACCTCCATGCCGCTCCGCCCCGTTTGAGGAAGGATTCGGTCTGTGCAGGTTTCAGGCGGTCTGGCTGCGCTCCATCCATTACCCTCCCAGTAAGTCAGTGGGACAGGCCTAGCTGAGCGTTTGTACACGAATCAGCCAAGAGTCAACTTCTATTCGCTTGAGACATTGAAAGAGAGCTCCTCGCTCCTCTGCATGCTGTGAGTCTATGTACTCGTCTGCTTGTATCTCAGTAAGGACTGAGGTTTAGATCGTAGCAGTGAAGACGCTGCTGGATAATTATCTTTGAACAATGCAAATTAACTGGAACATTTGATGTTTTAAAGCAGGAAGAAGGAAACATCCTTTTCTTTAACCAAACACTATATTTTACACATTTCATGTCCAAAAAGACCGGCCTGCATCTGAAAGGTTTAGAAAACTCTTCTTTACTTCCCACTGAAGATGAGTGAGGAATGGACTCGTTCACAAATGAAATGGTTGTCTCATTTAAATATTAAAAAGGCTACGCCACCTGGAGGCAGCTTTGCTCCAGAGGCTTAGAGGACACCTGCTTTGGGTTTTATTTTCCTAAACTAAGCTGGAGGTTTGTGTCCTTTCTAAACTTCAGCTTCAGTAAAAAGCAGGAACATATCTCTGAAAGTGAGAACACCTGCCTGCTCCGTACAAATGATGTGTCCAACCCTCTCATGTAATGTGCAAAGGCGAGAGCACTTTCAAATCATGAGGTCTGAAGACTGTTTTCATCAAAGGACACGTTCTGGAGACGGTGGACAGTTTGGCCGCTCTTTAAAGTGGAGGGAGGACGAGTCTTTCCCACTTCTGACTTCTTCGTATGATTTTCTTTTTTTCTCTTTTTCTGAATGCAGAGGTGTTTTGGCAAATCTCTGCAATTTCTGTGATGTGAGAGGGACATCTCGGACAGTCATAACTTCTTCAAAGCATATTTTTGACAAGGGAAGACATTTTGGCCAAAATGTACCTGCATCCTCAAAAGGATGATTATTAGGAGTGAAGATGTATTTTCATTTCTTTTAGGAGCAGAGGAGAAAGTCGTCCGTGACGTTTAAAGAAGATTTGTCCATGACACACTGTCAAGATGTGGACTTAAACGTGTTCTACCATGGGTTTGGACTTCAGTTTAATGTCAGTTCTCCCTCACGACCCTCACCTGCGTCTTGTCAGCTCTCTTTCCTTGTCTGCAGTTTGCTTGCTCCTCTTTCATGTCGTTTCTTTGTCTCTCGTTGCCCTGCGTTACCTGGATATCCATGTTGTCCTTTCCTGATGCACCTGTGTTTGCCCCTCAGCTGTGCCCTTGGACATTTTCCTTGTGTCTCTTGGTTCTTGTCCTCCCTCTCTTTAGTTAAACATCGTGTGTAATGTCGGGATGCAGGTCACATTTGTATTTCAGAGTCATTTCCTTCCTTTTTCTTGCAGGAAAAAAGGAGAGAATGTTTTCAGTCTGTTTTCTGCTTAAAGGGCTTCAAACATATACTTTATTAGACTGGCAGTTTGTAGCACTGTTATTGAAGGAAATCCTAAATCTGGTGATTTCCTGACAACGACAGCAACACGACTGTGATATATGTGCACATTTGTTGGTAGTTGAGGGTTGTTAGGAGTCCTAAAGTATAGAAATATAGATGGATGTGTGATGATTTATTATTATTATGGAGGAATATGTGTGTGTGTGTGTGTGTGTGTGTGTGTGTGTGTGTGTGTGTGTGTGTGTGTGTGTGCAGCACTAACAGCAGCAGCAGGGTTGTTGGAGATTTCTTCTCTCAGCAGCACTCACCTTAAAACACACATACATACATAGCCAGGGCATTGTTGCTCAGGGTGGCACTTTAGATAAAAGCATCTCTGAAATGACAGGCGGTGTTTGGGACGGAGGGGAGCTCCTGTGTGTGTGTGTGTGTGTGTGTGTGTGTGTTGATGGTGGGGGGGATTTAAGGTTTTGTTTATTTTTAAGGAATCTTGAAAGGCCTCACAAATACTAGTCATTATATCAGAGTCACACACACACAGGATGACCTTCCAGCCTGGCATGATCTTCAGACTTTCATATTTCTATATGTGCATTGTTTAATGAGTTTCTATACTTTTATTCTCTGTAAAGGTCATGGGATGTGTTATTTTTTTCGCTCTTGATATCGTGTGTTGTTTGTGGCATTTTGGACTCAAACGGAGGACAGAGCGGAAAGGAAGCCCTGAAGAAATATATCACTGAAGATTCATGAGACATGGATCTCTGGGTAACTCCTTCCCAAAAACTTGGAGAACCGCGGAGACGGAGCTTTAATCTGTGCGGTTGCCAAGATGTGTAGCCTGGAGCTGCCCTGATGATGATAAATAAGACGAAGATCTCGTTGTGAAGTGGGCAGAGTGTGTTTCTATTTGGCCAGTCAGTGGGCTGCTGTGGAGTCTGAAGCAGCTCTCATTGTTCAGAGAATCAGGCTGGATGCTGTGGCAGCACATTCTCTCTTCTTCCTCTATGATAACAGATGGATAGCATGTATGGTTTAATAATGAAGCACACATTATGTAGGTTTGTTTTGCAGACTTTAAGGTTACTCAGTTACGCAGAGCTGTAATTAAAAGAATAGAAGAAGAAGAGGTGGACACAAATCCTCAAAGAAGAAATAAAACAAGCTGCCATGTGTGTCTTCAGAAGAAAACCAGAGAAAAGGCTTCAGGATTTTTATAAAACTTTTTTTTTTTTTTAAAGTTGGGCAAACTGTAATTACTCTTTCATGTCAGTACTGATCATGTTTCCTGCAGTCCTGAGGCCAAGACAAAGAAACGCAGTGATTCTAAACCATGCAGTGAGAATCATAAGAGGACAACAGTCAGCCACACAAACAGAAAGTCCTCTTCTTCTCCAGATGCTGAAACAGCTGATGATTCAGGGGACTTAAATTCTGCTGTGTTTATCTTCCATTAAGCAAAAAGGGGGTGATATATATGCCTCAAACACCATCCTGCAACTTTGGAGCCAGAGTCTTCCTCCAGACTCAAGTTTTCTTTTAATTAATACCACACTCTGCTCTACAGAAATGTTTGATTATACACTGGACTTAATTTTTATTTTTTATTTTTTCCAACTCTCATGGTCCCATGTGTCTGCTTTACAGCAGTTGGCATGGCAACTGATGTCACATTCTGCTTCTATGGCGTCAAATAACTGAAATGAATCATCAGGACAAATGGACTCTGGATTAGCATTTTATTAATTACCTAAAATGACAGAAACCATCCTTGGAAAAATAAAAATTTGTCATGTCATGTATTTTAGTGTTTTAGTTTGGCTCAAGCCCCGCCCACTAACATGGAGGGGGTGGAGCTTATGACCTGTATTGCAGTCAGTTGCTTTGGTTTTACTTTACAGGAGCTGTTCCTCTGTCCATCTTCATACGCTCCATGGTCCTGATTGGTCCTCAGCTCTACATTCTTGCAAATTTTTGTGCCTGGTCGTAATTTTGTGGTAGAGAAATGGATTTTTAGGAAATGTGTTGTATATGTTCAAATCAGAATTGAAGTCTTGGGCATATATTGCTGCTCTGTGGTTATTTACCAGATTAGCATCTTGGTGAAATGTTGAAAACAACGTATATGATGAGACAACTATGAACGAACCACTCCAGGAAGACTGAGACGATCTAACCGGGATCTGCTCTGTCTATTTGCGAACGGACTGAGATTTCTTTGTTCACACTAGAATAAATGAACCGACCTGGTGGATAAACGCTCCCAGTTTTGGAGCAACAACATGAAAGAATCCTAAAATATTTTAGTAGTGTTTCCCTGCACGATGATACAAGCCTCTGCAGTAAATATCTGCTGCTAACATTTTAATGGTGTTGATCATCTGAAGGAAGTATCTTCATGAGGCTACAGCTAGTTATGCATCAGCTACAAAGACAGGTCAGAAACGTAAGAGACCAGGCTTTGATTAAATACAGCTCTGCATTTTCATTTTCAGCAGGTTCCTTTTAAAGCAGCCCCAGAATCTGACTTCCTTGGCGACGATCTGCAGCGTGACGAATGACCGGCTCAGTATGGAGATAATATCAGAGCTTAATGGCTGTGCATCATTACCCCACCACCACCCCTCCATACCAAGGCCAAGGAATGCAATCTGTTTCCTCCAGGCGAGCAGCAGAATCAATAAATGCTCAGTTTATCAAAAGAAAACATGACAACCTTTTTTTTTATTATTTACAGATGCATCCAGTGGGAAGGTGACAAATTAGTAAAAGGCACAACTCCGTTTTATTCTTGTAACAGACGCTGGCTCAGGTCCACGTCTTCTTCTTTTTAAAAGCCACACGGTCTGCTTTTACGTTTCAAAGAGGTCGACTGAGGAAAAAAATGATGGAGAAGATGTGATCTCCAGTCCAGCTCTGGGTCCTGACTGATGACCTGATGATGTGGACAAGACCAAGGAGCTGGAAGTAGTGAACTACTTTAAGTACCTGGGAGTCCACATGGACAACAGACTGGACTGGAGGGACAACAGTGATGCTGTGGACAGGAATGGACTGAGCAGACTCTACTTCATGGAGATAAAGTTGCTGGAGACGTTCTACCAGTCTGTAGTTTGCTGTGGTTTGTTAGGGGAGCAGCACCAGAAAAAAAGGACATCAGTAGGATGGACAGATTGATCCGAAAGACTGGTCATGTTATTGGCAGAGAGTGAGGGACAGGAGGACACTGGACAAACATCTCTCCATCATGGACAATCCATCTCATCCACTCCACCAGACTATAGAGGGACAGAGGAGCTCCACTCCCACAGTGAACGCTACAGGACGTCATTCATCCTCTATCCAGCTAGACAATTTACTCATGCTCTTTTTGTTTTATTAGCTATTATTTTACTTATTTTCATTTCATCATTTCATTTATCTAATCTTTCTTAAACTTGTGGCTCTGAAGAGTGTTGTTTTTAATGTGCGACTAAGCTGCTGTGACCAAGCAATTTCCCTTGTGGATCAGTAAAGTCTAAGTCTTAAATCCAGCATGTCTCTGTGTCGGGAAACTTAAAGGTTTAATTTCCCTTAATAAAAAGAAAAACAACATAACGTCACATATCTGGTGTTTACCTGAGCACACGGTCTCTGTTTTTAAAATGCATCCTCAAATTTCAAGCAAAGTGATGTCAGAGTGCAGGACATTTCACTGGTGATGTCCAAACCATCAGCATGCTCAATTCATTTTTGCTCCTGCCATAACAATGGCACCATGTCCTCACAGAAAGACCAGGATGGATGGACGGGTTCTTTCCAGGAGCAGCTTCCTCTCACAGTCCAGAGACATGCTGGTTAGTTTCATTAGTGATAATAAATTGGCAGTGAGTGTGACTGCTTGTGTGTTAACCCTGTGATGGACAACCACCCAGTCCAGGGAGTACCCTGCCTCCCACCTAAAGGTAACTTGGTGAGGCTCCAGACCCCCCAACCCTCTTTAGGACAAGCTATTCCAGATGACTGATTAATCCTGAAGCGTTTCTTAATGAGCACTGACAGCATTTAATCAACCAGCGACACCGCTTTATCTCGGAAATGAGTATTTTTGTTTTCATGGAAATCAAACTCAGACTTTTATTTCTAAAAGCGACGCTCTTTCTGCTCCTTTACCTCTCATCTCTCTCTCTCTCTCTCTCCCTCTCACTCCAAAGCCTCTGTTTAACAGGGTCTCCGACCTTGAGCACTGCCAATAACAACCTTTTAGGGCTAAAACAGGAAAGATCACACGTTTCAAGCGACTCTCTCTCTCTATCTCTCTCTCTCTCTCTCCGTGTCTGTCTATCTTTACGCCCCCTGCTGCTGCACCAACACTCAGCTCTCATCCTCTCTGCTGTCAATCAGCAGCATGCAGAGGCGGCCGCCTTCAGCCCGAGCGGGTTTATGCATCTGCTGCTCAGAGAGTTGTGGAAAGTTTTCATGAGAGCGGACAAAGAAGTGTAACCTTCACATCAAGACGGAGATGCATGGCTGCAGCTCGGAGCTTAGTGCTTGATTTTTTAGGTTAATGCAGAAATAGGAACGTCTCTGCAAGCTGCATGAAAGCCAATTCTGGTTTGACTTTAAGGTCAGATTGCTCCAGTTTCCTCCCAGAGTCCAGACACATTCTAGCTAGGTTAACTGGTGATTCTAAAGAGGCTCTATGTGTGAATGGCTGCTTGTTTTTCTGTGTTAGCCCTGTGATTGGCCGGTGACCTCTCCAGTGATAGCTGGGCCAGAGGTGGGGTAGGTCATGGTGATGGGTCACCGTTTAGAGCAGGGGTGCCTGACACATCCATTGCAATATATGGCGTGCTGTTCAAACAAATGTTCCAGGTGTTAGTATATCACCTGTCCTCACTGTGACATTATTTTGCTGGCTTCCAATTTATATCAACTGAAGAAGGGTGAAATGAGCGGGAGAGCTGGAGCAAGTCATCAACAAGAGTTCATGCGGTTTTGTACAGTATATATATATGAATATGTTGCTGAACCTAGACCTGAGCAACTGCAGCAACCCCAGATCATAGCACTGCCCCATAGCACAGGCTTGTACAGTAGACACTAGGCATGATGGCTGCATCACTTCATCTGCCTCTCTTCTTACCCTGATGCCCCCATCACTCTGGAACAGGGTCAATCTGGACTCATCAGACCACACGACCTTCTTCCATTGCTCCAGAGTCCAATCTTTATGCTCCCTAGCAAACTGAAGCCTTTATTTCCAGTTAGCCTCACCATCAATTCTTTATTTCTTCCTCAAAGACGATGCTTCTCCACTCTCCTTCCAGTTTCTAATAATGCCTTGTACAGTTCTTAACCCAGTTTTAGTAGTTTCTTCAATCTCCTTAGATGTTTTCTCTGCTTGATGCCAATGATTTGACCCTTCTCAAACAGACTAACATCTTTTCCATGACCATGGGACGTGGGAGTCATTGGATGGACAGATGAACGGTACATGGCAGCACACATTCAACACACAAATTCAGAAACCAAAGCAAACATGAGAGCTAACCCTCACCGCTGAAGGCTCTTCTGCAGGTTTCCATTGTTTAAAGAAGAAAGCTGACTGGTAAAGTCGTCCTTGAATATTGAATATAATCGTTTTGTTTGCTGAAAGCCGCTGCTGCTGTTGTTTTGTGGGCGGCTTTGATCATCCATGCTTTGCTCGTGAACAACGGTGCCCTGTTAGGCACTTTTGTTCACTTTCCCTTTGACTGTGTTTTATTGTCTGTACTTGACACTCTTTTGTCTCCTCAGCCATAAATCTGCTGCTGTTGCTGCGGTTGATGTTCTCAGTTTTCCTTAGAAGGTGTACGACGCCGACGGAAAAGAGAGAAATTTCACAATAATTAGATGCAGGTTACAAATCATAGTCTGCATCCCAACAAGCAGGGAAACTAGAAATATGGAAGCTCTTTCATGGCCTTTGTCGCAGAGACACATCCTCCAGTCTGTCAGGTTATATAGAGCTGTAAACTTTAAATCTTTCTCTACTCACAGCTCGTAAAATCACAAGTCAAAAAACATCTGCTGCTCTTAGAGATTTAAATTTAAAACTTAAAGCTTTTTCTTTATTTATAATAGTAGTTTTAAGTAAATTAAGAGCTTGAACAAGTGTCACGTTTGTCTTCTTCATCCAAATGTAACCCACCTATAGCACAGCAAACTGAGACGTCTTGACTCATATCAGCCACAGGACCCAAGCTTTACATCACGAGCTCGTCCTTCCAGTAACAGAGTACACTTGAGCTTGGCACACATGGCTGGTGGTCCTTGGAGCCACTTAGCCTTCGACCTGCCACGTCAACTCAGCTCAAGATAATTTGATTTGACAGAGAGAGAATTCTTTTCATAAAAAATGGATATTTGTTAACACAGCGAGGGGAAGGGAAGGAGAAAACACGTGTAAGACACACCAGTTCAGTCAGGTTTAAAGATCCCTGTCTCTTTGTCTTTGAGATAGTGTTTTGCTTTTATGAGTTCCACATGAATGTCTTGAACTTTGACTTAGACAGCTGCTAAATATTTTTAAATCTATTGTTTTTAAACAGAAACGCTGTTATTTCTGTAGGTCTGAGATGTGGATCCTGGTATTCTGACTGGCAGAGACACTGCTGGTGTTTCAGTTTGGGGATTTGTTTCAGTCGACAAGGTTTTGGATCACCTGTAGACACGACACTCTGCCACCGTTGTTCCTGTTCCGACTAATGAAGCTCACGCCGGTCATCCAATCACAATGCTTTACCTGAACCATCACTCAAAAACTGTCAAGTTTAAAACTGATTCTCTTTCTCTGCTGTCCCTCACCTGTCATATCCATGGAGATCTGCAACCAATCTCCATCCCTTCACAACCTGGACTGTGCTTGTTGGCCTTGTTCAAGCCCAAACCCTCTGAGCAGATGTTGATGAAACTCTTCAGAGATGGTTCTGGAACCTTTTCCAGCCTGATGAGCAACAACAACTCTTTCTCTGAGCTCTGAGACAAAGCTCCAAACTAAACCAGGAACTGAACCACACCTGAGTCTCATTACATCGATGGAAACACTTCTGAACACATGGACTCTGGTTTAATCCTAGAGGAACACCTCTCTGATATGTAATATTGCCTCATTTTACTGAATAAACAAATACACAAGTATAGTATTTGTGTTTTTGGTGTTTGATTGAGTTCTCTTCATCTACTTTCAGGACTTTCAGAAGCTAAGTGCATGAAGAAAACGTAGAAAAGTATATTATATATATAAATTATGTATATGATGTATAAATTATGAGATTTGTCAATTATGTATAAAATATATGACGGTCGGGATTTGGCAGCGAGGTTAAGTGTTAATGTGTGAGGCATGTAGATATTAATGTTTAACCAACATTTATGTATTATAACATATTTATTTGAATGACTCTGTGTATTGTCGTGCACAGTTGTGTCCTTCCATTCAACCTGCAGTAATGTGACGTCTCCCGTCCCATTAACCCTGCACTCCTTCCTGCCGCCGTGAGCTCTGAACGCTGAGCTGCTTCACACGAGGCCCACGGACACGCTCATTACGCCTCAGAGGAGATTTGCTTTAGATATGCACGCGGCATCGCTTGCATCGCTTAACCATCGGCACCTGCACATTGCTGAGCTCGCGCTGGTGGCGTGTGGGGCAATTTGTTCCGTTCAATAATCGAAATCAAATCAGTTCCATTTTCTTGTTTTTGAGAAGGCGCAGAAGCCTTTATTTGTTTTGTCATGATTGCATTAAGATAAGAGGAATTTGATCAATCCCCGAGGGGAGAGCTTCATTACCGCAACAATGATTGGCTGTGTACGAAGGGCAGAACGCTGCAGAGAAACGGCAGCAGAAGGAAAATAAACGACAGAAGCTAAACAAAAAGGAGCAAAACGAGTTCACGGCGGAGCATCGGCGTGATTCCATTCACTGCGTGTTTGTTGGCTAACAAATTCAGAGAGGCTGTTACTAACAAGAAAGGAACAATGGAAAGTGTATGTGAAGGTGTAATAAAGTCGTGTGTAGAGAGCAGATCTGCTTCGTATTTCCACAGCAGTAATTAGCGCTGTCAGCGGCTCCCAACACAAACAGATCCACCCAGGAAGGTCAAGGCCATCATCGGTTTTCCAGAGCTGCTTCTTCCATAAATTTAGTGATGAAAAAAAATAAAAAATACATCTGCTGCTTTTTAATTGACAACTCGTTGACCTTCTCCAACAAACATCACGCGTTTATGAAGACGGGATACACTTTACATCTAAATGAATTAATGTGAGTGGAGTTGCCGTTGCTTATGGATTTTGCTCTCAGGAGTGAAACGAATTTAAAGGAGTGTGTGTGTGTGTGTGTGTGTGTGTGTGTGTGCATGCAAATACCACACAAAACCCAGACTATTGGTACAAGCCTGGAGGGAACGGAGGTGACTGATGCTGACGGCCACAGGGTTGGCTCTTCTTGGTGCTGTCTTCTGTGTGGCCGTGTTCTCTTCTCTCCTTTCAGGCAGCTGTTAGGCCGAACTGAGCTCTTATTAGATGTGCACCACACCTGAGAAAGACTAGGTTCAAGAGGATAGAAACCAGGCCGGACAGATCTTCTCTCTCTCTCTCGGCTGACTGCTAGTGCATTCAGATCTTTAAACTTTGTTAATGCGATCATAAATATGGGTCTGAACTCTAAGACTGGGTTTGTGACAGCTGTTTTCTGAGACCTAGATCCACTCTGCACATTCAAGTCTGCAGACAACAGACTTGATTCGATTAAAAAATTGGGCAGTTTGAGGGAAGCCACTCGTCATGTCAGAGAACTCAACTGTACGGTGCAATGTACACCGAAGCTTCTGGACCTGGCTTCATTGATTGGTGTGGATGTTACTTAGACATGTAGCACCCACCTAGACCAGACCAGGCACCCCCACCCCATAGCAATGACACTCCTTGATGGCAGCAGAAGGTGTTGTTGACCTGGCCTCCACATTCACTAGATCCCAAACTGATCAAGTATCTGTGGTACAGGAAAGTGGTCATAATGTTCTGCCTGACTGAGGAACAGTGGATTACCAGAGGATTGATTAGAGTTTAACTTTACTCTGCATCCTCTCCAGCAATCACTGACAAATGATATGACCATTAGCTGGAACATTCCCACTGTAAACTGCATGAAGCCTCCATCTCGTGCTGTGTGTGTCTGTGTAAAGCATGTGTGTGTGCGTGTGTGTGTGCAGTGTGAGCTGTCATAGGCGCCGCCGAGTGCAGTGCAGATCAGCAGGAGTTTAGCCGATAACAGGAGTTTAGCCGATAATAAGGACGACTCCGGAGCGGCTGCTTTTAGTCGAACAAGAGCTGCAGCCGCCGCCACTTCAAACGGCCCTCATAGCCTGGTGAGCCCTGACAAGCATCTTCAAAGCTGTAATCCAGAACCAGTGCCAGCCACCACATCATGAAAAGAAGCTCTAAGACGCGCTCATGGAGGACTTCATGATTGGAGCACATATAGGCTGAATATAAAAAAACAAATCAATCCTAAGCAGTTTAAAGGACACCTTCCACGCTCCCTGCATGCTCAGCACATGTTTACGGCTTGTGGAGCACATGCATGATGCTAATCCTTGAAGTTTTCCTCTTTAAGTCCCTCTTCCTGTTGCTTTGAAGTTTCTGCAAGTTGGCGTGAGTTAGGCAGAGTGGGCGGTGTCTGCTCTCATCACATCCTGAGGTTCTGTAGGTGAATGTGTTTTTAAATCATATACGGAGCACTCGTATGTCTTGTAAACTCAAACAAGACTCGTGATTTGTGCTGACCAGTAACTTCAGATCTGCAGGGTAGATGCAGCCTGAGCTTCAACAAAGAGCTTCCTCAGGCATTAGCATCATACGTGCTTGGTCTTTATTCTCACTTCTCACTTGTTATTTCCTTCACACCAGCAGCACAGTTCACTCACACCAAACCAGATAACACATATCCTCTGGATTGGTTATCCTCTGGTCACTCTTCTCGACTCCAGGGCTATCATGGACCCGTGGGAGGAAATTAAAATCAGGTTTATTTATCTGAAACAACCGGCTCTGGATGAGGAACCCAGGCAAACACCTGCGTCTGAACGGCTTCAGACTTTATCACTACTGATGGAGAGAGAGAGAGAGGGGGGAAAAAAACAAAAAAGGGTGCGTTGCCATGGCTACCGCATGATCTCCCAAGATAGATTGCTTAAACAGATTGCTTCTTTGACAGTTTACATGATTAGCAGACGCATGTAATGGTAGGTTGTCGTCTGAATTCATGTTCATCATCCGTCCTCCATCAGAGGAAGCTGCAGCTGATGTGCTTTGCTCCTGCAGCGTGAATGGACGTGATGTGGACTAAGACTCATCTCTGCTATCAGGGTCCAGGGCGGGCTGCAAGACACACGACGGCTGTGGATGGATTCAGGGGATCGTTTCATAGCAATCTGCTTGAGGGACGGGTTCAGTACATGGAGCAGGTTGAACCAGTGGGTAGTCCACTTCTCTGACAGTTTCTGACTTAGCTGGGAGTCCCTGATGTAGTTTTTTGGCAAAATGATCCACCTACATTAAAAAAAAAAAGATATGAAATGATGATTGAACCACAACTTCCAGGTTCAGCCTTATGAGCACCACTAGCAACTACTAGCAGTAAACATTAAAGTGATCATTTCAGAATAAGAGTGCAGTGATAAGGCACATTTAAAGTACTGTGCCGCTGTCGGGTTCATTTTTGTTTCTACGTCCTGCTTCATTTTCAACAATGGCAACTTAAACTTTCTCCAAAATTTCACCAACGGTGAATCGTACAAGTGTTTGTATCTTTGAACCTCCCCAGTTTACCTTTCCCCCGTGTTCCATCTTTATTGATCTAAAACAATCAGTTTGAAAAACATATAGATGGAGAAGCAGCCTAAAAGTTTAAACTGTCTGTAGTGGAAAAATTTCATTTTTAGTTTTCGTTCTCTAAGGCCGGGCATACACTGTGTGATATTTTAAATCCTTTGATTCAGCTTCATCTCAAACTGCACGTCTAGACCGCTGAGTTACCACACGTTGGACTTTTGCAACGGCAAAAAGAAGTAGAAGAAGAAGAGGAACCCGGAAGTGGGAGACGCTCATCCAAGTTGTTTTAACGTAACTTCAGCGATCACTCATGCTCTGTGCGAGAGGTTGAGGCAAATCTGCTTCTACTGTGAGATACCTTCACGAGGAGCGACCAGGATTTCAAACAAGCTTGACTTTCTTGTGAGAACACGATTTGTGGTTGTGTTAATCTCTCCTCGTTACCCCAGGTATACTGCACGTAGCACGACATGCGATTGAGACGAAATTTGGCCTGATTCAAAAAATTGTTGAAGTGGAAAATGGTCTCAAAATGAGCCGACAATCGCACAGTGTATGTCCGGCTTTATAAAGCCACATCCTTCAGTGTTTGCAGCAGGCGGTTTCTGACTCATATCCGACCCAAAGAAAAAAATAATTCACTGGAACACGATTGTAGTGAGTTCTTGAATTGAATCCAACATAAAGGTCTGTAGTACACGTGGCATTCATTCAAAAAAGGCTTGGACATGGTAAAAAGCTGTTTTCATCCAAAACTGTTCACACTGTCTAAGTCACAGCACACACATGACTAAATCAAAAGCGCTAAGAACAGCAGCGTACGTACCATCACAATCAAATTAGATCTTACTTCAAATGTTAATACAAAAGTCTGAAAACAACATTTTCACCTGATTTAACTCTTACACCGGCTATTTGCCAAAACGTACTTTTATTTTGCATCTTAAATTACATTAAAATGAAAAGGATGCAGATTTAGCCAGCCAACAAGACGTTAGCAGGCAGGATTAGTTAAACCAGACTGGACTGAAGCAGGGTTGCATGGTCCACCAAACCTAGTCATCATGTAGCCTTGATTTTGTTGATATAAATTAGAAGGCTAACTACTTAGCTTGCTAGAGTTTTGTGCGTTCACCCACCTCCCAATCCGTCATTGAACTGTACGTCAACTAAGTGTCGCCCCGGCCTAGATAATCTCAGACCAGCACAGCTGTTTTGTGTGATGCCAGAGTGCCTTTGGTTTGAAGACTGTTTTTATTTTATCCGGTGTTATATCTGCTGCTGACAGGGACTATTTGTTATTTCCGCCACCAATGAACGTCCAACATATCTCCAAGGTGAGCTTTTACTCTGACATCCCGTCGTAGAGAAAACCGCTCAAGCTGTTCTCCCATCTCAGGATCAGAGGGTCATCTAAACAGTATGGCAGCGCAGCACTAAAACGCCGAGCGGCCTCTTTTCATCTTACATGCGTGGCTGTGTATTTAGTTCCTGGTCATTGCAGTTTATTAGCCTCTTATCCCGGTGCGTCCTGAGTCCCAATATAAATAAAGCAAAGTAGCCCGGACTCACTGCAGAGTATTCATCCAGAGCAGCAGAAGTTGTGACCTTTTCTGCAGAGTCTCTCCTAACAGAGCCGGGGCCCTGGCTCTTTAAGCTGGCTAATGATCCATAGAGGAGCCCTGTGGCTCAACCTCTGTAATTATACTCCCTCTCTCTCTCTCTCTCTCTCTCTCTGTTTCTCAAGCTCACCCTATCACTCTCTGTCAGCCTTTGCGTTCCCTGCCACACACTTGTGCCTCTCCTCGTTTTCCCATTCCTCTCCCTGATGCAGTCCTTTCTATTATCCTTCAGTTTGTCTTTGTTTCCCTCTTTCTGCCCCTTTCTCTCCCTTCCTCTCCCTCCCTCTATCTATCTCTCTCTCTTCATTCCCTTCCCTTCCTCATCCCTCTGTCTCCTGCAGATTAATTACGCTCTAATATATGCACAGCTCTCCTCCCAGGGAAGCCTCCTCCACATCTACCACCCCTACTCCTGGGCTGAATAATGGAGCCGCTCCACTCTCAGCACGGGGCAGCCCGCATGGGTGGAGCAGCAGCCTCAGAGGATGCATGCTAGAATAGATGACAATCTGTCTGTCAAGTTGGAGCTCTGGGCAGAAACGTTTGATAGATACAAGTCTGTGTTTTCCTCTATTTTTTTTTTTTTTTGCTTTGATGGAAACAACTCTGTCGTCTCAATAAAACAGTGTTTGGCGCCTGAGCAAAGCTTCATGCAGCACTGTCTGAGCTCACCTTCCAAGAAGCAGTGCTGGACATGTCAAATATGGTCTCGTCTGTCTGCAAGACATGCCACAAGGTTGCTGCAGGGCCAAAAATGCAGCATTAGGTTTTTTTCCCCAGTTTATTTGCAGGGTATTTGAGAGTGTGTTGTCGACTCAGATCAACATGTGAAGAGAAAATAACAGCAGAACAGAAGTGGAGTCTTGAGGTTCCTCGTGCAATCTTCCATCTTTGTGTTCTCCTGAGGGAAAAGGCTTTGCAGGCTGCAGGAAGCATGGCATCACAGTGCACACTGTCCCAACACATACTACGTGTGACCCACAGGCAGGTCCCCTGTTTTTTAGGTTTTTCTCTGGTTGTGTTTCCAGTAGCTTGTCGCTGACGCTGTCTTCCTAATAGCCTCACACGTATCATAAAAGAAAGTAAGTCGTAATTGTTCAGCGGCTGGCAAGAATTTATGACTCCATAATAGAGTTATCTTAGCTCATAGATGCTACTGGAAGTCCAAGGTTATCCAGAAGACTCGTGAAACTCCATCCATGATTTATTTACAGCGCTCTCCCATCAAATTCATAATTCAAATGAAGGTTTTTTATTACCTGTTGAGGAGCTCTGCAGGGTCAGGCTCCGGCCTACGTCAGTGTTTATGAAGACAGCAGGGCTCATCCACTGCCTATTTCTTTATGTATGAACTGTTTTTATTTATATAACGCTGCCATTATGTCTCCACTTTACGTTGCAGCCCTAGAACCAGGTCGTAACGCCCAGCATCTGAGCTTTGTGTGTCATTCATCGCTTGAAGGCTGCGACCAAAACAGATTTTTCTTTCAAGGGTAGATCTCCTAAACTTTGAAATGTTCTGTGGTTGAATTTAAGATCATGACGTCTGAACTCCTGATACATGCAAACATGATGCATGGACTCCTTGACCTTGTGTTCTTAAAAGCATGTCAATATTTAAATAAACTTACATACTACTTATCCAGTGCTGCAGACAGGAATGAGAGCAGAGGAGCAGCATCACTACAGTTTACAAAAATCATGAGGCTTTTAAATTATTGTTGACACAATATGTCTGTGGAGGTTCTCAGTCATCCAGGTCATGTATCCATAAAAGCGTTTTTTAAAAAAGGAAACTGGACTTGTAGAGCTTTTGGAGAAGATTCTTCACCACTCAGCGTCTTCAGTTCTAGTGGACTGGTGGGAAGTTTGAGGTTTAAATGGAAACTCTGTGAGTAACCCAGTCTTCTAGACTTTGAGACTTCTTGGGGACAGAAGTTAACCCCTTAATGCCAAGTGTCGTGATTTTGTGATGCACTGTTTCCGCCCAGACAGCCAGGCAGCTGAAATAACGCATGTAATACTCCAATGTTGGTTTGTGCACAATTAAAAAAAATCCTAGGAACCTTTTGCCAGCACTACTTTCTCGTAGGATTGGCCACAGTGGTAAGCAAAAACACAAATAATTCATTTCTTTATATAATTGAAAATTCAATTCAGGTGTTAAAGAGTTCCCCAAGAAGTTTTGACCCATTCACTCCTTGAGACTGGAGACTATGACTGATTAATGGTTGTTAGAGCACCCTTCATAGGACAAGAGGACAGGGACAAAGAGTCCCATGTATCTAGCCGTTAATGCACCAGCTTCTGGTTGTCAACAGAAACAAGTCAAGCAAGTTTCTGATTGGTTACCCACAGAGTTTCCTATTTAAACCTCAGCCAGTCCAGTTGCCTTCTTGTTGAGACAAGAACAATAAGTGTTGCTGGTTAGGAGGGAGGGAAGCATCACCATCTTGGCTCCTTTTGTTGGTCCTGATTGGCATTCATCCAGTCAACTCTATGGACAGCTCTGCACCTGTTCACACTCTAACACATATCGTGACTTCCACGCCTGTCCCTTCACGCTCACGGAGATAACAGGAATTCTTCAGTCCCTTTGTGAAAAGGGGTCTTCTTCAGAGACTCTGTCATTCTCATGAACTTTAAAGTCCAGCTGCTTTTTTTTCTTTCTCCTTCTAAAAACATGAGACACGGCCTCAGCCAGCCAGCCAGACAGACAGCAGCTTCAAAGTTTGAAATGCAAATCAGACTATTATCATATCATCATGTCTGGAAGTCTTTATACGCCTCTGTTCTCATCAGGGTTTGTGGCCTGAGCTGAACTCGGTGCCAGCGCCTGTCCACCACACTCCCCTCAGCATCTACTGCATCTGCACCAACTGCACCAGCTGCACCAGCTGCACCAGCTGCACCAGCTGCACCAGCACCCAAAGGTGCAACAGGCTGCAGGTGCTCCTCGTGCCAAACCCCATTAGGGTCAGTGCTGTCGCTGTTTGTGTCCGTCTGTTATTTAAGGAAGTAGATCACTGGAGTTTGGTTTAATTTGATATAAACTGCTCTTTTTGTTAATGGATCGTCTGATTCATTCTGGCCTGGAAGGACCCTGAATGATCTGTCATATTCTGGGCAGCGTCTGACATTTACATCTTCCCTCCCACGTTTTTTTTTTTTATGTCTCTCCACTTCCCTGAATAGATCTGTTTCCACCACGTCGCCCTGTTCTATGCTAATATTTGCCTCCTTGAAGTTATTTTTCATAGATTTCTAGTCATACATGAAGACGTGAATGAACTCCTTGTCTGGTCGTTTACTTTTGTTGTTATCTCTGAACTCCTCCATATTTTGCAGAGCCGTGCGTGCTGTGTTTATTGATTACTATTAGAACAAACTAGAACTGCACAGCAGCTATGAACATCTCATGAGTAGGTCTGATATTGTGTCTTAGTCAGGCTCAATTCAGATAAACTTTAAAAAGGCTGAAGAACACGGCCAGTATATACGCTGTGTATTGAGTCGTATATGTTCAGATATTCTGTTCTTCCTTTCAGAGTCTTGTTTTCCACTCTTCTCGTCCTCTTTTCTTCTCCGTCGCCTGTGTACGGCTCCATTCATGCCAATTTCAGTCCAGCTGTGCAGGAACTCACCTTCCTGTAACAGATAACTCCATGTTGTTGATGTTAATTTCAGAGATTTTGTAAATTTATATTTTATCTTCACTTGTTTTTCTTCTTACTTGTGGTTCTCAAGATCATTTCTTTGTGTGTAACCGAGCTACTGTGACCAAGCAGTTTCCCTTGTGGCTGAATAAAGTCTTTCTAAGTCGAAGCTTTTCCATCTTGATTAATTCCTTTTGTGTGTCTGGTTTATGTATGTATGGAGCAGATCTCTCTAAGTTTCAGCCTTGGGTTAACTCTCTTGTTTCTGTGTCTTTCTACCTTTCTATGACTCACTCGTCTCGCTCGCTCCTCATCACTGCTCCCTAGATAATATACATCTGAACATTTTTGACCTTTCCTATTCTTCTATGTGTTAAAAAGGATGAATCCATCCAATCTCTGACATGACCTCCACTCAGTGGTGTTTGTCGGAACTAGTTCAGATGATTCTTTTATCCGTCAGGCTGCAGAGCAACATGGGACTGTTTCAGTGAGTCCAGCTGTGGGATGTGTTATACAGCTCTCAAAAAAGAAAAGTTAAAAAACTGAACCTTGACTTTTTTTTTTCTTCCCAGATGTGTATCCCAAGCAGATAACTCATTTCCATATTTTTACGAGGTTCTCTCATAGGAGAGTCTGACTCATCAAGGCCTTGAATCCGGCATTTCCACCTGAAGAGATGTGACTATTATCACACTCGCCACATTTCCTTTCATGCAGCTTCCTGCTACACCGCCTCTGGGAGCAGCTTTCATTGTCAAACATGTTCCGCGAACGGCACAAGCAAGAATTTTGCATCGTGAAACTTCAGAAGTCGTCCCATTGACAAGAATTTAACGTGTCATTAGGAGAAAAACACACGGCTTCAAGTGTCAGCGAGGTGTCGTCAGAGCAGAGAAGCAATAAAGACGATGATGGTTTGACATTCAGTTAGATGCCTTAAAAAAGGCGTCACGCAAAAACCCGAGGTAAGAGCGAGAGACACGCTGTGAGGGGTTATTTTAGCAGCTACTGTTAAAACTCTCCTTACTGCTATTAAACTAATAAGACTTAAACGATTTAATCAACTCATACAGGAATGTGACTGACAGTGATCTGTACAAGACTCATACGACAAGTTTAGGCCAGTTAACCTTATATACTGGGTGGTTAGTACTGATGCCTCGCAGCCAGAAGGTTTTAGGTTCCAACAAGTTTGCATGTTCTCCCTGTGTCTGTGTGGGTTCTCACCAGGTTCTCCAGCTTCCTCCCACCGTCCAAACACATGCTGCTTAGGTTGATTTTCTCTCGATTTTCCACTCGTGCGACTATTTTTTGAATCGGGCCGAGTTTCGTGTCAATCGCGTGTCGTGCTTCGTGCAGTATACTTGAGGGAATGAGGAGAGATTAACGCCTCACAACGACCTCCTGATCACAAATCGTGTGCTCGCAAGAAAATCAAACTTGTTTGAGATCCTGGTGAAGGTGATACCTTCACGCTCCTCGTGAAGGTATCGCATTTCCCTCAACCTCTCACACAGAGCATGCATGATCGCTGAAGTTACGTCAAAACAACTTGGATGTGCATCTCCCACTTCCGGGTTCCTCCTCTTCTTCTTCTACTTCTTTTAAAGTTGGAAAAAACTTTTTCCAATAGATCTGATGCTCCATAGCAGCAGAACCACCAGTAGCTGTGTAATGACTGATATGTTGGGGCTTGTGAACAATATCTACTCTGGTCTTTTTATTTCGAGTCCGTGGAAACAGTTAAACCAGAATCTCTGATCAGAATGAGTGAACTGAAAAAGGCTGAAGAAATATTGTCCATGTAAACACAGCCAGCATTTGTAGAAGCCTAACATTTCCTTCTGCTTTTATCACCATCAGAAATATAATATATGAGCCACTAGGCTAATTACTGAAGTGTAATATCCTCAGCGAGTCTCCCAAAGCCTCCCCTGTGTAAATATCTGTAGTGGCAATCTTTCTCATTTCAGCGGTAATAAGCTTACAGATCTATAATTTGCGAGGCTTGTTTTTTTTTTTTTTTGCAGTGTACTAACAGCCCACTCCACCGCCACCGCCGCCACGGAAATGAGCTGAAGGCAAAGACAAACAACCGACGGAGCCAACTTACTGTTTTGTTCGCCCGTTTTGCTGATGAAGTTGGATAAGTTCTGATTTATGCTCAGTGGATCTGCTCGTGCCCGGAGCACTCAGAGGAGGTGCAGTGCTATTTATCCAGCACGCCACAAGTCAGAATGCTGGGGGGGAGTAATGGAGAGAGGTTAACTCGGTCATCACTCTTGTAATTTATTTCATACTGACCCTGTGTTTCATCGTTCAGCGTCAAACTAAATGTTGCCTCTTACGGTTTCTATTTCCTTCCCTAACTACGGCAATAATGCTTAGAATTATTTAACACGTACATAATTTATATATGCAGACAAAGTAGAGGCACCCTGTGTGCAGAGAGGAGAAAGTTTTATACCCGGCAAATGAGGCTCACTGTGACAAATGGGATCTGATTTACATTGAGAAAAAAAAAGTTATTTATTATAGATCCAGTTATTTTAAAGACACCATGACTCCCCACTTTAGAAAAAAATTAAAAACCTCCACTTTAACAAACAATCACCAGCCAAATTAGCTATTAGCAGCAATTGCCCAGCGTCACATGGATACCAAAGAAAACTTAAAAGTTTAATTATTTCTTTGCCAACTTCTGGACTTAATTAGCTGATTCTGTTTTGAATTGAAGAAGTCTTTACACGTATGCTGCCAGGAGTAAAGATCAGCCATTTACCAAAAGGAAATTCAGACCACAGATGAAATGCCTTATAGCATGCTGATCTGTCCAACAAAAAAAACATCTGATGTGCTTTTTCCAATTAGGAGAAGAAATCAGAGCAGAGTGTCTGAAAAGGAAAAACTGAACCAGTTTGTGCAAGATTTCCTCTGCAGCACTATGAACTATGTTCAGAGTGAGGAGGACAGGGAGTCCTGCAGCAGATGGTCTGAACCCCACAGCTTTAGAGTCCTCATCTCAACATCATGGAGCTGGACTTGGTGCTGATTTAAAGGCAGCAATGCTCAACAAACTAATAAAAAAACTAATAAAAACTCATCAGAGAATGGACGTGGGTCTTCTGAGGGTGTCCTGTAAGTGTCTGTGTTTGGGATCTAGTGAATGTGGAGGCCAGGTCAACACCTTGTGCTGTTCTTCTTCCTAAAGTGTTTTTGTGGCTGCATCCTGCTGGGGATGGCTGCTGCCATCAAGGAGTGTCATTGCTATGGGGTGGGGGTGCCTGGTCTGGTCTAGGTGGGTGCTACATGTCTAAGTAACATCCACACCAATGAATGAAGCCAGGTCCAGAAGTTTTCCAGCAGAACACTGAACTGTCACAAGATGCTTTAGATGTTATTCACTTCTGCTGTCAGTGGTCATAATGTTGTGGCTGAGCGATGCAGGCTTGTCAGGCCTAGAAACTGATACTATATAACCTCATCCTTAACTCCAGTAAAGCCCACCCTGGACTTCACTCTTCCTCATCCTCATCTCTGATAATCTCTCCTGCGCCTGCTCTTCCCGAGAGTCCTGAAGAAAAACAAGTTGTGCAGAAAGCTGCTGGTGGCCTTCCACCGCTCTGCTATAGAGAACATATTAACATACTGTCTCCCAGCGTGGTGCGCAGGCTGCTCAGCATCTGATCACTAAACTCTACCACGAGTCATCAGCTCAGCAGAGAGGATCAAGGGCTACCCACTACCATCTCTCTCCATCCACGGCACTGCAGACGTCTGCCAACTGTCAAGGTCAAAAAACACAGCGAAGGACTCCTCTCACCCCCGGCCACCACGTGTTTGACCTCCGGCCCTCTGGGAGACGACACAGGTCCAAGGAAACTCACACCACCCACACAACTAAACAGTTTCTTCCGTAAAGGTTGTGTGGCAGTTCCGTTGTATCATACACAAACTGACGATAAAAGACAGTTTCTAACTTCTGTGACTATTTCAGAAATTTCCATGAGGCTTGTACTGAAG
This sequence comes from Planiliza haematocheilus, assembly GCA_005024645.1. Taxonomy (NCBI): domain Eukaryota; kingdom Metazoa; phylum Chordata; class Actinopteri; order Mugiliformes; family Mugilidae; genus Planiliza; species Planiliza haematocheilus. The sequence continues at coordinate 537,884 of SRSE01000736.1, forward strand.
GCTGCTGATGATGTGCATATGTGTGATCCATACAGGATGATGAGTGAACCACTGTTGTGATGGAATCTCTGTGTAATGATATCAGTGAGATGGATTGGTGCACACGTCGTGGGTTTCTGGCATTGTATTATTGTGTGTGTTTGTTACTGTAGATCAGATAGACTCACACACACACACACCATGGTTATTATGTTATGTAAATGTGCATGCAGTATGGTAAGTGACGCGATGCAAAGAAAACACAGGCTGCTCGTATCATGTTATATCACTCTGTAGGTTTTCTGTCTGCCTGCCAGGAGCTGGACGCTGCAGCAGGATATACTGTCTAACTAGGTTAGCGTGCACGTGTGTGTGCATGTGTGTGGTTATTGTCTGACACTTCACAATAAACTGCAGGTAATTGAGCCGCAAAGAGGCAACACACTCGCATACGCGTGCACACACAGGCGCGGTGTAACCTGGTTATGGCGGCGAGCGTGACTGTTGAGGTGGGAGAGACGCGGCCGGCCGGCTCCTCTCAAACTTTATTACTCCGCCTCGCTCATGCACACCGTTACAGGGAGGGAGAGGAGGAGGAGGAGGAGGAAGAGGAAGAGGGTGGGAGTAAATTGAATAGAAAAAGAGAAGATAAATGGTTTACACATAGAGCACAAAAAAGAGGAGATGGATAGAGAGATGTATGGTGAGAGGAAGGAGGTGTAATAGATACACAAGTGCACAGATTTATCTTATTTCACTGAAGCAGCTTTAAACTGAACTGACAGAGACACAGAAACTGTAACTATTACATTTCAAGCTGTTGGAATTTGTTCTTCCATCCGTTGTCTTTAGTTTGGGAGGAAGAGCAGGAGCCAGCGTACCCGACTCCTCCCTGTCCACGCCCACGATCACAGTCCCGATCGGTCGGAGTAATAGTTTTCACATTGATGACAGTTTCCCAGCATCACCTCTAAGTGTCAAAGCCAAAGGATCCACATCTGTAGAATCCTACGTACATTTCACTCTTGATACATCTGAACTTTTACGTGAGCGAGTACGTACAGAACGTTTTGTAACCTAGAGGCCCAGGGTGGGGGGGGCGCTTGGTATTGTTCAGCAGACGGACTGCGGATGGGAAAAAACTGTTCGCCATGCGAGTGGTCCTACACTCGATGGATCGCAGCCGTCTGCCAGAGGGGACATAGAACACAGAGAAATCTGGTCATTTATTGCTGCATGTTGCTTGTTGCGTCTCCATGTGAAGGCTCAGCTTCTGCTGGACGAGACAAAGCATTGATGTTCAGTCCAGTGGTCCTCCCCCCCGCTGTGTCTTCATAGAGAATCACTCCTTAAATCTTTCTGTCAGCCTCAGCAGGTCTGTCCATTCCTTCCTGGTGTTAACAAGACATTTCCACTCGATGATTTCTGTCTCTTTTAGGTCAATCTTTGTCAAACCCAGAGATCTGAGCAGATCATCAGGCTCTAAAACACTCAAACCTACGGTGCCACGTTCAAAATGTTTTCCTCCTGCAGCCTGATCCTCGGTTTGATCTTCAGCTGATCTTTAACTGTGTTTACACGGCTCTGAGTTTCTGACGTGACTGGAGGATTAGGGATTTTCTGTAAACAGCAGCTGAACATAACCACTGACTACCATACTGTCAAAAATAAATAAAATAAATAAAGAGTGTCCACTGGCCATTGTCCATCGCTCAGTATTGATGTTGTGCTGCAGACACTTTATTTCCCTGAAGCATTTACAGTAAATAAAAGTCACTGTTTCCACAGAATCTGCTGCCTCTCACTTGTTTGTTCACAGCACATCCGACAGCACCTACACTCGTCACTTATAATCAATGCAGCTGTCCACACGTGTTGTGTTTCACTGCGTAACCTCGATCTGAAACATTTTTTTTATTCTGCCGTTCTCCTCAAACCACTGCTGGGCCCTCAGGAATCCCACATCTGCAGACGCTGCTGTTGCTTCTCTTTATTTTGGACGTTTTCCTCTAAGAGACGCAGAGACTCCTGTTATCTGCCGCGGATAATCTGAGCATCTTCTCTGTCCTCAGCGCATAATCAGCGCGCAGGTTAATTCAGCTTAGATGGTAATTTGATGAAGCAGGTTGAGGCTCTGAGGATGACCTTTACATCTCAACCTATTGTGGGTTCTTAATTTGATTTATTTAATTAATCTCCGGGCGCCTGACAAGATACGCATGTCATTAGCCGTAGACAGAATGACTAATGATAGAGATCTCTGTCTCTGTCCCTACTTGTCTTTGTGTTCCACCGTCTGGTGTATCTCTCCTCCATCACATATATATATATTTTTTTTTATCTCATTTTCTTTCTTGTGTTTATCTTTCTTGTTGTTCATCTCTCTGTCTGTCAGGATGATCCGATCGCCATCGCACCTCATTTCTTGTGTCAATATTTCATCCCGTACACCCACCGTGCCTCACGCACTCACATCACTGATATACAGCCTGTGTGTGTTTGTGCGATTGTGTTCACAGCTGTAAAAGCCAGCAGTGGTCTTGTTCATTGACCTCCTCCGGCGCCAGTGTGTGTGTGTGTGTGTGTGTGTGTGTGTGTGTGTGTGTGTGTGTGTGTGTGTGTGTGTGTGTGTGTGTGTGTGTGTGTGTGCGCGTGTGTGTGCGTGTGTGTGTGCGTGTGTGTGTGTGTGTGTGTGTGTGTGTGTGTGTGTGTGTGTGTGTGTGTTATTAGCCAATGATCACTGTTTCAAGGACAAAGCCAGACAGGACCATCAGCCCCCTCAGTGTGTCTGGGACTGACCGTGCACGTGAGCGAGCTAATTAACTTAATTTTCGTCATTTTCATGGTTTCTAAAAGATGAAATACTGTATTTATTATTTTCATTAAAACCAGAGTCAAAGCCAGCGTCACATGCAACTACAAGGAGATCAAACTAACAAAAGAAATCAACATGAGCAGCAAACTCTACACTTTAAGTGTAGCCATCAGGGTTTATTCTAGGGACCTGAGAGTTTGAGGGAACAAGCAGCTCATAGATATACTTTGCAGCCGAATCATAAAGGAAACCAGGGCTGGGGTAATATTCCAACAACAGGATGCATCAACAGTCAAAACATAAAGACAAAACAGAAAATGCAGAGGTAAGGGAAGAGATCGATTTAAAATACACCTTTCAGATTTGTGTGAACCACCTCTGAGTTAGAAGCTGAACAAAAATGCAAAGCAAGCTCAGTTTACCACACAGCAGTAAACATTCTATATAGTAATAGCACAGAATAGCATGACTAGTAGTAGATAGGAAATTAGAGGACAAGAGCTCTGAGCCAGAGAAAAGAAAGTGGAGGACACGAGAGAGGAGAGAGAAGAAAGAAGGAGAACATGTGTTTGGTGCACTGTCCCCCAGCAGCCTAGGCCTATAGCAGCATAACTAAGGGATGGTTTAGTCCAGCTCTAACTATTAGCTTGATCAAAAAGGAAAGTCTTAAGCCTGACCTTAAAAATAGAGAGATTGTCTGAACCCAAACTGGGAGCTGGTTCCACAGGAGAGGAGCCTGATAGCTGAAAGCTATACCTCCCATTCTACTTTTTGAAATTCTAGGAACCACAAGTAGGCCTGCACTTTCAGACCGAAGTGATCTGTTGGGATGATATGGTACAATGATGGAGCTAGGCCTTTGAGGGCCTTGTATGTAAGGAGGAGGATTTTAAATTCTATTCTAGACTTTAAGGGGAGCCAGTGAAGAGAAGCTAAAACTGGAGTAATATGATCTCTCTAGTTAATAATCTAGTGAATATGGAGGCCAGGTCAACACCTTGTGCTGTTCTTCATGTTTTGTTTTAGTTGGTCCAGAAGTTTCACAGCAGAACACTGAACTGTCACAAGATGGTCGATGTGATTCACTTCTCCTGTCAGTGGTTTTAATGTTATGGCTGATTGATGCATGTATATGACTGGTTGTCCTGATGCCACATGACCAAGAAGACTTTGCAGGTGTCTTATTTTTTAACATACATAAAATGACTGCTTGTGTCATGATGACCCTGACCCTTTCAACAACATCTATACACTGAGAAGCAAACACAAACCAACACTGCAGAGTCATCACGACCATCATCGAGCCCACGGTGTCTATTCAGCAGCAGGCCGCTGATGATCTGATTGTGTTTGCCATTATCCTCCATTTTTCTGAGCCTAAAACCGTGACACACGGCGCAATATTTCATGCATCACGTCTCATTAAGGTCCACTGCCGTCCCCGTGTCTAAAAAGCTTGAACACGAAAAGGCCAGCTATGCTCAGAATGTCACTGTGCGTCTTCCTCTGCTCTGAACGGAACAAAATCTAGAAAATCAAGGGAACAGCTCCAGCACTTAGCCGCTCAGGTAAACCTTGACCCAGAGGAGATTAAAAATCAGTGTAGGGATCTGTTTCTAGCAGAATGTTCTCCAGGCTGCCTGGAGAAAAGTAAACTACTGAAACTAAATTACTAAATGAAGAAAGGAACAAACTGTGATGACCTCTCTCTTTCATTAGTTTCATGTGGCAGAGAGCCCTTTGCCCGGTTTGTTAGTTATTTAAAGACAGATGGGCACAAAGGGTAAACCAGTAGAAGGTGTAAATTGGATGCCATGACCTACAAGAAACCTAATTAGTTTTTAAGTGCATCCCAGCTTTGGGGGCATGCCCAGAAGACTTGGATCAGAGAGCTCGTGGCGTCCCGACATCTAACTGAAGCTTTAGTACATGACTGACTCAGCTCAAGGTTAATGTATGGATGGATGCATGGATTATGAACATGTGTTGAAGTAGAAGCTCTGTGTTTCCAGAATATATTAAACGTCCTGTCATTTATAAAGCTTTTAAGAATGCATGCACAGTCTTCACAATATATAAAAATATTTCTATCAAGGATTTGCTGTTTTTCCATGAGCCTGACTCAGATTTGGGCGTCTATAGCTAAATATACAGAGCCATGCATATTCATGACGTATTCAGGAAGCAGCATTACATAAAATACAGCAGCTCTGTTTGTATGCTGTCTGTCAACCCCCTCATTCTTATTCTCAGTTTGTCTCTCTCTGGGTCCCCTCCTGTTTTTCTGCCCCCCTCCCTCACATCCCTCCCTCCTCTTGTATACCTCAGCCCACTCACTGCCTCTCTCTCTCTCTCTCTGTCTCCTCATTTTCTTTCCAGATTCATCTCATCCCGTCACTCTCATCTTCCCAGATGACTCCCTCTCTCCCTCCATCTCTCTATCTGTCCATCCAGCACCTGTTTCTCTGAGCCCATTTCGCCACCTCCCTCCCCCAGCTCTGATGCTTCTATCTTCTTCCCGTCTCTCTCTCTATCCTCTAATTTTCTCCGGCGGCCGTTTCACTTTCTCCCATTTCCAGTTCCCTTCAATCTCCACCTCTTTCTCTTGCTCCCCTCGAGTTCCTTGTTCTTTCGTACATGTGCATGACTCATACGTCTTTAGTTTAAAAGCTCACAGTGTCCACAGAGAAGAAAATGGGATTGAATCTGTCAGGAAAATAAAAAAAGTAAAAAAAACCTGGAGGGGAATCAGATTTCAGCCTGTGTCGGCCAGGTGGAGACTAGTCATGCAGTGTGCATAAATGGGGGAATTTTCACCCAGGTGGAAGAGACATCATCAGCACCGCTACACCACGCCAGAAACCTTTTATTTTTCTTTTTTTTCTTTTTGGATGCAGTGGATGGTTAGATGTTCTGGTAACCTGCCAAAGTGTGCCGACAGGCCCGGCATACATCTAAAAGCATGCATTCTCTTTAAATCTAACAATTTAAAGATCATTTATAAAGCTTCTGTGCAGTCAGAACCAATGGCCGTCTTCTTTATGTCATGGCACAGCTTTTACTGACCAAGCTGAATAATATAAATGGCTCCAGAATCTGCTAATAATAACACTTTGCATACTTTCTAATACACCAGCATAGATTTAAACCACTGTGCACGTTTCCACCAAACAAAAAGAAAAGACACAATACCGTTTGTCTTGCATGTACAGTATTAACTGGTGAACGGAAGGAGCCCTTGATATTTGCAAACTGCTGAGAAAGGCAGGTCAGCTGTGAGGTAGCAACCCTGGTTCAATGTTCTGGAACAGAACTGGTTCCAGAACCAGAACCAGAAGCCTTCTGGTACTTGCAGCCTGAGTCTGATGTTTTATCTGCAGGTAAAACAAGGAAAAGCTACTGAAAAACAAGGTATGTCTCTGCTGTTAATCTGGTCATGATCAGAGGAAACTTCTATGGAGGTGAACCTTTGAATGAAACAATTACAGTTTTTAATTTGAGGTAGAGATGAACACTAACAAACAAAACATGAGTTCAGACAAACTTCACATAGAGTATACAATGATAGAAAGTCTGTTGAAAAAGAAAAGCAAGCTTTTGTGCATTTAACTTTGTCCAACGACAAAGTTTTAATTTTTGCTGTATTTGTATTGACATGAAGGATTTACACCAATCAGGCACAACATTATGACCACCTTCCTAATATTGTGCACATCTCTCTTGTGGTGGGGGGCGTCCTCGTCCTCTGTAACATCCACACCAATGAATGAAGCCAGGTCCAGAAGTTTCCCAGCAGAACACTGCACTGTCACAAGACGGTTTAAATGTTCACGTCTCCTGTCAGTGGTCATAATGTTGTGGCTGTAAATCACTGGATCCACATTTTACCCAAAACTTCTGCTAAAATCAAAATTCTCTAGTAAAAAAAATTTCTTGCCACCAAAAAATAAAATAAAAAATAAAAAAAGAATTAAAGTCCGCTCATCAACCAATCAAGGCCATCCTGTTCCCTGAATTCACAGTTTCACATGAAATCTGTTGATGGTAAAACCCAAGAACATGTTTTCTCTTAAATAAAACGCTACAAAGACTCCAAAAAGAGAAAGTCAGAGGAATCATAAGACAAAGCCACGAGGCCGAGCAGTGCCCTTGTCTTTACCTTTCCTGCTTTTTAATCTCCCTCTGTTACAACCAAGAGGTTCCTCTGATACGGTCTATGTGCTCCTGTAGTCCTGGTATAACCTGTAATATCCATCATCCTGCTGGAGGACACAAAAAGACTAAATGTGCTGTTCCTTAATGCTTATTGTGACTTGTTGCTATGGTTTCTCTAAACTCATAAAATGGATTTGTTCAAGGTTTCCTGCAGACCTGAACTCATCCACGCTGCTCATGGAATTAACTGCATCTAGTAGCTCTCTGCTTTCTAAGTGTACAAACAACATCATCTTCTGTAACCGCTTGTCCTCTGAAGGGTTGCAGGAGAGGTGTGGGCTGGAGGCGGGGTCCACCCTGGACAGGTCTCCAGTCTATCACAGGGCCGGCCCATAGAACCCAGAACCTTGTTTCTGTGAGGCATCAGTGGTAACCACCACTCCACTGTGCCACCCTTTAACTTTTCTCACAGATCGTTTTTGTTTGTTTTGTTTTGTTGTTATTTTTTACAGTGTAGCAGCACCAGCCAGAAAATATCTTAATCTGTGGCACTCAAGCCTCGTGTTGATCTAACTCATTAGCATCATTATTACCCAGCCTGGGGCCGGGAGCTGGCACGTCTCCTCCTCTCCACATCCACTTACACTCCATCCTTCTGTCTGCTATCCTGTCTTTCTCCTCGCCAAGTGTCCAAAAGGGACACTTGGCGCCATCATCCTTCTTCTTCTTCTTCTTCTTCTTCGGTCTTTTCTGCACTCTGGCAACACGCAGTCACACTCAATCTTCTCACCCACCTCCTCCTTCATAGGTTCCTCAGGAGGGATGGAAAGTGAGGAGGAGAGAGTGATTGAATGACTTAGAAAGATGCGGATAGAAAGATGCGGAGGAAAAGAGGGAAACAGAGACGCAGCAGATGTCGGTGTTCCATTACGAGAGTAATGAGCAGAGCTAGAAGTATCCTCATCACACACACACACACACAGCAGGGATGTGCTGGAGGGTCCGGTTCTACAGAGCGAAGCCACAGTAACACCTGGCTACCTCTCTGTACAACATCACAAATTATGTCTCCCTCTCCTCTCCTTTCATGTCCCCCCCTCAACTCCTGCTTGTGATTCTCTTCACTGCTCTTTTCCATTTCTTCATCGTGCCTTTTCTCCAGATCAGTTTTGATACCTTCACTTCTTCTAATGAATTAATAACAGGCTCTAAGACACCGAGCCAAGCTGTTGGGCTCCAAATCTCCGAGGACCTCCACTGGACGGCGGCAGCAGTGAAGAAGGTCCAGCAGGGACTTTTTGGGAGAGCGTAATGAAATCCAAAGTGAAGCAGAGTCCTCGGCTGCACCACCACAGAGACTGTGCTGGCATGCTAACGGTTCGGCTGCTGACAGGAATAAGCTGCAGAGGGTGATAAATATGACAGAAGGAACTACTGGCTTCCCTCTGCCTTCACTGGAGGACATGTCCAGCTCCTGGAGCTTCAGCTGAGCCAAGAACATTAGAATAGACTGATCACATCCAGGACATAAACTGTCCTCTCTCTCCTGCCCCCTGGCAGAGGATGCAGGAGCTTGAATGCACAAACAGAAAAACAGTTACTATCCTCAGGACATCAGGCTGATAAATAGGAATCTGGTTCTGCAGATTATGTTCTTAAACTCTCACTAACAACAGGACACCCTCAGAAGGCCCATGTCCATTCTCTGATGAGTCTGATGTTTATCTCAGATGTGTTCACATATTTTACTCTGGCTGTTGCTCAGTAAATGTGACAAATGAATCGTGGTGATGCTGATGAACAACAGATGATCCGTCCACTCGCTGCTTCTTGTTTGGTGTCTCAAGCAACAGGACACGTTGCCAGGTGCGGCTGCTGACAACAGAGTTAGGTCTCATTATTTGCAGCAGTTAAACCTGACAACCCACTAAGGCTTCAGGAAGCTGCACATAATCACACTACCTGACTCCTGATCAATGAATAACAACCCCCTGGAAAAGCATTAGAGGATTTTAATGAAGCAGACGGTGAACGTGGTGGTCATCACTAAAACCTGGGAGTTGGAAAAAAAAACAAAGAGACATTTTGTGCTTCATGCACCTGCAGCAGTGTGACCTGTGCGTATGCTTCTCGTTCTCTTTGCTTTGTGTTTGTGTGTGCCTGTCTGTGAAATATGATTGGACAATCCCAGGTGATTCACCCTCTGTACAATTTATGTATTTCAGCCCCATCCTCAGTTAGGATCCTCCCAGATGACTGACACTCTGCTATCCAGCCAAATAATCCCATTATACACACACACAGCCACACACATATATCAGACACAACAGGACCCCATAGGGGGCATCTAAATCCTTTAGAAATGGACTGAACCACAAAATAGATTCTCCCTAGCCAGGAAATAAAACACATAAAACAAAAACCTAAGATGTGCACACGCACCTTTTTTCACCCGCCAGCACACACACACAGGCCGTTCTACCTGTGCACCCATCACTCTCCTTCCTCCTGTCTTTATTCCATCACTTTGCCTCCAAACATTTGACACGTCGTCAGGAAAACGCCTCAAACTCAGCGTCACTGAGACGTGTGAAGGCTGAGATGTGGCTGAAGCTGAAGTGGCTGCAGCAGGAAAGGCTGGTATATTCCTCGTCCTTTCTAGAGGAACAGCAGAGTCCATCCAGTCAAGTGGAAAGAGTCTCATTCATTAAGGCAGAGGAATCTTTATACAAAGCCATGACGTGTGATCTTTAATTTTACATTTACTGCTTACTGTGGATCATCCCACAGATACTTGATCAGTTTGGGATCTAGTGAATGTGGAGGCCAGGTCAACACCTTGTGCTGTTCTTCTTCCTAAAGTGGTTTTGTGGCTGCATCCTGCTGGGGATGGCTGCTGCCATCAAGGAGTGTCATTGCTATGGGGCGGGGGTGCCTGGTCTGGTCTAGGTGGGTGCTACATGTCTAAGTAACATCCACACCAATGAATGAAGCCAGGTCCACAAGTTTCCCAGCAGAACACTGAACTGGCACAAGATGGTTGATGTTATTCACTTCCTCTAGTGGTCATAATGTTGTGGCTGATGGGTGTATGTGCTCCTGTCGTCTTTATATAATGTCAAATATTCATCTTCAGTTAGAGAACACAGATGAATGTGTTATTCCAGCGCATGTTGTGACTTGTTGCCATGGTTTCAGTAAACTCATAAACACAAAAGTAGCATAAATAACAAGTTAATGAAATCACTTAGAGGTGTAGCTCGTGGTGACACATATTCAGCTTTAACTCTCTCTGAGTCTATCACGTCGCTCGAAGAGACCGATGGTTAGTGTTTCACAGATCGTTGCCTAATGATTCATAAATATCGTCTTGCCGTCTCTCGTCTAGCAGCTCGTCATTATCTGCTGCGTGGCCTTCATTTCAGAGTTATACTAGAGCCACTCATTAGTGATTTCTCAATTATCAGGGTGTTTCTGATTCGTTAGTCAATTTTAAGCGTGACACTCTTCTCATTTACAATCTTAATCATCTTTTGAATGCATTTATATTGTTCATGCTCTGGAAATAAGTTTCTGCAACAAACATCCTTTTCTAAATTAAAGGTTATCAACACATGTTCACTAGAATGACTTAAATTGATAAACTGGTTAAAATTCTCATAATGTAATTTGACTAGCACCACTTGCTAGTGGTGCAGCTGTGACTGTGTAGGGGGTTGTACCAACTAGTTGACTTTACAGCTGTAGCGCTTTAAGCAGGAAGTAGACTAGTCACCAATCATGTGACAATAACAACATGGGTGCCTCCTAGAAGAAAGGTGAGGAGCCCAGTGGGTCATTGGTTCATCAAGTGTGTGGAAATATTTCAGTAAAGATGAAGCCCATACTACCGTGACATGTCAGTCCTGAAATACAACTAAAGTACTACTGGAATGCATCTGAAAAGGATAATGCTAATGCTAGCAGAGCAACTGTCCAAATCCTCTGGACAGCAGTCAGTTAACAACTTCACCAAACATCCTGTGGTAACAGAGATAAGGAGGCTGCACATCAACTGATAAAGTTACTGGACCTTTTGGTTGTAGAGCGTGTTTTTTGTCCTTGATGTCAGTGAATGCACCATGCAAGACACTGAAGTTATGGTAGAGCTGAGAGTTTGCAGAGAGCCAGAGTAGAAGAGTCAGACTGACAGTGTGTTTATGGTGTTGATGTGGTCTATGGCCAGGATAATGCAGTACTTTCTACGGTGTTCTATGACGTCTCACCACCTACGAGTTGACTTTAAAAAATTGGAAGTCGTTCAAGTCCTAATATCTACGCATGTACAAGGAGTTAGTTATTTTCTACAGCAACAGACAGCCATTCAAGACAGCCAGTCTCTACCCACATGTCATAACTCCCTTCAATATATAGATGTAATAAACAGGAAGTTGGTGACAGACTGTGGGTGGTCTACTGCCGACAGTAGTTTGTGTTCAAACTTAAATAAACTCCAGAAAATCCTCCGTAGCTTCCTTTGTATGAAACTCTACGATATGTATCCGGGTCAAGAACATAGATTTTGTCATGTTCTCTGTCATGTTTTCTGTCATGTCTTTCGTCTTTTTTGTCTTGTCCTTTTTCACAGTCTCTGTTTAGTTCTATTATGGTTTAGTTTCTTGTGTTTATGTTGTATCTTAAGTTCTTGTTTTTTTCATAGTCATGGTTTAGTTTTTCAGTTTCCTGTTTCATTTTGTTGAGTTCCTTGATTTCCGGTTTGTCATGTCTGTGTGTTCCTTTTGATTAGTTAATTGTGTCACCTTGTCTTGTTACCTGATTTGTCTCACCTGTGTCTCGTCATCCCTCTGTTCCTCATGTGTATTTATGGCCCTGCCTTATATACTACATGTCACAGCGCCTGTATGTCTTGTCACAGCCTGTTTTTGCTTGTTTCCGTGCCTTAGTGTTTTATGTTATCCATGTATCTTGTTTCCATGCCAAGTCATAGTTTTGATCGTGTTTTCAATTTTGCCTTTTATTTGGATTTCCTGCTCGGTCAGCAGCGCCCTTGGTTTTTGTGAGTTTGTTTCTTTTGTTTATTAAAGAAACTCTTTTTGCCTACTTTTGCCTCTGCCTCAAGTCCTGCATCTGGGTCTGAAAATCCCATTCCCTGCTACCCCCGTTGTGACAGATTTCACGGCTGGAAAACATCACTTTCTATTGAGTTTTTACGCGTGATGTCAACGACTAGTCAACTCGATTTCAGCACGTATTAGTCGACTTAAAAAAAAAACCCTATGACTATGTTCACTGATGATGAAGAGCTTGTCTTGCAGGCTCTAAAATGGTGATACTTGCATCTTTACAAAAGGAGACTGACAGGAAGTTGGTCTGTGTTTTGACACCAACTCCAATGCAAATTTGTATTGTGCTCAAAGTATTATTGTCTGAGTGTCTTGACTTCCATCCACATGAGGGGGAAGTGATCTGGCCTCTATTGATTTACTTTGAACACCAGTTAAATCCAGTTCAGTTGATGCCGGGTACAGTGAGGTATTTTTTCTGTTAAACACGCTCCATAGTAAAATCTACATGTTGTATTACCAGACTCAGATTCTGATAAGCATTGAGTCTGGCTGCATCAGATTACTTTATTACGACTTGTCTGATTGCATTTTTTGTCTGCAGCACTTCACAGTCAACCTCCGTGACCTGGAACAGAAAATCCTTGAAACAGCAGACCATGGTGTTCTAACTCTGACTCCTCTATATCCACTCATGCTCTGTGGATGCACTCAAAGCTTCCAGCTTCCATAGAAGCATTAAATGGATATTTTTTCAGTGCCCCTGCAAACCCACGTGCTCCACTCAACATGCGTGCTGGTGATACCGGCGCCTGTGCACACAGTGGCTGCCCTTGAGGCGTCCGGCAGTCTTAATTTGTGTGCATGATGCAAGACAAATATTGAGTTTGCGTCGTCTCTGAACACCTTTAGGCTCCCGTCATGAACTCCGTGATAAACAAGTTCAAAGACACTTGAATGAGGACTGTACCTCCACCATTCCTCTTTGCTGCGTTAATGAGTATTTAAAGTGCTTTTAATGGCATGCTTCTTAGTCATGTAAACACGTTAATGCAAAATAAATGCAAATGAAACCCTGAAACTTGCAGCTTAGCAATAAAGTTTTAATGAATCTATTCATTCATTAATACTGTAGGGGGGGATCAACCCGTCACTGACATGCATTCCTGAATGTTTATGTCCATAGTATTTCCCTTTTAATGCTTTCCAAGATTAAATGCAGCACTGAAAGCTACGCTCTTCATCACCACAGCACTCAAATCCTCCTTAATTATAACAGAGGACACCGCCGCAGCTCAAATGATTCTCCTTCTATTTATCATCAAAGTAAAAAAAAAAAAAAGCTCTGGAAAAGCTTTCTGAAATAAATAAACAGAGGCATACCCAAAACTCTCAATCCGTTTATAGAACCCACGCCTGGGGACAAATTACCATAAGTTAGACTTTAAATGTTTTCGTTTACCAGTACAGTTGTGTCGTCACTTCGTTTTCTTTGCACAACTTTTACTGCAGAGCAAAGCATTCTGGGAACGGCTCAACTTCCATAATGTTTCTGTTAATTTGAAGGTTCTCAGTCATCCAGGACGAGGTGTATCCAAAAAAAACAAGGTTTTTGTTAATAGAAGACGTTTCATTCAAATCTTCCACTGAGGTTCAAATAGATAAACTCACATGACAAAGGTCTGAAATGGAGAAATCCAACAGACCAATGTGAAAAATAAAAGGATTAATTAGTTGCAGACTAAAATGTGAGCAGATTAACGGATAACAAGGATTCAGCTATAATCACAGGAAGAATGGAGAAACTACCAAGCCTTTGTTATCACAGAAAATTAATCCCAGAAATACAATGTTTTCAAAGATGTAAACAGAGAAACAACTGATTGACCTAAACAGAAAAGAGGATTAGGATTCAGTGAGTGATTAGATGAGCTGGACGATCCCTGCAGAACGACAACAGGAGTCTGAGGAGGTTTTAGTGATCCACTCTCATCCATTTGGTCACATTCATTCATTAAGGACACACAGTATGTCATGTTATTCACACACACAGAGCATCATTACTTACATATTTAGTGAGTGGTTAATTCGTGACAGTCAGGTTCCTGAGAGACATGCAGTCAGAGAGGGAGCGTTTATCTTCAGCTTTTATTAAATTTAAACTTTCTTGGTGTGCGCCGTGGATCAATAATAAAAAAGCAATTTGCACATACAAGCTGACACTTGAGATGAGTCCACGAGGTCCGTCCAATATTTATTGAGACGTCTCAGCCTCGATTAAAGCAGCTGATCAATTACTAACAGCATTAGTTTTTATAGCTACAGAGATGCTGCTGCACAGAAACAACAACAAAAAGGATTCTTTAAAATTAAAAGCTGAGATTGTCTCAGCAGGTTGGTTTTTGCTAATCACTATATAGTGAGTACAAACCGTAGTATGTTATTGTCGTCTACAGTGTGTCATGATGTCTGTGTATATCAGTTCTGATGCATAATTTTTAGTGTTTTCCTGTTTTTGTCCTGTCTGTTTTATTTTGAAAATCATCCCTCCCTTGGTGTCTGTTAGCTTTACTTCCTGCCTCCTGATCGCTCTCACCTGTCTTATCTTCTCTTTGTGTGCTCCTCCCCTCATCCTCCACCTGTTTCTTGTTATCTCATCAGTCTGTCTTTATATTTGCAGCCCTGCAGTTCTCCTCTTGTTCTTTGTCAAGTTGTCTATTGAGTTACCTTTGTGCTGTTGTTGTTTTACTCTTCCTTTAGATCACCCTCTTTTTCTTGTGTTCAAATTAGAGCTTTGTTGAATTTGCTTTGTTTTTAAGTCATTTCTTTTCTCTGCAGCATCTTTTGTTCTCCATTCTTCTAACTCAAGTCGCCTCTGATTTGTTCATCCAGCTTTTCCTGACTCCATGTCCAGCGTTTGCGTCTTCCCTCTCCCTGCTACACCATGACGCTCTGCTCTGGGTGTGGTGGTTAGCACTGATGCCTCACAGCCAGAAGGTTCTAGGTTCTAATCCATGGTTCTACTGGTTCCTTTCTGTGTGTAGTTTGCATGTTCTCGCTGTGTCTGCGTGGGTTCTCTCCAGGTTCTCCAGCTTCCTCCCACCGTCCAAAGACATCCTCTCACCCTTGAGAGGACAAGTGAATTCATTTTCATACAGAAAATGAACATGAATACAATTTTGCAATCTTAGAAAGCGTCACTTATTTGTTCTTAATCAAGCTTTTACAGGATTGCTCAGTGGAGGATTTTATCAGCATGATGACATAATGATGGGCGGCTCAGCAGATGGACACATGCATGAATAATAATAATAATACAGATTTGAGTCTTTCCAGTTTTCCTTCAAACGTTGTCAAAATGATTCACAGCAGCTATTCAAACTTTAGTCTGATCTCGACGTCACCAGGTCAACAACACTCTTTTCCTTTCTAGTTTGGTCTCACTTATTCACAGCAGGAGTGAGGAGGTGACTGGTCTGAAAACTCTTTCATGAGCTGCTTCCTTCCTTATGTTCCAGAGTCTATAAATAAGTAATAAATAAATCCTTCAAGTATGCCTCCCAAAGCTGAACAACCATCTAATGCAACAACAGAGGAGGTGTGCATGTGTGACACAGCGTGACTCAGCAGGTGGCTGCATTCGCCTCTTCCCGTCTTTCACGTCTCGCTCTTATTTTTTTTTTTGCTATTTGTGGCGGTTCACACTAACGGGCTGTGTCGACGGTCGCTCCGTAGGAGGCACAGCAGGCCTCGCTGCCATTCAAAGAGCTCCAGAATGGACAAACATTTGCAGAGGGTCTCCCTGAGGGCATATTCATATTAATCAAACGCTGCCTCCAGCACGTTCCCTGATAGAGACGCAGCAGAAAGGCCTCGGTGGTGATAAAATATGTTTATCCTTCAAATCCTCCTCAGAATGCCGTTCTCTTCCTTTGTTTAAATGAGAATGTGAGGGTCAAGTCACGATGGAAAGACAGAAAATCTATTTATTTTAACACTGACACTGATCTCAGGATAGAAGAGGTGTTACAGAGAGAATTCAGATTAAAGGAGAGGAATGAGAACAGCCTGAATGTAGGACAGCCTTGATGAGACGCCCCCTTTTTCTTCGACATCTTTTTGATAATAAGAAGCGTGTTTACACTTCCCCTGTTGAAGGAGGAGAGTCTTCATCACTGTAGTCTTTTCTGTCTCAGACGGGAAACATGAATGAGGTAAAACTCGTCTCCTGCAGCTTTGCAGTCTGCACAGCGAGCGCCAGAATAATACCCAGGCACAGGACAGAGCACATTGCTTTCTGATTATTATTTTTTTTGCATATGAACAAATACCAGTCAACACTGAAAACAAAGGAATGGAATAATTTAGTTCTGTTTAGCAAACTACACCACAGACATTTTATGGAAAACAGAGAGTGTAGCAAAGTCTCTGACATTGTGGTGTCCTCAATATTAATTAAATTAAACAACTCGGTCTCAGATAACTGGAAGCTTTTACTAATATTCAGTATGAAAGCCCAGTCTGCAGAGAGTTAGACTGCATTTAGATTGGAACTGATTCTGGTCCAGCAAAGACATGTCGTTGATGGACACTCTGAAGCCTACTTCAAAAAATATATCGGTGTCAAACTCTGGCCCGCGGGACAAATTTGGCCCACAGTGTAATTATATTTGGCCCGTGAGACCAAATACCACATGACTACCAGAGCTGGAGTGCCGGTATTATACAGTGCATGTATCCTTGACACTACAAATCCCAGAATGCTTTGCTCTGTCACAGCATCCTCATGCTACTAATGGCACCGCTCTAGCCCTCCCAAAAAAGGCGAAAAGAAGCTTTCTGGACATGTGGGATGCAGAATATCTGTTTACATATATAAAAGACAGACCTGTTTGTCTTGTATGCAAAAAACTTGTTTAGGTTCATATGAAAAGGTTCATTGTTATATCTGGAGGAAGATTCTTTTCAATAAATATCAACACTGACATGTAGCACCTACCTAGACCAGACCAGACAGAAGGCCCATGTCTATTCTCTGATGAGTCACAACAAGGGAGACGCACAATATCATATGGTCATAATGTTATGCCAGATCAGTGTATAAACTCCTGGTGGAACCAACCAGTGCAGCTTTAAGATGCATTTTCAGTAATTACCTGTTACATATCAGTGTGTGAAGGTCCAGACGGTGTTATTGTGCCTCCAGCTCTCCTCTGTGACCCCCCCTCCACCCCCCACGACTTATTTAATAGGTTCCATACCGAACCAGTAGGACACACACCAAAAACATCACACACACATTCAGGTGCACGGTTTAATTTGGTTGTTGATGACAGCAGTGGCCCGTCCATCTGTCTGCTCCCTGAAACACACTATATATAAATATCTGAGTGTATAGGTGTGTGTGTGTGTGTGTGTGTGCTGTTTGTGTTGTTTGATGAAGGTTGTGTGTGTGAGTGTGTGTGTGTGTGTGCTGTTTGTGTTGTTTGATGAGTGTGTGTGTGTGTGTGTGTGCTGTTTGTGTTGTTTGATGAAGGTTGTGTGTGTGTGTGTGTGTGTGTGTGAGTGGGCGGATAGACTGCTGCTCGTCCTGCACCCTGAGGACAGCTGAGATGAGCTGCAGTGCTCTACCTGCCTACACACACACACACACACACACACACACAGAGTGCAAACACTAATTTCTGCTTCACAACAATACAGCCGTGGACACACACTCACAAACCCGTGCACTTTCACACACTCCTCTTATTATATGAATACACACACATGCAGATAATAGAGATGAGCAGCAGGGCTACACCAGCCCACTCACAGGCTTTGGCTTTCTCTCTCTCACACACATATAAAAGCTCCACCAACAAATGTTGCTCTCTCTGATCGTAATTATCAGTATTTTTTTCTCCTGCAGCAGAGTCTTTATGCCTCCCCTCCCTCCCACCCATCACTGTCATGTCAGAGGTCAAAATCAGAGCGGAGAGCGGTGAAGGCGACGAAGCGGCCGTCCGACGTCAGGGACTAAATCTGTTTAGAGGATCAGAGAGTGAATTCATACGTGACATTCAGGTTCTGCATGAAGTCAAATATGAGTCTCCAGGAGGTTTAGCTCAGATTCTCCAGACATCTGACCTCCTCATCGTCTGCAGGATGGAACTCACTTCAGCGTTTTTTTAGAGCTCATGACCATAGAGGAGGATCCGCTGCCTTCAGGCCTCAGCTCTTTTCTCCATGACGGTCTGGTGCGATGCCAGCATGGCTGATAACATCGTACATCATGTTGTACTCCAGTGCACTAAACAAACATCAGTGCTGTTAGCTGCTGGGGCCTTGGTGTTAAAACATCCAGAGAACATTCACCCCAGGCTTCCCGTCTTTACATCCCTGCACTTTAAGAAGAGGCAGCGTGGCAGGAGCTGGTTGATGTGTCATGACAGACTCATCTGACAGCTGATTTGTGTGTTGCACTGCAGAGTCAGAGTCAAACTGAGCACGTTCGAGGACGCAGGCATGTGTGGGTTGATGGCCTTCACTCGTAGAAGAAGGTCATCTGTGAGGACATTACGTGGCCCTGAAACAGTGAGAGACTGGTTATGACACCAGATTTGAGGGTGGCAAATGTCATTAGCAGCCTGCTTCAGCACAAACATCACAGTCTGGATGCGAAAGTGTTGAGGAGAGGAGCTAATTAGCACACACTGATCAGCCACAACATTATGACCACTGACTGAATAACATTTAAACCATCTTGTGACAGTTCAGTGTTCTGCTGGGAAACTTGTGGACCTGGCTTCATTCATTGGTGTGGATGTTACTTAGACATGTAGCACCCACCTAGACCAGACCAGGCACCACCACCCCATAGCAATGACACTCCTTGATGGCAGCAGCCATCCCCAGCAGGATGCAGCCACAAAAACACTTTAGGAAGAAGAACAGCACAAGGTGTTGACCTGGCCTCCACATTCACTAGATCCCAATGAGGCCGGTTCATTTATACTTCACAAAAAACTCAAGTGTCACACACGCTAAGCATTGTGGGACATGGATGACCAGAGGTCTTTTTCTTATTATTTTCAGATGTCGACAAGTTTCTGACCAAAGTAGTTGTCGGACGCTACATGAGAACAAAATGTTCTGCCTGGTTGAATTGTCAAGAACAAGCTGCTAGAACACATCAGCCTTTAGCATGGTGGTCATAATGTTATGCCTGATTGGTGTATATGCTGGCTGAATGAAACGATGAATCATGAATCAAAGCTACACTAATATCATTGTCTCACTCTCACTATCGTGTGATGCCGTGAGGAACCAGTGAATCAATGTTCCTCATCCACAGGTGTGACAGCAGACAGGGGGTGGGAACCTTTCGCTTGGTCTCGGTACGAGAGGATTTCAGACTGGACAAAAATAAAAATATAAAAACGAAAGAAACAAACATCTTAAGCTTTGCTCCATGCGTCTGAAGACGCCGACACAGAGCGAACCCTCGACCTTGTCTCTGCTTTGGTTCCTGTTCTCACTGACGAACCTCGTCCTTATTCATTTCATCCTGGACAGTTGCGTCAGCCAGCCTGGTCTCATGAGATAACGTATGAGTAACGCCGAGCAAGTCATTATTTCTTTTGTTTTGTGTGTCATTTCATGCGGCGTGGAGTTGATGGACCGCCTACCCGCGTCCTTAGCCCTCACTGATGATCTCATGTGTCATTTGATGCTGTCAGACGCAGACTTAAAATCCCCTGCCGCCGTTTGTTGGCTCTCAGTAAACATCAAGTCGTCATGTTTGTAACGTCTGATAAGGAGCTTCAGAATATTAAATAAAACAGATACTATGGTGTAAGATCAGATATTTGAAAGAAACGTTCTCTGTTCCGTGTTATCTTTTAATTCCTTCTTATCTTTTACCACTCATTATCTCCTCTTTTCCTCCTTACGTTCCCGTTGTTCTCCTCCTCCTTCGTTTCCTTTCCTTATCTTTCTATCGTCCTGTCCTTATTTCTCTCTCTGCTGCCCTCCTTCTCCTCGTCCTCCTCATCTATTCCCCTGTTCATTACCCTTCTCCTCCTCCTTTTTTTCTCTCACATTCTTTTTTCCGCGGTCTTTCCTCCAGTCGTCTTCCAACGTCTACAAACCTCGTCTCCCTCTATTTTCCTTTCAGCTCTTCCATCTTTCCCTCCTCTGTTCTCTTGTCTCTTCCTCTTCTTCTTTCTTCCTCTGCTTCTCATTTGCGTCCCCCCCGCGTCTCTTTGATCCGTTTTCTTCTCTTCCACCTGTTCCTCTCGCGTTCATTTTCTCCATCCCATCTTATGTTTCCCCTTCATCTTCATCTTTTATCGCCCTCGTCTCTCATCTGCATCCATCTCTTCCTCTGAAGTGCTTTCTTTTTCCCCTCTCTCTCTCTCTTGAATGACAGATAGGGGCATCAGTATTCACAACACAGCTTCACCTTCTTTGATAGCCCACTCTCCTCTCGACTGCCCAGCGGAAGTACGTCTCTCTCTCTCTCTCTCTCTCTCTCTCTCTGTCTGTGTGCTAGCACCAAGTCTCTTCAGCGACATAGTGTGACATTAGTAGTCATGTGCCTTCGTCTTTTCCTGTCCCTCCATCTCTGCTGCCCTCGTCTTTCTTTTCTTCTTTCACTTTCTCGTCTGCAGCTCACCTCCATCTTAACCTCTAAGTCGCGTCGCGTCTCTCCGCAAGTTATTAAATATCAACGGAAACGAGCTGCAAACAAAAAAGTCTATGCAATTCTTTTTCTTTCACTCGCTCGAAGCAAAGCTTTTTCATTTTTAATATGGAAGCGACAGGAATTGAAAATGTGGGAATGCATCCGCCCAAGGATACGAAGCTGCAAATCGTCTCTGCAGACCGTGTAGACCCATTGCAGTATTTGACATGTGGGACATATATTTGCATGATCAAGCTCATTTAATGGCTTTAACTGCGGAGACAGACTTCATCCTCAGCCCTCTGTTCTACATTGCTCCAGGGGCCCTTGGGGTCAGAGGTCAGACTACACGATAACACACAGCTTCACATTAACGTTGACTTTTACTTTGACGGTTTTTGCCTCTGTAAGCACTGATTAACCATTCTGGATGAGAGCTGCAGCTGAAACGTTCACCTTCTCGTCTCTTTTACAGCAGAGACGTTAAAAAAAGAAGAAAGAAACAGATGAGGCAGCGTTTTCAGATGGAAATAACAGCGTTAGAGGAGATGTATTCACACCTCTGTCCCTGCCACACCACTGCGCACCCACGTACGCCGTTATTAGGTTCACTCCACGTGTTTAGATGTAATTTAAAATCACGTTACCTCCCGCGTCTCGTAGGAGTCGAGTCTGAAATCCCATCACACATTCTGCTCGGCCTGAAAATCAGATAAATGTTGCCGTTCATTGATCCAAGGAGCTAAACTGGGTCATTAATCCAAAAATAAAATATGCAAGGACAACAAAGAAGACTCGGATGAGGTAAAAGTTTTATGAGCTGTACTTACTTACAGATTTACAGGCTGCCAGATGTCTGTGGTTAAAAATAAAACCTGATTGAGCTGTGTTTGCATTAGGAATGGAAACCACATGATAATATAGCCAGCCCACACCTGTCAAATATCAAATTAAGGCACAGAAATATTCCTCCTACAGGGAGGCTCCTAGGATTAAATTCAATCTTTCTACTGGCTGTCAAGGTTTTGACTTGGGAACATTTTGGTTTCCTCCTTGTTTTTTTGTTTCTTTACTTCCTGTGTTTTCCCTCCATTTAATTGTGTGCTCCGCCCTCAGTCTCACCTGTCCCTCGTTAGTCTCAGACTGTATATTAATGGTTAGATTTATCCCATTTGGAGTGAACAAGGTGCAACCTCAAAGTGCTCCAAGAGAACGAAGTTGAACATAAACAACAGACATGGCTGAACGCGATGAGATAATATTTGTTTTGTATCTGACAATGATTGAAACTGAGGTCCCCCAATGTTATTCCACCAGCAATAGGTGATATACTTCTCTCTGTGCTGAAAGCTAACAGTAGACGCTCAACAAACCTTTTATTTTTTTAACTTTATTTAGTAACTTCATGCAGAGAGATTACAGCGACACATGCTCACACATCCTGCAACGTCCTGCATTTTGTAGTCTAACACTTTATGTGTTTGTTCTTCGTCATTGTTCTGTGACGTCAGGCTGCTGCATCTCAGATTGATTTGCCCTGACTTCACTAGCAGGACGTCCAGCTTCAAGTGGCATTCCTGAGCACATTTCCTAGTAGGACGTCTAAAATTTCAGACCCCCCAGTTTTCTGGAAAGCAGCAGTAGTCCTGCCTTTTCCTTTTCCAGTTTGCCTGTCTGTTCCTCTGTTTCCATGCTGTATTTCCTCACCTTAAGCAAAACATTTTCATGATGATGTTTTTCTAATGTGCTGAACACATACTACACGCATTGGTGTTCCTCTGGGGTCAATTTGACCCCAAGCCGTTTTAGCTGTGTAAAACGTGTCTGCTTCTGTGTGTGACCTTATAACCCCACACCTGCAGGTGCAGGGGTGATACTTTTGAGTTGATACATGAAAGGGGGGGTAAAGAAAACAACCATTCCAACCATGGACATGAAGGTGTGTGTTTGTGTGTGTGTGACTATCTGAACTCACACCTGCCTCAGAACTGATATTTCCCGCGCTGTGGAGGGCGGGGTATTCCCGCAACGACATGTAAAATAAGGGAGGAGAAAACATATAAAAGCTTGTGCTGACAGCCCTCTATCCCTCTTTTCCTCATTGTGCTCTGTGTACTGCAGTCTGCACGCTCTCTCACCTGAGAATGTTCTCTCGGAAAACTTTTACTGTCAGTGAAGTTTTGGAGCAGCTCTATGAGAGTGAAAGTGACCTAGAGGAGAATGTGTCTGAGACTGAGGATTGTGTTGAGGAGGACCTTGATTTTGAGGGGTTCTCATCTGATGAAAATGAGAGTGTTGACCCTCATGTTGTCTCTCAACAAACAGCAGACAGTCACCTCCAAAAATGGAAAGATAACATGGTCCCTTTCCCCACATAAACAGCAGGGTCGACTTAGTGCTGCAAATGTTATCAAAATGGTTCCAGGCCCCACCAGATTTGCAATCAGCCACACTGAAGACACTAAGTCTAAAACCTAAAGTTTGACCTGATGGTGGCGCTACAGGAAAGGTCATATCATCACCAAAATCACTAGGGTACATACTCTTGTGGTCATTAACGTTGTCAGTAAATTTGAAAAGATTTGTATGAAAACTTTTCAAGATAAATGAATTCTAATTTTGGCCTAATGTTTTGAGTTTGGCCCGATGGTGGCGCTAGAGAACAGGTCAGCTTCCATTATCAAGGGCTTATTTATGTATTCAACAAATTAAGTATATCTTCTCCAGTGCTCCTCATCTTCAGACCTTTGGGACCCTTGTGTTGATTACTTTTTGTTCCTGATTTGTAACTTCCATTAAAGTTCTTTAGTTTGGCAGTAGAGACCACCACCAGTAGGCGTCTCCTTATGTTGCTTTTCTAAATCAGTGCTGTTACAGCCTACGCAGACATGTCTTCTTACCTGACAGCTGTTTGCCTCCGTATATAATCCCTGCTTTAGTTTTAAGACACCTTAAAGGTGGAGGCTTTTAGTTCAGGCCAGACAGACTCATGTCTCTTTCTCAGTGTGGAATCTAATAAAGCAGGTGTTTCTCTGTTTTTATTGAGGGAACTACAGTTGTTAATAAACAGAACAGATTCTTTCCCAGAACTTTCCCTCAGGTCAAATAAGTCATGTCTTAGAACCTGGACACCAACATTAGTCACACCTTTATCTCCAGCTGTCACATTTCTACATTTCTAATGGAAAATCACACACTTACTTCACTTAAGGTCAGCCCTGGCTTCTCACCCAGCCTCCAAATACAGCAGGACTGTGGTCCTCATTACAGGGACAAGACAACCATGACCAGCGACACACTAAAACAAAGGCTGAAGCTGGTACTTTAAGTTAAGAGTCATCGTTTGAAGTCCAGCAGTCGTGGATTTACCTGATATATCAGAGTAAACTGAGACGACTTTTTAATTAACATCGAGTCCAGACCACACACCCAGTTACTGCTCCTCAGGCCCTTTCATTCAGCTCATTCATTCATTTTCAGTAACCGCATGTCCTCTGGAGGGTGGAGGGGGACATGATATGAGTCTAATAGCATGTAATCTGGATTTTATTTCGGTGCTCTATGGTGCTCAGATGTTGTCTTTACTCTTCTGTCCTTCACTGAATAAACCCCTGTGTTATTTGATCAGGCGCAGCTGATCTCTGCAATGAATCAGTTCCCAATGGAACGACTCCAGACCAACTTTCAACTGCCTGAATTTTGTGGAGCAGAAAGTTGGGCTGGATTCACTATATCAACATCAATATAAAATAACCTAGATGCAGCTCTCTGGACAGAAGATGAAGTAGAACAGTATAGTCATTACTAATTTATTTTTAAAGCCAAATGTCAGACTGCATGATGTTCATTCTGATAGCATACCTATTCCAGGGGGATCTCCATATGCTACCAGGACAGATGGGGACAGTTTAACCCAGCTTTCCTGGATCTGGTCCCCAGTGGTCGCCTCCCTGTAGAGTCAAGGCCCAGAACATCTCCAGAGAGACCAGCCAACCAGGTGCTCAGATGACCTCGTGTCTACGTGGAGGAGCAGCTGATTGATACTGAGGTCGTCCTGCATCGTTCAGCTCCTCGCTCTACATCACACGTCATGTCCTGATCATCTGGGGCCCCTCCCCAGAGGTCAGAGCAGACCTGGGGGGGTTGACCATACAACGTCTGCCATGTCAAAAATGTTATATGTCAGTCAGTCATTTTCTAAACCCGTTTAGTCCTGTTAGGGGTCACGGGGGTCTGCTGGAGCCTATCCCAGCTGTCATCGGGCGAGAGGCAGGGGTACACCCTGGACAGGTCGCCAGTCCATCGCAGGGCAAAAATGTTATATGTGATATTCTAAATAGTTTTTCTTAAGGGTTAAGCTGCAAAGGGTTAAATATTATCTCACCTATGAATTGAGTTTAGGTTTAAACAGTTCAGATTAAAAGAGGCATATGAATGTGTGTCATCAGCAAATATTAAAGGAGCAGTTCATATGGCCAAAGGGTTACATGTAGACAGAGAATAGCAGTGGACCAAGAATCGAGCCTTGAGGAACATCAAATATTTAATATTACCATTTATTGAGACGGTGTTTGAGACAGTAGTACTGCGTCTCATTCCTCCCTCAAGGAGGATGGAATATTTATAACGCACCACTGGGTATCACTTTTATGTTTGACTCTGTCACATCTGGGATCGGACGCTCACAGCATTTATTAAGAGAGGGATCTCATGTTAGCAGCAGCACATGAACGTGATCATGGTTTATTTAGCTTTAGTAAATGCATACAGGAAATATCTACTTCTTCTTCTCTCATGGATTCATTTTGTCTTTACATGACTTTATATTACACGTGTCTCTCTTGTCTGGATTTGTTGATATTTAAATGAACATTTGACAGTTCTTCAGGTTTAAGATTTTGATTTTGTATAACTGTGTGGAGGATAAATGTGACATTTAATGGCATTTGAAGGCTGTACACTTTTCTTACTTGCTAAAACATCTGAAAGAATAATCCTTTTTCCATATATTTATATTCTCACATTGGTTTTCAGAGGCTTAACGTAGGTTGTAATTTTTAAATACAGCACAAAAGTTTGAAAAGGGGAGAGTTACAGGAGAGAAGTGTCAATAAAACACAGAGTGGTAATTATGTGTGTTTTGTGTTGTTTCTGAGTCACTGGTTTAAACAGACGGCGCAAAGTCGAAAGAACAAACTTTAGTTTTGAATCAAAATGTAAAAACTTTGAAACAGCCTAGGTCTTCAGGTGTGACCCTCCACCCACGTCAACGACGCTGATCATTTAGCAGCGTTCATTTGAGATGGTGCTGAGTTTTGTTTTTATTCCTTATTCTCAGTATCCTGACTCCTGATTGATACTATGAGTTAAAACAACTTACTAGGTTATACTATCTCGTCTTGCTTGCTTCTTTCTTTTTACAGGTGCAGTATCCACAGTCATGTCATTTTGGTCCAGTTCCTGGTTTTTGTCTTTATTCATGATATTCATGATTGTTGTTATTTGTATACAGCCTCCTACCACTTCAGCCTTCTATTAGTTATTAGCATTAGCATTAGCTATTATTAGTTAAATATTAGGAAAGTGGTCATAACAAGAAGAAACCTTGAGGTGAACCCAGCTCATGTGGGGGAGGGGGGTTGCAGATGAATTCATGCGTGCAGCTAACAGTAGCATATATGCAGCATATTCAATTCAATTCAATTCAGCTTTATTTATATAGCGTCAATAACAATACAAATCGTCTCAAGACGCTTTACAAGACCCGTCCTGAAACCCCCAGAGCAAGCCTGCAGGCGACGGTGGCAAGGAAAAACTCCCTTTTAACAGGAAGAAACCTTGAGCAGAACCCAGCTCATATGGAGGGACCCATCTGCCTAAGGCCAGCCGGGTACAGACAGAGACCTGCTAAGGTTTCATGATATTAGGTCATGCATGATTTACGGAAGATTGACAATGGATCAAAAGGATGGATAGAGCCAGCGTTCATATTATTAATTATTGAACAGCTCAGCACGTACAGTATATAGTCTGCACCTAAAGTTACTGTTATAAGACTATGGAGGAGAACAGAAACTATGTTTAGGAAGTGTTATTGATATTCTCAATAAAACGTTAGCTTCGTCTTGTTTTAGGCAGCCGACCACCGTCTACTGCGCTGACTGC
Organism: Planiliza haematocheilus; assembly: GCA_005024645.1. Lineage (NCBI taxonomy): Eukaryota > Metazoa > Chordata > Actinopteri > Mugiliformes > Mugilidae > Planiliza > Planiliza haematocheilus. The sequence goes on from SRSE01000736.1 coordinate 564,729, forward strand.
AGAGAATACATCCTCCCTTAAAAGACGCCCATCTATCTGTTAAAGAAAAGATTGGTTCGTTTAATGATGTGCCCCGACTACAGCTAGATTAAAAATGAAACGACAGTACTCCATCTCATTCTCTCTTTGAAATGTGCCGGGACAATGTATCGTGTAATTGTCAAGGCCGACGTCCATCTGTTGCTGTCACAGGTAATAACCGCCTCGGTGCAGCAGAATTATTAATGAGCTCGTCTAAAGGCCCGTAATCGCCGGTGTGAACCTGATCTGTGCGGCTGATGGAGAGCGCTCATGTGGCTTTAAGCTACTCCTCCACTAAGAGCATGTGTGAGTGAGGACAGGTGTCAGCTCTCGTTGATGTGGACACTCCTCATCGTTTCCTCTCGGGGGTCTGGGCGAGTCCTCTCTGCTGGTCATTTGCTTTGTCTCTCTCTCTCTCTCTCTCCAATTATCTGCATCCCTCTCTCATCCTTTCCTCCATCTGCAGTGACTGTCTCTCGCCTCTGGTCTCGCTCTGCAGTCGATCCGTCTTTATTTTTGCCTCCTCTCTCCGTTCTGATTGACTCTTATCAAGACCTATTAGGGTGCTTCAGGGCATGCACAGACACACACACACACACACAATAGCTGGCATCTCTCAGCCAATCACAGGTCGGCTGATGCCTCAGGAGGCTGTGACACAGAGTCACTCGCACACAGAAGTGAATCAACAGCAATTTATTGCTGATGTGTTTGCGCCTTTGTGCATGATGTGCATTTATGTGTGTTATGTCCGTGTGTGTGTGTGTGTGTGTGTGTGTGTGTGTGTGTGTAATTGCTGATATGGTCAGGGACTCCCATTGTGACTTGCAGTGTGCTGGTGAGAAAAGTGGATTTGGATTTAACCCAGAAAATGTCTCCTCACGGCAAAGTCGAGTGCTGGTGGGATGTGTGCAGGACATTTTTCATCTGTCTCACCCACAGTCTGCAGCAGTTAGCCCACGTCAAAAAAAAAAAAAAAAGTGTGTTTAAGCCATATGTTCACAACATCTGAAGTGTGTGAAGAAAAACACAATAATGTGCAGGATATATACAGAAAAAAAAATGTCTATGTGATCATGCTGGCGCTTGTGACAGCTTGCATAGAGTAAACTGATGCATTCCCAAAGGAAATCTAGTTTCCAGCAAACACACAATATACGATGATAAACACACAGACACATCTGATATATGAACAAAGAACGATGCATCCGTCAAAGCCGAAAGTAGATCCAGAACAGAGATAATAGTATAAAGAGTTTCTTAAAGTGTGTTAAACACAACGACCTGGTTTATGATTTGTGTCAGTTTGTTGATTTTAATAATATCCAGCAGCATATTTCAGGCCTGAATGTGTTACCTCATTGAGTGATGCAGGATGGCTTCAGTGGCTGGTCTCTCTGGAGATGCTCTGAGCCCTGACCCTACAGGGAGGAGACCACTGGGGACCAGATTCAGGAAAGCTGGACCCCATTCTTAATCCGTAGGGTTTAATACGTTGGCCAATTCTTTGCAGCTAGAACAGCTTCAACTCTTCTCAGAAGGCTTTCCACAGCATTTAGGAGTGTGTTTATGGGAATTTTTGACCATTTGATGTTGGACTAGAAGGTCTGGCTCATAGTCTTCGCTCTAATTCATCCCAACGGTGTTCTATCAGGTTGATTTCAGGACTCTGTGCAGGCCAGTCATGTTCTTCCACACCAAACTCTCTCATCCATGTCTTCATGGACCTTGCTTTGTGCACTGGTGCTCAGTCATAGGAAGGGTCCATCCTCAAACTGTTACCACAAAGCTGGGAGTATGGAATTGTCCGTAATCTCTTGGTATGCTGAACCATTCAGAGTTCCTTTGTTGTGAAATGTTTTTATTGATTTCAAAATAAAGTTATAAAGGTTGTGGGATCACAGGAAGGCACACATACTGACTGAGAAGTGTTTCTGGCTTTCTCCACTGTCTCCTGCTGCATCCCTTTTTGGCAAACCCTGAGAAAAACAAGTTCTGAACTGCTCTTAATTTCAAATATAATGCTCCTGCTGTGCGTTCAGAGTCACACTCAATATATCCAGGAAACTGCTAATTACTTCTGAGACACGAAGAAGCAGATGAAGGGGAAAAAAGGGATTCCTAAAAGAAAGAAGAAAGGGGAGGTGAAGTAGAAGCTTTGAAGAGACTAGAGAGAAAGAGACGTGAGAAAAGGCAGAAGATGAGATGACCGGTCCAGCGTGCGACATTTTCCCAGAGCCACTTGAGAAAGGAACGGACGTGAAATCATACAGACGTGGTCAAAGGATGGAGAGAATGAGAGATGGACGGGATGAAAGAGGCCGAGAGAGGAGGAGAACCTGAGAGGAAGCCAGGCGAGGAAATGAGGAGTCAGCAGAGGAGAGAGGGAAGGGGAGGCATTAGTGTCACGTAGGGAGGATGAGTCTGGTGCTCCTTTGATGTGAGCTGCAAGACACGCACATGCACTCAAACACTGCCACACGTGCACAGGAATCCACCCTGTGGAGGGATGCGACCTGTGGATCCAGAAGCAGCAGGTAGAGAAAACTTCAGAGACACAAACAGGAAGTCGCCCAACAGAGAGCTCAAGCTCACAGAGAGAGAGAGAGAAGACCAGCACCTGTCACAAACATTGTTTTCCACCTGCAGTAGCTCATTTAGACGCCAAACTTCCATCTCCCCGTCTCCCTGTTTCATCTTCCTCCTTCTGTTTCTGGTGAAATGCAAGGAGAGAGGGATGGCAGCCAGCTTGAGAAGAGAAGAGACGAGAAGAGGATCGTCTCATCCTCATCTGTCTCTGTAGAGATAAACACTCATGTGACAGCGTTCATCTGTCATCACAACCATTCCAAGTTTGAGCTCCTTTCATGCACACACGCTCGCGTCTAAATAAAGGATTCCCATGAAAATTTAACTCCAGTGCCAAAGCTGCAAACTGGACCGATAGTCACAAGTATACCCGGGCAGATATCTTCTATCTGCCGTAGCTGGGGGGTTGTTATCTTGCCAGGTTCCTCAGAGATTTGTGAGATCACCAGATCAAACGAGAGTCCATCTTGCCGGGCTTGAAGCGATGCTGCGCTCGAGGCTGAGGCGCGGCGGTTTGATGTCCCGGTTCAGGCGTGAAGGTGATTCTAGGAGATCTCTTTGTGCATGAATTTTCCTTGGAAGGATGACAAAAATCCTTTAGCAACACTGACGCTTTCTAGCTTCCAGACCTGGTCAGGATGTCTTGTTGTGTTTCCTCTACACCACTCTCTGACGTGGATAGACAGATGATGAGGAGTTTTAAATATTGATTGAGTTTTACAGACAGAGTTTAGATGATGCTGGGTAGTAAACCATCTGGCACCACTAACTATAAAGTATACTGTTTGTATTTCTTTTCCATTCAGTCATTTTTATTTATTTTTTTTATAGACATATAGAAAGAAAGAAATGGATAATGGTCATATCCATATAAAACGTTTCTGAGTAATTTCCTCCAGTCAACTCATTAGTAGATAAATAATGAAAGAAAAGAGGTAATGAATAAAACATAGCAGCCTGATTGTTCAGTATAAGTCACTCTTATTTTTCTTCATGATGCCTTCACTGACTCACTGAGTGGCGAGTTACTGTACTGTGTGTAGTCAGCTAATAGACCCACAGCTTCCCTGTGATTCTTTCCATCTCTAGTTTCCACACATTACTTGTTGAGTGGTTCAGTGTCATGATTGTTTGTTCAGCATGGTCTTTTCTTTCCTGTTTCTATCAAAAATCAATGATAGTTGACCCTAAATGGGACGAGCATGCATTTGGAAGAGGTGTTCATTGAACTTACACTGAGTGAAATCCTTGTCGTTCAAAAATGACATTTTCAAAGGCAGCCAGTGGCAGGTTGTTAGGATACCATTCACTAATAAGAAGATGTACAGCTCAAGATGGCAGTGGCTGAAGAGAGCCCACAGTTTGAACCCCTCTACAGGCCTAGCTGGTCTTCACTGCCCCACTCAGACGAGGTGTAGGGGTAAAGAGGCGAAACACCTGAGATCCCTGCTGACGATGTGGAAGTGTTTCCAACAATGTGGATGCTCCAGGGAATAACACCTCAGAAGAAGATCTGCATCACCATAGTTTAGTTCTTGTAGTTCAGTGGTTCTCAAGCTTTTTCTGCTAGGACGCCCTTTGGTACCTAAGAAAACCTTCACGACCAGCCCAAAAATAAATAAACAAACGTTCAGTGTAACAGGTTTGCGTTTGCGTGCGAGCCCGTCAAAATCTTCGCTCCCTAGCCCACAAAAAAAAAAAAATCCCTATCCTGCTAAATCCTGGAGAAAGACTCCTAAATCCCATCCTGCTCCCTTTGTTGTTGTCTAAAGGTGGACGCACTCACCTCTATCCCGTCCCTATCGCGTTACAACAGTGACTCCCGCAGGAATAGCGTGACTCGCGGGAGTCCCGAAAAATTGGCACCCTCTAATTCGATCCACGTCCTGCGCCCTCCGTGCAATGGTTCCCCGTTCCCCCCACTTTGGGAACCACTGTTGTTGCAGCTTGCAGCAAAGCATCTCCACTGTTTGCTTCACCTTCAGAATTTTTAATTTTCATGTAGCAAATCAAGATGAATGAATTTACCATATATGGTTCTTTGTCCTTTTAGACCATTAGAACATAAGTGTTGATTCAGGCACTTGTCAACATATTATTCAAGGATTCAACTCTTATTGTCATGATGATTAGACAATGATTATTGTCATTACACACATGTTGGTACATGAGGTGCAACAATGAGTTACCCTGGTCTCAGTGCCAGCCAAGCAGAAACTGTAAAGGTAAAGTATAAAAATAGAATACAATTTGCTATCTTCTCTGATTGAAGTGATGACTTTGTGGTACCTAATAAAGCAGCGATTCTCAGCGTTCATGCAGAGGTGGACCCTGATTAGACCTGAGAACGTTGCCTTGATCTTCTCTGATTGAAGTGATTGAGTGAAAACCACATGCATCTAAACCTGACCGAGAGGCACCAGAATGCAATTAAAAATGTGTGCTACAGTTACCAAATATGCTCCTTTGCCCCATAAAGGCTTACACCCCAACTGAAATGTCCTCTGAGTCCAGCTGCTCTTGTTTCAGCTTTTGGATATTTAAGAGGTTATATTTCCCACTTGTGTGGACGTAGCCTGGTTAGAATATAGCTCAAATTTTTCGCTCAGATCACTCTTAGCCGCTCAGTCATGAGTCATGAGCTCAGTTATTATTTGTTTAATCAGTCTCTTTGGTCGTTTTTTGACCAGTGTCTCCACCATCACGTCTGCTTTGTTGCAGTGGGTAGAGATCAGCCGAGTGAATCATGAATTAACCTTCTCTCTTGTGATTAGAACATATTTTTCAAAGTTTAACCTTTCTCGACTTTTTTAATGAGGGCTTCTGGCTAGCAGTGACACCGGCATAATCACTGAAGTGGCGGTAAAATATTAAAGCATCTGATTTTTCTTTTTTAACATATTTGATCAATTATGTGTCTTTCTGCAGCGTGCGGCGTTATTCACCTCGCAGCTGAATATATTAACTTCACAAGCAGGATCTTATCAAAATGTGTTCCAACGCAGCAGCGTTCTGGATAAAGATCTTCCTTTGAACACATGTATAATGTGACACATGCTACATGTTGTTGTGCTGCGTCGTATGGAGTTTGAGGCCTTTAAACTTATAAAGACGCTCAGAGATGGTGGAACTTGAAAGTGAGTAAGAGAAGCGCAGGAGGCACAAACAGTTCATCTGACAGGATGACAGCAGAGTGTAACCACCCCTCTCTGTCTGAGCAACCAGAGAAAAACAAAATTATATTCCTCACAAAGAAAGAACTTGATGCAGTTGTGGACCTGAGCATCATTTTAAAACAACGACTTGCAGTTTGACTTCACATCCATCAGTGCAATATTTTATGTTTGTGGGTTAGAGCTACGCATTAATTAATGATAAGGCCCAACACATCAGTCTAGGTTCTAATCTATGATCCGACTGGTTCCTTCCTGTGTGTAGTCTGCATGTTCTCCCTGTGTCTGCGTGGGTTCTCTCCAGGTTCTCCAGGTTCATTGGTGATTCTAAATTGGCCATAGTGTCTCTACGTGTTAGTCCTGTGATAGACTGGAGACCTGTCCAGTGTGGACCCCACCTCTAGACCAATGACAGCTGCGACAGGGCTCTATTTCACAACTGTTTACACAAAAGGTTCAAAATGGTACAAACTACTCAAAGTGTCTCCGGTTGACGCATTTCTCAAAAGGCCGACTGATCATCTGCATGGTGCGTTTGTCAGATGCTGGACTTTACCTTTGAACCATCGATTCCACACTCAGAGCACGAGATACTGTATCGGACCTGTTTACAACATTAGACATGTAAGACTGAAGTGTAAAAATATCTATCAGAGAGTTTTTACAGTCGTCAGCAGCACTTCTTCTCTCGGTCCGTACGTACGCGTCTGACAGTCCAAGGCATTTGCCCTGAATTCATAATGGCTCTTCATCTTAAAATAGGAACTTGAGAGGAGTTGGAGGAATGGAAGTGTGTAGGCATAATTGCTCCATCTGTCCTTGATTGCACTTTGCTTCTTTAATTGCCTTTTTTTTTAATTCCCTGGACTGCTTTAAGTGCCCTTTGTCACTTTAAATGCCCTGTACTGCCTAAAGTGCTCTGCAGAATATAAGGGCTCTTTTGTTAATCTCTAGTTAATACTGAATAATAGAAGGAACAGCTAGTGTGTGTGTGTGCTCTTATAGCACTCTCTCAGGCCTGTCTGAGCCCTAGGGTTAGGGTTAGGGTTAGGCAACTGCATTCTTAAACACTGCCTGCCTTAAGGCCTGCATTCATTTCCATTTAGAGATGTTTACTTAAACTTCCTTCCACTCTAAAGTTTTCTCAGTGATCAGAGAGGGTCAAAGAACTTTACAAGCTTCTTTGACTTGTGCAAACAGACCATTTTTGAGATCCATTAGAAACGTAACCCAAGGAAGAAAAAGACACGCAGCGAGCAAAAATAGAACAATAGCCTCTGTTTTCAAGGATTTAAAGTTTATCATTTGTCACCTACATGATGTAAATGTGCAAATTCTGTTTTAGCTTTTGTCTTGAATCAGATGCATGTGGACATAGCTGGCTACGCTCCTCTCTAAAGAGAACTTCATTTTTTGGAGCTGAATTTGACCAAATGTTCTCAACACTGAAGCAAATCTCCCTGATTTCTCTACTGAAGCACAAAGGTAAAAAATGAAGGCAGTTCATTGTTTGACTTTTATTAAAACCTCATTTGCATTTCAAAGATGACATTCAGGTTGTTTTCAAGTCTGTCTTTTGCAGTTATTCACATACTTCTGCAACTAAAATCAGTCTTCTCCTCCAACTATATAAGCCTGACAGTCTGTGGACTTTGGTAGAGACATTATGGTAATTAGAAGACTTTTACGACAGCTGGGCCTTAAAAGGGTTTCTCTAATTGTTGTTCCCTCTTTCAGTTCATCTTTGTGTTCCTCTCTGCAGCTCCACACGAGAGACACCAGAGGGGGGATTTCTTAGAGGAATGTAAGGGCTGTAGATTTCATAGACAGCAGAGGAAACTATAGATCAGTTCATTTTACAAGTTTCATTAACCTCATTATTTTAAACATTTCTTAAAGCAAGCAAGCATAAGTTGCTCTAATCTACAAAGCACCATATGCTGTCATCAATGTTTTTTTTTTTTAAGATCAGGTGAGGCTTGTTTTTTGTTTCTTGAGTCGTCTTCTTCTTCTTCTAGGACAAACGTGTTGCTTTTCTGTTGACTTCTCGAGGCTGTGCTAACCAGCGTTACCTTCTGTCATTTCTCTCCAAACCTGAAACTGCTGGCAACAAAAACTTTCTAATTTGGGTGTCCTGTAAAAATTGAGTTGCACCACAAGTTAAGCCTCTTAAAATTAAAGTTAGAATAACAAGAGGAAGGAGATCTGGGCTACAAACAAAAGTTCGGCAGCAGCAGCAGCTACCGAGGGATCAGGCGGAGTTTAGAGAGGACTGACATGTTCGAGTGCTGGTCATGGTTAAAAGATGACAAAAAGCACTCAGACCTTTAGTATGAAAACTTTAAATCCCTCTGAACTGAGGCCTGAACGTGGACGTAAGCATGACTTCCTGTTGTGAACACCACTGATTTCTGTACAGTTTGACCCTCCCCTGCTTGTTATTTTTTGTTTGGCAGCATCTGAAGATGGTGTTTTATGTTAAAGCCATGTGCACTGTGGAGCCCACATGTGTCTGTTCACTTGATAGAAAGTAAATTGCTCTATAAAATGCACCATTTAGAGTGCCTTGGAAATGTGTTTTCTTTGTAGAACGTAGCCCAATTCTTCCCTCCAGTGAAGGAACAAACTTGCGTAAATGTTTTCCCAATGTCTTCTGGTCCTAGAGGACAAGGACATTTAAATGTAGGAGCCCTCCAGTCTTAGAGGTTCATGTCACCGGCTAACCTGTCATATATACGTCCTCAGAAACTTGAGAGGTCTCACTTGTGAGCTGAAACAGTCAAACACCACATAGCTGTTTGTAACAGAGGCGATTGAGAGGTCCACCAACAGAAGCAGCCAATAAACGTAACTGACATATGATGCAAACACAGATTTCACCAAACCTCTCCTGCAAAGAAACAGCATCCATGACTCTGTATCGTTTTGCCCGAGTCCTGGTGTGAACTCAAACAGGATGGTATCATCATCAATCGAACGATATTTCTCTTCTGAAATAGAAGAAGAGCTACCTCTCTCAGTCTGTACACCAGGATTATTTGTATGTTTCACTCTGAAACATTTATGGTGGAAATGGGCAATGAAGGTAACTCCTTCAAGCTTCTCTAGACCTTACATTGTCTGCAGTGATTTCAGTTAAAGTTTCTGTGGATCCACATCTACTCACTTCAACTCCAATGTGAGAAGCTCAGCTCAAGAGTCTATGTTGGAGGTCCACTTCAGGTCCCGTGAGATTGTGAACTCTAGGAAGGTGAATGAGTCTACTGTAGGGACTGTTCTGTTGAGGAAGGGTTGATGGGGGGCTCTTTGTGAAGTCCACTGTCTCCAGGTGGTTCCAACTGATCCAACTGTTCCACTTCCACTCTGTATGCAGCCTCATCGCCGTTCTGGATGAGTCCAATGACGGTGGTGGTGTAGAACGCAGAGCTGAAGTCCACAAATAGGACCCTGCAGAGTTGAGGTGGTGCAGGATGTAGTGAAGAACCATTACACAAACTGCAGGGGGTCTAGCAGGGGATCAGTGATGTCAAAGGTTTTGATTAGGTAAGCCGACGATATACTACCAATGCAGACCACTAGAGGGCGCTAACATTTGAACCTACACTGTGTTCATTTAACATGACTCCATGATGGGTTGTTTTGGGTCAGGGGAGCGCCTCAAACATGTGTCACCTCCTTATACCGTTCTCCTCTGCCTCCTGCCATCCATTTAATGATTCTCCCTTCCTGCTGTATACGTGATCCTGTCATTTTAAACCTGATTGGGTGAGACTTGTCACTCATAAATGACACATGCTCATAAAAATAGACACATTTTCCCTCTTCCTGGATTTTACACCGTGATTCCTCGAGCCACTTCCTTCTTCCTCTCTCTCTTTTTTTATTATATAACTACTTTCTCTCCATTTCCTTAACAGTCAACATCACTCCTTTCCTCTCTTTTCCTCTTCTTTCTCTCTTCATCTCTCTTCCTGTCGTTCTTGGACAAAAGTCACCTTTCCTGTCAGAAGGCCGAGTGTGTGTGTGTGTGTGAAATAAGCACACTTCCTTGCTTTAACATTGTTATCAGACAAGGGACAGTTCTTATTCTCAGTGCAACACACACACACACACACACACACACACACACACACACACACACACACACACACACACACACACACACACACACACACACACACGCACACACAGACCTACTAACTGTAGTGAGTGCTGAGAACAATCCATTGCTGTCTCTTTCTATCAAGCCCTCTATCTGTGACCGGGTGGGCTCCAGAGTGTGTGTATGTGTGTGTATATAGATGTATGCGTGTGTGTGTGTGTGTATTCTCTAGAGCAAAGCTTTTAAATTGCCATCTTAAAGGTGACCTCCCCAGCAGACAGAAGATATAACACTCAACTCTAAACTACTACAAACTGGACACCAGAGGATATCTGCTGTGAGCGTGTTACTCAATAACTAATTTCAAATGCACCTTACGTCTTGGTTTTTCTTGGCCAGGGACGTCATTGGTGTTTTTTCTCCTGCAGACAGAGGGTTGTGCATAGAAGTGGATGGTGTCATACAGCTGGTCAGTGGCACTCAGCTGTAATCTTTGCAGAAGTTTCCACTGCCTGCACGCGTTGATCCCACAGAGGCAGGGGCACATTTGGTTGAGACCATCTGGTGTGAGCATGGGTTGTTCAGGGATTGTGGCCAAAGTTTGATATCAAAAACACTGATGCTAATTAGTGACGGCGTTAAGAAAAGTTGGTATACTCCTCTTCATCGTTCCATCCTTCATTTGGAACCGTTTATCCTTTATCCAGTGAGGCAGGGTACACTAGAGACATGAATCCCGTCCATCACAGCGCTAACAAAGACAAACAACCATTCACGTTCACACCCACCACCAATTTAGAATCACCATTTAACCTAACAAGCATGTCTTTGGACTGTGGGAGGAAGCCGGAGTACCAAGAGGAGGCCCATCAACATTTCACGCAATTGCACCAGTAATAGGAATGTGTAAAATTATAATTGGATCAAGGTGGCTGAAAGGAACAGACTGCCCACACAGTTTTAGCTTGAGAATGGTTGGAAACAGAATAAATAACAAGGGAGGAATAGAATTGTGTAATTAAATTTGGTACGTCAATCCGTTCCGTTGTTTGAGTCTGGTCATCGCTGAGTTTTAAAATTTCCATCTGTTTAACCATGAGGTACATGAGAGGAAATAAAAGTACTATGCTCAAGTCACAGGACAATAGTAAATCAGAGGATGAATAATTCTCTGTTGTAGATGTCCTCCATTGTCATAAATCTGCAGCCGGTGATCCTCCATGCAGACTTCCACCCCAACACACACTGTTCACACTCCTAGCCTCAGGCCGGAGGCACAGGAGCATGAAATGCAAGACTTCAAGACTGAAGAAGTCCTTTCTCCTCTGCCATCAGACTCCTAAACAGATGACAGGAGTCTACAGTACTTAAAGTACATCTACTGCTTTCATTTTCAATTGCACATGGACACTATACAGGAAAACGTGTTTCTATACCGTGCACATGACAATGAACTCTTTGAATCTTGAATCTTGAATGCTGATAATGCTCTGCAGTGCCCAGGCCAGCTCGCTTCAGTCTCCTCAGGAAGTCCAGCCTTTTATGGGTCTTATTTATCATGCTGGTGGCATTGTTGGGTCAGCTGAGGTCCTTGCCAGTGTTCAGTCCCAAATATTTAAAGCTGTCCACGATCTGAACCACGGCGTCTGTGACCATGGTTTTGGCAGCGAGTCCCACACTGTTGGCATAACACAAGCTGAATCAGCTGCAGGGAGAGAAATCCTTACAATGGACCAATCAGCTGAGCAAAGCAGAGCATCAGAAGAGAAAGAGAGGTGATGAAAATAAGGAAACAACAAAGATGATTGGGTACACAAAGGATTCTTTGCACTTATCTGTTTTCATCTCCTCAAAAACGTTCCAATACAAAACTATTTTGACAGTGAGGCGAGTATCTGACCCACATATGTTCCTATTTCAACCTCAACTCCTCCAGTAGTGCTTTAGAACTGAAGAAGTGAAGATTAAAAAAGATTCTTCAATGCATTTGACAGAGTAGAGCTAATACACCACTATGATGTTTGAAGCAAACGTTCTTCCTGGTTCTTGCTTGCCTCCAGTAGCATTTAGTGTTGTGTCTCCACAGCAGCATCAAGTGTTCGGTGCTTCCAGTGAGTGGGGAGAAGGCAGGTACAGAGAACTGGAGAGAAATATTTAATTTGCTAAAACAATTTAATCAGACAGAAGAGTCAAAACTCCTCCTCTGAACACGTCAGACAATCTAGTTTTAGGTTTCGCAATTAGTTTCTCAATTCCATTAAATACATTCCATTTCACTGGCATTAAGCCGCTGATCTACTGGACTGGAAATTAAATTAAAGTCATTATCGTGTAAAGTGAACAATGGAATTGATTTTGAAGTCCTGCATCCTCCATTTGACCTTTTTTGTTCTGCAACAAAAAAAAAATCTGAAAAGAACCGCTAAACTAACAGATTTTACTATGTAACACTTATCTTTGGCAGCATCATTATGCAAATGTCATGCGGCACGAAAACGTTGCACACTTCTGATCAAAGACTTGTGAATTGAATATATTGAAATTTATGTGTGAGGATTCATATTCCCAGGAGCAGGTCTCAGGAGCACAGTGTCAACGCGGTGACTCTCCTGTTTGCACATTTGTCAGCCTCATCCTCAGCATACAAACTGATGTGGAAACACTAATTATTTTTACGCATTAATCCCTGGGAGCTGCAGCAAAAAATCCCCACATGCAGCAACCAATTAAACTCAGGTTTGTTTCCTGTAGCCCAGCAGGGCGAGATAGCTATCCTCTTACTTTTAACACATCATGAAGATCAATAAATATGTAGCAGGTTTTTTTAAATGCTCTGATTCTATCACCACACATATGCTGCGTACCTCCAGGCATGCTGGACTGAAAACAGCAGCCAGCAATGTAACAAGTGCATGCATCTTTGTGCAGGGCTGTTTTACTGTAATCGGTAATTCAGCCTGAAAGTGGAAATGTTTTGCACAGATGGACGGCTGCTGATGGCACAGCGCTGCCCCGGTGTCGTGCCTTATGTTCACTGATCCAAACAATATGAAACTGTGTGGTTTCCAGGGTCACTCGGGCCAACGCATCAACATCCGCCTGGTGAAACACAGAGCCCGAGCCTCGAGGCGAGGGTGTCCTCAAAATAAACTTGGTAGCGTAAGGTGGCGTTTGACCACGGCATAAAGTCAAAAAGGATTCAGACAAGCACAAGTGTTTGCACTGCTTAGAATGTTTCTACATTTCTGCATTAAAATAACTCAAAACATCAGCAGATCACTGAAAGTAGATAAAGAGAACCTGATCAAACTGAAATTTAATGTTTCTGTATTTGTTCACTAAGGAAAATGAGCCAATATTACATATCAGAGAGGTGTTCCTCTAGGATTAAACCAGAGTCCATGTGTTCATTAGTGTCTCCATCAGTGTAATGAGACTCAGGTGTGGTTCAGTTCCTGGTTTAGTTTCATTGTCTCAGTCTGATGTTTGTGGACAAAGGAGCTTTGTCTCAGAGCTCAAAGAAAGAGTTGTTGTTGCTCATCAGGCTGGAAAAGGTTCCAGAAGCATCTCTAAAGAGTTTGGAAGCCACAAATAATCCACAGTCAGACAGATTGAAGACGACAGGAGTGGTCCACCAACAAAGATCACTCCAGAACCAAGACGATGACTGCAACCGTTTTTAAGCTCCACTGCAGCTTTTAAAGACACGTATGAGGTTTAGTAACAATACACAGAATATTTCCAGGAAGATATTAGCATGGCACAGTAAGGGGAGTACGCGGCTTCAAACCTCATCAGCATTCAAACATGTTTTGCAAACGCTGGACACACTTGTGAGATTATCAATTTTTTGAAGATGTTCTTCTGTTTCTTATTCTTGATTCACTCAGTCATTTGTTTTGCTGCCTGCTGCAGTTGAGTGTCGGCACAATTAGCTGTGTACTGGCAGTGGAGGACCAGCCGAGTCGTATCCGGCTGTAGTCTGTAAAATAAATACATTCATAAAAATCTCTCTGACTTTACAGGGTATGCTGTAACACTTGGCTCCAGACTGCGTCACCCAGACCAACTTTGAACCAAATGTCTTGCAGTTGGGAGTCACACACATTATTAAGGAGGTGGTCATAATGTTATGCCTGATTGGTGTATGTTTAATGCGGACGTCATCTTGCTGCTTCATATTGACTAGCATGAACACACCATAATAATAAGTTACAGACTTACAAGGTTTCTACTGCGCTGAGGAGAATTTGTAAGTAAAAGCAAAATTCACTGACGTTGCATCAGCTTGTGTGAATATTCTGACGCCTAGACTCTGATAAGAGGAGATAATGGTCCCAGCTGAAGGTAGCAGATAGGGACGAAGCCCTCCAGAGGTGGAGACGGAGACAATGTGGAAGGCAGAGTGACAGAACAGCAATGAGTTTAATGAACAGTGACGTGGGACTGACTGGACGAGTGGAGTGACGTCGAAATTGAGTATGAAGTGATTGTGACAGCATGGGAAAGTGGACGTAATGAAGACAATGGAGCAGAAGGAATAATAAATAAGCTAAAGTGACGGTGGAGGAGTGGAGATGTAATGTGTGAACAGCAACGTGGTACTGGACTCTCACCTGAGCTTCATTCTCACTGTGACGTGAAAATGTTAAAGTGCATTCAACACGTTACTGAGGCCTGAGTGTGACTGGCTGCAGTTAACGCACTGAAGGCTGCTAAGTGACAGGTAAACTCACTGAGAGAGAGAGGGAGGGAGCGAGCACTGGTTGTTGTCAGGTGTCCTGTGTGAAGGCGATTCCTCTTCTCTCTTATCTTGTTGTTCTCTTGTCTCTGTCAGCCAGCAGCCTGCTGCAGAGCTGCTCACAGACACACACACACACACAGACACACACACACAGACTCACACCCACACACACACGTGTGCCGACGCTTTGATGCTCCCACACACACTCTCTAGTAGTAGCCTAGAATATAGTGTTTTTATTTGTATTTTCCGTCGTTTCTTATCTCCAGAATCCAGTCATAGTTGATGTCATCGTTTCACGGTTGTGTCCTCTGTCTGTGTTTTCAATCAGTCCTTACTCCTGGAGCCTATCCCAGCTGTCACACCTACAGCCAATTAAGAATCACCAATGAACCTAAGCAGCATGTCTTTGGACGGTGGGAGGAAGCTGGAGAACCTGGAGAGAACCCACACAGACACAGGGAGAACATGCAGACTACACACAGAAAACCTTTAATGTGTTTCTTACATATCACATCAACAGTTGCATCCATTAAATAGCTGTATTGTTGTTCTTTAACCAACGTTCAGCTGTGCAGATGGATGTATAATGCATACCTCTGTCTCTGGTGCTTTGAACCTCCTTCCTTTGTGGAGCTGTTCTCCAGCTGCATGCTAGGCTGGTCGGTGATTCTAAATTGGCCTTAAGTGC
The DNA here is from genome assembly GCA_005024645.1 of Planiliza haematocheilus. Classification (NCBI taxonomy): domain Eukaryota; kingdom Metazoa; phylum Chordata; class Actinopteri; order Mugiliformes; family Mugilidae; genus Planiliza; species Planiliza haematocheilus. The sequence goes on from SRSE01000736.1 coordinate 580,049, forward strand.
TCATGTGAGTGATTATTCTGTTAAGCTTGGGTTACACTCCTGCGATGGATCTATGCAGAGCCAAGTCTGTGCCCTACATAAACATTTATACTTGTGAGCCGGTAGGTCACCATTGTTGTGCAGTTACACTGCTAAAATGCTCCGTTAGTCCGCTGTGTTGAGTTTCTCTGTGCACTTTAAACGGTTGTGAGTGAAACTGAGCGGCTAGTGGTGGAGCTGGAGCTAATAAATGTTCAAATGAAATCACTGCAATGGGACAAGAAACCTTAGATGTGTAGGAGACGAAAGGAGGGACGTGGGCGAGGAAATGCATCTCAGGCCGATCACAGCTGCTGTGGTCTGCGCTGCCACATGTCGTTACATATCTGGGGAGACGTACGTCAGGAGCACAGAGCTGTGCTGCACCTCTGCATTCTGCAATGCATAAATCTAGCTTTAGCCGTCTCCAGGGTATAGCCAGCCTCTGTCCTGGTGCCATCTGGGATCCACCCCAGCTCCTTCAGTGACCCTCTACAGGATAAACTCAACTTGTTTTTGAAGATGTGACTTAGCCAGAAAGCTTCTTTAGTTCTGAATGACTGGTGGGAAGGTTGTGTATTTATGGTACTCTAGGGACCCGGACATGTCCAGAGACTCCAGTGTCAAGGCGTCCTTGTTCCAGCTTGTTTTTAGAGAACGGATAGAAGTTTATTTAACTTCAACCTTGATCTCAGAGTGTTTGTCACAGCTTTAGAGGAGGAGGGTCATTTCCACTCTACAGCCACCTTAAAACAAGGAGAGGATGGAGCTGTAACACATGACTGGTTCAAGAGACGTCTTCGTTTAATCTCTTTTTTCGTGGTGAGGGAAATAAATGGAATAGCTGAATGGAAATAAAGCTGCAAACGTCACTACTACATAGTGAAGAAAGAGTAAAAAGTGAGTGTGTGTTTGTGCAATTTAAGGTGTCGCACGTCAGAAAAACACTGCCACAAGTCAAACAGTGGGATCGATATATGCACACAGACACACATGGAGGCGCTGTCAGGGCTGCAGAGTGCTGATGCTGGCAGTCAGCTCAGCGTGAGACGGCTGCAGTCTCTGATATTGAGATACGAGGTCAGTGAAAGAGATGAACACTTAACTGCACACCGCATCCATCCACGGTTCCACTTCATTTACATGCCTTCACACACAAACACACGGGGTGGGCTCCAGACAGCAAAGGTCTCACCTCCTCTCCATGTCAGACGCGATGTGATGTGAGGCCTGAACCCTTCACTGGACACTCCAGTGCCTCTGTTTACAGATGACTCCATTCTTGTGAAACTCAAACTCACCGCTGGCTGCAGCCGTGGTCAGTAGATGCTGTCCATCGGATGCAAACTCTTACGGAGGAGGAGAGACAGGTTTACATTTATTCTGCACATGCAAACTGAAAGTATTTCCTACTGTTAGTACACTAAAAATAATTGGACAGAAAACTGCAGAATGAGCACTGCTCTAATGCATGTAATATTTTATTGATCGGTGTTGCAGCAGTGGAAGTCATTTTAACATATTTGGTGAGTTTTAACATAAATTTCATGGCTCACGATAAAAAGTAAGGGACCATCTCTGCATCTTTATGGAGCTTTCTGCTTCACTCTGCTCTTTTCTACATCTCAGCTCAGTCTCAGTGTTTTCAGAATCACTGCACAGCAACAAACAGATGACTGGTTGGAAGAAGGAGGTGGAACATGTGGCAGCTAAGATAGACAACATTGTTCTGTTGAGATTCTCAAGTCGTGGGAATGAAGGACTCCTTGAAAATGTTTCACCGGTGCAGCCAGAATGAATTCTTAGAAGGACATAAAGGCATTTATATTTGAATTTGAAGGAAAACAAATGCAACTCCATGGTTGTGAGGGCAGATGTTTGCCAGGGCATGATGAACGATCCAGACCAAAATTGGTTTATGGTGCTCCCTGGCTAGTTCCACTTCTAGTCTATTGGGGTAATATACCTATATACCCATGTGCATCTGTCATAACGCATGCAGTTCAGTGCAGCAGGGGATGCAAAGACCGACAGTCAGATGCTCTCTGTGTCAAACTGGAGGAACCGACACTGAACAGAGGAGGTGATCTGAGGCGCCACTTATCTGCCACTTACAACGCAGTCTTCAGATCTCTTCCCAGACAACTTGACACACATTCATACCTCGACCTTGGTGAAATTACCAACTCAGAAGCCCAGCAACAACTTGTCAATCAGTGTCAAACCGTGTGTTTCATGGTGTACTGCTGGCGCCATGCCCCTTTGGGTGATTTCAACATGGCTGCAGACTGCTCAGATAGTTCTCGTGGACTCTCGCGTTAACGTTGTTGTTTTTGTTCAAACTGCAGACACTTTTATAATGTGTTTTTCTGTCAGTCCTTTTGATTGCTACACCATCCATCCATCTAGCTAGCTCACCAAGAACCAGTCATGATCCTTCCACAAAGAAGGAACTTGTCAAGAACAAGCCTGATATCAAAGAGAATGAAATTGATATGCAATGCTTGAATTATTTGGACGTTATTTTACCCCAGTGTCGTTGCTTTCTGCACCTAAAGTGAAACTTGGTGAAATGAAGCAGATCATTTGTCAGGTTATCAGCCAAAGTTCTGTACTGACAAGTCACATCCATCTAGTGGTTGCTGGTATTATTGCTTCCTGAACTCCAGTTGCCCTTTAATGAGAGATCTGGTGTCTCTTTTCTATCTTTTTAATCAATTTTTTGCAAAATGCAGTGTTTGCTCCAATTGAAAGTTGCAATATGACCATGAATACAAGCCAAGCATTGTATTGCAGACAACTTTTTTCAAATAGTCAACCAATACTCACTAATTCCCAAGGTAAAATGCTGAATTCTGTGTAAATAGAGTACAGACCTGACAGCTGTGGACTGATAGAAGAAACCGAAGATCAATTAGAGGAGGTATGCATCATGTTTTCTCATTGCTGACATTTCTGTACAAGATGCAGACCACGGCGACCTTTACCATGAACCTGTTAAGTTACCTGTCCATCCCAGGCTTACGTTTGCATTGGAAATTTTCCAGCCCTGAGAAAACATATGATTAGCTTTGTTTGTTTGCTCACTGTCACGCTGCAGAGTGACGGCGCTAGCAATTGCAAAAGACACCATTATGGTGTCATCATGAATATTTCGAGCGGCGTAACTTTGAAAGATGCATCCTGAATGCAAAGCGCCGTGATGAAATACGGTGCCTATGCTCTGTTGACATCGCTGCCCTGGTGGGTTTTCAGCGAGGGCTTCATCCTGACACACCAAATGTGATTGTAGGGGATGCAACACACTCCTGAGACAAAACATGTCACCGCGCCAGAAAATCAGACTGAAACACGGTGCAGCTGGTGGTAGAGGAAGGGAGGTGTTGATTGACAATCATGGCTTCCCAAATAAGACCTGGAAGATAAAAGATAAACACACACACAAGGCTACTGCAGCTCAGGCTTTTATTCAGCCTTTATTTGACCAGATATGCTCTATCAAGGTCAAATATCTCTTAAAAGGGACACCTGGCCCAGAGTAGCAGCAACTCGGCAAGAATTCAACAAGAATGAACATGAAATCACAGATTTGCATAACATAGAAACGTTCAGGTACGACATTAGCACACAGATAAACTTTCAAGACTCGAGATTCCACCTTATTTTTAAACAGAGGTGCTAAGTTTTGACGTTTGAGATTAGCCTGCAGGTTGTTTCATGCAGCAAAAAGCAAAAAGCAGTCCTTCCCAAATCAGTTTGCACCTCACGAACCACAAATTGCAGTATGTCCTTTATACGGAGGCTGAATGTTTCACATTTCAAGCTTAAAAGAGAAGATAAATATGCAGAAAGAAAAGGCCAAGAATGCATTTGTACATAAAAACACACCAGCGACTAAAGCGTGTGTACTCATGATACACACTATCCAGCACATGAAGACAGTGAGCAGACGCATGTACAACACATCACTATAATCACTTATTTCTGGACTAATATCTTCATCCTTTTTTTTTGCGACAGGAGCTTTAAAAGTATTTAAAAGTGGAAACCGACTCAATTTGCTGACCATCACCAGTAAGAATGTTCTGGATGAGAAGAGGTCAACAGTCTGCTCCTAACCTGTTATTACTGTCGTGTGTTCAGGGGTACAGTAACACTCTCAGACAGACATAAAGGGTTGAAGCGATGCATGAATATACAACGATCGGCCGCAGGATCCAAAGCACTGACAGGTGGAGGGAATAACATTGATTATCTTGTTACGCTGTCATCTGTCAAAGGGAGGGAGGTGAAGAGAGAGGCTGATGCGTTGGAAGCAGGGAAAAGTGGACGAGCATAAGGATCTGATCGACTCTGACGGGCGACAGATTGTGACGCCTGGATGTTTGGGTCAGCGGTCGGTGCCACCATGGCACAAAGTGCTGAAACCCAGCGGCTCTGATTGAAAGGTGCCAGAACACGGCGTGCGTCACAGGTCGCTGTGCGTGTTGCTGCGTGTCTGTAGACCAATCAGAGCCCACGCTGAGCTCTGTCCGCCCCTGAATGCTCCTACAGATCTGAGCCGTGGAGCAAGAGGAGGAGGCGTCCGTGTGTCACTGCTGGGAGCATGTGTTAAATACCTGCAGAGGAGGAAGCAAACAGATGCATTATGGGAAGAAGGGAAGAGGGCAGAGGTCGGGGAAACCTGTATGGATGTAACTTTGACACCACCTTTCTAAACGTTGCCGACCACATTCCCTGAAGGTGGCTGACTCTTTTGACAGGACAGTGTACGCTGCTACGCTGCAGGACAAAGGGAGGAAGGTGGTGACTTCCCCGGGACTCGATACGGTCGAGTATTTGTGAGATGTGCCGGGGAAAGTAATCTGATCCATGGAAGTCCCACCTCACATCTGACAGAACATACAGGAAACGAGGGGTCTAACAGAGGCCAGGCCTCCGTGGATCTGAGCTGTTCGATGCCACACTAAGTGCTTGAACTTTGCTTAGATGTTCTTTTTGTCGTAGACGGTTGAATTTTTAGAAAACCATCATGTTCCTTTGTGTCACTGTCAGAGGTAGCTTTACAGAGCCGCTCATTAATCCATGAAGCATCACAGTTTTGAGGTGGATGAACACCTTTGATTAATCAGAAGAACGACTCCCAGATCAGACGAGTCCTTAACAAACACCATCTCTTCATTTAACCCAACGCTTTCCATTAAATTGGTCGCCGCCGCTCCACCCATGGCTTTAACGGTCACGTTTGATCTTGTCAGGGCCGTGTGTTAACACAAATATCAGCCTCACAATGCAACGAATGATCAAAGTTTTGAGGCGATAAGGAGAGGGGACGTTGCTTTCGGGCTGGATGGAGAGAAAATTTATGTGGAAATCAGTGTGGGCTGAAAGAGAGCAAGAGAGAGAGAGGTACGAGAGTGACAGAGGAATAATGCCGGCTGTAATTGTAAGATGGAAGCACTTTGCAGAATATGTTTGAGCTAAAAGGTGAGCTGCAGCTTTAACGGCAGCGTTTTATGCTGCAAACACGACTATAAATATAACTCAGCAGTGTGTAGCAGCATGACTGCCTGTCAACGTTTCTGTGTGTTTTTTGTGATATCAGGGAGTTTAGTGATCATCCACAGAAAGCTTCTGTGTGAGAGCCCCCCCACCCCAGCACCCCAGCACACAGCCACCTCTCACCTAAGACGACAGCTTCACAAAACAGGGGATAACGAGCAATTAGAGCCGTCTCTGTTCGTCCAATCAGGTCCTAATTAGCATGAAACACGATTACCGGCTAAAAACTGCAAATAAGGCTCAGATGACTCAAATGAGGAATGATTCAGTGGCTTCCATGTTTCACATAAATGTATTTTTTATTTTTTTTTAATGGGGAAAGGCAGGCACAGCAGCTCTGACCAGGCGTCTATTTGCAGGGGCAGAAGGGGGGAAGGTGGTTTTACTGTAGTCACAGAGTTCATGTCCTGTTGAGGCGTAAGAGCTGCAGACCCAGTGATCATGGAGGACTTTAAAAGAAGAGACAGTTCCTCATTATGTTCAGTCACTTCTCTCATAGTCTGACGTATAAATTGTTATCAGGATGTGAGTCTGGTGACACACCATCAGGATTTCATTACTGGTCATGTTTCAAACGATGTAGAGAAAGAAAAAAGTCTGCAAGCAATTACACTGTCCTCTAACCAGTCACAGTCCAATCATAGAGATCAACCAGGTCATCATCTGTCATGATATTGTGTTTAACCTCCTGTTTGGTTTTTCTCTGTTTTAGTTCAGTTTTATTTGAATATAACGTCAATAACAAACCTGAAACCTCCAGAGCAGCCTGAAAGCGTCGGGGGAAAGGATTGGGACTGGGATTGGTTAATCCCTGTAGGCTCCGCCCTCATTAGCTTCACCTGTGTCTCATCAACCCCTCAGCCCATGTGTGTGTATAAAGTCCTGTCTTTACCTTTGTCCTGTCGTCTTGTGTTGACTTTCCTGCGTGTTTAATGTACTCTCCTGTTTCCTGAGGTTTTCTGCAGATTTGCAGAAGTTTTCATTCATGTTCTTTCTCTTTCCTGCTCCTATCACCCTGCGACCCCAAACCCACACTTTCCACCCTTAAAAACTGAAGTAGAAGCTTCCCTACTTCAAGAGAAAGGAAACCATTAGAAAAGCGGTGACATGTATCTTGAGTATTTGTAGATTCATCTTTGTTTTTCCAGTATAAAAAGGCCACAGTGCGGCATCATATCACCTCCTGACTTTATTTTTAGACACACTCCTTGTTTATTTCTCTGCAACTGTTCCTCACACGTGTATTTACAATCTTAACGCCTTTCAAAAAACCTGCAAATGTTCTATTTTAGATCTTTTCACACTCACGTCATGCATGCTAACATGGGTCTAGTGTTTCTTGAGTCTCATTTATTTTCTCCTCGCTACAAGAGGGCACATCTAAACTTAATCTAAACAACATCTAAACAAATAATAAGCAGATATCTTTTTGTGTAAGTTGTTCTCTGGTTATCTGAGAGGTTTTTAAGAACAGGGAGGACACGAGAGCAGAGGATAGAGGCATTTAAGTGTTAGAATCAACCTGGTTTCATTAGTTTGGTATTTTATTTTTTTTATGAAGCTAACCGCCTTGACCTCCATCAAAAAGCTCCATCACTGAGGGCTAATCAAAAAATTCACATTTGAGCAAAGAGCTGCTGGGATTTAATTATTTATTTATGTGATGCATATTTCATCATTTTTATATTAACTATTGGACATCAGAGTATTGAATGCTCCATCACCAGCAGAGGCCTTCCGGTCAGAGGCAAGATATTTTCTCCTTCTCTTCATTTGGAGTAAAGACCTTAAGATTAAATTGAGTAACTTTGGGTAAAACTCCAGATGTATTCCTCCTTTCTTGTTTCTTCGTGAAGCAAATAAAGAACTGAACCTTTGACCTCAGGGAGATCATTTAAATCCTCATAGCTGCTGGAAGTTAAAAACAAACGTTAAAAGAAATGTTTTCACTTCTGAGGTTACAGATACGTGAAGAGGATGTCTACGCATTTCCTGCAAACTCTGCTGCTCTATAGGTTCTCAAAGTATCCACAAGACCAAAATCCAGTCCATATCTATTCCACTGTTAGATCATTTGATGCAGTGTTTAGAGTTTGTGCTCTTTGTGGCCTGAATGTCTCCAGGCTAGCTACCAGTAAGCGTTTATGATCCTGCAGATGCTCCTGAAGCTTCCTTGAATGTGTTTAGCTGCTCCAAGAGGACGTGACTTCACGTCTGACGCCTTCACCAGCAGATGTGAAGCATGAGGATATATGTCAAACAGCCGGGGATTATTTGAGGCTGCTGCAGGTAATGAGTTTAAAAAGACAGTCTGGGAAACGCTGTGGGAGAAAATGTTTCTGACCGCCTCGGTGATCAGGAGGAGAGAGTGAGAGTCTCAGAGAGTTGACACTAATGAGGGCTCTCTTCTGTTTGGATCAACAGGAAAACTGAGGAGAGAAGTTAGACGAGTGTTTCCTGTTAAAGTCGTGTTTGAAAGGTTTAAGTTCACATCTCTAGTGTCATATTTCCTCCTTCTTAAATATTCCTCCTATATTTCATGACTTGCAGTAACGTCCAGATTTATACCCACCCATTTACTTTCTCTCCATATTTATTAATAAAAAGGAATAAATACAGCAACACAGTCTGGAGCTGCCTACAGTATGCTGCAGATATAATAAGATAAATAGAAGATAGAAGATATGTTGCCCTCAGGATGTAGGAAGTCTAACACAGGCGGCAAATTAAAAAAACACTACATGCACCAAAACAATTACTGCCATTTTATTTATTTAGAGTCATGGCCCATTAAATCTGCTGCAAATAGAACAGAAGAAGAAGAAGAAGGTTGGTTTCCATCTTTCTCTCCTGTCCTGAATGTGTAGAGTCTTAGACGATGACCAAGATGTCTCCATGTCTCCATCGTCTCTGTCCACATTGATTCTATCTTGGATCATCTTGTTTTTCTACCTCCATGTTTCTGTCCCTCACCTGATGTTTACCCCACGTGGAGCCGACATGCTCAGAGAGTAACCAGAGAGAAACCAGCAACATCAGGAGTTTTGCTCTGACTGAGACTTTTAGATTCTGATTTTTAGCTGAATATCAGTGTCCATGCAAACACAGCCAGTGATGTCGTCATAAGTCACTTTGGTCCTCACAGCTGCAGGAAGAAGTGACGACACACACTCTCTCCACTGTATTTACAGGCTGGAGGAGGAGGAGGAGGAGGAGGAGGAGGAGGAGGAGGAGGAGGAGGTGTTTCCACTCCAGCAGCTCCACGTCAGTCTCATTTGCATTTCCTCAAACACAAAGTTAGGAGCGGCGAGGAAGTCAGGGAGATGAGGTGGGGTGAGAACGGACGGACGGGGCGGTGAGAGAGGAGAGGGAGGTGCATTGTGGACAGGGAGGAACGTGCTGCGAGGAGGAGATAAGGAGACGGACTGAGAGTGGAAGTGAAAGAGACAAGTAGGAAAAGAGGAGGCAGAGACGGAGGGGAAGAAAAGAGACACTTGTCTTGTGAAGCACATCAAACTGTTTTTGCACAGTTTGACAACAACTGTTCCACCATCTGCACACTTGACTCCTTCTCTCTACAACAATCTTCTTCTCTTTCCTCCTCCTCCTCCTCTTCCTCCTCAGCCTTTTTGTTTTTAACATTCACCTTTTTTCCTTCATTTCCTCTGGAGTGTATTTGTATTCATTTAAACACTTCCTAAAGGTGTTTTTTTATTATTATTATTTCTATCCCGCTGCTCTGAAGAACCATTCCTCTTCTTCTTCTTCCTCCCTCCCTCTATCGGTGTCTCAGTTATTTACAGTCAGCAGAGATGATGAAATAGAAAGATGGATGAAGCCACCTGTTTTTGTGAGTGACTCAGTAACTCACTCGTTGCGTCAACACATGGAATGATCCACTGAAAGCACACACACACACACACACACACACACACACACATCCTTGTCTTTGTTGTATTGTAGGGACACCTGACCAGACGATGCATTGTGGGAACCACCTTTTCTGATGGTTGTATAGCACTGAAAAAAATCATGTAGCATCCTGAAGGGGGCATAAACACACATGTCACCTCAAATCATCAATCAGAGGAAGTTGAGTTCCCAGACAAGACCAGGAACCACTTTCTGAGGACTTGTCAGGTTTTAGCTATATGTGAGACCCGTACATGCACACTTTCTGGTTTTTCTTCCTTTATGAGTACCACTTAACAGTTTCAGGTTAAACTTACTACTGGGAATTACTTAACACATTTGACTGCCAAGATGAGTGCTATGCAGCTATAAATTTTGGTTTGGTAACAATTAGTGAAAAATGTCAGGCAACATCAACAGATTTAGGCATTTGGTTTAAATTCTTTGTCTTTATTTTCATTCCAGTAAACCAACTTGTTTTTTTCTATTAATTTATAAATTTACATAATAAAAATAAAAGTCATTCACTGTTCTTTCAAGGCATCACTAGTGTCTGTACCATCAGAATCATCACCACAAGAGTCAGGAACATATTCCTCTTCACTGCCATCTGAGCTTGGATCAAAAAGCTCATCTGAATCAAAATCCATCTGGTTGTGTATCTTAAAAGAAAATGTAAAGGAAAGTGAGCAAATTAACTGAATATTTACTTTGCATACTTTCTCACCAGTAAATAAATGTTTCCCATATAAATATTAGTATATATATTATCTCAATATTATATGTGTTGTTTACCTGTATGCTTTTGGTCCGCCTCACCCTTGGAATCAAATCTTGGTCTTTGGAGAGGCTAGAATCAGAGTCAGAATTTGCATACGTAGCCTGAAGAGTCCAAAACAAATGTGGGCAGAATTAAAAACATTTATAACATACAAAGATGACAAAAACAAATTCAAGTAAACATTAAAATCCCCCAAACTGAAATAATGGTACTTCAAATGATGGCTAATATAATAGTCACATGATTTTGGGATGAAATTTAATAAAGAAAAATGTAGGATATTATATACATGACTTAAATACTAATAAAACACGCTTGACTTCAGTGGCACCTGTCATACATGATGTTTGTTCATGTTTAAAGGTAGACAAGACACAATAAATGTACTTAAACTGAGACAACATTAGTCAGTTAACGGCGTCCCCACAATAAGGATAGACCTGACAGGAGTGTGTAAGAGTGGGAGTGATTACAACTGAACACTGTCAGTCAGTCATTTTCTATACCCGTTTAGTCCTGTTAGGGGTCACAGGGGTCTGCTGGAGCCTATCCCAGCTGTCATAAAACCCAGATTGTGATTGACCAGTCTTATGACTTCAGAGTTACACCTCAAATAACCTCACCTCAGTATCTAATCAAGTAGGAAATACTTTAGAAGTACAAGTACACAAATGAAAACAATTAATGTAAAGTAATACCTCTTTCTGGGACACTGCAGACTTCTGAGTATCCTGTCTTATGGTTGTGGAGATGTCAGCTTCAGTACACTCAGTGAGGGCTGATTGTTCTGCAGCCTGAAAAATATGTTTCACATTACTATTGAATAGTTGATCTGCAGTAACAATATTTCAGTCCACCAACAGTAACCATAAGCAGTCACATAAGACAACATTAATGACTTTAGAGCAGATATTGAAAAGTTTCCTGTATATGACTCAAAGTTCATAGGTTCAAGTCAGTCCTGACTTCTGTCATAGTGTATGTTGCCTGCTGTAGCTCTGCAGGAGCCATTACATTTGGGAACGAGCAACGGTGGTGCTTGGCAGAGGGAATTTAACCTATGACCAATATCTGTTATGTCTAGTAGAGATCAAACTGTGCTTGACTTCAGTGGCACCTGTCATACATGATGTTTGTTCATGTTTAAAGGTAGACAAAACACAATAAATGTACTTAAACTGAGACAATATCAGTCAGTTAACGGCGTCCCCACAATAAGGATAGACCTGACAGGAGCGTGTAAGAGTGGGAGTGATTACAACTGAACACTGGCCTTCTCAAACCACCTGGACCCCATGAAGTCACAAAACCCAGATTGTGTTTGACAGCATTCTGATAACTTCAGAGTTAGACCTCAAATAACCTCACCTCAGTATCTAATCAAGTAGGAAATACTTTAGAAGTACAAGTACACAAATGAAAACAATTAATGTAAAGTAATACCTCTTTCTGGGACACTGCAGACTTCTGAGCATCCTGTGTTATGGTTGTGGAGATGTCAGCTTCAGTACACTCAGTGAGGGCTGATTGTTCTGCAGCCTGAAAAATATGTTTCACATTACTATTGAATAGTTGATCTTCAGTAACAATATTTCAGTCCACCAACAGTAACCATAAGCAGTCACATAAGACAACATTAATGACTTTAGAGCAGATATTGAAAAGTTTCCTGTATATGACTCAAAGTTCATAGGTTCAAGTCAGTCCTGACTTCTGTCATAGTGTATGTTGCCTGCTGTAGCTCTGCAGGAGCCATTACATTTGGGAACGAGCTAGGGTGGTGCCTGGCAGAGGGAATTTAACCTATGACCAATATCTGGTATGTCTAGTAGAGATCAAACTGTGCTTGACTTCAGTGGCACCTGTCATACATGATGTTTGTTCATGTTTAAAGGTAGACAAGACACAATAAATGTACTTAAACTGAGACAATATCGGTCAGTTAACGGCGTCCCCACAATAAGGATAGACCTGACAGGAGTGTGTAAGAGTGGGAGTGATTACAACTGAACACTGGCCTTCTCAAACCACCTGGACCCCATGAAGTCACAAACCCCAGATCGTGATTTCATGGGGTCCAGGTGAAATCACACAACCCATGGACCCCATGAAGTCACAAAACCCAGATTGTGTTTGACAGCATTCTGATAACTTCAGAATTACACCTCAAATAACCTCACCTCAGTATGTAATCAAGTAGGAAATACTTTAGAAGTACAAGTACACAAATGAAAACAATTAATGTAAAGTAATACCTCTTTCTGGGACACTGCAGACTTCTGAGTATCCTGTCTTATGGTTGTGGAGATGTCAGCTTCAGTACACTCAGTGAGGGCTGATTGTTCTGCAGCCTGAAAAATATGTTTCACATTACTATTGAATAGTTGATCTGCAGTAACAATATTTCAGTCCACCAACAGTAACCATAAGCAGTCACATAAGACAACATTAATGACTTTAGAGCAGATATTGAAAAGTTTCCTGTATATGACTCAAAGTTCATAGGTTCAAGTCAGTCCTGACTTCTGTCATAGTGTATGTTGCCTGCTGTAGCTCTGCAGGAGCCATTACATTTGGGAACGAGCAAGGGTGGTGCCTGGCAGACGGAATTTAACCTATGACCAATATCTGGTATGTCTAGTAGAGATCAAACTGTGCTTGACTTCAGTGGCACCTGTCATACATGATGTTTGTTCATGTTTAAAGGTAGACAAGACACAATAAATGTACTTAAACTGAGACAATATCAGTCAGTTAACGGCGTCCCCACAATAAGGATAGACCTGACAGGAGTGTGTAAGAGTGGGAGTGATTACAACTGAACACTGGCCTTCTCAAACCACCTGGACCCCATGAAGTCACAAACCCCAGATCGTGATTTCATGGGGTCCAGGTGAAATCACACAACCCATGGACCCCATGAAGTCACAAAACCCAGATTGTGTTTGACAGCATTCTGATAACTTCAGAATTACACCTCAAATAACCTCACCTCAGTATCTAATCAAGTAGGAAATACTTTAGAAGTACAAGTACACAAATGAAAACAATTAATGTAAAGTAATACCTCTTTCTGGGACACTGCAGACTTCTGAGCATCCTGTGTTATGGTTGTGGAGATGTCAGCTTCAGTACACTCAGTGAGGGCTGATTGTTCTGCAGCCTGAAAAATATGTTTCACATTACTATTGAATAGTTGATCTGCAGTAACAATATTTCAGTCCACCAACAGTAACCATAAGCAGTCACATAAGACAACATTAATGACTTTAGAGCAGATATTGAAAAGTTTCCTGTATATGACTCAAAGTTCATAGGTTCAAGTCAGTCCTGACTTCTGTCATAGTGTATGTTGCCTGCTGTAGCTCTGCAGGAGCCATTACATTTGGGAACGAGCTAGGGTGGTGCCTGACAGAGGGAATTTAACCTATGACCAATATCTGGTATGTCTAGTAGAGATCAAACTGTGCTTGACTTCAGTGGCACCTGTCATACATGATGTTTGTTCATGTTTAAAGGTAGACAAAACACAATAAATGTACTTAAACTGAGACAATATCAGTCAGTTAACGGCGTCCCCACAATAAGGATAGACCTGACAGGAGCGTGTAAGAGTGGGAGTGATTACAACTGAACACTGGCCTTCTCAAACCACCTGGACCCCATGAAGTCACAAACCCCAGATCGTGATTTCATGGGGTCCAGGTGAAATCACACAACCCATGGACCCCATGAAGTCACAAAACCCAGATTGTGTTTGACAGCATTCTGATAACTTCAGAATTACACCTCAAATAACCTCACCTCAGTATCTAATCAAGTAGGAAATACTTTAGAAGTACAAGTACACAAATGAAAACAATTAATGTAAAGTAATACCTCTTTCTGGGACACTGCAGACTTCTGAGCATCCTGTGTTATGGTTGTGGGGATGTCAGCTTCAGTACACTCAGTGAGGGCTGATTGTTCAGCAGCCTGAAAAATAAGTTTCACATTACTATTGAATAGTTGATCAGCAGTAATAATATTTCAGTCCACAAACAGTAACCATAAGCAGACATATAAGACAACATTAATGACTTCTTCTAGAGCTGCATCAATACTTCAAAGAAATATATCACTGCTTAGTTTTCATAATATTAAATCATAAATTGTATCCTTCACAAACTTACTATCGACCCTCAAAAAGTAAACTTCAAGTAAGATTGTTCTTATTTTTAATAACAATTGTGAAATTACTGTTATTAGACAGATTTTAAGATAAATAACCTACTTCAAGTCTTTCATCAAGATAATCTATGCTACACAGGAACCCTTCTAATTGTTATGGTTGTTAACATTAAAACAAAACAGTTGACAGTCTTATCACCATGCTCTTTCTTGCCAGTAGAAGTCAAACATGAAGAGTGAGAGATTGGGGTATTAAAAGTATTTGGAGAGATAGCAGGTTACACTTCAAACCGGGTTTCTTAAAATAAAAATAAAAATACCGTTTATCACGTGTTTTAAAGCTCTAGACTATTCACCTTTTTTCATGTGGCCGACTGCAGTTAGCCTTAATAGCATCACTTCACTCACCCTACAGATTAAAATAAACCAGGCACAAAAAATGTTGCCTTTGTAAATTAAGAACGTATAAAAACTCTGTGATGTTTATTTTAATGTCAATTTAGCCTACCTGGCTCATGTTCAGAACAGTGTTTTACTTTTTATTTTGACCAAATGGTGCATGTAAATCACACAAAATAAGCTAACTTCGCTACAAAAACAGATTAGTTTAACGTATGGGTTACTTACCTTATGCTGAACACGACACCATTTGCAGACTTTTCTCCGACGGGTCTCTGCTTCTTTTCTCATTATCTTCATCACCGTGTGCTCGTTGAAGAATACTCCCATGAGCTCATGGGCCATGAGCTCATGGGAGGATTCTGGGTAATGTGGTCATATTAAATTAACTTTTTTAAATTAATTTCTTTTAACAATATAGGTTAAAAAGTTGTTCCTTGGTTGATTTACTGTATTATATAATAGTATGTTATTATATTATTTCGATTATTAATTAGTAGCTTTTCTTGATTAAACAACTTATATGTTCTAGCATTGCTACGTTTTTAGCTTAGCTTTAGCATCTCTGCCATACAAAAAAGGCAGAAAACTGCAATCTTTATTAGAACTGTAAAGCATTTAAGAGTGCAGTGCTTAAAATTATTAATTTTTGTTTATTTATTGTTGTTAATTGTTTTATTTATTAAGTTTTATTAATTTTATTTATTAATTTATTTATCTTCTTGACCGTGTGTTTGTTGAACAATCCTCCCATGAGCACCTGCTTATGAGAGGATTCTGGGTAATGTGGTCATATCAAATTAACTCTTTTTTAATAATGTTTATTCTTTTATTTATTAAGTGTATGGTTCCTGCCTTGTCAGTTAATCTACATGTATTGTGTGATGGCACTGTTTAGGCTGTCTTTTGTCTTTTAGTTTATCCATTTAGTCACCTTAAACATAACGTAACATTAGCAGCTAATCAAACACTTAGCCTTCCCGGAAGTCAGTTTGCTCGCACATGCTCAGTTTGCCTCAGTGTGTGTCCGAGTGTGTGTTAAGGCAGTACCTCGCTTTGCCACTAGTAGCCGGTAGTGAGTTACATCTTCTAAACACACCTAAGCACAAACAGTTTGCATATGTTCAAAATGGGGTTAAGCCTGAAACTTTGACAGAGCATTGTTTTTACCATTTTTTCACTGAATCTGAGGTTATTTTTGTGGGGTCCGGGTTTTGGGACCCCACAAAAATTTTGGACCCCACACTGTGACTGTGCTAACAGGTTCGTGGCCCCACAATATGATAAAGACAAACACACACACACACACACACACACACACACACACACACACACACACACACACACACACACACACACACACACACACTCTGGGCTTCACATGTCTGGGATCTTTACATCCTCAGCAGCCAGTCTATTTACTTTGGCTCCACTTGGTATTCACACTCTGCTGTTGCTAATATAGCTCAGCAGTGCGGCTTATTAAACTTTTCTCAGCACAGGAGCCCAAGCTGTGCACATTTATTCTCATCTTTCTCTGGGATGCCAGCTCATTAAGGCACTCTTCTTTAGCCCGCGACAGAAATAAAGAAAGGACAGAGACCAATTTTAGTTCCTCGATCCAGGAGAGCACACGGCTCTGCTGCACCGGAGTTTAATGCACCAAAGTCTGAAAGTCTGAACCCAGGAGATTAAGATTTTGGTTCACTCTAAAGATAAAGGATGAGAGCATTGCATGTGGTTAAAAGAGTGCAAATAAGTTTTTATGTGAGATTACACAACAATATCAACAGAAACACTACTATATTCAGGGGTGTCAAACATACAGCTTGCAGCCCAACACCGGACCTCAGTTTGATCTTATCTGGCACTGGAGGATGATAACCATCGAACAGTTCTTGGCTAATGTTCAACATATTTGTAAAACCAGTTCGTTTGAGTCCCTCCTCTTATCCATGCTCAGGCAGTTTCACATTCAAATGACGACGACATTATTTCAGTCTGACAAACGTGCAGCGCTCTCATTCGTCAGGAGCCTCAAATTTACTAAAGCATATTCAGACCTGAATAAAATGCAGCATTCATCCAGTGTTTGTCCCTGAACCAGAACTTGAAACTTTTAAAATTTTAAAGAAAATATTTTCAGTGTTATCATTTATGGGGACACTAAGAGACATCCCTTTATCATAAGAGCACTAAAGACCCAGCTCCACGAGGCTGCTGCATTATTCAGGCTTCATGTTAAAAGGGGAAACAACCTTGGTAGCTGCTCAGCAGAGGCTGCGTATTACTGTGAGTCTGTGTGCCAACCTTTTTATTCAAGGCTCTGAATACATTTCACCGTCCATTTCAGGACAGATGCTGAGCTGTGGATCTCTGAACAAGCCGTGTATGAGTGTGTGTTTGTTTGGTCTCTCCTGATATGGCGTCCCTTCAAAGCCAGAGGAAGGAAGTCAGGTGTTCGGGGCGGCTGGTTGGTCCCTGCGGGGAGGATCAGCAGATCAAAGTGTGTCCTGTCCGGTGGCTGCAGGCGGGAGAGGAGGAGACAACTCATGTCCCATCGCCTCGTCTCGCTGGGGACAACGCAGCGGGACGGAAGCGGTGCATCCTCACTTTCATGCAGCTGGTCAGCGCTGTGGGCGGGCTCTGTATTCAGGATCACCGGCTCGATGACAAACGCTGCTGCTGTTTTTAGACAGAGCACAGAAATAATACGACATGGTCCTTCATATTCTAATGATTTATGTTTATGACTGAACTTTCTATGCAAGGCCTTTTCTGATGAATATCAAACTGAAGATTTTGGCTAAAGCAGTCTCAAAGCCAGCAACTAAATCCCTTTTTTGATGCTCAAGCCACTTGAAGAAGGATATTCAGTTTTTTGCAAACATTTGATTAATTTACATTACACACTTTGCACCTTTGTGTTTATGCTGTACTTGTGTATTTACTTATCCAGGACAATGGGCCAATATTACATATCAGAGAGGTGTTCCTCTAGGATTAAACCAGAGTCCATGTGTTCATTAGTGTCTCCATCAGTGTAATGAGACTCAGGTGTGGTTCAGGTCCTGGTTTAGTTTCATTGTCTCAGTCTGATGTTTGTGGACAAAGGAGCTTTGTCTCAGAGCTCAGAGAAAGAGTTGTTGTTGCTCATCAGGCTGGAAAAGGTTCCAGAAGCATCTCTAAAGAGTTTGGAAGCCACAAATAATCCACAGTCAGACAGATTGAAGACGACAGGAGTGGTCCACCAACAAAGATCACTCCATGATAGTCTGAGAGGAACCAGAGGAACCCAGGGGAACTTCTAAGCAGCTAAAGGCCTCTCTCTCATTGGCTGATGGTAATGTTGATGAATCCACTGAACAACCATGGTGTGATGGACAAAGACACTGCTCTCCAAGAAGAACATTTCTAAACATCATGTGGACAAGACAGAAGACTACTGGGACAATGTTTAGTGGACAGATGAGACCAAAGTAGAATAGTATGGTTTAAATGAGATGAACCATCAGAACCTCATCCCTCCATCAAACATGGGGGTGAAGCTAATGTCCTGGTTTGGGCCTGTTCTGCTGCATCTGGACCAGGACGCCTTGTCCTCATTGATGGACTAATGAACTCTAAAAGAAAATGTCAGGACATCTGTCCACGAGCTGAATGTGAAGAGAAACTGGGTCATGCAGCAAGACAAGGAGAACCAAGAACACAAGTGGTTCTACAAGAGAACGGTTAAAGAAGAACCAGATGAATGTTTAGGAACGGCCCAGTCAAAGTCCTGACCTTAATCCAAGAGAAATGTTGTTGTTGGACCTGAAGCAGCAGTTGATGTGAGGAAACCCACCAACATCTCAGAACTGAAGTGGTTCTGTTCTGAGGAACCAAGCTGCTGGAGAACACTGATCACGTTTAGTTTAGTAAGGAGGTCTGGAAACAAGGCTTCACTTAGTTTTATAACTCACTGCTATGTAATATTGCCACACTTTCCTGAGGGAGCAGTTTGACTGGGTTCTCTTTGTCTACTTTCAGGACTTTGATGTTCTGAATCATTTTTATGCAGAAATGTGGAATATTCTCAAGCGTGCAGAAACTTTCAAGCAGCACTGTACATCCTACATGGAGAACAAAATGAAAAGACTGGAACCAGATGGCTGAAAGCACACTATGTTAGTTAAAATGAGGCATCACTATATGAGGCGTCAGCCGTCTAGAGCTCTGTGGGTTTGGCCTGAGTCGATTTAATGCTTCCCTCCCTTAAACACACACACACACAGTGATGCTGATTTAAACACACACACATACACACCATCCTGGATAAGGCTACATCTTGACGCACGTGTGCACATGTACACACTCCCTACAGCTTCAGTTTGTTCCTATTTGTGCTCGATGAGAAGGCAGGCAGAGCGATACGGATGGATGGACGTCGGCGCGGACAGGGAGCGAAGCGAGGGAGGAAACGCGTCGACGGTTAAGTGTATACATTATTCATGCTGGGATAAATGCTTCGTTCGTAACCGTGGTGACATCACCATCCATCAGCTCGCCTGCCTTCCTCTTTTCTCTCTCGCTGGTCACTGCCTCCATCATGCATCAGTCTGTGAGTGAACGTATTCATCCTGAATTGACTTTGTACCATTTTTATAGTTCTGCTCCTGAATCATTGTTCCCGTTATAACTTGACCTTTCATCCACCTGTCCATCATCTTCATTCATCTGTCCTGCTTTTATTTAAATCACTTGTTCCAGTAATAATCCAGTGACCCACAATTTATTCAAACTTTGAGTCATGTTCTTCAGTTTACCTCATTATTAAGATAACTAATCCATCCATCACACATCCAGATCATCTAAACACTGCTTCATGTTCTGCACATGTATATCTACATTCATCTTCAGGTCAGAATGATTTGACTTAAACCAGATGTTTGCACCAGAAGTGAGCGTAGCCTCTTTACAAGTCATTGAAATGCACCAAATGTGCCTGGGATGATCTTGCACATCTGTAAAACAACCAAACAATGCAAATAAATGTATTTTTGCAGGATATAATCTGTAAAGTGCCCAGAATCAGAGCTGGGTGGAGATGTGATTTTTGTGGAAGTGGATT